>OW964575.2:20456390-21122671 GCA_943138885.2 Tholera decimalis
TCACCGCAACTTTGCAGCGAGGGGCCACCGGTGCGCACTGCGGTGGAATAAACGCGTGCGGTAGTCCGCACGCGTTTATTCCACCGCAGTGCGCGCACTTCTATAACACTCCATACTTCACAGATTTTGCGTTTCCAAATAGCAACGCAGTGCGCGCACGGCCTTACAGTCTTCAGCAGTAATCGCGTTCCATTCTAGGCGCAGGTAGCATTTCAAATCTTCTCTGTTGTTAATTGTGTGGCGTCTAACTCTACGCTTTAATAAACCCCATAAATGTTCTATGGGGTTCAGATCTGGCGACTGGGCAGGCCAGTCAAGAACCTCTGTGTTATTTTCCCGAAACCGTGTCATAGTGCGGGCAGATTTATGGCATGGCGCGTTATCCTGCTGGAATTTAACACCATCCATGTTCCTGTCGCCGAAAAGTTTCGTGAATGAAGGCAGCAACGCAGTTTCTAGTACATATATGTACTTAGTAGAGTCCATGCGGCCCTCACACACGAACAATTCGCCAACACCATAATCAGTGTTTTACGGTTGGGATCACACACTCTGGCTTAAATTCTTCGCCCATCCGGCGACGCACAAAGGTCACACCAGGTGTACCAAAAATCTGCAATAAAGAGAAAAATATTGAGTTCCGGAAAAAAAAATAACTTCATCTATGCGTTTGGTTTTTAAACCATTTTATATAATTTTATTAGTTATAATTTAATTTTCTTAGTTCTGTCTTTAGTTGTAACAGTTAATTCTATCAATACAGTGTGAAATTTGTATAAAAATCTGTATCGAGTGTTAATCTGAATCACACATCGAAAATATGTATAAATACGAAGAAATCTGTATGTATGGCAACATTGTCAGACAAAAGGTGCGTTTTTCTCACCGCAGTGCGCGCAACTGAGATTGCAGTTATTCTACCGGTGCGGTAGAATTACCGCAATCGCGGCCACCGCAAGGCAGTGCGCGCACGGCCTTAAATTTATTGAGGCTTAGTTCTTGCACATGACTGGGAAGTTTATTGTAAAAGCGTATACATTGACATTTAAATGAGCCCGCAATTTTCTTGAGCCTAGTTGAAGGAACAATAAATGTGTGTTTATTTCTAGTATTTATGGTATGGATATCACTGTACTTTTTAAACAAATTTTTATTTTTATGAGCGTACAAAATATTTTCATAAATATATTGACAGGGCACAGTCATTATATTAATATCTTTAAACTTATCTCTGAGGGAGCATCTAGGACTTAATTTATAAATTGAACGAATAGCCCTTTTTTTTAAAACAAAGTCTGCCTGAATATCGGCGGCATTTCCCCACAAAAGAACACCGTACGACATTACATTATGAAAATAGCTAAAGTAAACTAATCGAGCCGTCTCTAGATCAGTTAAATTTCGGATTTTCCTAACTGCATATGCGGCAGAACTCAGTTTTTTGGATATTTTATCTATATGTGGACCCCACTGAAGCTTAGCATCTAGAGTAATGCCCAAGAACACTGTTGCATCTCAGGGCTCAACTCTTTAACTTTTATCAAAACAGTAGTTGGCACTTGTCTAACGTGAGGCATCGTAAACTTTATACTTTTCGTTTCTTTTTCATTCAAAAGAAGATTATTAACATTAAACCAATGTACTATTTCTGAAAGGGCGTTATTAATGTCGTTAGAATCAGGTTGCTGACGTTTAATTTTAAACAAAAGTGAAGTAAGTTGCAGATACCTGGAACCCTTATAGATACCTGGAACCCTTATAGATTTGTTTCATTTTCGTTCATTTATTCATTCATATAACAATTCGTATTGTGTTTGAATTATGATGGTCATAATAACATAAAAAATATTAAATGTCAATTAAAATTATTGTCATAGCATTACCGTTTAATATATATTTTTTTTTATTTCAGGTGACTACACTATATCCCGGATGCTGGGAATGTATTCGTTACTCAAAGCGTTAGCCCTGATACACTGTACGCTGTACATACATTACCGACCGTAAGTATGGCTTTTCATTTTTGTACCACTTTATCAACTGCCACGTTTGTCTCGGGTTCGATTCTTTGGTCAGGCAAAAAGTGCTATTGTTTTTGTTAGAAAGGGAATATCGACCCGCCGTAATTTTAAACTAATGTCGATGTTTACCTTCAAATATCTCACTAACCTGTCACTTTGGGGTACCATGTTACATGACATTTTTTATTCGTCTATGTGTCCTCTATTCACACATAACGCAAACAACGTGCTTCGCGATTTTGAAAAAAAAAAAATCATTATGGCGGCGCACAGTGGTCCGGATTTTCAAAATGATGGACTTTCGATCGAAGATGGTTATTTCACTAAACAAAAAATGGTATCGAATAGTATATATAACGCTGATCAATATTTATTACTACAATTTTTCGATAAAATTGCTCCTTCAAGTGAAAAAAATAATGTATGGGAGAAAAGGTATTTTATTTTTTTTCTCCGGCTAGTATCAAAGTATAGCAACCAAACCTTATATTCTAGTAAGTACGTGTTGCCCTTAATACGACGACATATAATTTGCTTGCGTATCCCTGCGGCCTTGGCGCCTACGATGATTCAAAGTTTCAAATTTTTATGTTGTATTTTCTAATGGCTATTAACGAGTTTTACAATTAAGAAGAAATAAAAATATTTTTTTTTTCAATACAATAAGAATTAAAAAGTATAAATTTAGGCATTTGGTAGGTATTTCATTTATAAGAGAATAATAAAATTACATATTTTTTTAATAAAATTTCAACTTTATGCATGTAATTAAAGACAGTCATGTGCTGACGTTGACTACCTATACCTAAATGACTAAAACTATTACTTTGATAAAATAATAATTAACCCCCACCACAAAAGGGTGGTAGGGGTAATATCGACGACGCTGATTGGTTGTTGAACGCAGCGGTACTAATTATGTCAGTCACTACTTGCGAACTTGTGTTTGTTGTAAATATGTGTGCAGGTAACAATTAAAGGTCACTTGTTTCTCAACCCTTGAGGAAGTAACATCATTATCCGTGCTGTGTGAAAGTTTTGTGAGTTTCGTTATGGCTGCATTTGTTACGAATATAGATATTTTTATGTTCCTTCGTGTTGAAGGAGACATGAAAAATTGGACACGACTCTATGAAGCTATTATTGTGCGCATCCCAATTGAAATATGTTCAGAAGATTCAGAAATAATTTAGACCTTTTAAAAAAAATATATTAATAATATGAGTCGCAGATGGGCAAGTGTTTCCAGAAATCAGAAGACATTCATGAACAGACATGCTGAGTGGTTACAATCAAATATTAGTTGGCCAAATTGCACTACAGTGAATTTATCACATTTTTTTCTAGCTCAAGATGAAGTTATCGAAAACATATTATCGTCAGACATTACGAATATTTCAGTTGATATCGATACTGTAGCAGCTGTGATTCCGTCCACATCAACTGTGGGCACATCTACGGATTAGGTTAGTTCAGATTAGGAAACCGTTTGTTGACCTCGGCAACAAACAGAAGAAAAGACGTTCAGGGTCTCTTCTGGAATACTTACCGAAAGAACTCACTTTCGCATTAGTCACAAGATTTAAAAGAGAGACAGAAAAGAATAATGACTTAGCTAATATTATTGATCACATAATGAAAAACCCTGATAGTGTTGCGATTGTTCAAACCACTTTGTTTAAAAAGAAAGTAAGCGAAAAATCGTTAGATGAAGATCACGCTCTAGGTCTTTATTTATCTTTGAACCTATCAAAGTGGAAAAATTTATGTTTAAGGAAAGTGCTGATAGATTGTGAAGTTCCAATTTTACCATCGTATCACAAACTCCTTGAAGCTAAGAAAAAATGCTATCCAAGCGATTTAGAAATTACTGAGAGAGGAGCTAAAGTGAAGATTCAAGCCCTACTGGATCTGACAGTCTAGAAGATTCTTCAGATTACTGGTACCCAAGTTGATTCGTAAAATGAAGCATTGAAATTAATCAGTAAATGGGGTTTCGATGGAGCTTCTTCACAAAGCACCTACAAGCAAAGAAGTGAAGATGTAAACTTCAGTGATTCATCGGTATTTATGTCAAGTCTTGTCCCTCTTAAATTAGTTTCTAATAATATCACCATATGGGAAAACCGAACACCTTCTTCAACCCATTATTGTAGGCCTATTGAGTTTGAATTTTGTAAAGAGACAGCAGAATATATCAAGCAAGAAGAAGCTTCGTTGAAAGAAGAAATAGATAATATTGGTCCTACAAAGTGTGCCGGGCTGGAGATTAATCACGACCTTCATATGACAATGATCGACGGAAAAGTGGCCACTATTATAACTGATACTTCATCTGCATCTGTCTGCAATATTTGCCTTGCTAAGCCGACTGAGATGAACAAGCTCTCAGAAGTATTTTCAAGACCTGTACGAGAAAATGTTTATAAATATGGACTTTCTACTCTTCATATGTGGATCCGTTGTATGGAGTGTATCGTACTAATCGTACTAATATTATAAATGCGAAAGTTTGTGAGGATGGATGGATGTTTGTTACTCTTTCACGCAAAAACTACTGAACGGATCTGAATGAAATTTGGTAAGTAGATAGTTGTCATTCTGGAATAACACATAGGCTACTGTTTATCCCGAAATTCACACGGGATCGGGATTTGCGCGGGAAAACCTTCCCACGCGTACGAAGTCGCGGGCAGAAGCTAGTTCTACATATATCATACAACATGGACTTTAAAATGTGAGCTGCACGAGGTGCTAACAAGGAACTAAAAGCTGCGAAAAAACAACTGACACAAGAAGAATTCAAGCAGCAAATGAATTCTTGTAGATTTATTAAGCAAGGCTTTGGAACCACAAACGACGGAAATACAGCCAGAAGGTTTTTTAGAGATTATGAGAAATCTGCCCAAATTACTAATATTGATAAAGACCTACTAAAGCATTTCGCGGTTATTCTTCAAACAATTTTATCTGGATGTGCTATAGATATTGAAAAATTTCGAAGCTGATGAAGAAGCTGATGAAGATGTTTGTTCATCTTTACCCATGGTTTTATATGGCCGCAAGTGTGCACAAGCTGCTCATACATGGTGCAGACATAAGCGAACACTTTGGCTTCCTACCAATTGGTATTCTTTCCGAAGAACTTGAAACTTTGCCTGAGGTATCAACAGAAGAAACTGAAAATATGGAACTACAGGAGCTGCAGACGATCCATTAGCGTAATAGCGTGACAGATTTAGTGATATTATTATTGTTTGAATTGAGTTAGTAAGATAAGTCGTTGCATTAACTCCTTATCAGGACTGCATAAAATAGTCCTTTTCAGGACTACCTGAAAAAGTCCTTTTCAGGACTTCTAAAAATAGCCCTTTTCAGGGCTTTATCCATTTCTAACCGTTTGTTTTAAGATGAATCGTCAAAAACATTAAAAAAATCGACTTAAAACATTTGAAACTTTGAATCATCGTAGGCGCCAAGGCCGCAGGGATACGCAAGCAAATTATATGTCGTCGTATTAAGGGCAACAATTACTTACTAGAATATAAGGTTTGGTTGCTATACTTTGATACTAGCCGGAGAAAAAAAATAAAATACATTTTCTCTCATACATTATTTTTTTCGATATTTTTTTTTTCACTTGAAGGAGCAATTTTATCGAAAAATTGTAGTAATAAATATTGATCAGCGTTATATATACTATGCGATACCATTTTTTGTTTAGTGAAATAACCATCTTCGATCGAAAGTCCATCATTTTGAAAATCCGGACCACTGTGCGGCGGGTCGATATGCCAGCTTCCATACAAAATGGTTCGAACCCCTTTATAATTTAATTTAACACAAGTTGACACATCTAAATTCCTAGGTCTTATAAAAAGATTCGAACCCCTTTCTTAGTAGACCTGGGGGTCTACTGTGGACAGTACAGGGTCAAGAGTGAATAGGTAACTTCTAGGTAAGCGTACATCATCTTCGACCACATCATCACTTAAGATCAGGTGAGATGGTGGTCAAACGCGAGCCTATTATCAAGAAAACAATAGGCCAGAATCATTAGAACTTAAAACGGGATATGTACCATGTGTATTTATTGTTTTGGGTTTCCGATATTTTTCTGCTCATAAACTTCCACCCGCAATTACTTCAGTTCATCCGTGATCATGGCGCTTGCAACAGTGCCGAAATATCGGAAACTCAAAACAATAAATACACATAAATATCCCGTTTTAAGTTCTAATGATACTGTTAGTGACCATGTTAGCTTAAAAACTTATATCAATAGGCCAGAGTTTGGAAGTTGGGTTTAGATACCCCCGTGCCTCGATGCGCACGTTTAGCCGTTGCTCCTTTCCCTGATCTCTCGCTGGTCGGGTCGGCTTGCCGTCCCATCGGACTATGACAGTAAAGGAACAGAGAGTGCTCCTGTACCTGTGTTCATATTTATGCACTACTAGCGACCCGGCCCGGCTTCAATCGATTAATAAAGTTTATATTTGTATATACAACGTGTAACGGAAACCCCATATCTATCCAAAAGGGCTGAAGACAACATCTGGTATGGAGTCTCTATGCACAGTTTCAGCACAAAATAACTGACTCAAAGAATTGATACCAAATTATTGGTTTCATATATTTTTTGAATACCAATCATAACAAACGTGTCACAGCACTACGAGGGTCAATAACTTCCACGTCACTTGCCAATAACACGATAGTTCCTTTCGTTCTTCTTAATTTGAAAAATTCGGTCTCTGGTATTGTGTATTGGAATTTGTAATAAGTTCTACACACGTAGACATAGGATTAAAAAACCCTTGCCATATCGTTTGTTATCATCCAAAGAAGCCGTGCACTTGGTATGTATATACCTACCCTTTAAATTACTCGTAAAAAGTATTTTTTTGTAGATCTATAAATGAGAAACAATCCCACCATAAATTATTTTGTTATACTTATAACACAAAAAGTTTTGGCGGCATTTTCGATTTAAAAAAAAAGCTCCCGATCGGCTTAATTCTTTCCGACATGTTAAACTTATATCCTCGTACTTATTTCATCGAATTTCCATAAAACCGAACAAAAATTCGTCCGGTAGTTTTTTAATTTATCGCGTTCATATCGACAGACAGACAGACGCGTCAGGGGCACTTTTTTTAATATTACGAGTATGTAAGGATAATTGCTTTTGCGCCGCTGAAATTGACCGCCGTGGTCAAAATCAATCAGGAAGACTATTATTATTAAGTATTATGATTTATGACATCACCAATTTATTGAAAAAATAAAAAAACTGTTTGATGACACGATTGGTGTAGTGGTTGAGGGATAGGCTGCTGCGCTGCTTGTCACGGGTTCGATTCTGGCACCGGAACAAATGTTTGCATCGCATACAAATAGTTGTTCCGGATCTGAGTGTTTGTAAAAATGCATCCCATTTTACCCCCTTCCCCTTTAACCCTTCCTTCTTTCAAAAATATGGTAAAAGATCTCTATCTCTCTCTTTAATATGTTACTATTTTTTATGTATCTCAGCTTTGTTATTTTTATGTATATATATGTATATGTGTATTGAGTATGTAGGTTATTACTTATTATACTATATAAAGCTAAATTACCACTCACTGACTCACTGACATAATTGTTCTCCCAGATGGTGGATGGGGAGGTGGGTATATTTTGACAGATTCGTAAACAAGTAACTCTCAAACCTACGGGAAAAGTGCCAAACCTCCCCTTTTCACCCCCTTTCTCCCCCCTCCTTTTCGTATCTCGGAAACTACGAGAACCGTATTTTTTCGTTTTACGGATTCGTATAGAGGAGGCTCGGTAAAGTAAAAACCATTTTTCAAAGTCGCCCTTTTGCCCCCCTTCTCACCCCCTTTAGGCGGATCTCGCAAATTAAGAGACTTGGAACATTTTTTTTTTCAGATTCATTTAGAGGGGCAATGCTTTAGTCGAAATACTTGTGCAACCCCCCCCCATCTCGCCCCCATCACCTCCCCCTTTTTTTTTTTTTCACAAGCACGCGAGGTGCTTGCACCTCGCGCAACACGCAAATACTAAACCCCCCATCTCCCCCCATCACCTCCCCCCCCTTTTTTTTTTGTTTTCACAACACGCAAATACTAAACCCCCCATCTCCCCCATCACACCCCCCCTTTTTTTTTACAAGCACGCGAGTTGCTTGCACCTCGTGCAACACGCAAATACTAAACCCCCCCATCACCAGGCCCCCTTTTTTTTTCACAAGCGCGCGTGGTGCTTGCACCTCGCGCAACACGCAAATACTAGTTTATTGTATATAAGTGAATAGTACACCATGGACTACTCGCGTATTTATTTTCTCCTGCTGTGTCAAATCCATCCAAAGGTTGTCTGTAAAAGATTAGCTTTTAGCGATAAGACCGCCCATTGTAACACCCTTTGTAGTTTTTAAGTCGTTATTTAATTCTGTTATGGTGTACAATAAAGCGTATATCTATCTATCTTAACAGGAAAAATGCCTAGAGTGGGGCAATGTGTTTTTTTAATAATTTTAACCTGACTTTAAAGATCGTAATGCCGCGATAAATCATCATTCTATACTTTAGAATGTATCCTTGTCTCGCAGTGAAATATACCGACAGATTTAAACATTATTGATTAGATATACAACGTGTGCATGAAATGCATGGCTTCTTTGGATGATAACAAACGAGGTATCAATTCTTTGAGTCATTTATTTTAAGCTGAAACTGCATAGAGACTCCATACCAGATGATGTCTTCTTCAGCCCTTTTGGATAGATATGGGGTTTCCGTTACACGTTGTATAAAACATCTTGTTTTAAAAATTCGGTCCATAAAAATTCAGTTCCAGATAATAACGATGATGTGGTCGAAGATGAAGCACGCTTGCCTAGAAGTAACCTATTCACTCTTTACTTAAAGACTCCCGATTATATCTATCAGGAAACAGACTCCGGCAGAGAACTCCACTCCTTAGCTGTACTCAGTGCTGGATTAACCACGTAGCAAGAGTAGCAATTGCTACGGGCCCCGCGCGAAAGGGGGCCCCGCATATTCAAACCCACTCATATCTGCCTGAGCGTAATTTTTTGAGTGAAACTTATTAAGATGTGGTATTTTGAATTTTTTTGATGTCACAAATACGTGAAACGTTACAACTTTTCCTACTAAGACAATCCACGTCAGATACTCGGTACCCGACTATTTCCTTGGCGTAAATAAAACACCGATTTTCATTCGGTAAACGCACAAGTTCTACAAAAAGTTGCTTGTATAAACGTGTAGCATTATAGTCGGCCTGATAATCAGCTCTACAAAAAGTCTGACGTATGCAAGCACTCTTACCCGACACTTAGTGTGGATGTGTAGCAGAATTGAAATGGCTCGATTTGAATTGTTAAAATTATCTATTTATTTGTTAGCATTAAATTATACTAAAAATAATGTAGACTGTTCATCTACATTATTTTTAGTATAATTTAATAACCATATACCAAAAATCTATTTTCTAGAATATTAGTAGATATATTGAGTTATAGAAGTTATGAGTAAAAAAAAATTATTACTTTAAGAGAGATTTCCTCCACTTGAATTTTTCATAACCATGTCGTAATCCTGATATAGTAAAATCCTTACCAAATGCATAAAAAGCAATGCATTCAATAAACTATTTCCAGAACCAAAGAAATTCCAATTCTTGACACGATAGTCTCTCGCATATTTTTTTTTTAAACTAATGATAGGTATCCTATCCCTTATCGGTACAATGGGCACCCGGCCAATGCAAATTGTTTGTTATCGAAGTTGGTAACACTGAAAAATTAACCGGGGATTCCCTGACATTGTCATCGAGTATCGTAACAAACATTCCGCCAGTTAAAAGAAAGTTCTCTTAGCTACTAACCAATAAGAGATTGATGAATTTGAATATTTTATTTTGTAAGTTTTAATCTTTCTATGTGTAAACATGATGAGAGCCATTTATGTATGAAAGAGGTTTGTTTTAGTTATGTGTTATTGCGTTTCGGGGTAGTAATGAAATTGTTGGTTCAACTCATAATGGGAATTACTTAGGCTTATTAGAATTACTTTCTGAATTTGACGTTTTTATGGCCCAACATATTCAAACTTATGCTCATAAAGGAAAAGGGCACAACAACATGCGAAGAATTTATCAAATTAATTGCATCAAGCATTCTAGATCAAATTATTTGCGAAGTTAAGAGATCCAAGTACTATTCAGTGTCATTAGATTCTAACTCCAGATATATCGCATGTAGACCAACTGACTCTGATAGTGCGCTATGTTTTACCATCTGGGCCAGTTGAGAGATTCGTTAAGTTCTTAGATATAGGAAGGCCATACTACCGAGCAACTCGCCAAAAGTTTATTAGATTTCTTAAGTAAGAATGGCATTGATATCAAAGATGGTCGTGGACAAAGCTACGATAATGCCAGTACCATGAGCGGAAAATACAGCGGCCTGTAAGCACGAATTAAAGAAATAAATAAGTATGCAGAATACATTCCCTGTCTTGCACATTCATTAAATTTAGTTGCTAAGTGCGCTGCAGACTGTTGTACAGAAGCATTAATTTTTTTCGATTTTATTGAAAATCTTTATAATTTTTTTTTCCGCTTCTACACATCATTGGAGTCTTCATACGGAAGCTCTTACTTCGAAAAATCCGATTTTGAAAAGGTTGTCGGATACTAGGTGGTCTGGCAGAGCTGATGCTACGAAGGCGCTTTTATGTGGTTTTACCACAATCAAGCAAGTTTTGGATGCTATTTCCAATAATATAGATCAAAAGGCAGAGTGTCGTAATCAAGCGTACGGACTTGTTTCAAAGATGAATAAGTTGGAAACGGGAATAATGATAATTACGTGGAATGGAATCCTAGAACGCATGCAAGCAACTAGTGCGTCGCTGCAATCGTCTAAAATAGACCTTAAGTAATACGGGATACACCCTTTATGAATCATTATATGGATATGTCCAAAAAATGTGATCTACATTTTCAAATATTGAAGCACAAGCCAAAGAGCTGACAGGCTGTCATGAATATCAGCAACAAACTTCAAGACGATGCAAGTGGAACACAAAGTACGACGATTTTGGCGGTTCTAGTACACTTGACGAATTTGTAAAGAAAGAAACACCTGGAAAACAGTTTGAAATTGAGGTGTTTATTGTCATTATTGATAACACACTATCTGCTTTAGACAAACGCATGAAAGAATGATTTTCATATCAAAAACTAACTAGTGTTTTTGAAATATTTCGACAGTTAAAACCTATTACAGTAGAAGAGATTTAAAAAAAAACACCAATTATAGTCAGTGCTTATGAAAATGATTTGGAAGATAGCCTAGACAACGAATTAGTGCAGTTTGCTGAGCTGCTCAAAACGGATGTTGCTGGTGCGATTGACAGTACGAAAAACGAAGCTCTAGAAATTCAATATTATAAATTCCTAATGGACAATTCATTAGAATCATGTTTCCCCAATTTAGAAATTGTTTTGCGCATTTATTTATCTCTCATGATCACTAACTGCAGTGGCGAACGTTCATTTTCGACATTAAAGCGCATAAAAATGAGTTAAGGAACAGTCAAGAACGTCTGAATTATCTCGCTTTGATGAATATAGAACATGATTTGCTCAGAGAAATTGATACGAATAGTATTATTTCTAAATTTGCCCACATGAAATCTAGAAAAGTTTCTTTGTAAAAGTTTAAAAAATAATAAGGAAACAGATAAATAAATATAAAATATAAACATTTTCTAGACACGCGGGAGCGTGTCAAGCCAAGAACTGGCGCGCAGCTCACCGTGTGTAATATTACACGAACCATTTGGAGCCACTTTTGAGCCCCTCATAACTCAAAAACTATTTCACCTAAACTTGTCAAATTTGCCTCATATATTGAGACTAGTGAGATACATATGTGTTCCAAATTTTATAAACATATCTCAAAGGGTTATTTAGATATTAACGTCCAAAAATCGTTATTTTTATGACTGACCTATAGATCAAAACTATAACCCAGTTCCAGATGACCTAGAAATTTCAAATTTGGCATGAAGATAGGTAATTAGGTGAATACAAAGGATAAAAACAGAAACTGGTAATTTTTTATCATTTTATTATAATTTTCACTTAATTTATAATTAGTGCCTGTAAATCTCTACATGTGGATTTTAAGATATTTACGTGAATATATAACGAGTTTAATACCACCCTTAATTTTTTTTAATCCAAATATTTCCGTTTTTGTACTTATAAATAAGAATATAGTAAATTTTCGTATTTATTATGCGTAACTAAGCGTATTCTACAACCACTAGCGCCACCTATTATCTTAGAGGGTCACTGCACCATGGAGGCAAAACGCGTAAAACGAATTCCGCATACTGACTGGGCAATTCATTCAAACATTTCAAAGGTACAAGAAAATATAGAAAATAACACAAAAAGGACAATTATACCCCGTAAGCGTAGGAAAATACAGTAGTTTAACAAAAAAACCATTTAGTATTAATTTTGTTATAAGTACCTAAAACTAATTTATGTACAAAAAGTAATGATATCCCATGAAAAACATATATGTGAAATGAGAGCCAAGTTCAATATTATCATAAATGCCTTGGTTGTTGACTTCAACGACAAAAGAAGTGAAATCTAAATGGGTGCCAAGTTCAATGGTCAGTCCTGAAATTTATTTATAACAACATAAAATATCATTTATTCTTATAACTTAGGAGAATATATTGTAGCCTAAGGTTTGACTTGGCTAGTTTTCATATACGAATTATATTATAGCCTTTGCAAGTTCTAAACCTGTTACTTGTCGGTTCTTATTTTATTATTCCGAAAATTTGGCTTGCTGGTAGAAACTAACTATCGAACATAATAATTCGTACTCTTTGAAAGAATTTGCTACGGGCCCCGCGCTTGCTTAATCCGGCACTGGCTGTACTCACAATGAAAGTATTCCCAAAACGTACTTGTGGCATGTGTCAATAATTTTTTTCTTTATTTCTTTCTTTTTTATTTTCAGGGTGGTGTCGTTGGGGTACTGGTCTCTCTCTCTGACCATAATCTTGTATTTCTCTGAAGCCTTCTACTTTCACTCCACCGATCTCAATTTCTACGTAGTTTTCCCTTGCGTGTTGAACAGTAAGTTAATTTTTCTTTACTTTTATCTGTACTCACTAACCTTCTCTGAGAACTGTGGCGGTCGATTAATTATAAGGCTGGAAACAGTGCTCGACCGACGGTCAGCGCTGACCGTACATTTTGACCGTCAGCGCTGACCGTCGGTTGTGAAAATCGTCAGCGTAGCTGAGTGCGCATTCATAGGCTTGCATAGCTATAGCTACGCCGACTGACGGTCAGCGCTGACCGTACATTTTGACCGTCAGCGCTGACCGTCGGTTGTGAAAATCGTCAGCGTAGCTGAGTGCGCATTCATAGGCTTGCATAGATATAGCTACGCCGACTGACGGCCAGCGCTGACCGTACATTTTGACCGTCAGCGCTGACCGTCGGTTGTGAAAATCGTCAGCGTAGCTGAGTGCGCATTCATAGGCTTGCATAGATATAGCTACGCCGACTGACGGTCAGCGCCGACCGTCGGTCAAGCACTGTTTCCAGCCTAATAGTTATCATCAGCTCGGCTTTTTCCTCAACTATGTGGTCTGTTCGGTCTAAGCAACCGAACACTTGCTAACGCAGCAGTTTCCAACAATTGTATCTAAGTGACAATTGTCGTAAGCTGCTACGCTTCAGTGCATTACCAGAGACCATACGGACCGGGTGCATTCGCAACATTAACATATCTAACATTTTATCGTAACATTTTAACATATGATCTAACATTTTACTTTAAGACTTTTAACATTAAACTTGTAGAACATTTAATAAACGATTTAACATAAAAACCAAACAGTGCTTTAATATTGCCTACGACCTTGCAACCCGCACATAGTGGTCCTTCGAACCGGGTAGCGCGCGCGTTTCGAAAAGTAATCGCGAGTGTTGTGTGAAAAACAGTGTGGTGTGTCGTGGACTACAGTGGTATTCTGGACTGTTTGGTGACTGGATTACACTCCTGATCCAGTGAGAACATCAGCGGTAGTACAATATCGACAATAACAAGTAAGATCTTTCCATTATTTTCCACCTTGAGAGATTTTACGTCTTTAAACAACGAGCGAAATGGCTGAGCTTTTCGAAGTCCAACTGGAGCTCGCCATCAACATCGAAAAGATCGGGGTTAATTTGAAGAAGACCGGTGTGCAACGACGAACCTTCGAATACTTAAAAAAGTGTTTGAGTAACTTAGAAGAATACTGGAAGGAGTACCAATTTAACCACAATCGCCTTTCAACTGAAGTAAGCAAGTCGCATGCATACTTTACAAAACAAGAGTATGACAAAACAAGTAAGTCGTACCAAGCTGTCAAAATGCTGATCAACCAGATGCATCAACAACTGCTGGAAGCTCCATCTAGAAGTGATGAACAGGAGTCTGCAGAAGAACAGCAGCCGGGAGAAGATGGTCAACCTTCTGGGTTGGGTCAAGAACCCCGTCGTGCTTGCATGGTAAATCAGGGTACAAACAGTAAACTCGACGAGATGCTTCGCAAACAGGTAGCTAATTTTAAGGCTTTCCGGAGAACAGTCTCTAACATAAACTTGGAACTTATTTCCGACAGATGGGAATTTGAAGACGTCCTCAAAACACTGCAATCCAGGTGGATAGCAATCGATACTCTGCATTGGGAAATCGATTCGGAATTAAACGAAGAAAATGGGGAGTACGAAAAAACATTCTTGAGTCATGAACAACAATATAACAGTCTGAAGAAGGCGAATAATACTAAAATGTGGTCCGTGGCTCATAGGGAAAAAACTACACCAACACTAGAAATACCCGTGTTTAGCGGTAACTATAACCAGTGGACATCCTTCAAAGATTTGTTTCAAGAAGCAATACACAACAATCCGTCGCTTTCAAGCGCTCAAAAAATGCAGTTTTTAAAAGGAAAGGTTAAAGGAGAAGCTGAACGGCTCATTCAACATTTAACTATCAGCGCAGATAACTATTCCATATGCTGGGATATTCTGCAAAATCGATACAACAACAAAAGAGCAATATTCTCTTCTCACATGAACATTCTTCTAGGATTACCCAACATGCAACAGCAGTCCTTACAACATATCAAAAAACTACATGACACAACATTAGAATGCCTCAATGCTGTCCGGAATTTAGGCATTGATACAACATCATGGGATCCTATGGTGGTACACATCCTGTCCCAAAAACTCGACTCTGACACGTATACTAATTACATGGAGTCATTAAAAAACTCGCGCGAACTACCATTACTTCATGAATTTCTGGATTTCCTGGAGACCAAATTCATCAGTTTGGAGTCAGCTCGTCGCAAACAAGATAGCCCCCAACAAAAGGGGCCTAGCAACCAACAACATTCCTCAACAAGTTTCAAGAAACATAACAACAGTGGGAATAATGGAACCTTGAAAAAGACACTACACGTATCGAAGTTCATATGTCCATATTGCAGCGGCGAACATGGCCTCTACAATTGCAAAACTTTCTTGGAAATGCCCACTGAACAAAAGCTTAAAATTACGCAGAAACTGCAGGTGTGCATCAATTGTTTATTTAGCCATAACGGCAACAAGTGTACTTCTACAAAAAGATGCCGCAAATGTACAGCTAATCACAGTACAATATTACATGATGCCTTCGCGACGCCGACGGGTTCTCAAGTTTCTAAACACACTGAACCGACGGTCAAGGTCTCTAATGCATCACAGGATGGGAACGCAGAAATATTGCTGACAACTGCTCTCGTCAAGGTTATGGCAGCCGACGGAACATATCACAACATGCGTGCTCTTATCGATCAGGGTTCGCAGATATCTTTAATAACCGAAAAAGCGGCTCAGTTATTGAAGATAAAACGCCAAAAATGCAAAGGGGTTGTTCTAGGAGTAGGCGCAAAGGAGAACAACTGTAAAGGGCTAGTTCATATAACATGCAAGTCTATGAACAGTGACTATACTTTTACAACAGAGGCGATGATTATGAACAACCTACTTAAAAATCTCCCCAACCAAACATTTTTGAAGCCTTCCTGGTCATTCACAGAAAACATTACTTTGGCGGATCCGGAGTATTACATTAGTAGGCCAGTTGACTTGCTGCTCGGAGCCGAAGTCTACGCTAACATTATCATGGAGGGTGTCATCAAGGGGACTAACACAACACAGCCTATCGCTCAGCAAACCCACCTGGGGTGGATATTGTGTGGAGGCTCAACAAAAACATTCCAATGTAATGTAGTTCTGCACAACTTGGAAGACATACATAAATTCTGGGAAATAGAAGACATAACAGAACAGCCTAGTTTATCGGTCGAAGATCAGAAATGTATTACATTCTACTCAAATACCACAACTAGGAAACAAAACGGGCGCTACGAAGTCAGGCTACCGTTAAAGAAAAACATAGAAAACAAGTTAGGTTCCTCAAAACAAATGGCGTTAGCTCAATTTCGTAATTTGGAGCGCAAGTTTCAGAAAAACGAGACACTAGCCCAACATTATAAAATGTTCATGGATGAATATTTACAATTAAAACATATGAAGCAAGCTGTTCAAAGTAACATAACACCAGAGTGCTACTTACCTCACCACGGTGTGCTACGAGAGGAATCGACCACAACAAAATACAGGGTTGTTTTCAACGCATCTGCGCGGACATCTACAGGATTCAGCCTCAACGATTTGATGCACAAAGGACCCAACCTTCAACAAGATCTGCAAACACTATTGCTAAAATGGAGGCAGTATCAATACGCTTATACAGCAGATATCGAGAAGATGTATAGGCAGATCCGGGTACATGAATTAGATCAACCACTACAAAAAATAATCTGGCGCAACAATGCTCAAAGTCCTATACAATCTTACCAACTCACAACAGTTACATATGGTACAAAAGCGGCCCCATTTTTAGCTTTAATGACGCTGAAAAAATTAGCAAAAGACGAACACGAAAATTATGCTGACGCAGCTCAGGTGTTAGACAAAGAGTTTTATATGGATGACCTTGTACATGGATGTCATTCAGTTGAACAAGGTAAGAAACTGATATCAGATTTGATGAACTTACTACATTCAGGGGGTTTCAATTTACGTAAATGGGCCTCCAACGAACCAACATTATTAGAAAACATACCAAGTTATCAAAATCCTGAAACAAACATTATATTCAACTCAAAATCGGAGTCAACCTCGAAAACACTGGGTCTGTGTTGGAACACAAACACGGATAATTTTTCTTTCGTTGCGATTTTTCTAAACAGTCTTCAAGGCCAACAAAACGCAATCTACTATCGGAAATATCGAAATTGTTCGATCCTTTAGGCTGGTTAACACCAATATCTACTAAACTAAAAATACTGTTCCAAAAACTATGGGAAAACAACTTACAATGGGATGAGGAAGTGTCTAATGATATCTTCAACGACTGGACCAACATAAAAGTAGATCTACACAACATACACAGCTGCGAGGTACCAAGATGGTTGAAGAACAACAGTGATGACGTCATCGAAATTCATGGGTTCTGTGACGCATCCATGAAGGCATATGCATGCGTAGTTTATGCGCGCATAAAACATAAATCGGACGTAATACTCATCGCCGCAAAATCTAAACTCGTGCCGCATAAAAAAGCCCTTACGTTGCCAAAACTAGAACTTAGTGGTGCATACCTACTATCTAAGCTCATAAATAAAATACAACAATCCTTAACAAACAGACTAGAAATATTCGGATGGACTGATTCCAAGGTAACACTGGGCTGGATACAAGGTGAGCCTAACCGTTGGAAGGCGTTCGTCGCAAATAGGGTTGCCAAACTCACAGAAACAATGCCATCTGACTGCTGGCGTTATGTAAAATCAACAGATAATCCAGCGGATTGTGCCAGCCGTGGAATGTTAGCGTCGCAGTTAATACAACACACACTATGGTGGCAAGGCCCCCAATGGCTTAAAACATGGACCCCGAAAGTTGAAACTGAAAAACAAATTTTTATAATCAACGAGGAAGTCAAAACCATCAACAAACAAGTCAATATCGTGCAAGACTGCCCAAATATCATCGATAATTTCTTAGAAAAATACAACAACACAAAGAAAATAACACATATATTAGCATGGATATATCGAGCGATCACACCTGCACGATACCGTACACATTTGCCAAGCTATCTCACATTACAAGAGTTGCGCAAGGCTAAAATAATTATTAGAAAACACGTCCAAAATAAAGAATTTGCAACGGAAATAGAAAACATACGTGAACGTGGTAGCGTTGGCTCAAAAAGTCAATTATTAAACTTAGATCCGTTCATTGACCAAAACGGACTGATACGTGTTGGTGGGCGATTGAAAAACGCTAACATAAGTGAGGAGATGCGGCACCCGATAATCATACCACATAAGTGTCGGTTGGCGGAGATTCTCATCAACGAAGCACATCAACTAACATTTCACGGTGGTCCACGAGTGACTCTCGCCAAACTACGTCATTACTATTGGATTACGAGTGGGAACAATGCTACCAAGAAGCAGATTCGGAAATGCGTGATTTGCCGTAAACATGAGTCAGGAAGATAGTATCAACTGATGCGCGATCTTCCAGATGTGCGATGCAACCCCGCTCCACCTTTTTACCACACTGGTGTCGATTACACGGGGTTTGTGGACATCAAAACAAACAAAGGACGTGGAGTTAAAACAACTAAAGGATACGTGGCGGTTTTCATTTGCATGGTTACTAAAGCCGTGCACTTGGAGCTGGTCTCGGACTTAACAAGTTCTGCTTTCTTGGCTGCATTGAAGAGGATGGCAGCTAGACGAGGAGCTCCACGACATCTTTACAGCGACCAAGGAACTAATTTCATTGGCGCCAACAACATTTTGCAGAACGAATACCAACAATTACAACAAATATTCCAAGATAGCTTCTTGGCAGAAGTGACTGAGATGAAAATCGACTGGCACTTTAACGCACCATCATGGCCTAGTGCTGGAGGCTTATGGGAGAGAGCTGTAAGAAGCCTTAAGTTCCACCTTAAGCGTGTAATTGGTGAACAGAAACTCACATATGAGGAATACTCGACCATTCTTACTCAACTTGAGGCTTGCTTGAACACTAGACCTCTGTGCTCCATAACAGAAAATATAGAAGACCTCGACTTTTTAACACCGGCACATTTTTTAACAGGACGCGCAGGGCTAACAGTTATCGAAACAGAAAGGGATGCCAGGACACGTTGGCATTTAATTCAGAAGATATCTGAAGATATTTGGAGAAGGTGGAAGTCAGAATATCTAAGTCAACTAACTGCAAGAAGTAAATGGCTGAAACCACAACAAAACTTGAAACTAGCCGATTTGGTCGTCATTCAAGAAAACAACATACCTGCTGGAAAATGGGCTATGGGAAGAGTCGTCGAAGTCCACCCGGGCAGAGATGGACTTGTACGCGTGGTGTCCTTAAAAACAAAAAATGGCATCGTGAAGAGACCTATCATAAAACTTTCCCTATTACCTATTAATTCACCGGAAACAAACGAACAAGAACTTAAAACAAAACAAAAACAAACAGAAAACAGTCAACAACAGAACAAAACAAGAAAAAGAACACCGCCGGTAAGACTAGGCCATAACAACTTCATTTCTTTGGCCCTAGCATTAACATTATTTATGACAATCGCAATAAACACTGCGCATGGCATGATGTATAACATTACAAAATTGAGGAATAACCAATCCTTATATTTTGATCCTGTGGCCAAAATGAATCTCATCCGTGACAAATGGACTTTAGTCGTCTATTACGATATGTCACCCTACTGGGAGGGTACGACAGCGCTAGAAAAACTATTAAGTCATTTAGATAACACATGTACTAATATAAACAGCGGTGTTTGTAACATGATAGTACCACAACTGCAGCACGAGTTCCTCGAACTAAGATACTACAACACGCTCCTGCTGACACAACAATTCATCGCTCACGCCAGACAGCGTCGTGGGCTTATCAATGGGATAGGTTACGCGGCGAATTATCTATTCGGCGTATTAGATGAGCGTTTCGCTGAACAATACACTAAGGACATTGAACTCATAAAGAGAAATCAAAATCATTTAGCTAAAGTATGGAAAAATCAAACATCTGTTGTGGAGTCCGAATATAACATTCTGAAACGAACTGAAAGGATTATCCATAAGCAACATAAAACTATAAATCAACATTTAGACACACTGGACAGATTAACAAATGGAGTACAACTAGCAATGAGTAACATAAGTGCAGTTCAAGGACAAATGGTAACTGCATTGACTGCAAATACTTTGCTTCAAACATTAAAGGGGAATCAAGACACTTTACTGGATACTTTGACGGATATTCGCCATGGTCAGTTCAACATACATTTATTAACGCCTAAACAACTACAACAAGAACTCAACGTCATTGCGGGTCAGCTTACGGATGATCTGATGCTACCTGTCGATCAAACTGATGTGAAAAAACTGTATCATCTACTGCAAATAAAAGCACGGACCACTGAAAAATATTTTATATTCCAAATAACATTCCCATTAATCAGCAGAGATCGATACAAACTATACAGAGTGATACCGATTCCTAAACAATTCGGCAAAACTGTAAAAAGCATTTTGCCAAAATCACAATATATGGCAGTGAATCTAAAAAGGGACTCATACATACCAATAAATAACAATGAGCTTTCAACATGTCTTGCACAGGAAGAGACCTATATGTGCTTGCTAAAGAAGCCTGTTTACCATCTGGGCAGTGACAACGACTACTGCAAACTTAATCACTTGACTAACCAGTGTAAAGTTGAACAAACTCTATGTACAAACATGTGGGTATCATTAACTGAACCTTCTGAGCATTTATATCACTGCTGCAATAACTATACCATTAGAATAATTTGCGGAGAGCATATCACCGTCGAACAACTCAACCACGCAGGATTAATACACCTCGGACAAGGTTGTGTTATCAAAGGGCAAGATTTTACCTTGCATGCAAACACAAAATTTGACAACAACATAACGGTTCAGTCAAATATTTACGTACCCAAGATTGACCAACTAAACAACATTATCAACGTGAGCCTACCGATGCAGAAGGTCCACGACAACCAAACTGAGCAGGACAAATTGGATGAAGACTTGCTCAAACTCTACAAAAAAATCAAGCAAATGAGAAACAGTGACGTAGAACTAGATGAGTTGTCTCCACATGACATTCATCACTACGTAGTAAGCTACACCCTCGTGCTGGCGGCGGCTGCGGGCGCGGCCGTGCTCCTGTGGCGGTGGCGACGACGCCGCATGCGACGCGTGCTCATCTCCCCGGACATCGAGCTACGTAGTGTTAACGACGCGAGTGCTAGTGCTTGTGCGCGACTACATAACGAGGCTGACCGTCAGCCCAGTGCTCAAAGTGCAGTGCAAGTGACCGTTGTTAAAAAACAACACAAAGCATGTTCGCCAAGCTTAAACAAAACCTAGAGACATTAAGATTATATCTTAAGTGTTTATCTAAATGATAATTATTGTTTCTATTATCTTAAGAATCATCACTAACATTAGGTTACTATCCACTTAACTAGCATGATTTTACACACCAACTCATCTCAACAGCATCTTTGCCGCCCCGGAATATGTTCGGTCTAAGCAACCGAACACTTGCTAACGCAGCAGTTTCCAACAATTGTATCTAAGTGACAATTGTCGTAAGCTGCTACGCTTCAGTGCATTACCAGAGACCATACGGACCGGGTGCATTCGCAACATTAACATATCTAACATTTTATCGTAACATTTTAACATATGATCTAACATTTTACTTTAAGACTTTTAACATTAAACTTGTAGAACATTTAATAAACGATTTAACATAAAAACCAAACAGTGCTTTAATATTGCCTACGACCTTGCAACCCGCACATGGTCAGCTTTCAGTCTAACCGAATTCAGCTGCGTTCTAGTGTTTTACATGGAGCGACTGCCTATCTGACCTCCACAACCCAGTTACTGGGTAACACGATACCCTTTGGCTAGACCAGTGTCAGATTTACTGACTTCTGACTACCTGTAACGATTGTCAAAGGTGTTTAAATGACAGCCGGGACCACAGAACAGATAAAAGAGGTTAGAAAGGAAATAGTTCCTGATTTGTATGAGAACGCGTGTCGCCGCTTGTCTCCCCACTCTTTAGCTCTACTAGAAGCAAGAGGCCCGTTACGTATGCGAATTACGCACACAAATAAATTACACACACTTAAATCGAGAGCTTGCTACTGATTGTAACACACTGTCGATAACCATGCGCCGTGCATCACGGCCAATCAGGGCAAAGGACAAAACGTCAATGGTTGAAGTGTGGCGCATGCAGTAAACGGACATTGTAAACGGACTTGGTCATTGCGTTTATAAAGCGAGTACACATCGGGCAATGTATACTTTTTAGGGTTCCGTAGCCGAATGGCAAAAAACGGAACCCTTATAGTTTCGACATGTCTGTCCGTCTGTCTGTCTGTCCGTCCGTCCGTATGTCACAGCCATTTTATTCCGAAACTATTAGGACTATACATGCAAAACTTAGTAGGTAGATGTATTCTGTGAACCGCTTTCCGAATTTAAGAGAAAATTTTAAAAAATATTTAAAATAAAGAGGGCTCCCTATACATGGAACTGAAACTGAAAATATTTTCTTTCATGAAACCTATACGTGTCTGGTATCTATAGACAGGTCTTTAAAAATGACATTAAGGTTTCTAAAATGACTTTTTCATAAAGTTAACCGTTTAAAATATATACGCTTCCAAAGTGGTAAAATGTGTGTCCCGCCCCCTCTAACTTCTATAATAATGAAGTGAAAAATCTAAAAAAACCATATGTTGTAGATCTTAATGTAAACTTTCAACCAAAATTGGTTTGAACGAGATCGAGTCAGCAGTTTTTGAGATACAGTATATTTTATAAAACCGCAAATATAACTTTGTAATTCATACAAATACTATGAAAAACAAAGTTATTTGGCGTAGTAGTAAAAATTGTAAATAATCTAGTTTTAAGAAATTTGTAAGATTTTTTTTTTCAAATAAATATATTAAGTATATTATATTTATTATAGTTACTACGGAACCCTTCATGTGCGAGTCCGACTCGCACTTGGCCAATTTTGTAACTTGTTGCAATAATGTTGTTAATGTTCGGAATTTCATAGTGATCAGAATATTTTTATGTTTTTTACAAATTAAATTGTAATTAAATGTTATTTTCAACTTATCGATGGAAAGATATATATCCTCGCTTTATACTTGCGGTCTGACTTTTTGTTTTACAGGTTAAAATTGCACAGTACGGCATTTTAAAGCAGAGTTCTGTGTTCCGAAGTAATCCGAAGCGCAAACGCGGTGAATGAATTAATCGGTCGCGCTATGATTGTCGTATCATAAATGTGGCGCGCTCGCCACGCCCACATTACCATTCCAACCTTATTCATCTATTCCGTAGCCTGGACCAACGGCTTTCCGAATGAAAGAAAAACCCAATAGCACTTTTTGCCCGACCCGGGAATTGAACCTGAGACCTCGTGCTCAGCAGTCGCGCTTGCGACCACTCGACAAACGAGGCACAAATATTCAAACTTACTGATTTATGATATTAGTAGTGAGTAGGATTAAGTCTCCTCTTTTTATTCCTCCATTGTGTATGAAAAGTCGCAGGGATCGATTGTTTACGGTATTTACGGGAATACGAGCCTCGGTACAGCAACCATGGACATGATACAGAGCACCGTTACATCTCGCTGTAACCCGTTGAAGGGTCAAAGCGACTTCAACCGAGTTGAAGTGAGGGCTTACTCCTCGTCTCATTCCATCCTTTTAAAGAATCAGCTGTACCTAATGCAATATCAGCCAAATTGACGGCGCATCTAGAGAGCAGTAAAAGAAACCCGATAAGACCATTGCACGCCACCCTATCTAAGAACAGAGATCTCTGTCAACAGTGCTTCCTTTGAACCGAGATATCTACAAACGATGTTTTCTATCAACAAAGTTTTCGGCGAAACGTGCTCTCAAGGATTTCTATTTTGCTTTGCGTTTTTAAGTAGTCGTATCGTACAGACGCCAGCACATGAAGCTACCCGAAACTGTCAAATTTTCCCAATCAACCTTAAACCTTATTTCTTTCTGTCTATTCGAGTGGTCATTGATGGCTGCTCGTCTGGCCAATAGGCAATTAATGCCGGGGTCCCTCAGGGGTCTGTTCTCTCAGCAACTTTGTTTTTGCTGCACATTAACGATCTGCTGATTCCCGGTACCTTTGGGTATGCAGACGACAGCAGTTTTTTTTTTTTTTTAATTTCTGAGATATATGTGTCCAGCGCGCGAGCTGGTGGGTCACAGATCCAGTCTCCGTGAGGATGGTTGGGCGCTTGAACTTGTCCTTGAAGACTGTCTCCGAATGGGACGATGCCAACTTGGTCAAGTTTAATGCAGCTAAGACCCAGGCGTGTCTCTTCTCCGCAAAAAGGAGTCAATTCGAACCGGCTCCTACTTTCCGGGGTGTAACCGTGCCGATAACCGACCGTATCGAGCTTCTGGGGGTAACACTAACTTCTACCCTCAATTTTGGCCCGTTTATCGAGGCTAAGGCTCAACTAGCATCAAAAAAGTTGGGAATCCTAGCAAAGGTGAGACGGTACTTCACACCCGTACAGTTGCTCAATCTCTATCAAGCCCAGGTTCGGTCGTGTATGGAGTACTGCTCTCATCTTTGGGATGGATCTGCTAAATACCAACTGGACGCGCTTGAATCTATCGAGAAGCGGGCCAAGAGACTCATTGGCAACGATGCACTGGTCGAGTCAAAGCTCCAGAGCCTTGAATATCGACGACGAGTTGCAAGTCTATCGGTTTTCTATCGGTTACATTTCGGGGAGTGTGCGATGGAATTACACAATCTAATTCCACCAAGCCCGTTCCATCATCGGACTACGCGATAAACGGCGAAGCGCCATCGTTACATGGTGGACATCCCACCCATACGCACAAAACGTTTTGGGAATACCTTCATTGTGCGTACGGCTAAGGAGTGGAATTCCCTGCCGAAGTCTGTGTTTCCCGATAGCTAACTTAGGAGTCTAGCTTAGAAATAGGTTACTTTTAGGTAAGCGTGCTCCATCTTCGACCACATCATCACTTACCATCAGGTGACATGGTGGTCAAACGCGAACCTATCTTTAATAAAAAAAAAAGTTGAAAATCCATTAAATAAATTTGATTATTGTAGCTTGATGTGCTGGCGCCTGTACAAGCGTGTATCTTAGGTTCCACACTCCGGAAAGGAGCAGGTAAAGTTGATGGTCCCGGCTATCATTTGGACATCTTTGACTGTCGTTGTGGGTAGACAGAAGTCTGATAAACTGATACCAGTATTGCCAAAGAGTATTAACCAGCTACTGGCCTGTGGAGGTCAGATCAGAGTCGCTCCATGTAAAACACTAGTAGTACTAGTACCCAGCTGAATCCAGTTAGGCTGGAGCCGACCCCAACATAGTTTTGTTTAAAGAGAACTAGCAAAGTGGGTACAATTCATAATACTAGCAATCCTGTTAACCCTGGAGGGGTTAACAGGATTGCTAAGCTAAGTAAGACTAAGCTAAATATGCTTGTGTCTGGAGTGGGTTCACGACAATAGTGTAATGGGTGGGGTTGGAACCCGCGACCTCTCGATCACAAATCCGACACTTTAGCCATTAAGCTATTGACGCTTCAATCCTTACTAATAAATGCGAAAGTAACTCTGTCTGTCTGTATGTTACGCAATCACGCCTAAACTACTGAACCGATTTTAATAAAATTCGGTACGGACATAGTCTAGAGCCTGAGAAAGGACATAGGCTGCTGTTTAATGCGAAAAAGGGGCTGTAAGGGGTTGAAATAGGGGATGAAAGTTTGTATGGAAATTACGTCAATTTTAAAGCTAGAAGCTTGAAACTTATTTTTTAGACTTTTGATTAGATATTAATAAATACGACATTCAAATTGTGTATGAGTTTTATTTTCAAAATAATTAGCCTAAAAAATTTAAAATGCTGCCGAAAGACACTATTCCGCGCGGACGAAGTCGCGGGCACAGCTAGTAATAAATAATATTGAAGCTTTATAGGAAAAAGCTAAGCAGATAATGATTATTGTCAATATTTTCTTCCTAATTGTACTTTTTGTTTGTTTCAGTAATCACGCTAATAGGTTTAATATACTTACCAAACAAATTAAAACTGTTTGGACAAATTCCTGGGACATCGGGCATGGACAGAGAGGTGGATGATGAAAATACTCAAATTCTACGCTCTATGGGCAACTTCAGACGGCGGAAATCTGCCAACCCTGTTAAAAACAAACACATCTGATGGTGTTGCTAGATTAGAAATTGACTGTAGGTTAAATTTCAAATCCAATAAGTTCATTCGCTGAATACAATTCTAGATTTGAATTCAGAATTCGCGATATTTGTTTTATTGATCTATTTTTACGGAGCTTTTTTATTAACAGTCACTCAAAATTCAACTTACAATACATTACGTTAAAGTCGATATTTGAGTTAATAGCGATGGAAAATGAAAAAGTTTGTGGAAAATAATTATATGACAAGATACAGCTATCGTTGAAGGTTTAAATTCCATTGCAAACTTGTTTTAAGGTTCATCTGAAATCTAAATCGTCACTTAAAAATGAACCTTAACTACAAAAGCTTAAGTTTATAGTTGATTGTGCGGCAAAGATAGAAAATATGAAAGATTCTGAATTCAAATATAGTTCCGTAGCTAGACCAGAGATACTTGTCTTTTTTTCTTGACTAGTTTTTTCAATAAGAAACCTCGCTTACTAAGCAGCCATGATTACCACCACGAGTGGTGTTTTTTGTTTTAACAATCAAAACGTTCTATGATTATTTATTAAAGACAATATACAAAGCATAGGAACACCATAATACAACAATATTTTATAATACGACTTCAAAATAATATCTAGTGTTAATTACGTCAAAAACTAGATTATCAATCTTGCATGCGGTATGCAGCACCACCACACGCAAATATATGCACATGCAGAAGGCATGCAATAAAAACATACCACATGCAAGCAAACCACACTCGACACTGTTTAGCATTTGTGCGTGTTTGCATGTGTTATGTTTTTTATTGCATCCCTTCTGCATATGCATATATTTGCGATGCTGCATACTGCATGCAAGTTTGATCATTTAGTTCTTGGCGGAATTAACACTAAATATTTTTTCAGAAGTTGATTTTCACAATTTTCTTTCACTCAATAGCCTTACGTAAAGGCAAGGATACAAAAAAAAAACTTACTAAACATTGTAATGGTTTGTTTGTGGTAGTACTCACAAAAGTAATAGCACAAACATAGCATTTACATTATAAGATCTAAGGCTTGAAACTGCGTTAAGCGAGCGACTGGCTATAGTCGCGATTCTACGCGTGGGTGAGCTCTGACGGGGTTGCGGTATCTCGTAAGAATGTTTCTGTTTGTTTTCTGTGTGTTTTTTCGGATCGCATGGGCAACTGAACGCCCTTCCGCTCCCCCTAGAGCGGGAGGAGTCATTTGTTGACAATCCCCCCGAAAAATAAAAATCAATATGTATAGTACTTGGTCACGTCCGTCAGATTCGATAGTTTAATTTTAAATGTACATGTATAATCATATCGTTAGAGAACTTAATATACAGTGTTATTCTGAAAGCCTTAGCTATTTTAAATTAAACGACTGTTAGTGACCATGTTAGCTTAAAAACTTATACTAGCACTCTTATTAACGCCTCGAACTCAGCTAAATAATGTGTCTGGAGTGGGACCTTTTGATCATAAGTCAAGAAAGAAGCTTTATAAGAACTCTATGGAATTTGTGACCCCGCGACGAAGTATGTAGATTTGTATGAGACCGCGCGGACGTCCGCTCAACGCCATTTCAGGCCTTACTTTTTTTCTATTTTTAATAAAAACTCTTTCCTGGTGCTTGTAGGCAATGAGTAAAGACGGGTATATTTAATCTGTGCATTAAAATTTAGCGTTGTCTTTTTTGTGTGTGACATCTCTCAGGTCAACCTCTGAGGTTGTCGGCTGGTTAACCGGACTTGCCTGTGGCTGCCTTAATTAATTATTTAATCAAGGCTTTGATTAAATAATTAATTAAGCCAGCCAGCCAGGGCTTATTAAAATTTATAAACTGGGCGACTAGACGCTAAGGGCACCCCCTGTGGCGTACGGACCTGGGCTTAGGACATCGTAGGAGGGCAGCTAGGGACAGGCTGAAAACGTTTACATTTTTTCAAATACTTTCCCGCCAAAATACGCCACAGATTGAATATACCTGGGCTAGCGACTTTACTGCTATAATATTCACTTGAAAGGGTAGTTAAAACGTTAAATTGCATAAACCGTTATATTATAATATATCTCGCGAGATTGCAATCTATCGATAAATTAACGCCTTATTTTTTTTTTTTACTAATTTACAATCTTTCGAAAAATAATGCTTTAAATAGCAAGCAGATACGAATCAGAATGTTTCTATAGATTACAATCTCGCGAGATATATTGTGATCTAACGATCTGTGCAATTTTACGGTGACATATAAACTATTAGAAAATATCACCGTATTTTCCTACCACGGCTTTATATTCTTGCACAATACCTTCTAAGAGCTGATCTTATTTAGTTGATATTATCATCTACGGGCAAACACTGCGCTAAGTATATTACAAACATTGATTTTTTTTTTAATAATTATAGAATTATAGGCTCGTGTTTGACCTCCATCTCACGCCATGTTAAGCGATGATGTGGTCGAAGACGTTCACGGTCAAAATGTCCAATTCTCAAAATGTCCAAACCCCAAAGTGTCCAACTCCCAAAACGACCAATCTTTGAGAATGTGGTAAATGTGTTCAATAACTCATCAAAGCGCTTTCTTAGTACATAAAACAAACAATAAATACAAAATACTGAAATAATCAAAACATGTTTTATTTATAAGTAACAAATGAAGAAATGAAAAAAAATATAATAATCAACATCATAATTTTTATCATTATAAACTAAAACAAAAATTAAACATAGTTTGCTACTTACGGCCTATTCTCTCTCATAGAGAGGAGTTTTGTGTCTCAATAGTGGAAACTCGTTTTTTTTTTTTGTGAGTGGCCTCTCATAAACTAGGCTGTGACGGATTTGTAAATTAAAAAAAATCAAGGCCACCAAGCAGGGCTTACATACGAAATCTTGCTAATTAGGCGACTACACACTTGGGGCACCCCCTGTGGGGTAAGAACCTCGGTTAAGGGCGTCGCTTGGGGCAGCAAAACGTATTCTGCTGTATGTCCCAGCAATGAGAACGTTACAGTTACGTTATGATGCTCGCCATTCATCAAAAAAACTATTTTTTTATTGTTATTTCTGTTTAAGCTCTTCCAGCATCATTTAATTCGTTCTGTTGGCTGTTATTGGCATGAAAAATGTAAGCTATTGTCATGGGGATCAAACTGACTTCTGTAATGCAGTAAATACGAGCGCAGGAGACAGGGAATTTTTGAATGTATTACAAAACTGTCAATAAATGATTATGATTAATCATATTCCTTTCTATGACTTTTAATCAATATATATAATATATTTTTGGCATGTATTATGATAAATATGTAAGTGTAATTTAAAGGGTATATACATACCAAGTGCATGGCTTCTTTGGATGATAACAAACGATATGGCAAGGGTTTTGTAATCCTAAGTCTACGTGTGTAGAACTTATTACAAATTCCAATACACAATACCAGAGACCGAATTTTTCAAATTAAGAAGAATGAAAAAAATTATTGTTTTATTGGCATGTTATTGGCAAGTGACGTGGAAAGTTACCAAGGAACTTGTACCTAAACTGGAATGCGGACGCGAAGCTCAAATCCGTTCCGAAGAGTATACCCTCGAAGGACCTAGCTATCTCTTTCTAGTAGTGTGGATATCAATTCGCGATAAACGTAAGGACAATTTTATTTGATGCAATATTTGCAGGTTTTTTTAAGACACTTATTATTAACCTTACAAATGATGTATTTCTGTTACCGCTATAACAAAAAATACTATAAATTAATTAAAATAAATATTTAAGGGAGACTCCCATACAACAGTTGTGATATTTTTGGCGCTTTTTATAGGTAATGGTTCCGTACCATTCATTACCTACCTATAAAAATACCCATCATGCGCGAGTCCGACTCGTACTTGGCCAGTATTTTTCTTAATAACGTATTAAATAGAAAGAAAGAAATAAATTCAATTATAAATACAAAGGTCTGTATCGGTCTGTTACGCTTTCACGGTTAAATCACAGAGCCGCTTTCGAAAAATTTGGCATGGAGATAGTTTAAAACCCTGGGAACTATATAGGGTTCTTTCTATCTCAGATTTTTGAATAGTTGCTCGGTAGCACGATATAACAGAATTCCATGTGGGTGAAAAGCTAGTTCTCAATATATATCTGGGGAACTTATATTGAGCGCGCTAATTTCTATAATAAACCCTTCCTTATACGGGCTAAACGCAAAATTGGTTTTGTTAAGCAGACTTTATTGCGTGGAATTATAAACTTTCAAAGTGGTTAAGACCCGTGATACAAATACAATTATTGCAGATACAGAATTAATAACAGAATCACCAGCTGACAATTCTTCGAAGGCTTGGCCTTGATAGGCAGTGGTATAGACGTCCAAACAAACGTGCATTAATTGGTAATCTACGTTTATTCGACACTTGTACGGTCAGAACCAGTAGACTAAAAATAAAATGATGCAATGTTTATACATAATTAAAACTACTAAAACCCTTCATGATAAACGATGATTATAAATAGAAAGAATAACAGAAGAGATATAATTTATTTATGTTTATATTTATTTAGGTTAACCTACAATTGTTTACACTATACATTTGTATGAAACAGTCATATTACATTTATAAGTGTAACAATTAATTACAGGCTAACACCACATGTGCTATTTAAGGTTAGAAATCAATATTATTAACATACATAATTCTAAACATGAAGGAGGCAGATCGAATGACAATTATAAGGTTATTATTATTAGGTTGGTTCTATATTTTCTAGTTCCTCATATGTTGCAGCTGCAGGTTTGTTACAAGATTGGCTTGACACACAACCCTAAAAAATGTATTACACTATTATTAGTTAAAAGTATGGAAATAATCTTTAAATTATGAATTATTATTATTATTTGTCGACATTAACTAACTGCAGTGGACAAAAATTAAGTAATTAAGTTATAAGTAATTATTAATATAATAAACTACACTTGTAAGCAAGTTTGCTTAGCTGAGTTTTTGGCCAAAATGATATAAAATATTTTTGCCATCAATTTGCTAAGCAAAAGTAAATAAATCAACAAAAATGTCGACTTTTATGCTTATTAATTTGACTCCTTTCATAACTTTCACTTACTGATCTTTGAATGTGCCCAGTACAGGTTGTATATTCTTTTTTAGTGGGTTTCAATATTATAGTACTTAAAACATTTATTTGTTTCGCTTTAACAGGAATCTAAAATAATAATAGATTGATGAGAACAAAATTTTAGTATTTATGTTTAAGATAGATTCAAAATGAAAATTCATCTTGCTATGCTCATATTCTATTTCAAAACGGTGATCTTCATGTCATTTGTAAAGATTGATAACTTACTTTAGGGAAAATGGATGGAATTGCATCATATGATCTTGTTTCGAAATGCAATATTTCTTCGGGCTTGAAATGGCGGCTACAAATTTTAGAACCGTTTCTGACCCTTTTCTGTGTAGAACACTGAGCCACCGGTCTCGAAGATCATCATTTTTAGGAAAGCTTAAAATAACAAAAAATAATATATAATGAGAAGAAAGAAAAATAATACATAAGAAGAATAAAGAGAAGAACATCCACTTTTACATTGAAAACATAGTCACCCTAAATGCAATTTGTAAACAAAGTCACAAAACTTACTTAAAAAGGGAAATTCCAGACCCGGGGTACACTTTTCACTCTTGCAATTAACCACAAAACACGTTCTTACCATGGTTACAATAACTTGCACTTTAATATTACGAAAACTCACAAAATTAAATATAATTCAAATTTATAAACATACAGATGTCAAGTAAACGTCAGACGGCAATGTAGTAATTGCCAGGTATAGTATAATGTATCACTACTAATTCTTACAAATTCCATTTTTTTTGGTTTAAACACAAGAGTGTTTGCATGGTAAAATAACTTTAATTTTCATTAATATGCATACAGTAATAATGGTAATTCATTTTAAAGATAGAATTCCAAAGAAGTTTAAAACTAGGTGTTATTACTACAACAGACAGGTCGAAAAAATTACCATTGAAATAAATATTTTTAATCTGCCACACAGAAGAAAGGGACACAGTCCACACACGGCACTGTCTCGCTCGGAACGAATAGTTCCTTCAGTTTTATGCGTGCAAGTTTATACTCTATTGTTTAACAGTTAAGAAAGACTTTCTGTATTCTTTGAATCATTCGTAAGCAATCCAGTTAGTAGGTAGAAGATCCTTGAAAGTTACTGACCCTCGTAGTGCTGTGACACGTTTGTTATGATTGGTATTCAAGAAATATATGAAACCAATAATTTGGTATAAATTCTTTGAGTCAGTTATTTTGTGCTGAAACTGTACATAGAGACTCCATATCAGATGTTGTCTTCAGCCCTTTTGGATAGATATAGGGTTTCCGTTACACGTTGTATACAGTCACAGGCCTCTTTTCTATAAGGAATTGGCCACCACGCGAGCGCAGTGCAAATTGGTGGATGTCACATTTCTTCGATTTTTTGGTCATAAGTTATGCCGGTTTCCTCAAGAAACCTTAAAACCTTTCAAGAAACCTTTTATGCACCTGCCATGTTATCTCTTCACCACCCATGGTTGACTGGTAGAGAATGCCTATGGCATTAAGTCCGCCTTTGTAAATTTTGTGTTGCATAAAGTTTTAACAAATAAATAAATGAATATAGTCCTACTCACACGCCGTAGATGGTATATCAAATGAGTAAAGTCAACGTTTTACACTTCATTTTATTAGCTCTTTCAAGTTTAGCGAATCTATACCTCTTTAAATAAGTGCCAGTAATATAATATAAAGCATATAATTTTATATGTAACACGTTTTATACACGCAATAGTCAATTAGAACATCATTGTTATGTGGCTATAATAGCCCTCCTACAATAAAGTCAGAAATCCGTAATATTACAAAACCCATTAGATTATAATCTATTTTGCAAGATTGTAATCTAACGATAAATTGTTATCCATACACTGTGGTTCACAATTAAACGCATTCTTTTTCTTTAGGTTATAATCTATCGAATTGAATCCGTTTGATTACAATCTGTCACTCTTTAAATTACTACTGTCCAGAAGCTGTTCCTTAGCTGTCAAACGTTCGACAGCTAAGTATGGCAGTACGGAGCAAATGACGTTCAACCAATAAGCGCACGATTTGTATTCCGTTGTATTCCATTTCACAAGTTACGGCTTTGCTTCGATAGATTACAATCTATCGAAACCTCATGCGTTAAATTGCAAGCAGTATGGTACGAATAGTGATTTATCGATAGATTAAAATCTCGTGGAATAGATTATAATCTACCGGTTTTTTCAATTTTACGGTGACATGTCTAAGAGACAGATATAGAGCTATGCAGAAGGAATAGCTCTGTCTCTTTTTACTCATAGATGTATTATAAATAGAGTAGGGGTGACATACCACTGTCCGCAAGCGAAAACGTCCGAAGGTTAGAAAGAGAGAATTGATCGCGGTACCCTACAAAGGTGGGTCAATCAAACTATACAGTGTGACCCTGAAGTATAAGTTATGTGAAGCCAGAATCAGGTGATAGTCATAATAGTTAATATAAAATTATAAATAAAATCTTTGCTATGTTATACACCATGCATCACGTGACACGTCGCCGTTACCATCTTGACAGGGTACCGCGATCGTCTCTCTCTTTTTAACAAAAGGACAACTGACAGTCTGGCTCCCCTGTCCTATCTATAATACCTCTTTAGTGGCGTTGTTGTAGAGTGCAAACCACATAGTTTTATTTTTAAGATTTACACATTTGATGTTAAAGAGTGTTTAGTGATTCCTAGTCATTATATATAAGTAAATTTTATTGTCACGGTGATAAGGTAAAATTATCTGTAAGCACGGGCAACTGTACTTGTGTGTTCTTTATTTTTTAAAGCCACCTGGGTAGACTTTAAACCAAAAATAAAAATATTTTATTTCCCATAGGCCTACATGGCACTTAAAAAACGTCAGAAGTTAGTGCACGGTTCGAATTTTATTTTTTAGTCGATTCCTATGGCGACGAAACGATATGAAACTCCATTGATACTCTTTTCAAACAGTGTTCCATTTATTTTATTTTGGGTATTTTTATTTTTATTTCATTCTTTATTTTTGTAATTGTCATTTAATTTATTCTTTTAAAATATTATTTGGTGTGTGTGTGCTTAAGTAAATGTTATGAGTAAGTTACTCGAATTAAATGCATTGTATTTTATTATAACACTGTTTTTGTAGGTATGAGGGGACAGCATATACCATATACAGTATTAGTACCATAAAACTACAATATTGATGATTATCTTTTTAATTGTAGCACAAAAATATTGTAACATACAGGTTTTTTATGTATTATATTTTTGTTCCAACGATTTACGACGAGGAGAAAGAGGGTAGGCCTTATCTTAGGGTGGGGGTAGATTTATAAAAAAGTAAAACCTAATTGATTACTACAAAAACATAAAAAAAATTAGTAGGTAAGTACCTAAAAACTAATTGCTTGCAGTTGTTCTTTTTTATTAATAAAAAACACGCTTGTAACTAGATCCCAGAGACCTGCAATGTTGCATTTTTTTTTTTGGTAGCATCTAATGGCAGAAGCTTATTTGTGGCTTAAATGTGTTTAGTTCAATTGCAAGGCACTATAGGTTTAATAAAGATGTTTTCCGTTACTACAGATAATTTTGTTCTATCTCAAAGAAACTACAAATTATAACGCAATATGCTCAGCAACATGTGCTTTGTAGAAAATAGATTTTTATTATTATTAAAACATTATATTTTGAAAATATTTACGAAGTGAACAACTACGAAAATTTTGTTTTAAATGCAATAAATGTAAAGATGTCTTGCAAAAGAGGCTGAATAAATATTATTGATGTTTGTATAGGTACTATACCCGGACTTTTAATTCGATGCAGTAGGCTGACAGTTTCTGAGTTGTCACACAATGATGACTACGAAATTGTGATGGAATTAAATTAATCAATTCTGGAATGAAATCGAATAAATATGTAAACATTTTTTTAAATAATATTGTGTAAAAAAACAAAAAGTTATATTTAGTAATAAAGGGACGTGAATAATAAATGGAATAGATCATGATTTTATTTTTTGCAATAGGGCACTGTATCTGTACCCATTCCAACAGGGTTTAGGTTGCAGTGGTGCGGGGGCAGTATTTTTAATAGTAATCCCGCGCAATTTATTAAAGATTTCATATCATGAAACAGTTTGCAAAAGAGTGGCTTTTATCATGTCTGGTTAGATGTAAATATTTTTAATAAAAATAGATTTATTTATAATATAATCTAGTACCTGCTTAAAAAAAAAATAGTATACATTTGATCATTTATTTTATTTATATTTCTCACGATCAAAATAGCTAATTTATTATTCGATTGATTGAATCCATCACTATTAGGTTAAATAGGGTATCATTATTTTAGTAAGTGACATTAGCTTATGTCAGCTGGATAGTGCATCGAATTAAAAGTCCCGGTATAGTTCATTTCCTCGCTATCAGTCCATACAAAGATTTGATGAAGATTATTGTGACGTTTCAAAGTGGTAGGTACCATTTCAAATTCTCCACAAGTCATGTATTTGAAAAAAAGCAATATCTTTTGAAACTTTTAATGGACTGATACCGAAGTACTTAGTGCTTTCAGATCGAACCGTTGACAATATAATTATATTATAAATGTTATGTTCAAAAGTTTTTTTTTTCAATAAATTAACAGATTCGCAAAATATTCCAAGCAATTTTCAAACAAGTACTCAAATATTTTAATGACCTTAGTTAGTTAATGGCTCTGTCCAAATATATTTTCAAAATATAATATATTTATTAAACAAACTTAGAAGGACCACAGTTACCAGTGCCATATCAGTTTAGGAATTGTTACATTTTGAGAAATAAAACACGGTTTGAGAAATATGTTCGTTTTATTTTAAATACTTCCCAATCACAAAAATAAACCCTATTTCATAATAATTTCATCTCATTTAAAGCATTATTTTTTCTCATCATAATAACATTTTATTTCCCATGTTATAGTAATTTGGTGAAGTACCTATTGTAAGAGAGTGGTGCCTAAACTAGACGGAGAGTCTGTGTTTCGGGCGGGGCAGCCGACGTCACAATGCTAAAAAGTACAACATGGCGTAACGTCATGTATTGTGCTGATTCATTTCTTAATTACGTGAAAAAAGAAAAATTCACGTCTTTTTTGTTTAATAATGTGATGGACTTTTATTATGACAGGTCTAGTGGTCGGTAGCCCTGACTGCTAAGCGCAAGGTCGTGGGTTCGATTCCCACCCAGGACAAACGTTTGTGTGATAAGCACGATCATTTGTTCTTTGTCTGGGTGTAATTTATCTATAATATGTATGTATTTAGAAATATATATGTATGTTTATCAGTTGTCTAGTACTCATAGCACAAGCTCTGCTTAGTTTGGGACTAGATGGCGTTGTGTGAAAGACGTGGAAATTATTATTTATTTATCGGGAACCATCTACATTGAGTTTGATACAAACAATTTTTTTTCTTTAAAGATAACTTGCAATGTGGGTCGAATTTACATTACTAGCAATCTTGTCTAAGCTAAATATGTTTGTCTGGGGTGGGTTCACGGCATTAGTGTAATGGGTGGGGTTCGAACCCGTGACCTCTCGATTACAACAACTTAGCCATTAGGCTAATCAATAAAATCACTATAAATCAGTTTGATTTTATTGGGGAATACTCTATTATGGCGAATTTGTAGTGATTTTCATACTGATGAGCTTGTCGGGTGATCCATTGTGAAGCAGGTAACACCTTACCTTTCTCTTGTCATCTAGTGTATTATTTCATTATCCTGATTGTTAATCTATACTAATATTATAAAGCGGAAAAGTTTGTTTGTTTGCTTGAACGCGCTAATCTTCGAAAGTACTGGGTGGATTTGGATGCAATTTGGTGTGGAAGTAGCTTGAAGCTCGAGGAAGGTTATAGGCTACTTTTTACGCAACTACAAAAAAGGAGAGTTATGTTTTTACCGTGATAGAATCCACGGGAGCGAAGACCCGCGTGAGTACTAGTTTGGGATATAGCCGGACAGTTAGGCTTTTGTAATGCGCGTCCGGCCAAAATAAACGGTGTCCGGCTTGTCAGACTTGTTAGACTTCACATTTGACCAATCACCTTGCAAGTCGCACCCCGGAAGCGCGACTCGTGAGATAGAGTGATTTGCCATTCCATTTTAAGAAGATTTATGGTAAATAATAAAAGAAGCCTGGGTTTACATACAGTTTTGTCTATACTAAGACACAAAAATCATTTACGTTGTCGGGGTTTTTAGCCCAAATGTCCGGCCAAAGTTTCTGGTCGGTCCGGCTATTAGGTTTAGCAACCTGGCAACCCACGGGTAAACAAATAAAACCATTTTTGAAAAATATATTAATTGTTTTATTCTTAAATAAGGCGACATTCATATGATTTTATAATACATAACATTATATTGGACGGCAACGGTTACAAAAAAAAATGTATTGCCTATATTTGTTTACATAAATCTTATTGGACCTGCCATTTATTTATTTATTCCGGCGTTTTTCTTTAAGTTACTTTATTTTATTTTTACTTCGTCGACTACTTAGTTCGGTCAGCTGCCATAAACATTAAATGAAAAAAATACGGCCGTCTTCTAGTTATTAGTTACCTATCCAAATACCTATCTATGTATGGAAGTAGAAAAAACAAGATGGCGGCATTCATTTTGAAATTGACAGCGCGGGAAAAGTTCATCATTGACAGCCGACAGGTGACATTTTAATAATAGTCTGGAACAGGAGCACACGCGATCTTAACGAAGTCTTCATAACGAACTATTCCAGTGTTCGTTACGTTCGCTTCCCTGAATACATTGTCCACCTGTGGGCAAAGAATTATTTTAGTATTTTTATTTTTTAAACAGAACTAACAATGTGGGTAGATTTCACATTACTAGCAATCTTGTTAACCACTCCAACTAAGCTAAATATGCTTGTGTCTGGAGGGGGTTCACGGCACAATAGTGTAATTGGGTGGGATTCCAACCCATTACCTCTCGATCACAAGTCAGACTTAGACATTAGGCTATTGACGCTTTATTAATTAAAAGTATGACCGAAAGATTGCAGTGGGGTACCATGACAATCTCTGATAGGCAATTCTCTTATTCTTAGCCCGTATTATTATATTAGAGAAGAACGGTTTTGGGATGTAACACTTCGAGTGCTAGGTTTAGTAAGGTTCTGAATAGTTTTAGTGACATAGTCGATTTTCACTTTGATCTTATTAACAAGCAAAAGCGTATTTTTATGAACTTTCTCCTTCACCTTCTTTTTTTTTATTGATAATTGGCTCGCGTTTGACCACTATCTCACCTGATGGTAAGTGATGATGATTCTCCGTCGTAATTCTCAATGTTAAACAAGGACAAAGAATTGCAATGATAACTAATCTTTACTGAATCATTATGATTTAATAAGTACATAATAGGCTCGCGTTTGACCACCATCTCACCTGATGGTAAGTGATGACGATTCTCCGTGGTAATTCTTAATGTTAAACAAGGACAAAGAATTGTAATGATAACTAATCTTTAATGAATCATTATGATTTAACAAGTACCTTTATATACTTTTCTGCAATCGTAACAAATATTTATTTACAGAATTATAATCATTAAAGTCATCAACACAACTCCCTAAGACCAAGTAATCCTACTGAATGACTATTTCATGAAATATTGACATTTTAGGATTACACTAACTTAACAAGTTGTTTTACTGATTCTAATGATTATAATTCTGTAAATACATATTTATTACGGTCGCGAATCATATTTTAACCAACGTACAACTTAATACTGACCAGCAAATTGCAGAAACGTAAGAAAATTTGAATTTCGCTACCTTAGCGCTTCCCCTTAAGTATTTATTTTTACTTATTTATTCATTCATTGAAAAATGTAGGTACACATAGTTACACATTTATCTTAACTAATTCGTGCAGTTCGGCTCAAACGTGTAAAAACGGAACTATTTTAATCTTTGTCAGTGTTGTCTCCGTCCGCGTTTTATCAGGCAATAAATATGCATGAAAACGATTATATTGATTTAAAATGAATAAGACTATCTAAAGTTCTGTCAGAAAAATGGTTTTTGAAGTTTAAATTTTATAATGTATGGCTAATGGTGCCCCCATTTTTTCAACCTTTTTTGTCGAGCTGTACTGCATGACCCTGATAATTATGGTGTCGTTTGTTAACTAATGTAATATTTATTATTTGTTAAGTATCTTGTATTATATTTATAATATAACTTATAATATATATAAATCTATGTAATTACATTATTCTGTTAGAAGTGGTATATTTATATATTTTATAAATATCTATTATTTATATTCAATAAAATCTTATATAAGTAGTATATAAGTAGCTAATATTACTAAATACCTACATGATGTGGATTGGGATTATTAGGCACTACATAAACTACCCTCGCAATATGGTTTATCAAGGTGTAACATACTCGAACGGTGACGACATATGTAACGCATTTAATAAATTTTTTCAAAGCGTCTTCATTCCTACCAGCAGTCATAGCCCCCTGTGTTGCGAGGATGCCCCCCTGTCGAGCAGTACTCACCATATCGCCATTACACCCGAATCACTTTTTTTTTTTTTACGTTGCAAAATCATCAAATAAGTCCTCCCACCCCGGGCAGGGCCGGAGGGACTGTCAGACTTGTACTGACTAAAATCCACGGTGTTCCTGCAATAGCCCTTTACGTTCCGGGGTCACGGTAATGGGATAAGTCCCACGACCCCGGCAGGCTTCGGCCCTCTACAGGGGGGGCCTCGTCATATTGCTGACGCTCTTTGTGGCGCGCGTGGAACACGTTGCGCCGTCGACCCGGGCATGGTCCATGGTCGGACAGCGAGTTGCCCTTTACTCGCTGTCCGCATGCCCGCGCCTACGGTGGCCGGAGATCGTCGGCCGACGTCCGACGCCGTGGGCGTTTTCCACTGCGGCTGGGCTGGAGGGAGGACGCTATCCTCGCCCTCACGCGGCCCGCCTCCTCCTTCGATAGCATGACTGCTTCGCAGAAGGAGGCAACCGCTTCCCACTCCGTCTCGCCCCGCAGCATGGCCTCGACCAGTGCCAGGCGCGAGAGGTCTCCGCCTATCGCCGCCGTGAGGACACGTCGGTGCTCTGCCCAAGCGGGGCAGTCTTGCACCGTATGCTCTAGTGTGTCCTCAGGGCGATCCTCGCAGTGGTGACACCCAGGCGTTTCTTCCTTCCTCATCAGACACAGGTACCTCCCGAAACTTCCGTGTCCGGTGAGGACCTGCGTCATGCGGTAGGTCAGGACGCCGTGACGCCGATCTAGCCACTCCTCAAAGAGGGGTCTTACCGCCGCAATTGCGGCGTGCCCGACCTTTCTATACTTAATGTAATTTTGATGAATATTATCACGGCTTATGCACCATCTCTTCCTAACAATTTGTACGCCACGATATGCGGCTGAACATGTCTGAACTTGTCTGTATATTATCTTACCTCTCTGGCAGACAGGCCTTCGCCCCAGTTCTGCAGTAGGTTCCGCAGCTGCCTCGCTGGAATCACTCCGTTCTTCTCCGCGTCACCCGCTTTGAAAGCATTCACTACCTGGAGAATGAGACTGGCACTTTAATTCCACTACCTATCTTCATATTATAAAAAGGAAAAGTGATTGCGTTATCGGCTAGTCTATTAACAACTCCACTTTAGTGAGTATGTCTTATTTTTCCCTACGATAATCCTTCCGATTTAACAGGTTTTCTTTTTGTTTCATTTTTATTATTAATTTTTCCTTCATTATTGAAGTCTAGTGTTGTCAAGTTTATTTTAATCTAAATATATATAACTCAAAGGTGACTGACTGACTGACATAGTGATCTATCAACGCACAACCCAAACCACTGGACGGATCGGGCTGAAATTTGGCATGCGGGAAGATGTTATGACGTAGGCATCCGCTAAGAAAGGATTTTGGAAATTCCCACGGGATCGGGATTTACTCTTAGATTTGCTTTTCAAGTTTTTATTTACAACTAGCTTCTGCCTGCGACTTCGTCCGCGTAGTAGTCGAAAATATTCCACGGGATCCCGTCCCCGACTTGCTTGACAAAGATTATAATAGCTCGGCTAATATGCATGATATAAAGATAATTTATAGCCTATAGCACTCAGGGATAATGCAGCTACATGTAAGCGAAAGAATTTTCAAAATCGGTTCGGTAGTTTCAGAAATTACCCCCTACATACAAACTTACAAATTTTACCTCTTTATAATATTAGTATAGAATCCATTGTGCTTTATTAATTGGTCTATAGCTATACTATCCTCTCATAAGTCGTACCTAATTAACCTGTGTAATATGGATACATTGTAAAAAATATATTTTGAAAAGAGTAACTGTGGTGATTCTTGCCGGTTCTTCATAGAAAACGACCAATTTCGTACCGTGCACCAACTTCTGAAGTTCTGTAAGTACCCATGTTTGAAAAAAGTTTGTAGTTTATACCCATATTTACTAATATTATAAATGCGAAAGTACTTTACCTCATTTGGTAGATTTTCAGCTCTAGAATGTATGTGCATCACTTCCAAGAAGTCAGCAAAAGACATCTTGCCTCCCTTCCCTTTTAAATAGCCTGAAATAAGTATAACAAAAAAAATATATTGAGTCTGGTAAATATATTAAAGACATTTAATATTGCTTCGTTGGTCTACTGTTTGCAAGCACAACTGCTGAACCAGGAACGGTCGCAGCCTGGAATTTCGGGGGGGGGTCACTAACAATAAAATATGTCTAGTGATAATATTTGGAACGTCTTATTTTGCAAAATTTTAGAAGATTTCCTATTTGGGGTGTACGATTTGGGGGGGGGGTCATGTCCCCTGTAACCCCCCCCCCCTTCGGACCGTGCCTGCGCTGAACATCGAGTATCGAACTCGATTCTTGAGTCGAGCTTATTGTGCCATTGGGTTTTTCTGTCTCTAGAAACTCAGTAGTCTCTCTTCCAAACTCAGAAGTAGCCCGGAGTTTGGAAGTTGGCACTGTGATACTCCGTGCCTCGGAACACACATTAAGCCGTTGTTCCCGGCTCTCATTTGGACATCTTTGGCAGCCGTTAAACGCCAACGCGGTCAGTGCTGACCGACAGTGAGCTATCCCTTTAGGCCAAGCAAAAATCACAGTTCTATCCAAAAACAAAATATTTTTTTTAAATTAGATACTTACATCTAATGTCCAAATATATGTTCTCATTAACAAAAGTCAACTTTAGTCATTAATTAACACATTCAACGCCGATTAAATTTAGTGGTTGTTCCGTTTGGGTAATGGGGGTCACCGATGACCACCACTGCGTTCAATGTGTTAAGGGTAGTCAGAGGCCAGTAAATATGACACTGGTCTGAACAAGGGGTATAATGTTACCCAGCTGCTGGCTTATACAACACTAGTACACAGCTGCTTCCGGTTAGACCGGAAGGCGACCCCAATATAGTTATGTTTTTTTTTTATTATTATTATTATTTCGGATGAGCCCGCTCTTGACGTCGATCTCGCCTCGTAGCAAGCGATAGATAAAGTCTACGATGTGACGAGCGAGCCCAGAAGATGCCTATTTACTCGTGCTTTAAAGGCTGAAAGGTTATAAGTGGCAGGGAACACAGAAGCCGGCAGAGAATTCCACAGCTTGGCTGTGCGCACAATAAATGTGGAGGAGAAGCGCTTGGTACGACAAGACGGTATATCAACCAAGTGTGGATGAAATATTAGCTTTAGCTTGGGACTTCATTCGCTTAGTCGATATAACCTTTGCGATTCATGGGTATCCCGCCCCGTGAAAATTCAGGACTAATTTGTTCCATTAACATCGTTTCAGCTTTTCCAGAGATTCTGTCGGGGTTGCTGGAATATTCTCACCAGATGCCCTACCCCGGAATGCGAAGGCAGCTGAAGGAACAGGGTGGGTTTTAAGTCAGTAGTAGTCTGACACTCCTTTCTGCTCCACTCGGACGGGAGAAGTCAATTATTTTAAGAGACCTAGAAATGTGAATAGAATTTACATTACTAGCAATCTTGTTAACCCCTCCAACTAAGCTAAATATGCTTGTATCTGGAGTGGGTTCACAGCAATAGTGTATATGGATTGGGTTCGAACCCGCCACCTCTCGATCACTAGTCCGACAAAATGTTTGTACATTTTGTCGGACTAATTAGTTTATCAGTCTATGTATGTATGTACATTTGTATGTACATACATACATAGACTGATAAACTAATTACACTCCTTTGTGTTAAGCAGTCGAGTAAATGCAAGAGATATATTACCAGCCAACTCCTGGATAGTGGGGCTCATGCCGAGGGATCTCATGACGACCGTAAGCTCGTCTAGTGAGGTGATCTGACCAGAGCGAGCAAACAGGTAGAAGCACTCACGGAACTCTGAAATAGTAAAGGTTAAGATTTTATTTAATAACATTTCACACACTAACAAACACGCGCGCGCGCCCACATGCTCATGCACACACACACGTTAAACATGTCATCTAATTTCCTTTGTCAAAATTCAGCTTATTTTTATTTAATTCATTGTGTTTTGTTTTCTTTAAGGTAAATGATAATGATAATAAATAATCATAATAATCTAATATATAAAATTCTCGTGTCACAATGTTAGTTACCTTACTCCTCCGAAACGGCTTTACTGATTTTTACCAAATTTTATATGCATATTCAGTAGGTCTGAGAATCGGCTACTAACTACACACATCAAAAGTGTCTAGGGATCAACATATATTTTTGCAATAACTTTTCTCCTCATTGATATTAATTAAAATTTTCTTTAAGGATTCATCAAATAAAGTGTTTTCGTTTGTCACAGTAACGATAAACCAAGTCACCTTTGCATTAATAAAGAAATTTGCCATTTTCCTAATAAAGGGATTTTTGACATTTGAACCACTAACATTAAAGTTCGAAAAAAAGACTGAAATAACAGTTTTCTTTAAAATTTTATTGGGTAACTTAAACAATTAATAATCCGTGTTTCTACCGCGAACACTAACAACACAAGAACATCGGTTTGGCATACTCAAAATGAGTTCATCCAAATCACGCTGTGGAATGGCCGCCCATGTTCGTTGCAACAACAAAAAAAGGTCTTCTTGCGACTGGATACCCTCCATATTCGGCAGAGCTCTTCTCTGTAGCATATCCTATGCATGCTCAATCGGGTTCAAGTCTGGCGACTGAGCAGGCCAGAGCAGGACATTGATGTTAGCTGCGGCGAGAGTCTGTCTTACAACTCTTGCGGTGTGCGGTCGTGCATTATCATGCATTAACTGAAATAAGGGACCGATTTGCACTTGTAGAGGAACGATGACGTCAGATACAATCGTCTCAGCATAAATTTGAGCGTTGAGGTTGCCTCTGATCCAAATCAACTCAGTTCTTCCGCCGATCCAAATACCCGCCCATACCATGATGGTTCCACCACTATAAGGATGGACTTCCTGGCAGGATTTTAATCGCTGTTGGCGTCCAGGGGTTCTCCAGTGTCGTATACGTCTTGTATCCGGGCTCATACCAAAACGAGACTCATCAGAAAAGCACACGAAACGCCATTGTTCTTCTGCCCAATTTCTGTGTTCAAGAGCCCATTGATATCGAATCCTACGATTGTGCATTGCTATAGGTGGTACCCGTAGCGGTCTTCGGGAATGAAGGTTCACTTCATGCAAGCGGTTTCTGACTGTTTGGTCGCTAATTAAGTTCCCTGAAGAGTGATGAAGCCTCACGGCTAACATCATGGCGGTTATTGTTGGAGCTCTTCGAGTTAAGATTTGAATGTATCGGTCTCCGTGTGCTGCAGCGATACCGTCCTCCATGGCGCTCAGCCACGGTACCAGTGCTTCGGTAACGTGTCCAAAGTCGACTGATAACACTCTGACTTGTATTCAGAGCTAAAGCCACAGTACGTTGCCGGGAACCAGCTTCTATCATTCCCACGGCTCTGAGCATTTCTTCTCTGCTTAAATGACGTCGCCGCTCCATAATAACGTTGGTTTTAATCAGTAGTAGGGAAACAGTAGCACTAATAATGTCTTCAATGCGTTGTATGTTTTTATAGGGAAAATATTGACAGCTGATTTTCATCTTTTACTCGAATTTGATTAACAGTTCCTGTTTCAAATTATAAAATGCACCAAAAAGGATCCATATAAATTTATAAAATCATAAATTTATTACAAAGCCACATCTCAATCTCAAGAAATCCGCATAAAAATGCTTGATCCCTAGACATTTTTGATGTGTGTATTTTTCATACCCCTAAGAGTAGGGGTAGGGTAGCGGTAGTGTAGGGGTAGGGTAGGGGTAGTGTAGGGTTTGGGTAGGGTAGGAGTAATGTAGGGTTTGGGTAGGGTAGGGGAAATGTAGGGTTTGGGTAGGGTAGGGGTAGAGTAAGGTATGGGTAGGGTATCGGTAGGATAGGGGTAGTGGTATCGGTTGGGTAGGGGTAGGATACGCGAACGAAGTCGTGGCGGGTCAGCTAGTAATTGTATATATTTAATTATCTATACTTATTAATATTATAAAGAGGAAACCTTTGTATTTTTGTATTGAATAGGCTCAAAAACTACTGGACCGATTTCAAAATTTCTTTTACCATTACTTAGAGGGATTCTTCCGAATCCGTATAGGCTATATTTTATCCCGGAAAATAGATAGGATTTTTCGTGGTAGTGAAAATTGTGGAGTAAGGCGTCGAAAAAACTGCCGTACGTTAACGATTCTCGCGAACGTTGCCTATGTTTAATATAAACATTGCACCCGTGCGAAGCCGGGGCGGGTCGCTAGTAATTAATAAGCGGCATAATGGTAAGGCCTAGTGATCGAGAGAGTACGGTTTCGAACACCACCCTTTACACTATTGCGGTGCCCACTTGAGTATTAGCTTAGTTGGAGGGGTTATCAAGATTGCTAGTAATGTGAATTCGACCCACATTGCTAGTTCTCAATAAAAAATTCAATCAAATGAATTATCACGAAACTAAATTTTGAATTCAATTTAGTAGAATCAGAATAAAACATCAGTCATTTATTAGCCCACAACATGCATCTCAGTCATCGTAAGGTATTGATGACTTCTTCATGCCCAGATCAAGTACAACAAATCTATTTCTAATTCTCCATTTCCAATTAAAACATATCCACCAAATACAAATCACACCAAATCACAACTCACACACACACACCTTCACATAGTTTCACATATTACAAAATGATTATTCTACTTGGTCCAATTTTCAAAAAATATTGTTCACATAGTTTTTGCCTTTTTAATATATAAAAATTTACAAAGATCAACAGCTTCAAAGTTCAAGAGTGTGGGCTGCTGACGTCCTAAAAATGTGCAACCTGTACGCAAAAAGGGTAGCCGTGCCGATTCTGCCAATTATAGACCAATCGCCTTAACCTCCATACTGTGTAAAGTAATGGAAAGGATACTCAACAACAAGTTGCTGACATACCTTGAAGACAATGAGCTCCTCAGTGACCGCCAATATGGCTTTCGCCTTGGTCAGTCCACCGGATATCTTCTTGTGTATGTCACGCAATGTTGGGGCGAGGCGATTGTGAAACACGGTGAAGCCCTTGCGGTATCCCTCGACATCTCAAAGGCCTTTGACAGGGTCTGGCACGCTAGTCTGCTAAGCAAGCTTCCCGCATTCGGTGCCCCTGCTGGCTTATGCAACTGGATTTCCGACTTCTTGAGTGAGCGGTTGACCCGAGTGGTCATCGATGACTGCTCATCGGATCTTTTGGCAATTGATGCCGGTGTTCCTCAAGGGTCCGTTCTTTCTGCGACTCTTTTTCTGCTGCATATCAATGACCTACTTCAGCTGGGAGCAATAGGGTATGTGGATGACAGCACAGTCTCAGATACTTATCCAGTTCTAGAGCTGACAGGGACGAAATTGCACTCTCAGAAAGGCCATGGTAGAGCGCATAAATTTGACCTTAAATCTCGTTTCCCAATGGGGTGACGACAATCTGGTCAAATTCAACACTCTGAAAACACAGGCTTGTCATTTCAGCGCTAAAAGGAGCCCTTTTGTATTGACCCCTACTTTCCGAAGTACATCTGAGCCAGTTACCAATAGCCTAGAGCTTTTGGGCATGGAGTTGACGTCAGACCTCAATTTCGGCTCAACCATCGAGTCCAGACCTCAGACTGCAGTAAAAAAGCTGGGAATCCTACACAAGGTAAGGCGGTTCTTCACGCCTGGAGAGCTTCTAAATCTGTATAAAGCACAGGTCCATTCCTGCGTGGAGTATTGCAGCCACTTGTATACTTTTATACTGCCTCCCAAGATACAGGCTTTTGCCTAGTTTGGGAGACAGCAGGCTATGTATTACTGTCAAATTCATGTACTTATTCTAGCTATTAAGACACATGTAATTTTCTGGCTGTGTTTCAAATAAAGATATTATATTATTTATATTATACTCGAATGAGAATCTCACTTGTGGGATGGCTCTGCAAAGTACCAACTTGCTGCATTGGACTCAATCAAGCGCAGAGCTAAAAGGCTTATAGGCGACGAGGTGCTGTGATTTGTGTTTGTGATTTCCTTTTAACCGTAGATATTGACTAGTGGTCGTCCTGATATCAAGAGGTAGTGCATTCCACAGAAGAATAGATTGAATATAAAAGGAAGAATGAATAAAATCAGAAGTATGAGAAGGACAGAGTAAGAGAAGATTATTGGAAGAATTTTTTTCACACTTTTAGCGTGTGAAGAACATAGAAATTGAAAATGAGAAATAAGGTAAGAGGGAGGGGTAGAAGAGTTTAGCAAAGAGAAAAGCGTAGTCAAGGCGCGCAAACTTCTTCTCTGGCAAATAGTGGATGTAAAATGTATTATTTGGACTAAACTGGTATGGAACAAAAAGTAAAAAGTTTATAATGGCCGCCTACTTTAAAATTATAACATAATATAAAGCTTGGATACCTACTCAAAACATTTACAATATCACTTAAGTGTTTTGAAAAGGGTTGAAACTAACTTTTTGGTTATAATATAAATTCTATTAATCAGAAAATATTTTTTTCGTAAAGCACCTTTAAAAGAATTTGATAATAGGAATATTTTAGAAAACTTTCTAAAGAGAAATGTCAAAAATACCGTTACATTAATTAGTCAAACAAAACATGATAAAATTCTCTTGCGACGACTCTTTCATAAGCTTAAAATACAGAGTGACTAATAAAATTGGATTCCGATTTTTACACTTATAATAGAATTCACTAAAAAGTTTGATTCATTACTATCTTATAAAATCTTATCAATTTTATGTAAATGATAAAAGAAAGTGGACCGTACCATCAATATCCTGCTCTTTGAAATAGCGCGCCTGGAACAAGGTAATTTGCGATTAATGAACTGCGCTTATTAATAGACCACACGAGGGATAATTAGTTATTACCATTTCTTTGGTTTTCGCTGGGGATAAATTAGCAAGAATAACAAAAACTTTCAATAGTTTACAACTCTACGTCAATCAAAAACTTCAGTCACTGTCTGTGTCAGTCAGACGACAGACACCTTTTGAAGTTTTGAACTTTTGACACTGACAAATAACAATGCTTTGGCAACATTACAGAACTCTGACTAAGGAAAAAAAGAGGACATGGCATAAACATTCTATACGAACAGTAGTTATAGGAATATGATGCTTTTCGACGGCATAGTTACTGATATATCGGCATCTCTTTTTAACTTGTGAGAGTAATCGTATGTAAAAAAGGACAACATTAGTTTTATCATTGCCAAAAATCGCAACATAACTTTGGTGATGTCACAAAATACCTAACTGCGGCCGGCCGCCATGTTTTGTCACAGCCAACAACAAGTACATCAGTTGTCATCGCGACTTGCTTGTTTCAGTGTTTTTAAGAAAATTTGGTGATAATAGGCGAAAATTGTGCTTGTTTATAGTGTAAGAACTTGCATAATACTGCATTTATCATGGGTAGGTGCAGTGTGTTAGGCTGCCGCATGAAAAGCAACAAAAACATCCCAATAAAACGTTGCACAGGTAAGTAACCGAATTCATTCAAAATATCTTGTTGTTTTCTATTATTTTGAAAGATTTTGCTATTTTTGGGAAAGTTTATAAAGATACACCTGCTTTTCTGTAATGATTTACTGTTTTACTGTTGATATTATGTGATTTTTAGCAAATAATTTGTTAATGTTAATGTCTGTTAGTAAACAGAGAGAGTTACGGTTCGGAATTTTCAATTTATCGATAAAACATATCGACAGGTGAATATTATTTAACTCGATTTCTTTTTATGATTTTAGATTGCCAACATGTAAAGAAAGAAAAGAACAGTGGCTGTATATACTTGGGATTGAAAATTTGAATACTACAACCAAGCATATTTTTATTTGTTCCCTGCATTTTGAAGATAAATGTTTTAACCGAACTTTAAATTTAACAAGACTGCGCGATGATGCTTTGCCTTCAAGTGAATTATTGGTAAGTTTGAAAATAGACAAGTTTATTGTGTTTACCTACTTACTGACAAGTAACCAATCCAAACCCGTTGATGGAGAGAGATAGGAGGGACGAGAAGCATGTCAGCAACAGCAGTTCTATATTGCTGAAATACTGGTATAAAGTTTCAGGTTTAAATACACATCAGTCAGAATAAATAGATAACTTTTTTTTCTGAAAATTATAAAACATCCTTAAAATTCTCGTACAGACTGAATCAAAACCTAATATAAGTTATATGATTTTAATTATCCACCTCCTCACACAGATTAAGACACATATACCTGCACTATTTTTACTCCTGATATAGTCATAGCAAAAGGAGATGGATAATGATTAATTTTTGAAAATGATACATACATATATCAGGTTATAAAATGTTGTGTCTATGTTAAAATGCAAGCTAAAGAAATGTGAGCGTGAGTTAGTGATTAAATTCGCAATGTAAATATTATTAAACATTTATGGTTATTCTTTGTATAGTTACCAGCACAATTTGACGAGTGTGAGGAACAACGATCTGTTCCTCGGAGGGTGTTGGAAGAGAAACCTGTTTGCAGCACTTCTAACAATGCAGATGTAAGTGTAATATTTCATAATAATTATGTTCCTTATGGTAATTACCATGCAATCTTGACTTTTAAATACAAACTCACTCAATATAAAAAATTGTTGTTATTTCTTTACAGTTACCAGCCCAATTTAATGAATGTCAAGCACAACATTTTTTTTCTCACAAAGCACTGGAAGAGGAGCCTGTCTGCAGCACTTCTAGCTATGCAGATGTAAGTGTTCTATTCTATAATATGTTACTGTATGTACTGTGGGCAGCATAACTGGTAATTTCAAATTAATTAACGGCAAAAACTTGAACGAAGTTGCAGAAAACTAGAAGTTAATGCGTTTTTTTTTGTTTCAGGATGAAGCGCTTGAAATTATTCAAAAATTAAAATCAAAATGTGAATATCGGAAGAAAAAAATTAAAACATTAAATGAAAAAGTGAGAAGACAGAGTAAGAAAATCCAGACTATAATCTACATCTGTGCCAAATTTCATACAAATCCGTTCAGCCGTGATTGAGTAACAAACATCCATCCATACAAACAAACTTTCGCACTTATAATAATATTAATAAGTAAGGATTGTGTGGTTTGTATTTTTTTTGTTTTTTGTTTGTTCAACATGCTCATGTTTTATTAATGTGTATATTTGTATAAAATTTGCGCAAAGTGCTCTTATTTGATTATTGTGTATACATATTTGTATTTTAGAACTAAAGTATGACTGGGATAAACGGCTTTTATAGTTTTCAATAAATCTGTGTAAAATGATAATTTTTGTTTTATTATGAATGATCGAGCCATGTAGTAGTACTTAAATTAAAAATATTAATGTTAAGTTATATTATTAGTTAATAAAAATAAGTATAGTCTGACAAACGATGAAAACAAACCGTATTTTGTATTTATTTATTCTTTTCATTGGTAATTATAGACCTTAGGTACAGGTACTGCAGTCGTGGTATGCTAATCAGTAATAGTGATACTCTAATAAGGCTCCTACACATATGCCCCGGCACAAGTCGCAGAAACTAGAAGTCCGCACGAAACTCAATCTTAATTCCAAGCGCTAAGTAACCCTGAGCCGCGCGCGGCATCCTCCCCAGCCGGCGGCACTGTGTGTAGGAGGTTTTTTACTCGCACCCACTATGTTGAGCGTGGTCGCCACAGTTGTTCTGGCCGCAATTTCGGTCGCATACTACGCCCACAGGAAAAAGCGAGCAATGAACACAGCGATCACAAGGCTACAGTTTTTTATTCGTGATCGCCGCGGTGGAAACTGGGAATAAATGGGATAGACATACCACACCATAGTGAACTTTGTTTTAATATGAACATACCTGTACAAGTACAGAATACAGATAGTTAATTTAATTGCAGTAGCATCTATTCAGTATCCACGTGCCCTGCCTGCCATGTAAAGTGACACTCTTCGAGCGTGTGCGTTTTTATAGCTCACATTACCACGTAAATAAAACTGAAGAAAGTTAAAAAAAACGTGTGCATCTGGATTGGGGGCCTATTTTTTTAATCCTTGCGAAACGAAATAAGACTTATAGGGAAATTAGTTAAAAATAGTAAAAACTTAAAGCAAAGGGCCATGAATTTCTTAAACGTTAAACTCATTTTCGGCAATTTTGAATTCTGTAAGCACCGTGCAATTCAACTATCGATGTTATAATGCGCGCAGCTCTACGGCAAGCCGCCATCTTTGTGCCAGACTCACAATAGGTATGCACGCTTTTTTCGTAGGTATTTCATGTCTATTCTTTTTTCCTTAGTCTGAGTTACAGAATAGTCGACAGCGACACCGGCTCGATTGCCAAAGAAGGAGAATAAAAAAAAAGAGATCGTTGGCAACTTGACATTTTAACAAAGATCACAAATCCAATAGTACCGTAAAACGGGGTGGATAGGATCATAGGAATGAAACTTGTGTGGATATTTTGACGTTTATTAAAATACTAGCTTCTGCCCGCAACTTAGTGCGCGTGGGAGAGTTTTCCTTCGTAAATCGCGATCCCATGGGAATTCCGGGATAAAAAGTAGCCTGTGTGTTATTCCAGGAAGTTAACTATCTAATCACCAAACATTCAGATCCGTTAAGTAGTTTTTGCGTGAAAGAGAAACAAACATCCATCCATCTAGCCTCACAAACTTTGGCATTTATAATAATAGTAATGGTGAACGCAGACCTAGCCGCACCGCAGTCTCTACAGTCCCCGCAGTCATCGCTTTTTGTTAATGGCCTCGCACATCTATCCGCGCCGCAGTCGCTGCAGTCGTTCCCGTCAGTGTTGCCAGATTTTTGAAAGCATTATCTATCCGAAGATTTAAAAAATCTGTATAAAATCTGTATTTGATATTGGTATTTTGCTCTTTTGTGTAATTTTATCTGTAGGTGCTATAATAGGGAATAAACAAGTAATTATTTATACGAGAATAAGTAATTTTATTATAAACCGTTGACAGAGATTCTCTGTCTACTTTATAACTCTGGCAACACTGCGCGCCGTGGATGCGAATGACGTCATCCGCGCTGCGTGCGGGTGACGTCATCAGCTGCGGCTAGGGGAGCGGGTAGGTGTGCGAGGTTGCATAGAACTTCATATAAAGAATTCGAATGCAAAGACTGCGGCGCGTGCGGTGCGGCTAGGTCTGCGTTCACCATAAGACTGTATATTGAATTCGAGGACTCCACTTTTTTAAACAATTCCAATTTAAGTCAATCAAAATTTAACAACCTTCTAAGAGCCTATTATAGTACTTTATGCTTCTATCTGACTAATCTAATAAAAAATAATTGCAATACTGCATCTAAGACGCGTTCCTATTTATCACTGTACGTGATAGATAACACAGCCGCCTCGGCAAAAGACAAAACTAATTATAATTGTAGATTTGAAAGCTGCAATGGTGATGATATTGATGATGTGACACACACAAAGTCGTGTGAATGTCCTCGATTGGGTTTGAATTGAACCCATGACCAACAATTTGCAAGTCGGACCCATACGGCCACCATTGCACTAGTTTCATGAGTTATATGTTTTAAAAATCTGCCTTCCACATATTATTTTACCAGATTTGTAGTTTGACTCAAGTTCTTTTTCATCGTTAAGTAGTTCGTAGATCAGAGACGGTGAGAAATGGACGCTAAGCGAGAACAAATAAAAAATAAACCAGACAGTGGGTAATTTTTAAGTCCCACACGTCTTCTATTACGTAAACGGAGTCCAAGCATGTAACAATTGTGCTTGCACCTTTTACTTTTAAAATTGGTTACATTAGTACATTCATATTTTGTATATCAATGCATTAGTAATGTGAGGACACATATTTATTAAAGGGAATGTAGTCACTGGGGCCGAAATCAGCTGTGAATCCATCACCATTCAGACAGTCAAGATGTGCTGATGATGGTCTAGGCCTGGAACTGGAATGGGTCAAGTCTTGACTCAAGTTCTAGTCTTAGACCTAACACTGGACTCCTAGCTTTATAACATATATTTATGACACTAGTCTTTTTATAAGACACTATAATAAAAAGACTAGTGTCTAAGTTCGAATACATATATTATCTGTGAGCCAACATGGACGACCAATCAGCTGACATTACTGAAGGCATATTTTTCCATGGTGTAATTATCTAAATTGGGTGAATTATTACATAAAACCTATTTCAAGACAGTTTTCAGTGATCTTCCTGTTATTTAAGTGAATTATTTACTTATGCCTGTTATGGATATCGAGATAAGCATTGCGTGAGTATTCACTTCATTTTCGTCAATCGTAATTATTCAGAAACATTAATTGTATTATTTAAGTTACCTTGTACCCAGAGATTGATAAGAGTGTAATGTCCTTTGACCGCCGTGTAACTTCATTATGCTGAGCTAGTGACTTTATATGCATGTAATTGGTTTATATCGATTTTTTATAATTCCTATTCAGTGCCATGCCACTTTCAGTATTACGACGTATATTATTCTCAATTGGTACTTCATGACCATGACATTTCCCTTTTATTTATTTGTCCTTTTATGACTGACATTGAAGGTTTTTAAAGTTCTTGGCTTTTGTCAAGGTTACACACTGCACACAAGCACATGCACTGTGTAATACACAGTGCATGTGCTTGTATTATCCAAAAAAACAACTATCGAATTTTAAATTCATGTTCTATGGCTGTACGGCAAGACTATGGGGCCTTAAAAAAAACGCAATTGTTTCTGACAAAACACGAGGGAAATAAACTTTTATCTAAAAAGTCCTTCCTTTACTACATAATAATGTAAAACATATTAATATTAACTAGCTTAGGTTATCAACAATGTTTATGATGAAATTTATGTTGTCTTATTCACAGTGCTATAATTTTTTGTTTGTTTCAAACAAACACAGTAAGCTACTGTTAATAAAATCCTAATCAATCAACAAAATTGTTGAAATACTTCCTGTTTATCTTATAAATAAACTTAGCAACAATATTTTATGTTGATTTTATACATAATGCCTACTTATGTATTCAATGAATGTTCATATTTTCAAAAGTGCAGTCAACAATGTTTATTATAAACTAGCAGTTGTGTGGTGTTTCACTCTTGTGGACTGTATTAAAAACATAACCCTTATTTTTGCAGTCTGGCTTCAAGCTACTTCCATACCAAATTTCATCCAAATCCACCAAGTACTTTTGGAGATTAGTGTGTTTAAACAAACAAATTTTTCTGCTTTATAATATTAGTATAGATGAAATGCTTGTACAGACGCCAGCACATCAAGCTACAACAATCTGTCAAATTTCTTCAATAGATTTTCAACTTTATCGTTAAAGAAATTAGGTTCAAGGTTGATTGGGAAAATTTGACAGTTTCGGGTAGCTTTGTGTGCTGGCATCTGTACAAATCATGATTATACATTTTTAGCTAATATTATGATTTATTCAGTTTTTATACCGCTAAACCTAACTATGTATATAAAAAAAAATATACTTAGGTGTTGAAATACTCCACATTGCTGTTATCTGGAAACATGCCCAGAAAACTGGCAAAATTGCCATGTCGTATGGCAATGCTTATTCTTTGGGTAAAAGAACAAGCCTGCCTTCTTTTTGCATAATTTTGATATATTATGACATTAAGGGAATGTTAGCATATCAATTATATCATTCAGTATACTTATTTTGAATTATTTTCAACAAGTGTCAAATTTTTTTTTTGTGTAAACGCAAAAGCTATGTTGTGAATATGAGAGCAATGTGGGATAACAACAAATATTATTAATAGATTACCACACTGTCTGGCAGTTTGAGTGCTTTATACGGCCCACCCAAATGTCCTTACTTTGCTATTGTTCGTCAAATCGTTCCAGCTCCTTAAGGTTCTAAGTTGAGCTACGCGATATTTGACAAATGCTTGCACTACTTGGACGGGCCTGCTCAAATCTGTTTGATTCTGTCCTCTAAAGGGCGCCACAAACATTAACCTACATAGCTCTCATATGATTTGATCACTACACATTGTATGGACTTTAAAAGATACGTTGACCTCTGAGTTTGTTTCAGTGTTTCTTCTCAGAGTAGTCAGTTAGGAAACACTGGCCTCATCTAGTATACATTTACGAAAAAAAAAGACGTGTAAAAGTGTTATTTATTACCTATTTGCAAAATAAACATCATTATTTCATTATTATTTCAATCTTAAATCTTTCTATATTATAAATGTGAAAGTTTGTGAAGATGGATGTATAGATGTTTGGATGTTTATTACTCTTGTTGCGTCCCAAATGTATTTTTGAACGATCTTTTTGGTGTGGCAACATTCTATTGTCTTTTTGATGTTGACACTTGACAGATAGACTTTGCTTCCTTGTTGAAAAATGTCCGCTTGGGACCTGTTGAGTTAATTATAATTGGTAAAATATCGTTTGGAATCGCCTGTTGAAACCGATAATTGGGTCGCGAGTAACGATTAATTGGAATTTGTAATCCCCATTTGATGAAAAACCTGGGATATTTTGGGATTTATCGCCGGTTGGTTGCCACCGCATGGCATGCGGACTGTGCTGAAAATAGTGATAACTAGCTGCTTCAATCTGGTGCGAAGTTTGGGCTGTGATGCTGTCTGAACCGCGCCATCTGGAGATCGACGCCTTGTGACCGTTCAGAACACTTGACTTACATCACACTTTCATTTACTCACCTCATATTTACATACATACCACACTTGGGCGTGACCTAGGAAGGTCGAAGTTGGCGGACCCAGCGCAGAAGGTAAGTGGTACCGATAAGTTATTTGTATATATGGTTGTAGGCCGAAGAGCCTGTAGTTTTGTTTATTGTTGTTGAAAGCAACGGTAGGGCTCCACGAACCGTGGACAGTTCGGACACACCAGTATCGTTGCACTGGCTTCTTGTAGTCCTGAACAACTCTTACACGCTAAAACTACTGAATGGATCTGAACGAAATTTGCTAAGTAGATAGTTGACATCCTGGAATAACACAGGCTACTTTTTATTCCGGAATTCCCACAAGATCGGGATTTACGCGGGAAAACCCTCCCAAGCGAATGTAGTAGCAGGCATAAACTACTTTAAAATAAATTGTAAAAAAAAGAACCATAAAAAAATACAACTTGGTTCTGTGTTTGAAGCTTAGCAATGCTTTTTGGTTTTAGTCTGCATATAGATCTCTTATTTAAATGGTCTACCTCTATCTGTTTCTGTGTATGCAGCAGAGTGCGATACTCATTTCACTAATTTAATCTGGGGATGTTATCTCTTCACCACACTTTGTTGACTGGTAGAGAATTCCTAGGGCATTGATTTCCCGCCGGAGTGGCTGGAATGTCGTAACGAGATACCGCAGCATCGGTACGCAAGGGGAGCTGAACAGTGGGTTTCCTTCGATTTTCTCACCTGAAAAAAAAAGGTAATTGATTCCGCCTTTGTATATAGTCCTCCTGAAGTCCTGACTAGTCTTGTGCCTGCTCGGTTATTTTGGAGATCGCTCCGTACTAGTTCATTTCGGACAGTGAACTAGTTCATTCTATTAGTTCTAATAGCTCTATTCGGTCATCGCTCTCGGCGGTCCTTAACTCCTTAGAGCACAGCGCGGATCACAGAGCAAATACGCTCTTTATGTAGGTACTATCAAAGACATCGTATTTATATATCTTTGTATTACCACAGCGTAAACAGCTGACATAATATTAGGATTATGTATAATTTAAACAGAGATATTTTTTACCATTCAAATGTGAATCTGAAACGGTTCTCATTCATTCAGACACAGAATTAATTCGTATGACGTTTCTGTCAACCAATCAGTGACTGTATTTAATTTCTCGTTCGCACATTACGATCGCACGGTTTAGAATGTACGAGTACGAAAAGAGCTATTCGACCTATAAAGCTCCGTACTCACATACGGTTTTACTCGATAGTTTTACTCCAAAACGAGTAAATATTAAGTAACTTCCTTCGCACCTACTCGAAGCGAGCCGTCGAGCTTGACTCAAGCGTGTGTACGTCGCCGCGAGTGGCGCGAGTCGAGCGTCAGTCCGCCGTTCTTGATCGTCATGAAAACACGTGAGGAATAAAAAAAATGGATTTACCAGTTTATTCCAAAGGTAATCCCAAATACACGGAGCTTAAGAGAAATGAATGCTACGACAAATTACTGGCGGTGCATAAGACTACTGATCAGGGTGCAAATAGAGAGAGCGTGGTCAAGAAGATAAACAGCCTTCGTGCTTCTTATCACAAAGAAAAAAAGAAGCTGCTGTTTTGGCTCGAACGGTTCGGTGAATACTGAACGGTGCGCGTCACTCGATAGATTAATGCTGAATGTGTGGACATGATAGCTCGATCGAGTAAAACCGTATGTGAGTACGGAGCTTAAGACCGATTAAAAGCCAGCGTTCGGAAACGGTTCTTTTAGTACAGTGCAAAGATTCGGCTCTTATTCGTTCATCGTTCACGTACTACACAAGAATACTCCTGACCGATTGGCTACAGCGACTAATCTCGGCGGCGGACTAGCCTTCTGCGCAGTAAATACGTGTGTGCACAAGTATTTGCACACGTAAAGGTGTACTCCCTGTTTCTTTACTCTCTAGGCCGATGTTGCGGTATACTAATACATGTTGGACGAGCGTTGGCAAATAGGTACAAGGCAAGTAATAATGTCCACACGTTCGACAAGTTCGTCGAACGCCAATGCAGACGACCAATGTAGAAGAGGGTCTGTAGAGCTGCCCACACGTTGGCTGAGCGCAGGCGAGCGCCTTTGATTTGTGACCAAAAACCGACACCGATCCGAAGGGAGGCAAGTGATCACGAGCAACGGCGAGCGAAGACAAGTTGCACCAAATGAGCTCTATACACTTTGGCGCTGGCCTTCACTCGGCCAACTAGGCAAGTGACACCGAGCGATAGCAAGGCAAGGCAAATATACCGTCTACATGTTGGTATTGGCCTTCACTCGACAACGCTCGGCCAACATGTATTGCAGGCTTGAGAGAGATCAGGCGTGCGACCAACGGCTTTAACGTGCTCTCCGATCTATGGGGGTATCACAACACCAACTAATTTCTCATTCGAATGAGAAATATGTATTAGAAAAACTCAAAAGCTCTTTGGCTGACCCGGGAATCGAACACGAGACCTCTTGCCAGGCAGTTGCGATTCTAACGACTACCCTTTAACTTTAACTTCTAACCTTTGTAACTAAATAATGAAGTGTAAAGTAAAGTGTACCTACCAAGTTTCACATGTGTAGTCCTAATAAGTTTCGAAATATAAAGGCTATACGGACGGTTCAGTTTTTTGCCATTCGGCTACGGAACCCTAAAACAAGTCCGCAAATACTCAATAATTTATTCAATTCAGTCTGTAAGTCATCACCATTTGAACGTCAACACTTTTCATGAAGACCTTCCCCCTTCCCCCCCCCCTTCAAAACGCCCCATCATCGCCACTTCCTAGTTGTTTATTTAACGTGCAGATGCAGACGAGCATATGCTACTTTAAAATAAAATTGAATGCCACCAAATTTTATCAACAATCTATTTACCAAATGTATTTCAGATCCGTTTAGTAGTTTTTGCGTGAAAGACTAAGAAACATCCATACATCCATCTTCACAAACTTTCGCATTTATAATATTAGTACGATAAGATGACATGGAGTATCCGATATTAATATTAAATATTCGACATCGGTTGGCGAAGCCTCGTTAGAATATTTTTTTAAGAGAACGAGCAATGTTGGTAGATGAATTCTACCAACATTGCTCGTTCTCTTTACAAAACATCACTTGCAATCTTGTTAACCCCTCCAACTAATTTTTTTTGCTTTACGGGGCGAAATCCTCATGGACAACCTCCGCCTGGGGAATGGCGGAGGGGAGTTATTGAAGAAAACGTGATAAAACATTAAAATAATAAATTAGTCATGTTGTACGTTTTCTATTTTATTTGTAAGTGTCACACAATTCTAATAAATATAACTTCATACAGTACGATTGTATGCAGCCAGTAAGTATTGCGGCCAGTAGTAAACTATTACTACAACACACCCCCCTTAATCGTAATGTAAATCATTGTAAAATTCAAAAATACATAAGATTACAAAACAATAATAATAGGGACTATGTACAAAGCAGGTTGGCTACACAATTCTGTAGGTGAAAGGTGAAGGGCCTTAAGTCACATTTTATAAAGTATTCAGTAGAGCTCATTAAAGATGTCCATACTCCAAATTTGACATTAAAATCGACAGAGTATAAAAAGTAATTATCGTATCATTGTCGAATAAAAAGTATGATTATGATGGGTACTTAAGCTATTATATTGAGATATTTTTTTAACAAATATAGTTCCTTAAGGCTGTATTATCGGACTTAAGGTTCTTTAACTTTGAAGCTTTACTAGATATCTTATAGTATGACGGTACTTACGTCTCTCCTGTATCAATAATGTATGGTCAATTTTATTATTTTATAAGTTAGGTACGATACAATATCATAGAAAATTTAATTAAAAAGTTTTAATGACAAATAACATTATACATAATATGTTTTATTTAATAAAAATTAAAATCTTTGTATTTTAAAATCTTTAATAAAATAAATGAAATTAAACAAAACACTTAATGTTATTTTGGTCACATGCTGTACCCTCATGGGCTAATGTATTATAAAAATTATGAAAAATGGGTGGAATCCATTGCAGAGCTTTCTGTGAATCCTGAAATTTTTTAGTGCTTATAGGTTTGTGGCCTAATCGAATAGGCTGCATATAGGCACGGCAAAGTCTTTTAGGGATCTCCTTCTATTTCTTATTAAGGATACCTTTTCGAATTCTTGTTGATTAAAAGATGTTTTGTAACTCATTGTGCCATACTCTTCTTTTTCAAATTTAATTTATTGTTTTTATTTTTTATTTATAATAGGCTCGCGTTTGACCACCATCTCACCTGATGGTAAGTGATGATGTGGTCGAAGATGAAGCATGCTTACTTAAAAGTAACCTATTTACTCTTGACTTAAAGACCCCTAGGTTATAGCTATCGAGAAACACAGACTCCGGCAGGGAATTCCACTCCTTAGCCGTACGCACAATGAAGGTATTCCCAAAACGTTTAGTGCGTATAGGTGGGATGTCCACCATGTAACGATGGCGCATCGCCGTTTGTCGCGTAGTCCGATGATGGAACGGGCTTCACGGAATTAATTTGTGTAATTCCATCGCACACTCTTCGAAATGTAACCGATAGAAAACCGATAGACTAGCAACTCATCGCCGATGTTCAAGGCTCTGGAGCTTTGATTCGACCAGTGTATCGTTGTCAATTAGTCTTTTGGCACGTTTCTCAATAGATTCAAGCCCATCTAGCTGGTACTTGGCAGATCCATCCCAAATATGAGAGCAGTACTCCATACACGACCGAACCTGGGCTTGATAGAGATTTAGCAGCTATTCGGGTGTGAAGTACCGTCTCACCTTTGCTAGGATTCCCAACTTTTTTGATGCTAGTTGAGCCGTAGCCTCGATAAACGGGCCAAAATTGAGGGTAGAAGTTAGTGTTACCCCTAGAAGCTCGATATGATCGGTTATCGGCACGGTTACACCTCGGAAAGTAGGAGCCAGTTTGAATTGACTCCTTTTTGCGGAGAAGAGACACGCCTGGGTCTTAGCTGCATTAAACTTGACCAAGTTGGCATCGCCCCATTCGGAGACAGCCTTCAAGGACAAGTTCAAGCGCCCAACCATGTCCTCACGGAGAGACTGGATCTGTGGCCCACCAGCACGCGCGTTGGACACATATCTCTCAGCAACTGTGCTGTCGTCTGCATACCCAAAGGTACCGGGCATAAGCAGATCATTAATGTGCAGCAAGAACAAAGTTGCTGAGAGAACCGACCCCTAAGGGACCCCGGCATTAATTGTCAATTGGCCAGATGAGCAGCCATCAATGACCACTCGAATGGACCGATCTCTCAGGAAGTCTTCAATCCAAACGCAAAGTTGGGTGGGTAAACCGAAAGAAGGTAGCTTAGCAATAAGGCTATCGTGTCAGACCCTGTCAAAGGCCTTAGAGATGTCAAGGGAGACAGCAAGTGCTTCCCCGTGCTTCTCGATGGCCTCACTCCAGATATGAATAGCATAAGCTAGAAGTTCCCCTGTAGACCGGTTTTTTCGGAAGCCGTATTGTCGGTCACTGAGGATGTCGTTGGCTTCTAGGTATGCCAGGAGCTTACTATTGAGTACACCCGCAACTGACTGAAATAGGTCTGTAGTTGGCCGGGTCAGCACGACTGCCCTTTTTAGGCACAGGCTGCACGTTAGCCAGCTTGCATGCTTTCGGCACCTTTCCAGTCTCAAGCGAAAGGCGAAACAGGCGCGTGAAAATTAGAGACAGTTCAGGCGCACAAGTTCTAAGAACAATTGCTGGTATCCCGTCGGGGCCACTAGCTTTGTTCACGTCAAGATTACGCAACACTCTACGGACGTCCTTCTGATGGATGCGAATGTCCGACATACACGACCCGCATCCAATAAGAGCATCAGCAGGGTGAGCGCCACTACTATCCAGACGTGAAGACTCTGCAAAAAGAGCGGCAAACAAGTTTGATTTTTCCTCAGTGGAGTGGGCCAGAGACCCGTCAGGTTTAAGCAGTGGTGGTAGTGAGGGGCGACAGAAGTTCGATTCGACCGACTTTGCCAGGGACCAAAAAGCTTTACTGCCAGCAGGGTATGAAGCAAGTTTGTTCCCGATTCGGCTAACGTGGTCAAACCGAGCCCTCCGCAAAACCTTTTTACAGGACTTGGCAGCCCTGTTGAAAGCTCTTTTCTTCTGAATCACGTCATTTGCTTTGCAGTTTCGAGCATCGACCCATGCAAGGTACGCCGCGTGTTTAAGCGCTTCAGTGCGATCACATTCGGCGCCAAACCAAGCTTTCGATCGAGCTTTGCCGGACATTGTTAGGTCAGAGAACGGAATGTAGTACTTCATCCCCTGTCGCAAAACATCCGCCACGGCGTCTGCGCACGACGATGAATCATTTGAAGAGAAGCAAGTAGGCTGCTAAGGATAACATGCAAAGAAATATCGCATGCCATCCCAATCCACTGACTTATATTGCCATACCCGCCGTGTGCCATTAAGGCTGGGATCGGGCGGGAGGTAGACGGATACAGACTTCACCAGACAGTGGTCGGAACCCTGGGTATGAAAGATACGACACGTCTGACGGACTTCTGATCTGCGTCTCCGAAAGAAACAAAAGAGCAGGTTTTTCAGTCTCGAGATTGAATTCAGATCGGACTGCAACGAGATTTGCAGACCCTGGATATTGCTGAAGTACACTTTGAGGGATTGCAGCCGCGAGTACGTCTTCGAGTCCGTCTAGTATTGCACGAAACATAAATCAAACTAAACTGAGGGAGAGCATGCGCGGGGGCGCGGCGGGAATCGTACGTACGATGCACCCGCGCAAATCTAACCCGCGAGCGTAATGGTAAAGAACAGTAAGTCCCACATACAATCATTTAACATTTATCTATATTTATTGTTTAAATAGTGAACAATCTTAAGTAACCATACGATCATTTACCTTTTCTCGTCTAGGGACTTAATGTTATTTATAATTTTACATCTGCGAAATTAGCGGCTGTGAGACTTTATGGCTTTTACCATTTGATCAATTGGGGTATTCTGAATAAGTATCATTTAAAATATAAAAATGTCAAAAAATGGACTTAAGGTCATTTAGCTTTCACCTACAGAATTGTTATGCTTAATGCGGCCTAGTGCCTTGGTTAAAACATCTGCCCAATTGCTTTCGGTTGGAGTGTATTGAAATACAACAACCTTATCAAGAACCTTCTCGCGAATAAAATGATAGCGTGTATCTATATGCTTGGTTCTAGAGTGGTGAACCGGGTTAGAAGCAAGTTTCATTGCTGCCTGACTGTCTGAAAAGAAAGTAACGCAATGTGATCGCGACTCACCGGTAACTTCACCCAAAAAACGGCTTAAATAGCAGGCTTCCTTTGTTGCCATTGCCATAGACATATATTCTGCCTCTGCCGAAGATAAGGCCACTGTAGGCTGTTTCTTACACTGCCATGATACAGGACCATCTGCCAACTTTACATAAAATCCTGTATAGGAACGACGGGTTTCTGTGCAGTTGGCCCAATCTGCGTCCGTGTATCCTTGAAGATACTTTTCATTTTTCCTGTAAGTTATACAGAGGTTAGAAGTACCTTTCAAATATTGTATAACCCTTTTAGCTGCTTGCCAATGTGACTTATTAAACTTGGAGTTGAACTGACTCAAATACCTACAAGCAAATGCGATGTCAGGTCTAGTATTTACTGCCAAGAACATTAGCGAACCAATTAATTCCTGATAAGGATACGGACATTGTTCACAATCTTTTCCACTGGTATCTTCTGCAAGCTTTGTATTAGCTAAAGGTGTACTCACAGGTTTGCAGTCTTGCATATTATATTTTGCCAATATTGACTTTATGTAGGTCTGTTGGTTTATCTTAATGCAATCCTTCGTTTGAAATACATTTATTCCAAGATAATATTTCAATGGACCTAAATCTTTAATTTTAAATGACTTTTCCAAGTCATTTTTGACAGTGTCAAATGACTTATTATTTTTATAAAAAATTATAATGTCATCGACATAAATCGCCAGTATAATAAGTTCCGTCTCAAGGAGTTTTGTATAAACACAATGATCGGACGGCGTTTTCGTAAAACCAATAGACGATAAGGTTTCGTCTAACTTACTGTTCCAAGCTCTTGCTGCTTGCTTAAGTCCATATATTGACTTTCGCAGCAAACACACTTGTTCAGTATTTACAGTAAAACCTGGAGGTTGTTCCATAAATACTTCTTCTTCATGTTCTGCATTGAGAAATGCTGTATCGACATCTAAATGACGCATTTTTAGTCCCAACTGAACTGATAATGCGAAAAGCGTCCTCAATGAAGATATTCGGACTACCGGAGAAAAGGTCTCGAAGTAGTCTAAATTAGCCACTTGCTTAAAACCTTTCGCCACAAGTCTAGCTTTATATTTAGCTATATTTCCTTGAGCATCTCTCTTTATTTTAAACACCCATTTGCAAGGAATTGCCTTTTTATTAAATCTAGGCACTAAATCCCATGTTTTGAGTCTTCTTAAAGAATTATACTCGTCAGCCATTGCCTCCTTCCACATATGAGCATCTACAGCATTTATGGCTTCCTTATAAGTGCGAGGTTCATCTGGCTCTGCTGATGAGATACAAGCCTGATAAGACAAGAAATCTGGTTGATTTCTATTTCTTGCAGGATATCTACGCTCAAGTACAACATCTTCACAGTCTTCAACTGAAGGCTGTATCGATTGAGAAACGTTTTCTAGAGTTACTCCATCTTGACATTCTGCATCTTCAAAGTCTTCTACATCTGCTGTTACTTCTACTGTTGCTTCTATTTGATCCTGTTTACTTCCAGACAGAACTAAGGGAACAGGAGCAACAACTGAAATACAATTTTCAATATTATTTTTTAGACTTGAAAATCGATTCTCAAAGATCACAAGACATAACATCACGAGACTTTATAAGTCTCCTCGGATAGCAAGCATTACGAAAATAATAGGTGTTCGGATCTTCAGAATATCCGATAAAAATTTGTTCTTCCGCTTTAACATCCAACTTCTTTCTACTGCAAGCAGGGATATGAACTAGTGCTCGACATCCAAACACTCTCATGTGGTTTATATTTGGTTTAACTCCATACCAGATCTCATAAGGTGTTTTGAAATCTAGAGCACGATGAGGACTTCTATTCTTCAGATATACAGCAACCTCACAAGCATCTTGCCAGTACGCCTTTGAGAGTGAACTATCCGCCAGTAACGCTCTAGCCTTTTCCACTATTGTTCGATTAGAACGCTCGGCTACACCTACTTGTTGAGGGCTATACGGCGCTGTGGCAGTGATTATTTAGCTTCTCAGGGTATTCAGCACCAGAGTGCTGAATACCCTGAGAAGCTAAATAATCACTGAGTTCCTTGTTAACGAACTCTGTTCCGTTGTCAGTTCTTAACATTTTTATGGAACAATTAGTTTGCTTTTCGACGATGGCTTGAAAAGCTACAAATTTCGCCTTCACATCTGCCTTCGAGGAAATAAAATAAGCAAAAATACTACGAGAGAAATCATCTATAAATAAAAGCATGTATTTATTTCCCTGAAGAGAGACCTCTGACATTGGACCACATAAGTCCGCATAGACAAGTCCTAATGGCTCAGTGGCTCTCGAAGTGGAAAAACTTTTAAATGATTTTCTAGACTGTTTTGCTTCTATACATGAAACACAAGGTAACTTATCGACATGGTTAAAATGTATTATACCCTGATTTTTAAGTGATCGCATAGCAAAGCGACAAAGATGGCCTAACCTTCTGTGCCATAGCTGATATTGCGATATTGCGTCACCTGTATTACTTGTGCTACGGTCATCGCGTATTACGGTGCACGTTAATTTTTGAGGGACATCAATAGTACAATCCAAAATGTACAGTCCACCACTCATTGAACCACGCAATATAGATTCACCTGTAATACATTTAAAATCATCAGAATCATAAATATTACAACCAGTTTTATCGAAAATAACAGTATAACCTTTGTCAACAATTTTACTTATAGATAACAGATTCGCCTTTAGATCGGGTACATATGCAACGTCACTAATTGTTTTGATACGTTTCTTTAAAGTACTAACAGACACATTACCTATACCAGTACAATTAATATCTTCGCCGTTGGCGATAGTTACCTTACCGGAAGTATAGGGCTTAATAGAAGAAAACCAATCTGACCTCGATGTCATATGTCTGGTAGCTCCAGAGTCAATCACCCAATTGTCCATTTGAGTTCTATTCTCGCCAAATGCAAGATCTTGAACAGAAAAAAGTGTGGAATCTTTAAATTTTTTTATCCTTAGACTTTCCTTTTTTATGTGGGCAATCCGGACGCTTATGACCAGGCTCGTTGCAATCATAGCAAACGATAGGTTTCTTCGTATTGGTTTTAGAACGAGTACCTGTCTTCAAAGCTGTGTTAGGTTCATCACGAACATCACGACATATCTCATTTAACAATTTAGTTTTGACCATCTCTGACGTATATTGGATATTACTGTTTTCTAATCCCATTATCAGAGGTTCATACCGTACTGTTAGACCACCTAATAATATAGCTGCTATAGAGGCATCTTCTATCTGTTTTCCGATATCTGCTAAGTCTTGCGCTGTACTTAAAACAGCATTAATATAAGATTCCACATTGTCAAAATCTATTAAATTTAATCTATACAATCGCCTTTCGAGTGCAAGTCTACGTCCTATTCCGCGGTCTTCATATGTGATTTTCAATGCATCCCAGGCCTCTTTTGCCGTTTTAGAGCTACGCACATGAGTAATTGCGGGACCATCTAAAGTTAGACATATCTTAGACAATGCCTTACGATCGTTATGTAATTTTGTCTCTGTTGATATGGTATCACCTTCTGGGTATCCATCTACGGTCTCCCACAGGTCTTCATGTAAAAGATAATTTCTCATTTTGAATTTCCAAACTGAATATCCTTCTCTGCCGCATAATCTCAATGATACTAACGCAGACATATTCGAGTTATAGCATGGATTGCGATGTCCATGTCCATCACCGCTAGAACTATTATTTGGCATTTCGAGAAAAAATAATAATTATTACATACCACTAGAAACAATCACTCAATACTCAGTACATATATTAGAGCTTCGTGCTGATAACGTATTGAAGAAAACGTGATAAAACATTAAAATAATAAATTAGTCATGTTGTACGTTTTCTATTTTATTTGTAAGTGTCACACAATTCAAATAAATATAACTTCATACAGTACGATTGTATGCAGCCAGTAAGTATTGCGGCCAGTAGTAAACTATTACTACAACAGGAGTGCCGGATTCTAAAAAACCACCCCGGTGTCTCCTCGCACGTGCGCGAGCCTCTTCCGCAGCCCCACACTAGTGCTGGCCGGGTCTGTCCCGGCCTCGTCTCCTGCACGGGGTAGTGAGGCGTTGAACTACCCCGTGCATCGCCTCAGAGGCGCGCGCTAACACCCGCGCGCGCCTGCGACTCGGGTCCATCTAATAGGGATTGGGGGACTTCCCCAAGTCTCTCGCCCCTAGACCCATTCATGGGGGCTGGAAAAGGGCGTTGTCCGCCCTTCCCCTGCGCCCGGTGCGCCTTCTGCGGCAGGGGAGAGGGGTCGAGATCTCCCTCTCCAGTTCCGCAGTTTCCTTCTGCGACATCACGTCCTCGCAGAAGGACAGTCTAACTAGTCTGGAGTGGGTTCACGGCAATAGTGTAATGGGTGGGGTTCAAACTCGCAACTTCTCGATTACACGACCCCCCAAATTGTACACGTCAAATTGAAAAATCTTCTAAAAATTTACAAAATAAAACAGCGAAAATATTCGAAGACAGGCTGACAGGTTTAGCTGTTCTAAATATACATCCAGAGATAGCTCGAGACGTCTAAAATATTTTCACCCGATTAGCCAATAAAAATAGAAGACTTCTTTTTGTTTTATAATGTGTGGAAAAAATTGTGTATTGTGCAATAAAATACATACCATTACTCGACATATTTCACTATTAGTGACCCCTCCAAAATGCAGGCTGCGGCCGCGCCAGAAGTATGTATTTGTACTTATGTGGCGTTGTAGAGGTCAAACAATCAATAGTCAATCGATTTGTCTTAAACCCTGCGATAGTGACACTCGCAAGACAAGACAGTTATCAAATTATTATTTTTTCCTCTTTGGTAACTGAGCCGTTGTCGACTATTCTGCTAGCGTCAAGTGTTGACGGCTATGAGGTGAGGTGAGCCGTCGAACTGTGTACTTTGTGGTATATCTATACTGTTAGTAACTGCAAGGATAACACAATTTCTCCAATCTCTCGTGGCGTGCTCAGGTCAACGAGGTCAGCCGAAAGGTAAATTTTTCCTTTCATTCGCTGAAATGCCTTCAGTCTTCTTCCCTTGAAGACTAAAATTTCTTTGGCACAAACACTTATTCAGCCGATTATAGATTATGCCGATGCCTGCTATTTGGATGCTACCGAGGAGCTATTAAACAAGCTTGAGCGCTTGCAAAATCTATGCATTCGTTTTGTTTTCGGTCTTCGAAAGTATGACCATGTTTCTCACCTTCGCAGCAATTCAAGTGGCTCCCAATCCGTCTTCGCAGGAACACTAGGATTTTGTGTCTCCTCTTCAACATTGTACACAACCCGACTTACCCTTCCTACCTGCGTGAGCGTTTTTCTTACGCTCGTTCTAGCGACGTACCGTGTAGATCACACCTTAGATCCCTCCTTAAATCTCATCCTCATAAAACTAGCTACTACTCTTATTCCTTCTCTGTCCATGCTGTAAGATTGTGGAACTCACTTCCGCCTAGCATTCGTGATTTAAAAACTCAAATGTCGATTAAAAGAGCATTTACCTTTCCTCTTAACTGTGTTAATTATTTATGTATATATTTATATTATATGTTTATATATTCTAACATTATGTATTTATTTAAGTATATGTTATTTTTATTGCATTGTAAGTATGTGTAAGTACCTATATTTAATATTTTAGTTTTAGACTTCACATATTTATATTTATTTCTTTTCTTGTTCTCACACACTATTGACTACATTTTTTTTCACTTCTCCTTTCGCAGGTCTGCTGGAAGAAATTTCTTAAGAAATAAGCAGTACCTTTGTACTCAGTTAATATAATTATGCTTATCTTAATGTATTTTACTGTGTGTACATAAATAATAAAATAAAGAAATATTTTGTTTTATCACAACTACAACCAGACGCCATATTGTCAAAATATAACATCGACAAACTATGTCAAGTGGGGGTATCGTTGAATAGGTCTTTAAAATGATGTTTAGGTTTCTTTCACCATATTTCATTTTCAACAACCGTTTAGGATATATAACGTTTTAAAGCGGATTTTGAGAGCCATGTTCAAGGGTGTGGTTTTGTTTTCTTTCAAACCCATCGAGTGGAGTACCAATTCACGAGGAGATTACAAATATATTTGTTATGGGACCCATCCCATTTTATAGTTATATGTTTAATTGAGTCCCAACTTTTTTTCTGAGTGGAAAAAATTTCAACTGATCACATTCCGCTCTGGGTGGAGCGGAAGGGAGTGTCAGACTTTTACTGACTAAAAATTCACCCTGTTCCTTCAGCTGCCCTTGCGTTCCGGAGCCGTGGTGTCTCGTTTTTGGGACGCAATCAGTCTTGGGACTATGAGCAAATCTGTTCTGTGATGCAGTTTTTGAAGTGAAAACTTCTTTAGCGGCGTTGTGCACTTTTTTGTAATGGGTAAAAAATGTTAAACTCGCGTCAGGACACGTGACCTGATCGAAAATTCGTAAGACGGACGGATAGTAGACAGCCGGCGCGGCGTAGGAGAGGAAGTATCCCCCTCTCTTTCTACGGCGCGGCGAAAATGTATGCCTGCGCAAACTTTTTAATGTAATATAAATTGTCATGTTTGTGTACGATAGCGCAATAAATAAATATTGCATTCTACCACATAAATGATAGTACTAATACTGATAATTAACAATTCGTGCAAAATTATTCCCTAACCATTCCAAAATATCAAAAATGCACAACGTTAATATTCAAGTTTTCACTTCTGCCGGCACTCCCGGAGTGCAACCCGTCGTTTTATTAAATAAAATTGTGCTTGTTTCTTGCATTTCAGTTGAGCAGTCGGGTTTTTTAGATTTTTTTATACCTTTTTTATTTTCTTTGTTTCAGGTCAAGTGTGCAGCGGCAGAACACCGAATAGAAAATCATGGAAGAGCCTATACCGCGAATAAATCATTTAAATTTGGACATACACAAAATCACTTAGCTATAGCAAGCACACTCTAAATATCGGAACTAAAAACAATAATATAAGCTTAAAAACAAAACACAAATAGCTAATTCAGAGATCTAGTCTCTATAGTGAAATTAATAATTATTATAAAGATTATTTATTTTCGTTAATTATTATACATATTAGTTGACAGTTGATTCCATTGTTAATCTGTATTCAAAATACAATAGAAATAGTTTTTAAAACTATTTTAAATGGTTACCAAAGAAATGAATGTATAGATTTATAAATAGATGATTGTAAATGTATGGAACTGTATAGAGAGGTTTAAAAATAGTATTTCTGAGGTTAGGGCAATTGACATGGCCGCCACGATGGTTGAAACTCCGCCCCCTCAGTTGATTACCACGATAGAGTGGAGTATGATGGACAAGAAGAAGTTTTTTCCGCTTTACACACTGAGTAGTTTTACAGGTAAGAACATTTTATTTATTAATTAAAAAAATTAAAAAACCCCGACTGCAACCTTATACTAAAACTAACTGAAAAGCTAATAAAAACAAGCCCATTTTAAATTAAATAAAAGTTGGAAGCAGGCGGGGCCCATACCATTATTATAGTTTCAAACTCAAATGGGTCCCGCCTGCTTCCAACTTTTATATAATTTAAAATGGGCTTGTTTTTATTTGCTTTTCAGTTAGTTTTAGTATAAGGTTGCAGTCGGGTTTTTTAATTTCTTTAATTACTTTTTTTAATTTCCAGCTTTTTAGTTTACAGATGTGAAAGATTTCGCAGACGATTTAGTTCTTTATACGTGTTTTTACGATTTGTCACTTTGAATTACTTTTAACCATATAAGTTGTATATATATTTTTGTAATCACCTTTTAAAACCCTGTATTTTGATACCCCACTCGATAGGTTTTGAGAAACAAAAACTTTTTTGAAGGCATAATATGGCGCCAAAAATCCGTCATTTTGTTTTTTTTTTTATTTTGGTATACCCAGTGTCACTCTCACAGTCAATACGAATCTAACGATACCTCTCAAGCTAAAATCCGTCGAACCGTTCAGGCCACAGAGCGTGCCAAACAATTATACAAACATACATACATACATACTCTCGAAAAACATAACCCTCCTTCTGGCGCAGTCGGGTAAAAATTAATGCAACACAAAATGTATAAAGGCAGACTTAATGCCATAGGCATTCTCTACCAGTCAACCATGGGCGGTGAAGAGATAACATGGCTGGTGCATAAAAAAATAACATACATTTTTATCATAATAAATACCAAATACCTATGTCACAATCCGACAAGAGAGCAGTAGGGAAACTAGCACTCTTAGAAACCAGTAAAAAAATGCGCTCCGTATTCCGGCCTCGCCGACGAGGCCCATCGCGACGTCCGCGTACTTGTAACGTTAACCCTCCCCGAACTTTGCCAAACGAGCTAGCCCGCGATGATGAGCCAGTAGCAATAAATAACCCCGTTAATAATAATATGACCCAGCCTGACCCTTTCCCACCAACGACCCCGCTATGCCGAGGCCCGTACTCCACAGGGAGTGCCCTTAGCGTACGTTTGTTTAAATGTAAATATTAGTATGTAAGCCCTGGCTGGGGGCCTTTAAATTTAGAGGTCACCACACCACAGGATCGTCCGGTTAAGTAGTAACCAGCCTTAGTGTGCTGAACTAATAAAAAGAAACTAATATTAATAAAAAGTCATAAAAAGAGGGTTATGAAAACTCTGCTTCCATTATTTGTTAAGAAAACAATATTTCAAAAGCCCAATTAATGGCTAAAACGTCGGACTTGTGATCGTGAGGTCGTCGTCGTCGCGGGTTCGAACCCCACCCATTACACTATTATCGTGAACCCACTCCAGACACAAGCATATTTAGCTTAGTTGGAGGGGTTAACAAGATGGCTAGTAATGTGAATTATACCCACATTGCTAATAATCAATTAATAAAAAAAAAACTTGCTTAGCCTTTTCTCAACAGTCTAGCCAAATGAAAGTGAGTACTACTGTTCAAATGAAGCGAGATCGCCTATCTGACCCTTAGGAACCCTTTTTATTCTCCGGTGATAATCATCAAATGACTCCTCCCCGCTGTGGCTGGAGCGGTAGGGAGTGTCAGACTTCTACTGACTAAAAAACCCACCCTGTTCATTCAGTTCCTTTGTTGTCCGAGGCTGCTGTATCTCGCTTACAATATTTCCGTAACCCTAGCAGCCAATGGCCATATCGAGCCCCGTCAATGGTACTGACAGCTCTTAGGGGCGCGCGTGGAACAAGACGTGCCGTCGGCCTGTGCCTGGTCCTTACCGGACGGTGAGCTATACCTATTCGCCGCCCGCAAGTCCGTGCCTACGGTGGCCGGAGATCGGCTTGTGATTAGGGCATGCAAAACCGGAAGATCTTCAAAACTGGTTTTGAATTCCGGTTTTCAGGGCCTTAAAACCGAAAACCGGTGTGAGCCCTGGTTTTGAAGACATTTTTATATTTTTTATATAGTAGAATTTTAACAAGAAAACAATATTCTCAGAAACACAAAATCTACAAATTTATGCTTATTTTTAATCAACCATTTATGCCTACCAATACAATACCAAGTAGACCACATGAATAGTTTGGATAACATGAACTTAAAATAATATAAAGATTAACTAACAGAAATCAAATCAACAACAAGTGTGTGGTACTCTGGTGTTGAGCTCTTTAATTACGAACTACTAACAGCATTATTAATTGACCATAAAACGAGATCAAATCAACTGAGTACCTTAAACTAATTTAAATAAATAATAATTTTTTTTCCAAGAGACCACTGTTCACTGTTCCTGAAATTGACCATAAAACGAGATCAAATCAACTGAGTACCTTAAACTAATTTAAATAATAATTTTTTTTTTTTCCAAGAGACCACTGTTCCTGAAAATGTGTTCTTAAGAATAGAAGTGCATCTAACATTTTATCAGATAGCGTACTTCTTATTTTGTTGCAAAAGTACCCAGCACTCGAAAAAGCCCTCTCACTCTCAACACTTGTTGGTAGTACGCACATCAAATAGTTGTAAGCTTCTGTGAGATACACACCCCGATGCCCTCCGCTTTCATACGTGGCTTGCTCAACCTTGACAAACCCTTCAAGGTAGAAATCGGACAGATTCTTGGGGGTTTTCCTGCATTTATCCAATTTCTTATCAAGCTGCTCTTGAAGAGTTAGCTTATCAGCTAAAACTTCAGCGTCAGATGATGACGATAACTATGACACGGACTGCTCGGAGAGAACTACGGGGATGGTATCAGAGTCCTTGGGCTTGGGGTTAATACCATCTTTATAAATGAGGAGTGACGGAACAAAAGCCGTTATTGACCAGGATTTGTTTTCTTTTTTTTTAAATACCTTTTTCCCTTAATAATAATCGCTATTTTCGAAAAAAATCACTACCTTATCAATAGGTAATTTTACTATAAGATTGTCATAAACAAAAATTTGTTTCTATAAATTACACTATGCTATAAGGTTTATATCATTTTCTGAAAAAGAAAATACAAGATGGATTTAATGGTGTTTGATTAGTTACTCCTCAAATAGTATCAGATATGTCAGCACCATTGGGTTTGGGAAAAGTATCATCGTCATCTTGTGTGGAGAAGTCTTCCCAATCGTGCAAATAGTTCAAGACACTTGTTAATACAAAACCGGAGGTAACTCCGGTTTTGTCTCTCAACGAAGGTTTTCAAAAAATGGTAAATTTTGTCCGGTTTTTTTGCACGCCCTACTTGTGATACTCGACGCTCGAACTCCACAAATCCTAACACACGGTACCACTTGGTATTTTACCAAGACTGGTGCAGATTCTCTGGCTTCTGAATACGCTTATGTCAAAGATGTGCACAACCGATACACGGCGGAATTGTAGGTAACCCATCCGCGGCCGGACCTTGCAAGCGTTGCTTGTCCTTGAAGATTTTTTTGTTATTGATAGGCTCGTGTTTGTCCACAATCTCACCCGATGGTAAGCGATGATGTGGACGAAGATGAAGCGCGCTTATCTAGAAGTGACCTATTCATTCTTGAGTTTAATACCCCCAGGTTATAGCTATCAGGAAACACAGACTCCGGCGGGGAGTTCCACTCCTTAGCTGTACGCACAATCGACCCGTGTGATTGTTATTATTTTAGCCACAAGCTCTTCTCGACTGACTTGTTAGTAAGTATGGGTGGAATCTTGCAACTGAATTTTAAAACAGTTCTCCTAACCGATTGAGCTGAAATTTTGGCCCAATTGAATGACAATACACTGTTAGCTATGTGACATATTTCTAAATCCAGTAATCCACTAATAACCTATACTAATATTGTAAAGCAGAAAACTTTGATTTTTGTTCAAATGCGCTAATCTTCGAAAGTTCTGGGTGGATTTGGATGAAATTTGGTATCGAAGTAGCTTGAAGCTTGCGGAATGTTATACACTTTACCCGACTGAAAAAGGGTTGTGTTATCATCGTGATAAAGTCCACGGAAGTGAAGCACCGCGCCACTGCTAGTAATAAATGACGTATGAAGCGTGATGAGTAATTTGATGATCTATCCCCTAAAAAAAGTGCCTCTCATTCTTCCTAATGTGTTACTTTCCAACGTTCCTAAATGCTTTTATGTGATCATCATCTTCCCCTTATCCCAGTTACTTGAGATCGACGCTACACGTTTTCTTCTTCCATTTTCTCCTGTCAGATGTCATAGCATCATTTACTCTTTTTTTTTTCATATCATTCCTCACATAATCCATCCATTTCTTTGGCCTTCCTCTAACTCTCCATTCATCAATATTCAAACCCATCACAGTTTTAGTTACATACACGTGTCATCCCTTCTCATCATATGTCCATACCAAGATATGCTACTTCCTTTCAATTTTGCCGTAATCGGCACCACTTTCAAACTTCCTCTTATAGTTTTGTTACGAGCTGGGGTTCGGGATAAAAATAATTTACGCCAATTAGACCAAAATCAACATTTTAATAAAATACACGCAAAATAAAAATTAAAAGACTTATACGCACTACAATACTTCTCACTTAAATGTTAAATCGCACTGTAATTCACTTGTAGAGCTCCGATTGTATCGCGTTGTATCTTGTAATAAGACTGTGTTCCTTTGCGAACTATTTATACCGCGATGTATAGTTCTAGAACGTTCATGTACACAATACTGCCAAGAATGTTTCAGAAGCTTCTCGACATACTCAGTACTGCTATTCGCCGCCAGGTGGCGTCAGTGTCTCGAACGTTCTAGAAGTTGGTCGAAGTTTCTTGACGTACTTAGCTAAGCGACTGGCGTAACAGTATAAATGGAAAAATTTTCGCCTATCATTTCTTACTCTATCAATTCTTGTCATCCCACATCCATCCCAACATTCGCATCTCTGCTACAATGGGGCGTGCAAGTGAAAGCTGATCGCAGATGGCGCCACCACCGTAAGAACCTTTGTCACTGTCAGTGTTAGTTAGATTGTGAGATAATTTAGTTATCTGTATCATCTATGGTTATCTGTGGTGAGCTAAACATTTACACGCTTCGTATTTTTATTTTGATTTCATTGATTTCAATTGATTTCTTTACAATTTTCCGATTAAAGAACGTAATACATGTTCTTTAATCGGAAAATTCTCAATAACTGTCTCTAATTTAGGAATTCACTACAATTTCCATAGTGTTCCATAGAGAAACTGCTTTGTTATTGGTAAGTGTGCTACTAGCGCCACTTTGACAGTTGCACGCCCCATTGCAGAGAACCAAGCTGCTAAAATATCGTTGAGTTTAATTTTTGTACTAAAACCTGCAGTTTTGGCGTTTGTACGCTCGATAGACATAGTCTGAAAGTTAAATTTACTCTTATCTAATCAGCGCGGTAATTAGAATCCATTTATCTAATCTTTATTGTAGACACACACAAAAAGATGACCTTACTAATTCCAACGAATTTGTTCCTAATAGGTACCATAGATAATGCGTGGCTTGGAAAATGTTTGCTTTTGAATACACATCTACATTTTTATAACTGACCAACTCTGACCGGTATTTTTTTTAAAAGAGTAACTGTGGAGTTACTTATCGGTTCTTCTCCATAGGAAACGACCAATTTCGAACCGTGCATTCACTTGTGACTGTTTCTTTTTTTTTTGACACCGCCTTCCGAAATTAAAGTTATTTTTGCCTTTGTAGTGTTTTTATATGGAAGTCGGTTCTATTTTTGCAAAAAAGTTTCTTTTTCACGCCTTTTAATGGATCGGTTTGTAATTTATCTAGTTACAAAAGCCAAAATGTCAACTACTTATCACCTTTTACAAAATATTGCTTTTCTCGGTGCAGCAGAGCTGTTAATTTTTGAGGAGTTCTTCTGGTACATCACCATCAGCTCTACTTCACCATATGCATTGTGACAAGCATGAAGTGCTTAACATCTATATTCAAGTAATCTAATCGCAATCGACGAAATACTTATTATTGAGTAGTTTCGGTGGCCATCTGGGGTCTTCATCATCAGTTCCACATCCTCAAATGGTACTTTTCAAGAGCAACTGCACAAGGTACTATAAGAAATATCCAAAACGCTATAGATGTGCCTATAATATTTGAAGAGTTCCCTCGATTTCTCCATGATCCAATCATCAGATCCAAACGTTGGGACCAACTAGAAAGTATACCCTTTCAAACAAAAGAATTTTCCAAATCGGTCCACCCATCTGCAAGTTCAAGACGAATTGAGAACCTCCTCCTTTTTTTTTGAAGTCGGTTAAAAATAAAACATATTAACATACTTGATTAAAAAACTTAAAGATTTTCAAAGATGGAACCGCCGTAGTTATCCTTTATTTGATAATAAAAAATGCAACTTGAAAAAAAATTCCGAACATATAGTGCTTCAAAATGTCTTGTGGGTTCAAGGCAATACTGTAATGGGTGGGGTTAGAACCCGCAACCTCTCGATCCCAAGCCCGACACCATAGCCATTAGACTATTGAGGCTTTTAAATGAAATACTAGCTTTAGCACGTGACTTCGTTCGCGTGGAGTAGTTATACCTAACCGTCGTGATTTTTCATGCGTATATCATATTGACGCAAATGTGATTTGAACTGTGATGTTTAACCGACATTTTTTTCTTGTTTCCAGTAAGATGCGCGCTATATCCATTAACGCTTATCAAGACACAAATACAAGTTCAAAGAAAAAAGGAAGCTTACAGCGGAGTAGCCGATGCCATCTCGAAGATATACAAGTACGAGGGCGTTCCCGGACTTTATCGAGGATTCTGGTTGTCTAGTGTAAGTAGAAAAACAACGGTCAAGTGCACGTCAGGCTGCGGAGAGTATAGATAGAATTTACTTTATTGGTTTTTGCCCGCATAAATCTCGTGGGAATTCCGGGGTAAAAAGTAACCTATGTGTTATTCGAGGATGTCAACTATCTACTTACCAAATTTCATTCAGATCAGAGATCAGATCATCAAATCAGAGAAAAAGCAAAAGCTATATTGTGAATGTGAGACAATGTAGGATAACAAGGAATATTATGAATAGATTACCACACTGTCTGGCAGTTGGAGTGCTTTATACGGCCTACCCCAAATGTCCTTACTTTGGTATTGTTCGTCAAATCCTTCGAGCTCCTTAAGGTTCTAAGTTGAGCTACGCGATATTTGACAAATGTTTGTACTGTTTTGACGGACCTGCTCAAATCTGCGTGATTCTGTCCTCTAAAGGGCGCCACAGAGACTAACCTATATGGCTCTCATATGATTTGATCACTACAGATTGTATGGACAAGAGACGTTGACCTCTAAGTTTGTTTCAGTGTTTCTTTTAAGAGTAGTTAGTTAGGAAACACCGGCCTCATCTAGTTTACATATTGTACATACATAGCGAAAAAAAATTAGTTGTGAAAATTTTATTTATAACCTATTTGCAAAATGAAAGAGCGTGAAAGAGTAACAAACATCCCGGAATTCCCACGGAATCGGGATTTACCGTTTAAGTAGTAGTAAGTGTAAACAATTGTTTATCCATGATGATCACATTTGTAAACGTGAACTTATACATTGTGGAATGCAATAAATGTTTGAGTATTGAGTCACCGCAACTGTTACTACACAGGACAAGTACTACAAAATATTCGGAGACCGTTATTTTGCAAGCACAATGCAACTATTCCCAAAACGTTTTGTGCGTATGGATGGGATGTCCACCATGTAACGATGGCGCATCGCCGTTTCTGTTTACACTTAGACCTGAAGTGTACGTATTTTAATAGTTATGTTGATGCAGTTTCAGATAATCTCCGGTATATTTTATATCACCACCTACGAGGGAGTTCGGCATGAGTTGGGGAAATATGACGTCAGCCCCAAGTTGAAGGTAATTACATTTTTTTACTTGTCTTTCGGTTTAATGAATTTTATTTCTCAAAAAGAACATACAAAGTTCACTAAAACATGAGAAACTTAGCATACAGGGTGGCAGCGACATCCACGCGCAACCGTTTACGATGGATTCAGTACATGATTCTGGATCCCTCTGTGTTGAAATCTTTATTAACAAATTTAAAAGTAATTAGTAAATTCATTTGAATTACTTAAAACAGCAATGCAAATAAAACTCGAAAGGGCTACCTGATCAGCTGTATTGACCTCGCAATTGAACTCTAGCAAAACAGCTGATCAGATAGCCCTTTCGAGTTTTATTTACATTGCTGTTTTAAGTGAAACAAGTAGATTTTATTTTTTTATTAAAATCTCATTGGGTTAGATAGAAATAATGATTTTATACAGCAAAAAAATGCAGAAACAAACGTAAAAATTAAGAAAAAGCTGACGAAAAATTTCAACGCAGGGGCGTTCAGAATTATGTACCATGGTAAGCCGTTGTGCGTCGATGTCCCTGCCACCCTGTATAACTAGCTTAAATATAGACATTGTTGTTCGATGTATCGAGTACATTATGTAGGTAGGTTATTACTGCTGGTTGCCCAAATACAATTAAATCTATTTTTAAACATATTTTTATTATTGATGGGGAGTCCCTTATTTCTTTTGGTAACTTATGAAGCTGCGCTCCCTCAAACTGAATAGTGCGAATAGTGGGTGCGTCTCATATCATATAAAGTTATTTGATATATTTTCATTTCAAGAACGTTTACAAGATATAATAAACGTGAGTTAATAATATAATAATATTCCACAACTTTCACACAACGCCATCTAGTCCCGAACTAAGCAGAGCTTGTGCTATGATTGCTAGACAACTGATAAACATACATATAGGTTTTTTTCTCAATACATACATATCTTAACATAGTATAAAGCAAAGTCGCTTCCCTGTGTCTGTCCCTATGTATGCTTAAATCTTTAAAACTACGCAACGGATTTTGATGCAGTTTCTTGCAATAGAAAGAGTGATTCAATAGGAAGGTTTTTAAGTATATAACATGCATAATATAGTAGAGGAACACTGATAATTTTTGAGGTTTCTAATGTGATGTCGCAAATAAACACATTTTTTTGCGCTTGCTTTGCAAACGCTGGCTGAACCCTACGAGATAGATCAAAATAATGTACTACAGTATTGTACACCTTAAAAAGGTCAACAAAAAAGTCCTCGATGGCATCTGTCTATCTCTTATAGATAACCCACAACAACCATTTTTTATCCTTTACTTTTTACGAGAAATACGAGCATATTTTACGAAGCGATTTTAAGCAATACAGCATTAATCCTTATCCAATTAAGTACCATAAATACATTGTGCATTTAATATAAATCAATATTGCCCTTTACAGAATATAATTTAAATAAATAGTTTCGAAGATATTACAGATTTAAAATGCAAGGACATAGCGGTTGCAGCGCGGTGACGGCGGAGGCACGGCGCGCGTGCCTATTTTGCTTAGATTTGAGCGTTGAATGTTTATCCCATGGTAAATTATGTGTCGCACTTTCAAAAGTAATTACTAAAGAGAACATGTATGTCGAATGACAAAAAGGCTGTCAACGATGTATATAAAGACATTCTATAGTATATTTAATATAAACATTGCACCCGTGCGAAGCCGGGGCGGGTCGCTAGTTATAGATAAATTACACCCAGACAAAGAACAAATGATCGTGCTCATCACACAAACATTAGTCTTGGGTGGGAATCGAACCCACGACCTTGAGCATAGCAGTCAGGGCCACTGACCAACTGTTGATATAATTTCTTAAGATATTTATTAAAAAAAAGATAACATAAATCAAATTATGCATTGAACCCCACACTAGGATACCCTGTGTTGTGAGGTCCAGCCTCCTTCGTCACATTTTGCTCAAATTATGCAAGGCAAATACAGTTTATTGTTACAGATTTTTTGTAGGTGATCGTGTGTGTGTGTGTGTGTGTGTGTGTGTGTGTGTGTGTGTGTGTGTGTGTGTGTGTGTGTGTGTGTGTGTGTGTGTGTTGAAGAGTGTGCATGTGTGAGAGAGTAAAGTGTTTATTTATTTATTTAAGGCACTCCAACGACTTATTCACTAATACATTATATGAGGTACTGTAACAATCAAACTTAAGGTCTAGAGTGAATTTGTCACTTATATGGGTGCACATCACTTATATATTAATTAAAATTTTATAACATTAGACAGAAAAGTACATAATTATAGACTATAAAATAGAACTGAATATGGAACAAAAAAGAATATTAAATTTAAAATAAAGAAATAATTACATTAAGTTGTTTTATTGGTCAAAAGACGGTTGCCACTGTGGGACAGTACCAATAGTTTGCGAAATAGCGATAGCTTATTAGCAAAGATGTCAATGCTATTGGAACGTGTATGGAGCTCATTGTATGTCCTCATCAACCTGTTCATTGGTGCCGAATGTCCGAGGTTAGTTTTAGATGGGCGTGGAGTGAACACATCTAGGATGCGTTCCGATCTGGGCGTACTATGGCGAGGAACAGATATATTTATTTCGATGAGAAGCTTCGGGACTTGTACAGATCCATTAATTATTTTATGAAGCAAAATCAGGTCGTTAGTACGCCTTCGCTGTTCTAGAGTTAACATTTTGAAATGACTAAGCCTTTGCGAATAGTCAGCGTCCCGAGGGCAGTTATTAGATTTGTAACGCAGATACCGTGTAAAGCTTTTTTGAACCCGTTCTATGCGATTAACATGTGTACCATAAATTGGATTCCAAACAAGTTTAGTGTAAAAGTTTTATATAGTTTTATATAACATTTATATACTCCAAAACTTATTTCGTATAACGTTATTGGATATAACGTTTATTTCATCGAAAATCATCAGGCCTATCGTTTAAAATATATAAAATTACGATTAATTTGATTGAGCGTGCTGCGGGAGCGGCGTGACAGAAACGAATCACTGCAAAACCGACTCCACGTAGTCTTGTCATTGTTATTTAAAAGCTTGTAGGCGCGGAGGGGCAAAGCGGCCCGCGAGCTGTCGTCGCAGATGTGTTTCACGCTCACCACCGCGGCTTCGGCTTGCAGGCCTGTGAGCGTGAAACACATCTGCGACGATAAGCTTGCATGGGACCGCCGGAGCCCTGCAGCGCCGGAGCCGTGACAGAAATCATGCCTGCTGCATGTTGCATGCTTGCTTGCATGCCGCATGTATGGTGTATGCTTTTATTCACTGTATGTTATGCTTATAAAAATTAGTTGCTTTAAAATTACATTAATCATTTATTATATTAAGTGATTATTATATCAAATAAAGTTACATATTCAGTTGTTATATCTTTTAAATATTAGACATTTTGTAATAATATCATAATATATTACTTACCCAGTTCTATACTATCCCTATTCCTAGCGTAGTAGTGACTCTTTACGGGATTTAAGTCCGTTTGGACGTCCTCCGCTGTGAGGTCATTGAATAAATTAAGTGAAAATTGTAAATAAAATGATAAATTAAATAAATTTAAAAAAAAAGCTCTATAAAGTTCCCACGTGAGCCCAGTGCAAATTGATGAATAATATATTCCACAACTTTCACACAACGCCATCTAGTCTCAAACTAAGCAGAGCTTGTGCTATGAGTACTAGACAACTGATAAACATATATATATATATATATCTAAATACATATATATTATAGATAAATTACACCCAGACAAAGAACAAAATCATCGTGCTCATCACACAACATTTGTCCTGGGTGGGAATCGAATCCACGACCTTTTTGCATAGCAGTCAGGGCCACTGACCACTAGACCAACAGGCCTGTCACATGTTTTCGATTTTGGGACCTGGGATATTAAAGAATGTGTTCATATATGAAATTAGTGTAAATAATATTGTTGATAAAGCTAATAAAAATAAATACATAAAATAAATATTTACCGGTTTTCCCAAGAAAAATTTACAAGAAAGTAGTTTATTTGCACCTTCAAGTGAAAGTAAAATAGTATATTATGAAGGGGTCTCTCAGAGTCATATTGACTAAAACCTCCCTGGTGTTAGCTGGTTCGCTTGCGTTTGGAGCTGCAGGCGTCAAAAGGGGGGTTTAGGGGGGATGGGAGATCGGGTATGCGGGAATGTCCTAACGAGATACCGCTGCCGGAAGGAACAGAGCGGGTTCTTAGTCAGTAGAAGTCTGACACTCCCTTCCGCCCCACCCAGAGAAATCATTCAATGATTTTCCCACCAGGAAAAAATAAAAAAATTGACCAAGTGCAAGTCAGACTCGCCCATGAAGGGTTCCGTAGTAACTATAATAATACAGCCTGACTTTGAACACATGCGACAAAAAGAAATGGGAGCTTCAGTTACAGTAACATAGTAATTATAAACTGTTTTTTCTACAATCTAAATCGTTAAAAAAATTACGTGATTATTGTTTTAAAATGGTCCATTGATGTTATTATCTTTATTTAACTACGAATTATCGGTATTCGAGCAAAATAATTAATAGGCAAAATAAATAAGAAAAATTAAAGTATCATAAAATCTCGTCCGACTCATCGCAGTGTCAATAACCGTCGTGGAGTACTCATGTTATTAAACGTTGCCGTTCATAGCGGTCATTCACCTAATTTTGCCTATTTTCTAGTGTAAGTATCGCGCGACGTTGCCAAACCTCGCATGATCGCCAGCGCACTACACCCCTTCCCGGCGACCGCCCCCGCGCGGCGGGGGCGCGCGGCGCGATTCATTCATAGCGAGAATGTACCTAAATCGTGCCCACTACACGAAAACGGTAGTACGCGAAATTCTTTGATACTTTAATTATTTTAACGTTTTTCGTAACACTGATAAATTCTTTTTTAATTTTACATTTGATATGTTCTAAATTTTCTTGACAACGCGTATTATTGTATATTTAAATTTGTCGCGTCTATTCAATTTCACCCGGTATAATACGTATATTTATTTGCCGAATAAAAAAAACTTAAATAATTCTTAAAACTAGCTTATTTACATTTTTACAACTACGCTAAATAACTTTGTTTTTCATAGTGTTTATATGAATTACAAAGTTATATTTGCGGTTTTAGAAAATATGCTGTATCTCAAAAACTGCTGATCCGATTTCGATCAAACCAATTTTGGTTGAAAGTTTACATTAAGATCTACAGACATATATTTTTTTAGATTTTTCACTCCATTATTATAGAAGTTAGAGGGGAGGGGCGACACATTTTACCACTTTGGAAGCTTCTATCTTTTAAACGATTGACTTTATGAAAAAGTGGTTTTAGAAACCCCTATGTCATTTTTAAAGACCTGTCTATAGATACCACACACGCATAGGTTTCATGAAAAAATATATTTTTCAGTTTTAGTTCCATGTATGGGGCCCCCCTTTATTTTAAATATTTTAATTTTTTTTTCTTAAAATCGGAAAGCAGTTCACAGAATACATCTACCCACCAAGTTTCACTTGTATAGTCTTAATAGTTTCGGAATAAAATGGTTGTGACATACGGACGGACGGACAGACATGAAGAATCTGTAAGGGTTCCGTTTTTTGCCATTCGGCTACGGAACCCTAAAAAGGGGGGATGGAAAAGGCCTTTATCTGCTCTTCTCCGACGCCTACAATGCGTGATCGCCGGCTAAAGCTATTCTAATATACATTATTTCAGTCTTTTATAGGTGGAGGTTGCGCCTCGATCGTGGGGCAGACCATCATCGTACCCTTCGATGTTCTCAGTCAGCATCTCATGGTGTTGGGCCTCGTCAGAGGTCGGGATATGAAGAACTCGGTAAGATAATTATGTGCTCTTTAATATTTTTTATCTTAAGGAACGCTTTCAGTTCCTCTGTGACACACATTCTAGGTCTTTGAGATCATCGGATTTAAAGTTAAGTATTCGTCTGCATTCCACTTCTTTCTTTGACAAATCTTTTAATATTCAAGCAGCTCGTTCGTGGAATGCATTACCCATAGAAGGCGTGCTCAAACGCTACCAGCGTTCAAAAGAATGGTGAAGGAGCATTACCTCTCACTTATAACTTTTACCTCCTTTGTCTATTATACATTTGATATTTGTTAGTATATGGTTTTTAGTAGTGTATATATGTATTTTATATAATTATGATCAATTAATATTATTTATGATGTTTGTACACTGGCAGCCCTAAATCTGTCTCCTCTGTACGTTCTGTCCATCCAAAGGTTGTCTGTAAGAGATCGCCCAGTGTACATTAGTTTTACTTTTTGTATCAATTAAAATATTGTAAGGTGTACAATGAAGTATATAATAAATACATGAATAAATATTATACTTTATTGTACACCATTGACTTAAAAACATCTGTTTAGCAATATATATTATTTATTTATTATATAATTTATTGTACACCTTATAATACGTATAATACTTATATATTACCTTATAATATTTCTTCATTAAACCATCCTTAACACTATCTTTACAGACTTCAGCTATCAGTTCTATTTATTTATTTTTTTGTTAAATCTTTATTAAATTAATTTGTGGTTTTTATCCCAATGGATATGCCAACCACACCATGCCCTGCACATGCTTCTACAAAACAATAATTTCTTAATTAAATTTAGTACACCAACTCGCTAAATCTTTGGTTGAGCTAAAATTGATTGGATTGAACCTCTCTGTAATACATTAAAACTAAACTCATTGATTAGCCTTCTCCTTTCCTCTTGGTTCTTGATGCACTCCAAAAATAAATCATAGTAATACATTTTAAGATTAACAACTAAAAACAGATTCCTTAACTATATGTTACTACATTTAAGAGAATCTTTGCGAGTTCACTCAAATTGCAAGTAAATATATCAACCGTTCACTACTCGGATTCTTCATTGCTTAAGCTTTGGTTCCAATGGTGGTCTTTTCGCTGATCTGATAGCGATGTCTTCAAGAAAGAAAGAAAATTGAGTTTATTGGCACATAAAAATAAGAAACTCACATTATATACAACATTAAAAATAAAATACAATATTGTGCCAAAAGGGCCTCAGCTCAGCATAATGTCAGGTGGCAACCCTAAGTATTACTACCTAACACTGATTTTCAGCTGTAGCCCACGGGTGCCACACGCTCGAATGTGCAATACACACGCGTAAACGTTCTAGTCAAAAGATAAAGAGAAATAACTGAATTATGCTGTAATCTATACTAATATTATAAAGCTGAAGAGTTTGTTTGCTTGAACGCGCTAATCTCAGGAAATACGTTCTGATTTGAAAAATTCTTTCAGTGTTAGATAGCCCATTTATCGAGGAAGGCTATAGGCTATACATCATCACGCTAAGACCAATAGAAGCGGAGCACTAATGAAGAATTTTCTTCAAAATCAATTTGTTTCAAAATCGGGGGGTTTTTTTTATACGCGGACGAAGTCGCGGTCGGAAGCTATAATATACATAATAATTTGGAATATGACTAATTAAAGAATTGAAAAAATAAATGAAATGGAATAATTAAATAAATAGGACAATAAATAAATAAAATAAGACAACATTTTCACTCTGCCTTTTTTTCGGTGAGAAAATTATCGAAAGACTCCTCCCGTTCTATTTTAATTTAATTTATAATTTATTGCCACAAATATACATCCATCATTTACACAGATTGACAAGATGCTAACAATGCTGCAAAAGTCTGTATACAGATAAAGTGAGCCCTGCCTCTCAAACTAGGATATCCTGTATTTTGAGAGACATTATTCCCGCTTAGAAATAAGAATCATACAAATGCGAACTTGTGCCAGCCTATTATTGTTGTGAACATACAGATTTACATATTAATACATTCTAAGAAAGAAGAGACGTAAATTAACAATAACTTAAAATATTAAATAACTTAAAATATTTAAATAAGTATCTTTTACCGCAAAAGGTGTGTGAGTGTATGGAGATGTGTATGTGTGTGTAGTGAGTTTTTGTATGAGAGTAGTGTGAGTGGTGTTTTTACAGAAGTGCCATGTTTAGGCAATGTACTTGAGTAGTGATTCAGTTTGTGCAGTCCTGTTTAAGTAGCCATTTCATCACCCTAGCTTTCAACTTAAATTTGTTGCAGTCGAGAATATTTAGTTCTGTAGCGTGTGTTTGAAACGCATTACCACGCTTTAATATAGTCGGTAAAAACTACCGTTATGCCGTGCACCGGCCGGTCGCGAGTAGCGAAGACACCCGAACGTACTTCGAGAGTGTTCGGAATTCCTTGCCTCGCCAGTCGCTCCGTACGTCCGACGCCGGAAGGCTGCGCGCGTTCCTAAATTTTCAACCGACGACAAAAAGAGGAGGTTATCAATTCGACGCGTATATTTTTTTTTTTTTTTTTTTTTTTTTTTTAATGTATGATCATCGATTACTCGAAGACGGCCGAACCGATTTGGAAAATTCTTTTTTTGATTGAAAGGGTATACTTCGATACTGGTCCCATTTTCATAAACGTCAGGATCTGATGATGGGATCCTGGAGAAATCGAGGGAACTCTTCAAATATTATAGGCACACCTATGTCGTTTTGGGTATTTATTATAGTAACTTGTGCAGTTGTTCTCAAAAAGTACCATTTGAGGAAGTGGAACTGATGATGAAGACCACAGATGGCCGCCGAAACTACTCAATAATAAGTATTGAGTGGATTGCGATTCGATTACTTGAATATGGATGTTACGCACTTTATGCTCGTCACAATGCATATGGTGATGTAGAGCTGATGGTGAAGTACCAGGAGAACTCCTCAACAATTAACGGCCCAGCATTGGGAAAAGCAATATTTTGTAAAAGGTTATAAGTAGTTGATAATTAGGCTCTTGTAACTAGGTAAATTAAAAATAGACCAACTAAAAAGAGTGAAATAAAAACTTTTTACCAAAAAATTAAACCGACTCCCAAAAAACACTGCAAAGTGAAAAATAACTTTAATTTCGGAAGTCGGTGCCAAAAACGAAAATACAAAACTAAAGACACCGACTACCGAAATTAAAGTTATTTTTCACTTTGCAGTGTTTTTTGGGAGTCGGTTTAATTTTTTGGTAAAAAGTTTTTATATAATATTTATTACGATCTATTGTTCGCGTAGTATATAACTTACATTGTTTGTGAACTATCTGCTATTTTCCTATTTCTTTGTACTCTTGTGCTTATAGCTAATATAGTGACTTTGTGCTATCTATTCTCTAGTGTTTTCTTTATAACTGCCTAACTTTACCCGCTATAGATAGCCACAGTTCTTTATGAATTTTCTTGTATTAAAGAAGAATTGACGTTTGGCATAAGCGGTCTTATGTTGTGTACCGTTCCGTGTTCTGGGTGGAGTGGAACTCCTTTCCGCAGACTACCTAAAACCCACCCGGTGCCATCAGTTGCCCTTTTTGTGGAAGTCAGGTAGAAAGTCGTTCCAAGTACAACACTAGTACCCAACTGCATCCGGTTAACACACCCCAATATACTTGGGAATGAGGCTAAGCTGATGATGAAATGAAATGAAATGAAATATTTATTCTGTAAATTGGTTATAAATAACACTTTTACACGTCATGTTTTTTTGCGCGTCATGTTGTTTAGCTAGATGAGGCCGGTATTTCCTAACTGACTACTCTGAGAAGAAACACCGAAACAAAAGTCCAGGCAATTTATATTTGTATATGAGAAGCATGTAGGTTGATGTCTGTGGTATTCTTTTGAGGAAATAACCACGCAAATTTGAGCGGACCTGTCCAGACAGTGCAAGCATTTGTCAGTTATCGTGTAGCTCAACTTAGAACTTAAGGAGCTCAACAATTTGACGAACAATACCAAAGTAAGGACCTTTGGGTAGGCCACACAAGTACTCAAACTGCTTGACATCATTAAATAAATTATAGTATTAATTATAATAATTATATTAATGATAACTACTATGAAGCGTCAATAGCCTAATGGCTAAGCCGCTAAGGTGTCTGACTTGTGACCGAGAGCTCGCAGGTTCTAACCCCACCCAATACACTATTTACGTGAACCCACTCACACACACAAGTATATTTAGCTTAGTTGGAGGGGTTAAGAGGAGGCTCCCTAAATTGTATGTAATTTTGTATTCATATTCTGAAACAATCACGCATACAATCAAAATGGAACTTTAGTATATGATTTATTGGATCTTTTTCTTTCCATGTCTAGACCAGTTTCGTCATTGGAACATTTTCGCTCGATTCATTTTTTAATCGAAAATCATGTCTTTTTTAAAGATTATTCAAAATTTAATCAAGATTATTCGGCTTTTATGTCTAAAATTAGTATTGACTGTAAGAAAATATAGTTTATGATCCAAATGTAGGACATTTTTTCTCTAGATCAATTGTCACGTTAGGTATAAACGAAATAAGAATTGATACTTACGACATTTAGTTTCGAACCCGAATATGGTAAAAGAGCGCACGCGATATTCAACTTTATTACTGCTGCGTTAGCGTTTTGCACACAACGGCAGTTCCGAAACCGAACATGGTGAAAAAGCGCACGCGATATTCAACTTTATTTCTGCTGCGTTAGCGTTTAGTATACTACGGCCTAACCGAGGAGGATGGGGGCGGAGCTTGCCTGAAAATTATTTTGCACTGCCTGGTCTTAACAGGGCTGCTTGTAATGTGAATTCTACCCACATTATGTTATTATCTTTGCTTTTATTTTTTGCAGAAAATGAATCCGTTAGGCTTGGATTTAGACAAGCGGATGTCGAAAGCAGCTCTTGCGAAAGAGGTGGCAGTACGTGTGTACCAACTCCACGGCCCCTTAGGGTATTACCGGGGGTACGCTGCGTCCCTAGCCGCGTATGTGCCGAACTCAGCCTTATGGTGGGCATTATATACCGCTTACCAAGGTAAGAATGTTTTTTTTTATTATTTTCAACTAGCTTTAATTATAAATGGGATTTAAGAAGATTCTTAATCTGTATACTAAAAATATAAAGCGGAAAATGTTGTTAGTTTGAACGCGTTAATCTTCGAAACTATTGAGTGGATTTAAATGAAATTTGGTATAGAATTAGCTGGAAACTTGAGGAAGGTTATAGGCAGTTTACCCAAACGCAAAAAAGTAGGGAGTGTGCGATGGAATTACACAATCTAATTACGCCAAGTCCGTTCCATCATCGGACTACAAGACAAACGGCGATGCGCCATCGTTACATGGTGAACATCCCACACATACGCACAAAACGCCTTCATTGTGCGTACAGCTAAGGAGTGGAATTCCCTGCCGGAGTCTGTGTTTCCCGATAACTATAACCTAGGGGTCTTTAAGTCAAGAGTGAATAGATTACTTTTAGGTAAGCGTGCTCCATCTTCGATCACATCATCACTTACCATCAGGTGAGATGGTGGTCAAACGCGAACCTATTATCAATAAAAAAAAGTCCACGGGTGCGAAACCCGGCGCGTCTGATAGTAATGAAATACTTATTAATTTATGCAATATGAAGTAATAATGTTTTAATGTAATTTAATTTATTTTATAATTATTGTATGCCCTTAACTAAGGGCGGGACATAGCTTATTTATATTAATATGTAACACCTGTATCATGTACTACCTACCTATCTACAATAAAATATTTGATTGTTTGATTGATGGATTTGATGAAATAAAATTAATTGCCGCGTTGGTCGAGTGGTCGCAAGCGCAGCCCCTGCCGGTTTCTGGTTTGATTCCCGGATCGAGCAATTGAGGTATTGCGAGAAGAGTAGTCAGGAAACACCGGCCTCATCTAGCTTAACTTAAAACACAAAACAATGTTGTGTAAAAGTGTTATTTATAACCAACTAGCTTTTGCCCGCAACTTCGTTCGCTTGGGAGGTTTTTCCCGCGTGAATCCCTATCCCGTGGGAATTTCGGGATAAAAAGTATCCTTTGTCCGTCTCCTGGTTCTAAGCTACCTTCCTACCAATTTTCAGCCAAATCGGTTCAGCCGTTCTTGAGTTATAAATAGTGTAACTAACACCACTTTATTTTATATATATAGATTTACAAATAAATATTTTATTTATAAATATCAGACTTGAGCCTTGAAGATAAGAGAATTATCTTACTTATAATAATTGAAAGTTAAATCTGATTGTGAAAAGATCCTACAATGCTCCTAATTTAGAAAATCTATACTAATATTATAAAGCAGTGAAGTTTGTTTGTTTGAACGCGCCAATCTTCGAAAGTACTGGGTGGATTATGATAAAATTTGGTATGGAAGTAGCTTGAAGCTTGAGAAAGGTTATAGGCTTCTTTTTACCCGCCTGGTAGTTAAGAATATTTTTTAAATATTTGATATTAATAACAGGGCTTTAACTATGAAATCACTGTTTTGCCGTACTGGCTATTTCAAATTATAATATCAAAGTATATACTGTCCTCTTAACCTGTATCATGGATACATTGTAAAAATTATATTTTTAAATGAGTAACTGTGGAGTTTTTTGCCGGTTCTTCTCCATAGAAAACTATCAATTTCGATCCGTGCGCTAACTTATGACGAACTAGCTTGTGCCAGCGGCTTCGCCCGCGTGGGAAGTTTTTCCCGTGTAAATCCCGATCCCGAATTTCGCAAAATCCTTTCTTAGCGGATGCCTACGTCATAACATCTACCTGCATGCCAAATTTCAGCCCGATCCGTCCAGTGGTTTGGGCTGTGCGTTGATAGATCACTATGTCAGTCAGTCAGTCACCTTTGAGTTATATATATTTAGATTGCGAGAGCTATTGCGGTTTTCTGTAAAGCCTGCAATACATGTTGGCCGAGCGTTGGCAAATAGGTACAAGGCAAGTAATAATGTCCACACGTTCGACAAGTTCGTCGAACGCCAATGCAGACGACCAATGTAGAAGAGGGTCTGTAGAGCTGCCCACACGTTGGCCGAGCGCACGCGAGCGCCTTTGATTTGTGACCAAAAACCGACACCGATCCGAAGTGAGGCAAGTGATCACGAGCAACGGCGAGCGAAGACAAGTTGCACCAAATGAGCTCTATACACGTTGGCGCTGGACAACACTCGGCCAACTAGGCAAGTGACACCGAGCGATAGCAAGACAAGGCAAATATACCGTCTACATGTTGGTATTGGCCTTCACTCGACAACGCTCGGTTTGGGCGTCCAAACCCGGAATACCGAGATCTCGGTATTGCGGGATCCCGCGTCATTTTCCAATCCCGCATGATGCGGGATTACAGGCGCGGGATCCGCGTGGGACTGAAAAAAAGCATGCATACGACCTCTCGCGAGCGCGATCGCTCGGTGACTTGGGGCCGGCAGTGTTGCAAACAAAGCGGGGGCCGATGTCACCCGTTTTTCACAGCTTATGTAGCCTAATATAGCCGAATTTCAGTCAGTGGTAGCCTAAGTATGTAGCCTAAAATATCAGTGAAGTTTTTTATTCAGTATTTGTTACTGTTTTTTGTAAAGAAAAAACGGTGTAATTTGATTGATCTCATACTAATAGTAATACGTAAATAAATGTGGAGTTAGTTGATTAATTCATTGTTTTTTTGTGATAAATAAACCGTGTAATTTGATTGATCTCATACTAGTAGTAATACTGGAATAAATGTGGAATTAGTAGATTTATTCATTGTTTTATTTGTCTTATTTAAATGTGAATATTTGAATATGCGGGATCCCGCAAATACCGAGATCCCGCGGGATTGAAAATTTGTAGTCCCGCAAATACCGAGATTGAATTCAGGCTGCGGGATTGGACGCCATAGCTCGGCCAACATGTATTGCAGGCTTAAGGAATTTTTCATTAGTAGCCCAGAGTTTGGCAATTGGCGGTGTGATATCCCTGTGCCTCGTACGTTAACATGTTGGTCTCGGCTGCCATTTGGACTTCTTTGACAGTCGTTACAGGTAGTCAGAAGCTAGAAATAGCCACTAGCCTTGCCAATGGGTATCTTGTTACCCAGTTACTGGGTTGTGGAAGTCAGATAGGCAGTCGCTACATGTAAAACACTAATATTCATCATCAACTGGTTAGTTTCGAAGCCGATCTCAACATAAGTAACAAAACTTAAAAACCACTACTTAGGCTGTTGTATTCTTAATTTGGTCTTCGTCATAATTATTATGAGCTCTCTTAATCAGAAAGATTATTATAAAACACCGTATTTTTTTATGTATTGATAATAGGCTCGCGTTTGACCACCATCTCACCTGATGGTTAGTGATGATGTGGTCGAAGATGGAGCACGCTTACCTAGAAGTAACACACGACTCCGGCAGGGAATTCCACTCCTTAGTCGTACGCACAATGAAAGTATTCCCAAAACGTTTTGTGCGTATGGGTGGGATGTCCACCATGTAACGATGGCGCATCGCCGTTTGTCTTGTAGTCCGATGATGGAACTGGCTTGGCGGAATTAGATTGTGTAATTCACACACTCCCCGAAATGTAACCGATAGAAAAGTTAATAGTTTATTATTTTAGCATATACAGCGTGGAGACGACAATAGGACTAATTGACACTGGCATTGCTGGTTCCTAGAAACATTTATAAACTAACAAATTTATCCTAACATCGAAATAAAAAAAACGATTTATTCAAACAAACTAAATAGCATAAAACTATACACAAAATAGAACATCATTTAGAATTTAGAAATATTGGCTCACTGACCTGTAAGGTACCTGTAAGAATGGCAACGCAGCGCGTCGGCTGGCGACGACACCGCGTAGTTACAAGCGACGTAATGTTTTGGCGCCATTAATATTATTATTAATGCTCAATTACATTACAACAAATGACAGATTATTAACGAAATAGTCAGGCACCATTCACCCGCGAGTTATTCACCAATTTATTCATCACAATCACTTTTCGATCACTTAGCTGAGTACGTAGACAGTATTAATTTTTTTATTATTTTCAATATGTCCGCCGTGTACTTGAATACACATTGTACACCGACGTATAAAGTTATTTCTCACTCTTGATAATAGGGCACCATTAGCAGCCATGTCTTTCAATATATTAAAAAATCATAATCCAATTTTTTAAATCGTTTCCGTGACACTCCCCATAAATTAAAATCATATTGGTGTACTCCGAAGCTGTGTAATTATAACGAGGCAGGATGATTAATAATTTAAAAAAAATCTTCAAACAGTAAGTACTAAGCGTCTAATTTCACAAATTTCACTTATCAGTTTAACTAAGTACCTATTCTACGTTATGTGCCCTGTCACTATTAAAACAAAGCGTCAAATTTCGCACAATTCATTCACATACGCGTCTTAAAAAAATATACGAAAGCACTCGAGCGCCATCTTTCGAAGAGCGCGGGCGCATCAGAAATTCCAAAGCGCTACAGAATGCGTCATAGACAGGGAGCACGCCCGGTGATACTGACCGAGTGACCGTGACCTAGATAGAGAATATGACTACCCGTCCCGTACACCCCTGCGGCCACCTCGTGCCCCTCGACCGTTGGCGGAACCACATCGACATGCTTTATGACTCTTATGTCTTAAGTATACGGTATAATTTGCATTGATTTGTATCAGGCAATAAATAATTGAAAAAAGGCGTAGGGTTTTGCAGCAGCGAGCTGGAAACGTGTGCGAAGATACCGATGCGCCTCGGGGTTATTAACCTGTGGCGTACTCTCCTACTAACAATAATAACAATACATCATGTAGAAAATGCTTTAAATGAAAAATAATGCCTGTGGCTAAACTAATGAATATACATCGATTGAATGTTTGTGTGCAGGTTGAGAATATAATAATTTATACGAAGTTTAATTTAAGATCAGATAGTCCTCTCCAGGCTGTATATGTATTTTATTAGTATTATCATATATTATTTCATTCCATTTTCTCGTACACCTACCACAATGTGTTTTTTTAACCCAAAGGTTGACTGGTAGAGAATGACTTGCTGCATTGAGACCGCCCATGTAACAACACTATTGTACATAAAGTTTAAATGAATAAGTAAATAATTGGGAAAAAACTAAGCAGACTGTTCTGTCTCCGTACGGGTATTATTATCACTGGCTTAGCGACACACTCGGTGCTCCAGCGGGTACAGGTCTGATCTGCGCTAGCTCCATCAACCAATCACCACCAAACCATCTTTTCAACCGACGACAAAAAGAGGAGGTTATCAATTCGACACGTATATATTTTTTTTTTTTTTTTAATGTATGATCATCGATTACTCGAAGACGGCTGAACCGATTCGGAAAATTCTTTTTTTGATTGAAAGGGTATACTTCGATATTGGTCCCATTTTCATAAACGTCAGGATCTGATGATGGGATCCTGGAGAAATCGAGGGAACTCTTCAAATATTATAGGCACACCTATGTCGTTTTGGGTATTTATTATAGTAACTTGTGCAGTTGCTCTCAAAAAGTACCATTTGAGGAAGTGGAACTGATGATGAAGACCACAGATGGCCGCCGAAACTACTCAATAATAAGTATTGAGTGGATTGCGATTCGATTACTTGAATATGGATGTTACACACTTTATGCTCGTCACAATGCATATGGTGATGTAGAGCTGATGGTGAAGTACCAGGAGAACTCCTCAACAATTAACGGCCCAGCATTGGGAAAAGCAATATTTTGTAAAAGGTTATAAGTAGTTGATAATTAGGCTCTTGTAACTAGGTAAATTAAAAATAGACCAACTAAAAAGAGTGAAATAAAAACTTTTTACCAAAAAATTAAACCGACTCCCAAAAAACACTGCAAAGTGAAAAATAACTTTAATTTCGGAAGTCGGTGCCAAAAACGAAAATACAAAACTAAAGACACCGACTACCGAAATTAAAGTTATTTTTCACTTTGCAGTGTTTTTTGGGAGTCGGTTTAATTTTTTGGTAAAAAGTTTTTATTATCAGTCAATTAGGTGATTCAGGCCTGCAATGTCCTAGCCAAACTGGAAACAACTTTACAAAGTATGCTTCCCGCGGGAATCGAACCCACGACCACCGGGTCACAAGGCAAACGCCTAAACCACTCGACCACGGAGGCAGTTATCTAATTAATTATTACACCTAATACTATTAATATAAATTTATATAAGCGAGGGAGTTAGTGATGCAGCAACCATGTCATAAATAAGTTACTCTTCTCACGAATTAGGTGCAGATAATATTGTAATGAAAGCACCAACATCATACATATTAACTTTTAACTCCTGCATCACTATCTCTCTCTCTCTCGTCTGTTGTTTTCATACTCCACGAGCAAATGTTGGACATCTTTGATTTTATTGCATACTTGGCAAATAGGGGAATCGACCTTTTTCATTAGATATCCAAAAATAATTAATTAAATAAAATGGGTGTGATATGTGATTTCGAAAATGAAGCACCGTAGAACACGTCCCCGGAAGTTCACGAATACGAAACACTTAACAACGAATGCACGCTACCACGAAATACATAACGCCGTAGCCATGGGATCTCGAATAACTAAATCTCTAATATCACCTATTCGAAACACTTAACAACGAATGCACACAACCAAGAAAAACTGAACACCGTAGCCATGCAATATCCTATAGCCTTTTATTTTCAGTTAAGGGGGTCATCCCATGTGACGGCCTGTTTTTTAGGGATTATTTAGGAATTTTTTTTCTACGACCAGTAAATAGATAGAGCTTCAAGTTTATTATCATTTATTAACATATATTTCGACAGTATAAATCTAAATTTTGAGCTAAACATATTGTGTAGAACATGAGTTACAGCTTTCTGAATACCCCCGCCTCGAAAAAATGGGCTCGCACTTCCTCCACGATTCCGGCTGATTGGCTTATCTGAAACAAAAAAAATAGCAGCGTTTTAATCTGCAAGCCTAAATGCACGGAATGGACTATTATCCAATGAATATACCGAAAATTAGACTTTTGGTAGACATTTGAAAAAAAAGTTGCGAATTTTGCGTTATTTTTTTTTGTTTTTTGCTATAAAAAAAATCGAAATTTTGGGAATTTCTGATTGATAATAGTCCATTCCATGCGTTTACATGTGTTAAGTGTACCCTACAAATTGCAAGTCATTCCGTCAAGCCGTTTTTGAGATACGATGGAGGAAAGTTTGAAAAACACAGTTTTGAGAAAAACGCGAAATTTCAAGTCCGCTTAAAACTATGAAAGTCTCAACTTACCCTCAATCGGCGATGCCTGGTCCATGAGTATTCCTTCCTCTTCCTCTTGAAACTCTTTCAAAGCAGATTGTTCAGCTCTTGAGTCAATCCTGGCTTGTTTAACGACATCACACGCGCCGCTCAGAACGTGAGATTCGCTTTTCATCACGTTTCTCAACATAAGTATGGGCTTTGCGGCCAATGGGGCATCCCATAACCAACATTACTTTTAAAACACCTTCAAAACCTTCATTTAAGATGATAACTGATAAATAGCTAGCAATGTAAACTATCTTGGGGCCAGAATGGAGATGCTTAGGTGCAAAAGTCCATATCAACGAATTCAAAGATTCGTTATTGTTTTGTGTCTCTGCACCAAAACAACGAATTAATAATTCGTCTTTCGATAAATCTTCGAATACAGGTTTGATAGCTACTTGTACTTCTGGTATTAGAGGTGGTTTATCGTGATGAAATTTATCGAGCTCATTCTTAGCTTCTGCCTTACGTCATTTACACCAACTGTCTTCGCCTTCTGGACAAAATTGATGTTGAGAGTTTTTATCTGAAGAAAATTTGTGATAATATTTGTATAATATTATAGTATTGTATAATAAAAAAGAATAATATTTTGTGATAAGACTAAAATAACTTCGGTAAAATATTTAATACTTATAGAAATTCCTTTTTAGGCCTGTCGAAACTTGTCTAAACTTGTATAAACGTATATATGTATAAAAGGGTGCCAGCTATCAAGTCGACTGTACACAATAGGCCCGGACTCCAACTGCCAACTCAGCGCTCCGAACAGCTCCTTCTTCTAACTGCTGTATCATCAAAACGAATTCAAATTTTAAAAAATCACTTTACTGCCGTATTTTAAACATGTTAAAAAAACAATTTATGAAAATTAAAAAAATCGATTTTTGAGCCCATCACATGGGATGACCCCTTTAAACGTTTTTAAAAGTTTTCTTTTCTTAAGTCTTACGAGTTGTTTGTTTATTGTTCTTTATCTTTCCAGATGAGATGTTGAAAATAGCGCCAGCGTGGGTGTCCACGCTACTCATACAATGTGCCGCGGGTACGCTCGGCGGTTTCACTACGACTTTCCTCACAAATCCCCTGGACATTGTTAGAGCTAGGTTACAGGTAAGATAACGTCTATTTATTTCGTAACATACATAATTCCCTGCCGGAGTCTGCGATAGCTATAACCTGGGGGTGTAAGTCAAGAGTGAATAGGTTACTTCTAGGTAAGCGTGCTTCATCTTTGACCATATCATCTCTTACCTTACTCTTACCTCTTAATAATTCCACTCCTTAGCTGTACGCACAATGAAACTATTCTCAAAACGTTTTGTGCGTATGGGTGGGATGTCTACCATGTAACGATGGCGCTTCACCATTTGTCTCGTAGTCCGATGATGGAACGGGCTTGGTGGAATTGGATTGTGTAATTTTTTTAAAGTGTTTAATTTCTTTTTTTCACAGGTTGAAGGTGTTGGTACTATGAAGGATATTTTCAAGACCTTATGGGCGGAGGAAGGCTTGGTAGGGCTCTACTTAAAGGGCTTATCCGCTCGCCTCTTGCAGTCGGCTTGTTTTTCGTTCAGCATCATCCTCGGTTACGAGAGCATAAAGCGAGTGGCGTTGAGCGATGAGTTTAAACCGCGAGTTCGCTGGTGATCTTAATAAATGTACGCCAGAAACAAGGAGTTTAATTTTATTATCCTACTTCGTTCTCAATTCCTTTTTTTTACAAAGTGTAACGGAAACCTCATCTATACATAAGGACTGAAGACAACATATTATCGGTTCCATATGTTTCTTAAATACCAATCATAACGAACGTGTCACAGCACTACGAGGGTCAATAGCTTTCCACGTCACTTGCCAATAACACGATAATTCTCTTTGTTCTTCTTAAATTGACAAATTCGGTCTCTGGTATCAATGTATTGAAATTTGTAATAAGTTCCACATATGTAGACATAGAATTACAAAACCTTTGCCATATAATTTCTTATTATACAAAGAAGCTGTGCACTTGGTATGTATATACCCTTAAATTACAACATTCGTTTTTGTTTATAATAATAATAAATTATTTTCAGATCCATATAGAATCACATTCACACATACAAAAAATAAACACACAAATTAAAAATAAATATAAAAGACAATAATAATAAGACAAATTATTATAAAGGACACTTAAATAAGTAATTATTTAATGTATGTGAATGAGGCTCTGTGAATCGTCATCCAGTGCCACATTATTGAACTATTTATCAATATACATCAGGCTGTTAGAGCTATCGCGCACTCGCCGCATCAAGGATGCTATACGCGACCGTATTAATGCAAAAAAATCAGGCACACCTGCCTCCGCAAACATCCCCGACGCACTGCAAAAGCGCAGTAGGCCCAACATTACCCTGAAAGCATTGTTGTGTTGGACTCGCAGAGCATTGTAGGAGCGTTTAGTGTAGGGCTTCCAATACCGCGGGATTACGGGCGCGGGATTTGCGGGACTGAAACGGTGACTGGCGACCGGCAGTGTTGCAACTTGCAAACAACGCGAGGGCCGATGTCGTCCGTTTTTCACAGCTTAAGTAGCCTAATATAGCCGAATTTCAGTCAGTGGTAGCCTAAGTATGTAGCCTAAAATATCAGTAAAGTTTTTTATTCAGTATTTGTTACTATTTTTTGGTGAAGAAAAAACGGTGTAATTTGATTGATATCATACTAATATTAATACGTAAGTAAATGTGGAGTTAGTTGATTAATTCATTGTTTTATTAACCTTATATAAATGTGAATATTTTCAATATGCGGGATCCCGCAAATACCGAGATCCCGCGGGATTGAAAATTCGTAGTCCCGCAAATACCGAGATTGAATTCAGGCTGCGGGATTGGAAACCCTAGTTTAGTGTAATTGACTCATAGCGCGCACGTGTACAGAGACTGGCAGTACGCTCTAAACAATGTGATCTTTACGTCATCAGTACATCGTGCAAACCTACGAGCCAGCATGTTACACTTCACTGCCAATGCTCTGCGCTCCCGTTCTACATCCAAATCGTCGGACAGGTCATCGATGACCCGGTGTCCCAGGTACTTGAACCGCTTGACTCTGGTGAGCAACGAGCCCCCTAAGGTGACTGGTGAGACTGTGTCGTAACATTTGTTACCAGCTTTAAAAACTATAAAAAAACTAAACTAAACTTTTAGTTCCCTGATAGATGGGCTCAGCAATACCATATCGTCCGCGTAGCTGAAATTATTAACGCATTGCCCATCAATGGAACACCCGATATTGGCATTGCTGAGTTCACATGTCAGTTCGATTACATACAAGTTGAAAAGCTTAGGTGAGCTAAAGCCTCCCTGTCTCACCCCGCATTCCAACCTGTACTCATCCGACAAGGCTCCCTCCCATTTTACACAGTTGGACTGATTATTGTACCAGTACTTTAGTAACTGAACTACATCTCTTGGTAGGTCCGTATTCTGTGTCAACTTCTTCTTTGTTTATGAGAAACACGGGTTTATTATTTTTATGTAAAGAACAGAAAGAATAACATGTTACAAAACAATGAAAAAGGAGCAAAGTTACCCATTGTCATGGGTAACTTAGTCATCGGATAGGCCAGAGACAAGCTGCCGTATTGCAATTTTTTTGGCTAAAGTGAAACGATGCTAGTAAATACAAGTACTTTTTTTATTTATAATTGCCTCGCGATGAACCAGCATCTCACCTGATGGTGTGTTGATGTGGTCGAAAATAAAACACGCTTACCTAGAAGTAACCTATTCACTCTTGATTTACGAGACCCCCAGGTTATAACTATCAGGAAATACAGACTCCGACAGGTAATTCCACTACGTAGCCGTACGCAAAATGAATGTGTTCCCAAAACGTTTTGTGCGTAGATATGTGTGGGATGTCCACCATGTAACGATGGCTCATCGCCGTTTGTCTTGTAGTCCGATGATGGAACGCGCTTGTGGAATTAGATTGTGCAACTCGTCGCCAATGGTGTCAAGGCTCTGGAGAGCTTTGACTAGACCAGTGTATACCAATGAGTCTCTTGATCCGTTTCTCGATAGACTTAACCGCTTCCAGCTACTTACCCGACACATTACATTAATTCCGAAACAAAGTACTTTTTGTATGGTAATTTTGAAACTAAGTATCCAGTAGATATCGGTCAAAAGTACTCGTATCGGTATACCAATATCATTTCAAGATTTAATTCTAAGGGTGTTACCACACCAATCGATCGGTCGACGTTGATCGATAAGTGTGGTAGCTTTAATTGATCGACGGATACCGGTCGACTAACCAATCGATCGATTGCCGGTCGACGTCGACTAATCCATTCTACAATCGATCGACGTCGACTAATCCATTTTACCATCGATCGATTGGTCTGGTAGAAACTATCGATCGACGTCGACTATTCCATTCTACCATCGATCGATGGCATCGATTGGTGTGGTAACACCCTAACACAAAATTTGGTAAATCCAGTCTGTATTTAAAAGTCAATCTAATACAGGAATGTGAATATTAATACTCGTATTCTCAGCATTATAATGACTACCTCGTTGGTCTAGTGGTTGCAAGCGCGACTGCTGGTGATGAGGTCTCGGGTTCTAGTCCCGGGTCGGGCAAAAAGTACTATTGGGTTTTTCTGTAAACAAAATTCTCAGTAGTAACCCGGAGTTTGGAAGTTGGCGATGAGATACCCCTGTACGCCGGAAAGTACGTCAAGTCGTTGGTTCCTGTGGATGTAGTCGCTCCATTAAGACGACGATGCCATGCCTCTAACATCACACTTCAGTAAAGCTAAGTATTCAATGGAGTCCCTATACCAATGCCACTTTTAGATACGATTGTACGTCATATCGATAATAAGTCATTTCGATAATAGGACGTTTGCATATACAGTGTGTTAGTTTAAACGAGGGACATATTCAAACCTACAATAGTGTATGCTTACATGATACTAATAAAATTATGAACAAAAAAAAATACTGTTAAATGACAGACAGAACCATACCAAAAGTCCTCAGGGGGACTCCCGCGGGGGCGGAGTTTACACACGAGCTTCCTTTTTTTGGCAGGATCGGGCCGTGTTTTGCCACGTGATTACTTTAGGTACTGTTTACAAGTTCATTCACCTCTTGCGCCTCAGTGTACATGATAAATGTATTATATTAGACAATTACGTCAAAAATTTAAGTTATAAGTTTTTCACATATTTGGGACGTGAATCGAATACTGAATACCCTCTCTCAATAAGTCCCTCGTTTAACCTAACACTGTATAGTCAAACACTTAATAGGTTTTAAACCGATCTAGTCATATCGAGATTTAGTCCTATAGCAAACTAATCAAATCTGCTATTTAGTCTTATCTAGAGGTACAGTAGGCGCGCGATCTGAGTGCAGTCGGGGTATGAGGAGCGGGGCGGGTGCAACTCCCCCCGCCCATCAAAACCTCACCGCGGCCGCCTGTAGTTTAGTGCCGTGCTGACCTTGCTGTCTCTCGCTCGCGCGCTTATCGATAGCGTTTTACTCAAGTTGCGTATTCGTTTTTTTTTTTGTTTTAAAGATGACTGATCCGTGTTCTTCAAGCACTATTGATAAAAGACGTGTTTTTATTCATCGTCAATTAGTCATCATAGTGACTCCAATTCTGCCATATCTGTGATAGTCGAAACTGATGATGATTAAAATGACAATATATATATTTTTCAATAATAAACTTGTTTGATTAAGATTTCCGGCTTTTCCACACAGTTTTCTTAAAGTAGGGAATATATGCATGATATTTTCTTTTTTTGTACCATAGTTTGTAATAAAAATATCTAGCGCAAATATAATAAATAAAATGTGCTGAAATACTAACAGATACAAGCAGTTTGAACGTCCACTTTTAAGGTGCTAATTAGGTCACATCTCTAGCGCATTCCTCAGAACTGCACTCAGATCGCGCGCCTACTGTAGTCATAACGCTTCTAACCCATTTAAAACACTAATACTCAGCCTACCTCATACTACATCTGGTTAGACTGGAAACACACTCCAACATAGTTGGGAAAAGTCTAAGCAGATAATGAATCCCAACATAATATAAACAAACGCGAACATATTAAAATATTGTCGGTATTTCTGCAAGTCTGTACCTTTTCTTCGACAGGAAAATCATCTAATAACTTTTCCCGCTCATCGTGGAGCGGAAGACTAAACTTCCTACTGACTAAAAATCAAACCTGTTCCTTCAAATGCCCTTATCATCCGGGGCCGCGATATCTCGTACACTTAGATAAACTAATATCTTAGGAAAGCACTACAAAAACGGTAATTTATTCATAGAATTCTTTGAAAACATATTTTCGTTTCAGTAAAGAATATAAATAGGTACTTTTTATGTACTGTTTTCATTTAGTTAATTCTTAATTTCAAAAATAAATGATCAATAAGAGTTAGTTCCGACTCAACAGGTATTTGATGATAGCTATAAATATATTTAAGTCAAGAGTAACTGGGTTAGTTCTAGGCAAGTGTGCTTCATCTTCGACCATATCGTCGCTTACCATCAAATGAGATGTGGTAAACGAGTGGCAAACTCGAGCCTATTATCAATAAAAAAATGTATCGATACTTCAGTGGTATCGTTTCATCCCTATTCACAGCTGAACGAAACACATTCAGGATGAGGAAGCCGAAATGGACTTCAGACTTATGGCGTGGATACGGATCATTTTTAACAGACCTCAAAAAAGGAGATTCTGTATTCAATTTTCTCAAAAACTACCTGGTTTAGACGTGTGTAACTCTTTACGGAACCCACTCACTGATTCGAATCATTGAAGTGATTCAAAAGATTGGTTCAGTAACAACGTTTCAAATGTATCATTTGGATCTGAAACATTACTTTGCTCTGGCTCATTTCGCTTGACGCGTCGCTCGTGTGGCGACTGAGCAGTGTGCGAGCGAGAGAGGGAGACTGCGACACTGAGTTACTCTAACTATTGACTCTGAAGATAACTAGCAATGTGGGTTTTCACATTCACATTACTAGGCTACTTTTTATCCCGGAATTCCCGCGGGATCTGGTTTTCCCGAGTAAATACTCGAGAAAACCTTCCCACGCAAACGAAGTCGCAGGCAGAAGCTAGTAAAATCTAAATGTAAGCGATACTAAGAAGGTTTGTTTTATAAAAATAAAATGGCAACACTGTGACTAACGTCATTTATTGGCGGTAAACGCATTGACAGCGGGTATGTACTGTTTTCTCGACGCAGACAGATTTAGCTGCCAATAATATTTGCAGTCTTGAGCATCAACCAGTTGCTCGCAAGACAAGCCGAGCGAAGGGTTCGTGGCGTCTTCTAGATACTTGCTCAACTGTAAAACAAAAAGAAATTAATCTTAATGACAAATTTTGATCGTCTGAATGACAAAATTGAGCCGAAGTTTTTCATTGGAAAATCTGTCAAAATTTAAACGACATTACAGGCGCCTTTTTTAGGGTTTCGTACCCAAAGCGTAAAACGGGACCCTATTACTAAGATTCCGCTGTCCGTCCGTCTGTCTGTCCGTCTGTCACCAGGCTGGATCTCATGAAACGTGGAAGTTAGACAGTTGTAATTTTCACAAATGATGTATTTCTGTTGCCGCTATAATAACAGAATAAAATAAATATGTAAGGGGCTCCCATACAAAAAATGCGATTTATTTTGCTGTTTTTGCTCGATATTGGTAACGGCAACAGATAGATGCTTGAAATATTCACAGAATATTTAGTTATACAGTATGTTAATTAACAGAGGGCGTTCCCGTTAACCTGCAATAGTATAGCATCCGTACATGCTAAAAAATATTAACATTCGAAAACAAAATGTTTTTATTTTTTTTAATATTATAATATTCACTAAAAATGTTAAATTGATACGTAAAAGAAACACTCTGTACACGCGTACTTGAAGGACGGCAACGTCGCAATTTATTTATGAATGTCGGGCCGCGTGTGCGGCGATCTAATTGATGTGCTTATACTATTACGGGTTAACGGGAACGCCCTCTGTTAGTTAACATACTCTAAATTCACTTAAAAAATAAACAATTAAATTATAATAAAACAAATATTTAAGGGGGGCTCTTATACAACAAACATTTTTAAGCTATTGCATAGCTTTTATCGCGGGCTTTGAGCGCGGCGACCGAATCAAGAAATTCCGTAACGAAAATAAACCTAACACCCCCCACTCCGACCGGTACAGCGGTGCGGCGTTGAAAGCCGTGCATCGTCTAACGTCGTTTCAGTTCGGCAGACTTCGGCACGGTGTTTGTGTGCGTGCGACTAGACGTGTGCAATGTGTGTGTGTGAATGAGAAGTTAAATATTGTTTAAAATATTTTTTTATTATCTTATAGACGTATGCGTGTAGACTAGCTGCTAATTGCTCATTGCAGCTAGTCTACACGCATACGTCTATAAGATAATAAAAAAATATTTTAAACAATATTTAACTTCTCATTTATTCAATAAAAGAAAAAAAATTGTTTTCTTATCGATCACCACGCTCAAAAAGTGTAACTTGAATTAACATCAAAGAAAAAAAAATACTGCATAAATAGAATTATAATTGCATAAGTTGATAAGAAATGCTATGCAATAGCTTTAACGCGGCAGTCCTCGAGTGCCACACTCATTTTTTATTGCAGTTTTTATGCTGAAATCTACTGAAAACATGGCTTTTTTACAGGTTTTCCCGATGGTAAGAAACCAAAAAATGTGATACTGGTCTAGCCAAGTAAACACTAGTACTGCATCCGTGTAGACTATCCCGACATACTTGTGAAAGGGCCAAGCTGATATTAATTCTAACCTGATTAGCCCTTTCGGATGTGCCGAGGGAGTATAATGCAGAGTCTCGTCGAAGCCCGTCGGTCAGATCCATGCCAAGTAGCAGGGCTACGGTACAGCTGTTCCGTGTTAGAGCTTCGGACATGGCCTGGACCGCTCCGGGACGGTTCAGGAACTCCTAGACAATGTGATATAAAGAAAAAATGTTTATTCTGCACATGCCACAAAGATGATTTTTATTCGGAATCAATCTCGCCTGATGGTAAGCGATAGATTAGGTCTACGATGTGACGAGCGGGCCCAGAAGATGCCTATTTACACTTGCTTTAAAGGCTGAAACGTCATAAGTGGCAGGGAACACAGAAGCCGGCACAGAGTTCCACAACTTGGCTGTGAGCACAATAAATGTGGAAGAAAAGCGCTTGGTGCGACAAGACGGTATATCAACCGAGTGTGGATGGTACCCAGCAGTGTGTCTGGTAGTCCGGTAGAAGACTTGCTAAAGAGAGTATGTTCTATAAGATAATTTGTGTTTTTAATTTATATTATTGCCCAACGTCCAAGCATTATTTATTTACCTCATCATGGATTCTACAAAGTCTGTATTATACACTATATTTTCTCCTTAGCTTACAAATGGTATGGGTAAGCAGACCATATGTTTATGGTCTGGTCTGGAAGTCCGATCTCAAACCATCATGTGGTCTATGGACAGTTAACCTGTTTAGAGATGGGTTGTACTAGGTAAAGGAGATGTTTCATTTTGGGCTACCATTAGTACACCACATAGATAAATAGAAAAAATAATAGCGATTACCATAAAAATACTCAAAAAATTATTTGGAGACGGGTAGAGCTGTGATAAATTATTATTTGGGAAGATTTTTATTATGACAACCCTTGTTTTAGGGCAGCCATGACAGTCGTGTTTGACAGATTTAAGTTTCATGACGTTTGGTGTCTTTCTGTGAGCCGTAGAGATGGGCAAGTGAAAAAAATACATCGAATGAATTAAAAAATATCGATTTATTGAGATTTAAAATATTGTTTATATTTATCGATAATTTTATGAAAAATATCGATATTTTTACCCAAGCCTAATGAGTCTTTATGTGTTTTCGCTGTGTTGGATTGAATGTTTTCGGAGTTTTTAGTGATTATTTTATTTTGCGACCCAGATTACTTCTAAAGACATTGATTGATTGCTTCTCTGTTGATCCCAGCTTTGTTATATGGTTTTTGATTCACCTGTGATTTAGATATCGTCGTTTACGGTATTCTACAATGACAAGTTCAGTTTCAGGTATGTCTGCTTTAACCCGTGCATTTACTTATTATTTTGTTAACATGCCATTACTGTATGATGTTATCTTCCCACTTTCCATATTCTAATAGATTTTAACTCATATTTATTCCAGTTTATGTACAATGGCGTGCCTGCAGTGTACCTCTGTTATAGATGAAAATGAACTATATTTTGGAGAGCATAGAAGCACCGGCTTTTTTCCTGGATGGAGTATTGATAAGGGATGATGCGGAATAAATATAATATATATATTTAAGTCTCTACAAGTTGCTTTATTTATATACTTCTTATGGCTGGTTTTACATCCTCTTAATGTCACCAATTACAGAACTTATTTGGAGTTTTATAGGAGTAATAGTTATCTACAACTCACAGAACAGCTCACTGCTCTCCTATGCATTATCGAAGTCCAGATATTATTGACAAGCACTAAAGAATGAAACAGCACATTTTGCTACACAAAGTAACATTCAAGCCTTCGTTTTATGTTTAAAATATAACCATTCTTTAGCTACTGAAATATGTATTAGGTAAAAGATGTGCCGCCGTAAAGCAGTAATATAATTATCCTGTGGTCTTATTTTATAAGTATAACTATAAGGAATCCTAAGTATTTTCGGATTTATATGTTGATATTTTATTGTAGTTACAAAAATATCCATCGTCCTCCGAGACGTCAAAAACACGATCCGTCAAACTGACATGTCAAATTGACATTCGCATCATTGTTTAATAGCAACATGGCTGATCCGCCATATTTATTGTGTTGCTCTCCTCGACTGAGTTAATTTGAATATCACACTAAAATAAAGCGAAATCATAGAAAATTAATATTAAAAAACGGTTACTACATTATACAGCAATATTTACATGTGGTGTACTAATGGTAGCCCAGGCTCCATACATTTCTGGAACATCTCCTTTGGGACTAGGTGCACCTATTCTTAGTATTTAAAAAAACGGGATCCAGATACCTGTTCCACCTAGTTCACCTAGTATCAATTGTTACTTATCGAATGTGGTCATGGTGTACGTACTTAGTCCAAGTCAAGTTTTTATTGTAGCTACTAATTTTGCAGGAAACTGCTAAACAACAAATGATCACGGTATTTTGATTAAATTTTACGATGACGGTCTTTAAGCTTCACGGACTCACCTCGTTGCCACTTCTCCTGTACTTGATATTTCTATTGAACTTAGTGTGTTAGCACCAGCAATCAGTGATAAGACTAGGTAGGTACCGAGTAATTGGACTTTATACTCGAGACTAGTCAGTAATCATTCGAACCGAGAATACTCGATCCGAATGAGTACCAACTAGTCTCGACAAGACTAAGTATATAGATACTTCGTAATACTTAGTCTTGTCGAGACTAGTTGTTACTCATTCGGATCGAGTATTCTCGGATCGCATGATTACTGACTAGTCTCGAGTATTGAAAGATAAAGATGGGAAGACTACGGAATAGCGTAGTTAAAAAAGGACAGAATATATATTCTTGCACAACATGCGTGCGCGTCGCGTTATTTTTATGTACTTTGAATTAGGGTTTTAATTCGAGTGACTGACAAAAGATTTTGACAAACATGAATGAGCGGTAAAGCAGATTTATAACGTGTTGAGTGAATAGAATGCAATTACGCGTTAGTGCTATGAGGCCTAAGAGCAGTTGGATTTCGCAATACTTCATGATACTAGGTATTGTCAAAGAGAGAATAGGTGCCGCCTAGTATCGAAATTTACCTATTCTTCGGATCTGTTCTAGTGAATATGACTCATCTCTAAACCTGTTAAAATGAAGAATAGGCCAATTTCATAAAATAAAATATTAAAAAGCGTCAATAGCCTAATGGTTAAGGTGACGGCCTTGTGATGAGAGGTCGCGGGCTCGAACCACAACACACTCAATTAACACAAGCATATTTAGCTTAGTTGTAGGGGTTAACAAGATTGCTAGTAATGTAAATATACCCACATTGCTAGTTCTCTTTAAAAAAAAACCATAGTATCTCCCCTTTTTAGGGTTCCGTAGCCGAATGGCAAAAAACGGAACTACGTCGTATGTCACAGCCAGTTTATTCTGAAACTATTAGGACTAAGTAAAACTTGGTAGCTAAATTTATTCTGTGAAGGGCTTTCCGATTTTTTATAAAAAGGAATAAAATTAAAAGAAACCCCCTTTAATCATATATTTTTTCCCATATGTGGAACCTACACTAATTTTTTTTTTCGTATTACCTAAATGTTGTGTGGTGTCTATAGACAGGTCTTTAAAAGTGAGAATTTTACTTGTTAAGTTCTTATTTGTTTTCTGTTATAATGAGCAATAGAGAGTACATCTATTTAACTATCTTATGTATTATGTATTGACAATTTACCTTGACAAGTATAGGAAAGCTGGGAATGTAAACGTCACCGACGATTTTCACATCTTTCTTCAACAACTGCGCCGGAGTCAAATTAGCGACGTTTTTCCTCGCTGCGATCAAAGAGTCATGTTCCCGTTGTCTAAAAAAGGTGTAACAGATTAAGCGCAATACCTCAGACACCCCAATTAGAATATTAAATTATAAGTCTAAAACAACATCCGTAACTAAATAAATTGAAACCAAACCTAGACATTTTTTATAAAATAGTTATCCTTACTAAACGCAAAACGTAGTAAACCATACGCGGACACATACACACATGCAATGTTAGCGACCGACACGCACACGAGCGCATTTCCTTGAATTAAGGATTGTATTAATTTGTCATGATACTGCGTGTTTTCATTTTAAGTTAAATGAATGATTTTTTCGTCAAAATTAACACCTATTTTTTACACGTTGTATACAATATCATACTTATCATCAAGGGCGGATCCAGGGGGGGTCCAGGACCTAGGTGGACCACTAATTAAATTTTTTAAACACTGTTACTAGATAATACTCCAGTTTCTGTCGTTGTAAACGAATATCAGCAGTGGATGGCCAAGTGGCAGCGGAGTCAGGAAATACAAATTATAACTTCTTGTGACTTGACCACGATTATGTGACCCCCTCTAGCACCAAAGCTGGATCTGCCCTTGGTTATCATCATCGGTAGCCTAGTGGTTGCAAACGTGATTGTTGAGCAAAAGATCTCGTGTCCAATTCCCTGGTCGGGCGAAAAGTGCTATTGGGTTTAATTAGAAATTTCTCATTAGTAGCCTGGAGCTTGATGTTGGTGATGTGATACGGGGGCGTGCCTCGAAAAGCACGATACTGTCATTTGGATTTTCTTCTGATCTGGCCAAGGGGTGGTGCCCTGTTACTTTGGGGATATGCGGAACAGGGTGTAAAGTCCCGCATCCCCATTGAAAAGCGAGGATCCTCCGACCAGACAGGTGTTTTTATCTGGTGGTCAACTGCCCGATGTTTGTGATCGGGTGATTTGTATGTAGGCTAGTTGTGCGGTGAACTTTGCTTGCGCGATACAGAATTTCTATCGTTTAGTTTGTATGTTGCGAGATAGATGCCGCTACATTACTAACTACTGGGTAGTGTAGGTCAGATTGACGTGGTTAATAAAGCATAATTAGCAAAATAAAGCACAATAAGCTTATCATACACAAAATAAAGCAAATGCTATCGTAGCTCTCACTTGTTGCTATTTGCTTTTTGCTTTATATCGCACATGTCTCTATCCGTCGCACATCGCATGATCGCAAGAGCAAGTAGTAATAAGCAAATTAAGCAATAGCAGCGCGGTGCGTGCGGTGTGGCCAGTTGTCACATGCTAGCGATTGCTTTCGTCGCGTGCTTAATCATTTAAATAATTTTACGCACCGCGTGCGATTCTGCGATCTCGGGTGGCGATCAAGTAACGTAATATTATAAACAATGTTGTTATGCTTCGTGCTTTTTAGTGTAAATAAACAGTGATAAGACATGCAATATTGATTAAAAATACAATCAATGAACTTTTAAATACGCCTATAATTGTTTTAAATACTAACATACTTTATTTCATATTAACACTAAACTAATTATAGACAGTCCTAAGCCTGGAAAATATGAAGCCTGAAGGAAAGTTCATTGTTTTTTTTTTACTGTTCCGTAATAAATTCATAAACGCGATGTAATATTCCGCTCTAACAACACCGCGCTTGTTTTATTCACACCCGCCAGTTTTATATGCTTATAATAAAGCATATAAAACTTGCTCTAGCTGAACATATAAAGCACTAGCGACCCGCCCCGGCTTCGCACGGGTGCAATGTTTATATTAAATATACTATAATGTCTTTATATACAACGTTGACAGCCTTTTGATAGGGCCACTCGTGGTTCAGCACACTAAGGCTGGTTACTACTTACCGGACGAGCTATTTATATTTGGCACGCGCACGCGCGCCGGACCACTATGTCCTTGCATTTTAAATCTGTAATATCTTCGAAACTATTCATTTAAATTACATGCTGTAAAGGGCAATATTGATTTATATTAAATGCGCAATAATAAGGATTAATGCTGTATTGCTTAAAATCGCTTCGTAAAATATGCTCGTATTTCTCGTAAAAATTAAAGGATAAAAATGGTTGTTGTGGGTTATCTATAAGGGGGTCATATACCATCTGGGACTTTTTTGTTGACCTTTTTAAGGTGTACAATACTGTCGTACATTATTTTGATCTATCACGTAGGGTTCAGCCAGCGTTTGCAATGCAAGCGCAAAAAATGTGTTTATTTGCGACATCACATTAGAAACCTCAAAAATCATCAGTGTTCCTCTACTATATTATGCATGTTATATACTTAAAAACCTTCCTATTGAATCACTCTTTCTATTAAAAACAAACTGCATCAAAATCCGTTGCGTAGTTTTAAAGATTTAAGCATACATAGGGACAGACAGACGGAAGCGACTTTGCTTTATACTATGTTAAGATTAAGCAAGTGATTGCCATAAAGAAACTTTGAACACTACTACTTTATGTAAAACACTAGTATTCAGCTGCAGCTCACTAGTACTCAGACCGGAAGCCGACCCGACATTGTTGGGAGAAAGCTAAGCATCAAATGAAATGAAATGAAATATTTATTTTGTAAATTGGTTATAAATAACACTTTTACACGTCATGTTTTTTGCGTGATGCTGATGATGTAAAGATTGTGTCAACCGTGTAAGATTATGCTGAGCTGTGTTTGTTTTTCTACTTTCACGTCAAAACGTGGTTTTCGTTTTCGCTTTCGCTGAGAAAATCACGCGACTGAAGCCAGCAGTGGCAGGGCAGCAGTTAGTGTCGATATTTGAGCCATAACCCCTCAGGGACACGGCTTTAATATATGTGAAAGGACCTTTAAAGCCGGGTCCGCTGCGACGTGTTTTCGTGTTTGCAAACAGTATAATATTGTTTGCTAACAGAATATAGGCGCGACCTAACAGTTTTGTTAGCAAAAACACAATGACATGTTTGCCGAGACTAACGGATAACATCCCCCGCGTTCGCCTGCGGGGAGGGGGAAAGTAACGCATTTTGTGTTCGCGCTCACTATCCCTATTTTTTAATCTCAGAGACAGACACACCTAATCTCATGTCAGGAGGAATCACATCGTTCCTCCACGTTGTTTTTGAAAGAAGAGGAATTTATTCGTTAATTCGGTATTATAAATAAAATAGATATAATACATAAATACATTTAAAAGTGACAAAAATGTATTTAAAAAAACATTAAAAATAATATGTTCTCGTCGTCACAATTAGTTAATAAAACTGCTACCCCTTTTATTCTTCTTTTTTCCTGGTGTCTTAAAGACAGTGACGAATTCGGAATTTCAACCTCCCTTAACTATAGTGTCTAACTGTTCTTTCTGACGTTTTAATAGTCTGCGTAAAACAGTATTTGGTCCTGGCATTGTAATCAACGTAACAAAAACTAAATTTAAAACAACAACTCGTAACAAAAACAAAGGGTACAACTTTCGTGTACGCAAGTGTATTCGGGAGCAAATTGAACGAGAACTACTGACGCACCGCACGCGCGCTCGGAGCTCGCTACGTCATACCCCGCGTCCCGCTGACACCTAAAAATCGACTTCTGCGCATTGAACGACTCTTGCCAAGTTATTTGGCGATAACTATACAACCAAAGACGGGACCGCACATGCGCGGTCTCTCGGAAAATGGCGCCTGTATGCGCATATGTTAATGATAATATACGGAGTATTTATATACCCCTTTTTTTCTGGGTGGGAAAATCATCGAATGACTTCTTCCACTCTGGGTTAAGCGGAAGGGAATGTCAAATTTCTACTGACTAAAAACCCACCCTGTTCCTTCGGCTGCCGTAAAGTTTCGGGGCCGGGGTATCTCGATAGAACTTTCCCGCAAACCCTAGCAGGCAATGGCCCTATGAGGCCCCGTCACTGGTGTTGACAGCTCTTTGTGGCGCCGACCCGGGCCTGGTCCTTACCGGACGGTGAGCGAGCCCTGCTCGCCGTCCGCAGGCCCGCGAGTTAATTATATACCCCTGAGTTTGATTCGTTGTTTCTTCTCAGGATAGTCAGTTAGGAAACACTGGCCTCATCTAGTTAAAATTACGTGTAAAAATGTTAATTAATAACCAATTTGCAATTTAAATCATTTATATTAGTATAGCCTTTGCCGTGACTTCGTTCGCGTGGGAGCATTTTCTCGCATAAATCCCGATCTCGTGGAAATTTCGGGATAAAAACTATATTATGTCCTTCTCAGGGTCCTAAACTATTCCCAAATTTCATCTAAATCGGTTCAGCAATTTAGGCGTAAAATGGTAACAGACAGACAGACAGTTACTTTCGCATTTATAATATTAGTATGGATAGTTGAAACTAACCTATCAGCCTGTAGATCTCCCAGATTCATTAGACTCTCCAAGAATAGGACAATCTCTTCGTCATGCGGAGTCGCTTTGTTTACATCCGTGGAGAAGTTCACTGTGTCCAGAATTATTGTGGCTGAAACAGAAAATAAGTATACAGAGCGTTATATAAGTAAACTTCGACAAATAAAAGTGCCTGTAAATGTTCTTATTAGAAATATTGTCATATATGGAGTAACGTAGGTACCTTCAATGCTTGTGAAATATTCTTTTATAAAAATATTCGCTAAGTCGAGGGTAGGTTGTTTTTTCCACCCATTCATTTGTACAGTGCTATGCTACTCAGCGCAATAAACTGATTTACCAAAATCTCGTGTTTTAATGGACATAATAGTGGCGACGAGTGTAAATTGTGAACTATGGAGCGTAAATTAGTGAAATTTCATGAGTTCAATGTGAAAACAGACAATTGGGACAGTTACGTAACTCGACTCAATTATTGCTTTGAAGCTAGTGGAATCGTCCTCGATTCGGTCAAAAAAGCTAACTTTTTTACGATTTGTGGTGCTCAGACTTTCGATACTGTTCTTGCATTAATCACCCCAAAAAATTCAAGTGAAGTGACTTATCCGGAAGTTATAGATGTGTTGACCAAACATTATAGTCCAAAACCAAATGAAATATCAATGTCATACAAATTTTACCATCGTGATCAAACAAAGGACGAGACAGCGACAGAATATATCGCTCAGTTAAGAAAAATCAGTACCAACTGTAATTTTCCAAATCTGGAACGCATGTTGCGGGACAGATTAGTATGTGGCATGAGCGATCGCAAACTGCAGTACGAGCTGTTGAAGAAAGACAATCTCGGGTACAAGGACGTCGTTGACGCCATGGTGTCTGCAGAGTCCGCGGGGAGGGACGCGCGCATGATGCAGCAGGCCGAGCGCACGGCCACGCTGGCACACGCCGATACCGCCGCCGCGCCGCCCCCGCCGCCGCCGTGCGATGTCAACGCGTTCAAAACAAAAACAGACATTCGTCTTTGCTACAGATGTGGTGATCGTCACGGTGGTGAATGCCGTTTTATCAATGCTGTGTGTCATTTTTCCAAGAAAAAAGGTCATATCGAGAAAATCTGCACAGCTAAAAAGAAAAGTACCTCAGGAAAAGTAAACCACTCTGAAGAGGTGCAGTCTGACGCCCAGCTGAACGGGATTTACAAAGTGGAGGGCGCGAACACGCGCGTTCCTGCCTACAAGCTACGCGTGTTGCTGAACGACGTGCCTGTGGACATGGAAGTGGACTCAGGCGCCGCTTTCTCACTGGTCAACGAGCGCACGTGGGCGCGTCTACAATCGCGCGCCGCCAACGCGCCGCGTCCCATGCACACTCGGCTGCGCACTTGGAACAACTCACAGGTTTCGGTCATTGGACAAGCAACGGTCTCGGTCATGTATAAGGACATTAAAACTAAGTTATGCGTAATAGTGGCTAGAGGTTCAGGGCCAAACTTATTGGGACGTGATTGGTTTGAGCCCCTCGAAATTTCTATAAAATTGAATAAAATTTTAGATATTGATTTGTCAGCAACGAATGCATTATTTATTAAGTATGGGGAGGTTTTCAAGGACGAACTCGGTACTTACCGGGGAGACCCCGTCGCGATTCATTTGAAACCGAATGCAACGCCTAAGTTTTTGAAAGCTAGACCGGTACCGTTCGCTATTAAAGCTAGGGTTGAACAAGAGATAGATCGATTGGTAGGTGAAAATGTTTTGCAACCCGTATCATATTCAGAATGGGCCACTCCGGTAGTCCCAATAATAAAAAAGAACGGTGCGGTCCGTCTGTGCGGCGATTATCGTAGTACAGTAAATCAGGCTACGGAAACCGATACTTACCCGATGCCTACAGCTAGTGAAATTTTCGCAATTATATCTGGAGGAAAATTTTACACGACATTAGATCTTGATCGCGCATACACACAAGTGGTCGTTACAGAAGACACGTCTCGCCTTTTAACACTAAACACATGTAAAGGTCTTTACACTGTACATAGGCTAGCATTCGGCGTGAAAGCGTGCCCTGGCATCTTTCAACGGCTGATGACAGCGTTGCTGGCAGGAGTGCCTGGTGTGGCCGTGCTGATTGATGACGTCATCGTCAGCGGCCGCACCATGGCAGAGATGACGCAGCGTCTTGATGCAGTATTAGGACGTATTGAGAAGGCAGGTTTACGTCTCAATAAGGACAAATGTAAGTTCGCGAAGGAGCGAGTGGAATTTTTGGGTTTTGTTATCGATGCTGACGGGATTCACCCGGCACCGAGTAAGATTGAGTCCATACTCAATACTCCAGAACCTAAAAATGTTCATCAATTACAAGCATTTCTTGGGTTATATAACTTTTATGAGAGGTTCGTACCCCATAAGGCCACGATATTAGAGCCTCTACATAGACTGCTCGACAAATCGCAGAAGTGGGTGTGGACTGACCGAGAGCAGGCCAGTTTCAATACTGCTAAGCGTCTACTATCTTCTGATCTCACACTTGTACACTATGACTTGAACAAGCCGCTGGTCCTCACCTGCGACAGTTCAGAGTACGGAGCGGGAGCTGTCTTGTCCCACATCATGGAGGACGGACATGAGCGTCCTATTGCCATGGGCTCTAGGACATTGCATTCGCACGAGCGTCGTTACTCGCAACTGGACAAAGAAGCGACTGCTATAATGTTTGGAATAAATAAATTCCAGAATTACTTAATGGGTAGGTCTTTTACGATAATTACGGACCATAAACCATTGTTAGGAATTTTTGATCCCAAGAGGCCCATACCTCATGTTTTATCACCACGTTTGACACGAATTGCTTTAATATTAACTTCCTATAGTTACGACATAATACATAAACCAGGAACACAGATAGGTCATGCTGATGGACTGAGTCGCTGGCCGCAGCCTGTTCCTGAACAAGCTGAACCGCAGCTCTGTGACATACTGTTAATGGCAGAGGCCCCTGATGACTTTCCGATTGATGTGGACAAAATAGCACACGCTACAAAACAGGACAACGTTCTCAATCGAGTAAGTCATCACATTCTATGCGGCTGGCCAGCCAAAATATCAGATGATCAGCTACGTCCATACTGGCTGCATCGGACTGAGTTGTCGTTGCACGAGGACTGCGTCCTCCTAGGCTGCCGTGTAGTAGTACCTCCGCCGCTTCGTGAAGCAGTGCTGCATGCTCTTCACAAAACACACAGTGGCATTGTTCAAACTAAATCACTTGCCAGAAGTTATGTTTGGTGGCCACAGTTAAATGACGACATTGAAACTTTGGTACAGACCTGCAATAAATGTTCTGAAAACCGGCATATGCCACCAAAAACTAGTTATGAGTGGGTGATGCCAGGGAAACCTTGGTCTAGGTTAAATATGGATTTTGCTGGACCTTTCCAAAACAAAACTTTTTTGATTATAGTTGACGCATATACGAAATGGCCAGAAGTGTTCATTGTCAATAATATGACTTCAGCCACCGTCATTAAGCACTTGAGAATGATTTTTTCTATCCATGGATTATGTGAGACATTAGTATCGGATAACGGTACTCCTTTTGTTTCTTCTGAGATGAAGACATTCCTAGAAGCTAACAAGATTAAACACATTACTTCTGCACCTTTTCATCCATCCACCAACGGTTTGGCAGAACGTATGGTACAGACAGTTAAAGATAAACTTCGTAAAATGGACGGTATGTCCTGGGATGTTAAAATTCCAAACATGCTCTTAGGACTAAGGGCAACCCCATGTGCGGCTACAAACAAAAGTCCAGCAGAGCTTTTGTTTAACAGACGGATCCGCACATTGCTAGATACTATTAATCCACATGATCAGAAACGTAAAAGGAGGGAAAATCAAATCGTAAGAAATAGTCAAAAGAAGAACAGACAGACAGATGTAGGACAGAAGGTTATGTACAGGAATTTTAGCAGTGGACCTCGTTGGTTACCAGGTACTGTAGTAAACAAAGACGGTCCAGCCAGCTATCGAGTTGAAACTGGAGATGGAACGGTAGTCAGTAGACATATAGACCAATTAGTCAGACAACAGAATGTACTAAATTCCGAAAGACAGGTTGCTAATGAGGAATTAGGTCAGACTCAAGAAAGAGACACAGTAGAACAAAGTTATGGGGAAAGACAATATCAGGAAATGGATCAGGATCAATCAGATATACAGGAAAGTGAGCAAATTATAGAAATACCCAGTTCAGACAAATGGGCTGAAATGTTAGGTATTCCATTGGAGTCAGAACCTAGTTTTTCAGGCGGTAAAGTTAGGAATAAACTTGCTATCCATGGAAAAACTCCCTATACTAGACCAGCTGCAAATTATAACTTTATGTTGTAATTAATAAAAACACATGTTTTGAAACCTAATACTTTTTCATATTGCCAAAGGCATAGTTATAAAATTAGGATTAATTGATATCTTTAAGTTTAGTAATATGTGGTGAAGGGTTAAAATAAGTAACTTCAATTTTGTAGTATGTTATTAAGTTTATATTTGTTTTTATATTATTATTATGTTTTACATACTTGGGGGGAAGGTATGTCATATATGGAGTAACGTAGGTACCTTCAATGCTTGTGAAATATTCTTTTATAAAAATATTCGCTAAGTCGAGGGTAGGTTGTTTTTTCCACCCATTCATTTGTACAGTGCTATGCTACTCAGCGCAATAAACTGATTTACCAAAATCTCGTGTTTTAATGGACATAATAAATATAAACACACAAACAAACTAACGTAAATTATTAAATTATTATAACTAAATAATTAAAACTATTCAGAGTGTGAACTGTTGTAATTGTCATAAAATCTATATTATATATACTTCATTGTACACCTTACAATATTTCAATGGATACAAAAAGTAAAACTAGTGTACAATGGGCGGTCTAATCGCACAGGACAATCTCTTATAGACAACCTTCGGATGGACAAAACTTAAAGGATTTAGGGCTCAAAAACATCAAAAATAATATAAAATACTTTCATACATAAAATACAAAAATCATAATTATACTAATAAATATTACATGATGCATAATTGAGAAAGAAGGGGAAAAGTTACAGCGAAAGGTAATGCTCCTTCAACATTCTTTTGAACGCTGGTAGCGTTTGAGTACGCCTTCTACTTAAATAATGAAATTACAAATAGGTTATAAAAATAACACTTTTACACTTTTTTTTTCGTCAATTCAACTAGATGAGTCCGGTGTTTCCTAACTACCCGGAGAAGAAACACCGAAACAAACTCAGAGGTCAACGTCTTTTATACAGCCAGTACAATTCGTATCTATTGGTCCAAATCATAATTATGAGAAGTAAGTATATTTAGTGAGTATTAGTAAGTAAGTATATTTATTCAATTCAAAGAAGCATGTAGCTGTGGCGTCACAGATGCAGCGTCTGTAGTGCTTTTTACCCGACCAAGCCAAAGGAGGGTTATGATTTTGAGTTTTGACATGCTATGTATGTGTGTATTCATTTATCTATTATGAATATCTATATATTCATCTGTTCCCTCATAGCTCCAAAGCTACTTATCGGAACTCGACAAATGAGGTATCATTAGAACCGTCTTGACCGTCCGCAGAACATAGGCTACGTGACGTGTCACAAAACCCAACGTGGCGCCCTCTAGCGCCCAAAAAGTGTTGTGTAAAAAAATAAAAATAAGATAAACACATCGTGTTTGATATCATTTGAAAGGGCGTCACATGCACATTTCCAAAATATTGCTTAAATTTAAAGTGGCGCCCTCTAGTGGACAAAAACCCATGTTTTAAAAAAATTAATATAAATACACCGTGTTTGATATCATTTGAAAGGGCTTCACTTGTACTTATCAAAAATATTTGACAGGCCTGTTGGTCTAGTGGTCAGTGGCCCTGACTGCTATGCGCAAGGACGTGGGTTCGATTCCCACCCAGGACAAATGTTTGTGTGATGAGCACGATCATTTGTTTTTGTCTGGGTGTAATTTATCTATAATATGTATGTATTTAGAAATATATATGTATGTATATCAGTTGTCTAGTACTCATAGCACAAGCTCTGCTTAGTTTGGGACTAGGTGGCGTTGTGTGAAAGTTGTGGAATATTATTATTATACTGCTTAAATTTAACATGGCGCCCTCTAGCGGGAAAATGTCGTGTGTAAAAAAATAAAAATAAGATAGATATACCGTGTTTGGTATCATTTGAAAGGGCTTCACTTGTACTTATCAATACATCGTCGCTTTCCATCTGGTAAGATTGTGGTCAAACGCTAACTTAGTCCAAAAAAAAAACATACCTAGTTCGTACCTATTTGACAATTTAGCTTTTGCAAGTAAATAGTATAGAAGCACATTGATTTAACACCAAAATAATTTAAATAATAAAAAGTAAAAAAAAAAACTAAAACCCGACTACGACAAAAATTCGACGCTGAAAATGTATGAAACAAGATTTTCAGGATGCTGAAATAATACTAATAATAATACTGGAAAAATAAAACCGTAGTCACACGTTATATAGGATATCAACCGTAACAAAACAATAAATAACGTGTGACTGCAGCTTTTATTTTTGTTCTGTTCTTGTTTTTCCAGTAACCTTGTTTATTTCAGCATCCTAAAAATCTTGTTTCATACATTTTAAGCGTCGATTTTTTGTCGTAGTCGCGTTTTAGTTTTTTTTACTTTTTTAGAGAACAGATTTACACAGGCTTTAAACGCAGTTATCTTCGAAAGTTTTATTAATTTTGAATAAATAGTAGGTATACTATGGACTACCTTTTTTATTTTATTTTTTTCGGGTGGGAAAATCATCGAAAGATTTCTTCCGCTCTGAGTTAAGCGGAAGGGTGTGTCAAACTTCTACTGACTAAAAACCCACCCTGTTCCTTCGACTGGCCTAAAGTTCCGGGGCCACGGTATCTCGATAGAATTTTCCCGCAAACCCCGGCAGGCAATGGCCCTATGAGCAGCTCCTTCTTTGAGGCGCGCGTGGAACTCTTGGCGGCGCCGACCCGGGCCTGGTCCTTACCGGACGGTGAGATCCCCCGCTCGCCGTCCATAGGCCCGCCCCAACGGTGGCCGGAGCTCTGCACGCGATCCTTGACGCCCGGGGCGTCTCCCCCGGCGGCTAGGACCCGAGGAAGAGCCTTTCCCTCGCGTGTTCGGCCTCCTCCTTCGCTAGCATAACTGCTTCGCAGAAGGAGGCGACTGCATCCCATTCCCTCTCGCTCCGCACCATGGTCTGAACCAGAGTTGGGCGGTACTATGGACTACCTGCGTATTTATTTTCTCCTGCTGTGTCAAATCCACCCAAAGGTTGTCCGTAAAAGATCGCTTTTAGCGATAAGGCCACCCACTGTAACACCTTTTTTAGTTGTTGAGTCCTTATTTTTGTCTGTTGCACAACAAAGTACATGTCTATCTATCTATACAAAGCCACACTGGGCCCGCGTGGGGTATTACGGGCCATTCTCTCTCTCCAGAGGAAGCCTGACCTGGTCTCAGCAGTGGAAACCTTATAGGCTGAATGTTTGTAAGCGTTAATAGCCTAAAGCGAGAGATCGCCGGTTCTTACCCCACCCATTCATTTATTTATTAAAACTGTGTGCAACACAAAATGTACAAAGGCGGACTTAATGCCATAGGCGTTCTCTACCAGTCAACCATGGATGGTGAAGAGATAACATGGCAGGTGCATAAAAAAACTAAGTCTTACTTCTTACTAATATTATAAATGTGAAAGTTTGTGAGGATGGATGGATGTTTGTTACTCTTTCACGCGAAAACTCCTGAATGAAATTTGGCAAGTAGATAGTTTACATCCTGGAATAACACATAGGCTACTTTTTATCCCGAAATTCCCACGGGTTCGGGGTTTTTATGCGGGAAAACCCTCCTACGCGAACGAAGTCGCGGGCAGAAGCTAGTACATAATATATTCAAAGCAAAAATTTTATTACAAATGTATATATACATATAACTAGAATAAACTTCATACATATTTATTATAATACATACCAAAAATATATAATTTATATATTAATAAATATTTAAAAAAAAGATTAATTTAATTTAATTAATAAAAAGTCATAGAAAGGGGTTTATGAAAACTCTGCTTCCACTATTTGTTAAGAAAATAATCCCGCAACTTTCTCTTAAATCCATTTTGACCATTATTACCGTGAACCCACTCCAGACAAAAGCATATTTAGCTTAGTTTTGTTACTAATGTAAATTTCTAACCACATGGCTAGTTCTCTTTAAAAAAAATGTTATGTAATGTTAGTAAATATTTTTTAGTCTTACCTCGTAGCATCTGAGTGCTTAATGGATAAGCGTTAAAGAAGTCGACTTCTTTGGCTAGCAAACCGCTGAGATCTTTAATTCTTTGAGCTACGAGTGTGCAACAGGAGCCAACCGTCTCTATGGTAGACCGCACATCGTCTACGTACATCCAACCTGATTTGTCTATGGGCCTGAAAAAACATAACGACGCCTTAAAGTGAAAACCTCGTAAGTGAAAAAGGAGTAACTTTTCAGGAGGAAGAAAAATCTGCGTGCTATAAAATTTTTGTACGGTTTCTTTTATGTTTTTTTTTTTTAAATTAATTTATATGTAAATTTAACCCGTTTTTATATCCAGAACTGTTCGATATTATGTATAATATGAAAAATATTATACATAATATCGAACAGTTCAGAAATGCATAATCCATGGCCTGATTACGCTAAACTGACGATGCGATGCGAGTGTTTACGAGGTTCTCACTTACTTTCATAGATAGCGTTTCGAGTATCGAATGAACATATTAGTGAGATCAGGATGTGCGTTGCTAGGATTGCTTTCTGGAAACGCAATAAAAAAAATTGGACAAAAATGTACTCCTGAGGTTTTCACTCTAATACCGGCTTTTTCACGATGTTTTTTTTCCTTCGCCTATTTTTAAGAGCAGTGGTCATTGATATACAAAAAACCCAAGATGCACAGTCAAAGTATCAAAACTGTCCGCATAAAATGAGCGCAATGTTCCAAATTATGCGCTCATTTCGAATAGTATCGTGTCGCTCGCGTCTAGGTACACACTTCAAAAATGCCGAAGTGTTATTTGACATATTGTGAAAATATTACGTCAAGAAGGCTAAAAAAGGATGGGATATCGTATTTTCGGTAAGTAAAATAAATTATTGATTATTTTTTGTTGTTTTTATGACTGATTATAGGAATAAATGTGTGATTTGGATTTAATTTAGTCACATAATCAAAATTAGCCTGTTCACACACAGATCAGAGAAATTTTTACCTGACTGTTAAGGAAGGGTTATGTGTTTCGCGCGTATCTTGTATGTATGTAATATAGTTTATTACCTCATATCTTCGGAACCGTTAAACGGATTTACATAGTTGAGGTATCGTTAGATTCGTCTTAGCAGCCCAAGGGTTCTTAGATAGGTGACGTTAAAAAAAAAAACATAGCAGCTGTGCGACGCCATTGTACTGAGTGAAAATTTTTTTTTTTAAGTGCTACTATATGGGTATCAAATTAAAGGGCTCAACACAAGGATTTAAAAAGGGTATACGAGTATTATGATTATCATTACCGTAATACTAATAAAAATAATACAATGAGAAAGTTTAAAAATATGAACTTTCCTCTTTCACTTTCTGAATCCGGTGGGGTACCAGTGTGTCTCGACCGGGGAAACTATTTTTTTTTTAATAATATGTAAACTAAAAACCTGACACAAAAAAATTGTTAAAAAAACCTGACTGCTCAACTGAAATGCAAGAAACAAGCACATTTTTATTTTAAAAAGTGATAAACAGGCGGGACCCAATTGAACATATTTTTATTAAATGGGATGGGTCCCGCCTGCTTGTCACTTTGTAAAATAAAAATGTGATTGTTTCTTGCATTTCAGTTGAGCAGTCGGGTTTTTAGATTTTTAAATTATTTTTTTTATTATCAATGGAGACGATATTTTTATTTTGTTTAATAATAAGTTTATGTAGTTTCGACCTTTATTGTATTTCGTTTTTGGCGAATATATATACGAAGAGGTCGTAAATTTTACGGTTTTTTTTTTAATGATCATAAATATTTTATGTATTATAATAATATTCATTACGGGACAACTTGTGGATTCACGCCATGCAGCATCATTAGCATGCTAATGACAAAATTGTCTGTGAGTTTTGCAACACCAATCTCATTAAAAACTTTATATTAATTATTACTATACTAGCGACCCGCCCCGGCTTCGCACGGGTGCAATGTTTATATTAAATATACTATAGAATTTCTTTATATACATCGTTGACAGCCTTTTTGTCATTCGACATCCATGTTCTCTTTAGTAATATTACTCTTGAAAGTGACCATGGGAAAAACATTCAACGCTCAAATCTAAGCAACATAGCCACGCGCGCCGTGCCTCCGCCGGCACCGCGCCGCAACCGCTATGTACTTGCATTTTAAATCTGTAATATCTTCGAAACTATTTATTTAAATTATATTCTGTAAAGGGCAATATTGATTTATATTAAATGCACAATGTATTTATGGTACTTAATTGGATAAGGATTAATGCTGTATTGCTTAAAATCGCTTCGTAAAATATGTTCGTATTTCTCGTACAAATAAAAGATAAAAAATGGTTGTTGTGGGTTATCTATAAGAGATAGACAGATGCCATCTAGGACTTTTTATTGACCTTTTTAAGGTGTACAATACTGTAGTACATTATTTTGATCTATCTCGTAGGGTTCAGCCAGCGTTTGCAAAGCAAGCGCAAAAAAATGTGTTTATTTGCGACATCACATTAGAAACCTAAAATTATCATTGTTCCTCTACTATATTATGCATGTTATATACTTAAAAACCTTCCTATTGAATCACTCTTTCTATTGAAAGAAACTGCATCAAAATCCGTTGCGTAGTTTTAAAGATTATCCAAAACTAAAAAAAAATTGTTTTGAAACTTCTTACTTTGTTTGGGTCTACATATATTTGTGAAGCAGCATTTTCGAAGATGAACTTCATTCTTCATTTAAGTACCTAGGACACATAGTAACTGAGACCCTCAATGATGATAGAGATATCGAGCGGGAGCGAAGGGCTTTGTCGTTTCGTGCTAATATGTTGGTGCATAGATTTGCAAGGTGTACAGTAGACGTAAAGGTGACACTGTTCAGGGCCTACTGCCAAAGCTTTTACACCAGCGCTCAAAGGACCGGCTATATGCAACGGGCCTACAACGCTCTTCGCGTACAATATAACAATGCTTTCAGAATTCTGGTGGGGCTCCCACGTTTCTGTAGCGCTTCAGGCATGTTTGCTGACGTAAGAGTCGACGATTTTTATGCCATAATGCGTAAAAAAGCAGCATCTCTAATGTGTAGGATCCGGGGGAGCGCCATCGGAATTCTGAAGATGATATCAGATAGGCCAGAGTCTGCAGCGCTAGGGAGGCTTATTCGGCTTCACGTAACCAGATGACGCAATGTTTTTTTTTTTGTTTTTATCTATATTATTGTTATTTTATTTTTTGACATTATTGGATTTTTATTAGAATTTATTTTATATTATTTGTATGTGAATTTTAGAGAATGACATGAACACTAACATAGTTTATAAGACCTTTGTTACTAACATTATATGGAGAATTATTTTTAAGTCTGAAATAAATGTATTCTATTCTATTCAGAATAAATTTCGATCTCGACTTACTGATGAACATCTCCAGGATTTAATGTCAATAGCTTGCACTAATTTTACTCCAAACTTCAGACAGATAGTCCGCAACAAACAAAAAATTTTTTTTTGCAAAAAGTAGAACCGACTTCCATATCAAAACACTACAAAGCCAAAAATAACTTTAATTTCGGAAGTCGGTGTTACTGGTTTTGGATTTTCTTTTTTTTTCACACCGCCTTCCGAAATTAAAGTTATTTTTGGCTTTGTAGTGTTTTGATATGGAAGTCGGTTCTATTTTTTGCAAAATAATTTTTAAGTGAGTCGTTTTGTAATTTATCTAGTTACAAAAGCCATAATGTCAACAACTTATCACCTTTTACAAAATATTGCTTTTCCCGATGCATAGCCGTTAATTTTTGAGGAGTTCTCCTGGTACTTGACCATCAGCTCTACATCACCATATGTATTGTGATGAGCATAAAGTGTTTAACATCCGTACTCAAGTAATCGAATCGCAATCCACGAAATACTTATTATTGAGGAGTTTCAGTGGCCATCTGTGGTCTTCATCATCAGTTCAACTTCCCCAAATGGCACTTTTCGGAAGCAACTGCTCAAGGTACTATAAGAAATACCCAAAACGCTATAGGTGTGCCTATAATATTTGAAGAGTTCCCTCGATTTCTCCTGGATCCTATCATCAGATCCCGATTTCGTAACAATGGGACCAACTAGAAAGTATACCCATTCAAACGCAAAAATAATTTTTCAAATCGGTCCAGCCGTCTCCGAGATATGAGGATACATACATAAAAAAAAAGTTCAAGACGAATTGAGAACCTCCTTTTTTTGAAGCCGGTTAAAATCAATTTTTTCATTGATATGTAAAAAAATACTTTTGTTATTTCCGTAATTTTTAAATTGGTTTATCCATTTATTTCTATAAAGTGTTGTGCGGACCGCCATGACCATTTCATTTCTTAAAACGTACCCCGAGAGAAAATAATTGGTGACCCCTGCCCTACTTGAAGAAGTCAGCTGGACGGGAGGCAACTTATCCTTCAAACTCAAAAATGTATTATTTCACCCTACATGGGCACTTACAAAACGTCAGAAGTTCGTGCACGGCTCGAAATTGGTAGTTTTCTATGGAGAAGAACCGGCAAGAAACTCCACAGTTACTCTTTTCAAATCTAAATATAATTTTTACATCCATAATACAGGTTAATTAGGTATGACAGGACAGTATAGACCAATTAATACAGCACAATGGAATTACAAATGAAAAATTGTAAAACAAATCTAAGAGTCTACACTGTTCTCGAGTGTGTTCCTTCAAAGGTATTTTATACTGCCTCATTGGTATTGAATTTTTTATCCTGAAGCATGCTTCATCTTCGACCACATCATCGCTTCCCATCAGGTGAGATGGCGCTAAACACGAGCCTTTCATTATTTTTTTTAATAAAGAGATATAGCAATGTGGGTAGAATTCACATTACTAGCAATCTTGTTAACCCCTCCAACTAAGCTAAATATGCTTGTGTCTGGAGTGGGTTCACAGCAATAGTGTAATGGGTGAGGTTCGAACCCACGCTCTTTCGATCACAAGTCCGACACCATAGCCATTAGACTATTGATGCTTATAGATAATTTTAAAAAATTGGAAGAAAAACTTACCTATGATCAATAATTTCTGTGACATACGGTGCTAAAATTGTGTCCTTTTTGGCCAAAACATGATGGTCTACTAAAACCACTTTAGGTTTATATTTTGCCAGAAAATCGTTGATAACCTTGTCATCTCTGTAACGCAAATAACATATTACATCTAATCATACTCAACAAAACAAATAGGCTTAGGAGTTGGGAATGAGCTGCTTCAGTGATGTATGTGGGCTTTTTTATATTTTGCCGTTTTATTATTATTTACACACAAGTTGAAAGAAATACAAAAATTGGCCAAGTGCGAGTCAGACTCGCCCATGAAGGGTTCCGTAGTAACTACGCCAATTAATTTTGTTGTTCTTGTGTTTGTATGAATTACAGTTATATTTGCAGTTTTAGAAAATATGCTATATCTCAAAAACTGCTAACCCGATTTCGTTCAAACCAATTTTCTTTGAAAGTTTACATTAAGATCTACAGCATATATTTTTATTAGATTTTTCCCCCCATCATTATAGAAGTTAAAGGAGAGAAGGGGGACAAGTTCCATGTATGGGGAGCCCCTCAATTTTAAATATTTGTTCATTAAAGTCGGAAAGCAGTTCACAAAATACAACTACCAAGTTTCACATGTATAGTCTTAAAAGTTTCGGAATAAAATGGCTGTGACATACGGACGGATGGACAGACAGACAGACATGACGAAACTATAAAGGTTCTGTTTTTTGCCATTAGGCTACTGAACCCAAAAAAGGAAATACATTACATAGTTACAAGAAACAAACGAGATAGTAATGGGCCCGAAACTAGGCACAACCTGTATCTTACTTACTTGAATATTCGCTTTTTAACACGTTTTTATTAGGTCGACCTGTATGTAACTAACTATGTAATGGAATCTAAGGTAACTAATTTAACCATCTTCCAAGGGTCGTAGCGTAATGAAAATTGGCAGCTGTATGTAGTTCTGATGACAATACAATAATATGGTACTGTCAAACTGATCTGATGATGAAGCCGGAAGATATGAACTGGAACTTCATGATGGAAAATCGTATCATAGCTGTTTTGGATTTCTTAGAAAAGTCTTGTAATGAACTTTGACCACAATTAAGTTTCAAGGTCTGATGATGAAGCCGGAAGATAGGCACTGGCATTCCATGCTGGAATATCGTATCATAGTCGTGTTTGCACCTGTGAGAAAGGCCACGTAGTGGAATTTGAACACGATCAGGTTTCAAGGTTATAACAAACCTAAAGAAAATCCGTTATCGGTTTCCTTAACCTTTTTGAATTACCGCGCAATCCATAGATTTATTATTAGGTCAATCTGTAACGACCTAAATATGCAATAAAATCTAAGAATCTGAATTAAACGTACTTCTAACTATCTATATTATATCATCATGAAACTTGGCAATTATGTGTAGATTAAACGACAATACAATATTATGGTACCATCGAGCTGGTCTGATGATGGAATTGGAAGGTGGCTGATGGAACCTTGGACTGCCTACTAGTAAACAATTCCAATTTCTGCTCATTACATTAGTCTTAAAAGCGTGTTTTTGGTTTTTAAACTATTAATTTTAAAGTATCAGTACTATACTTTTCATTTGTTTTTTTTTTCTATAGGTATTTTTTATTGTGAGTGTGAGGACTATGTAGATAGGTCAGTTTCTATGAACTGATACAGAACAAAATGTGCCTCTTATTTCGAAAATAATTAGAGACTCGGTTGATCTAGGCTCCGTTTTTTCACTGCCCCAGGGCATCTAAACCTCCAAATCGGTGTGTGGGTTTGTATGTGGGTGTTTGTGGGACACCCACATACAAACCCACACACCGATTTGGAGGTGAGTGTATGAAAGGGCGGGTGTTAAAAAAATTAACTAAAATATTAGGTACATACCTAAAAACCAAACAACTCTCATTTATTCCTTTACTCTGCAGATAATAAACGACTTCTGTCTTCAAATCATAATCATTCCGATCGACGTTCAAAATTGGAACAAAGATGTCTTCCTTACGCGCCAACTCGTCTTCCCCGCGCTTATCTTTCGTACAGACTTTACATCTGATCTGATTGTATTGCCATGTTAAAAAATTAGCAAAGACAATAGCGCTCACTGCGGAGTCTAGGTCACAGCTCTCGTTGCCTAAGACCAGAGTTACATCACTGAAGTTGTTGGTTTTCTAAAAAAAAAGTTATTGATTTCAAAAGTGGTAGCGTTTCGTTTTGGTTTATTGTTAATAGGTGTTTGACCACAATCTCAACTGGTGGTAAGTGATGTGGTCGAAGATGAAGCATGCTTACATAGAAGTAACCTATTCACTCTTGACTTAAAGAAGAAAGGTTATAGCTATCAGGAAACAAACCCTTTTTTTTTCTGGGTGGGAAAATCATCAAATGGTGGGAAAAACTCCAACCGCTGTGAGTGGAGCGGAAGGGAGTGTCAAACTTCTTCTAACTAAAAACCCACCCTGTTCTTGCAGCTGCCTTTGAGTTCCGGGGCCGCGGTAACACGTTACAAGTTTCCCGCAACCCCGGCAGGAAACAAATTCTGGCAGGGAATTCTTCTCTTTCCATTAAATATCACAAATATTTTGAAGAGGAAAGTTAATTTTGATTTTTTGTTTGATTGTAATTAATAAACATAAAAAAGACTATAATGATTTTAAATTGTTGAATAATTTTAAAGCCTACCGATTTAAATTGCTTGCACTTCACCCATAACTTCAGATTCATGTATATGCTTAAACATGTGTATAAATACAATAATAAAAAAAAACGTGCATGCAAGATAACATCATAAAATTAAGGTACAATCATGTTTGCCACATAGTATGGCATGCTAATATATTATCATGAATTTAAGTTAGAATTAATTATATAATTATGATGTTCCAATAGTACACAAAGAAAAATAATATAATGTCAATAATAAGTCAAGTTACATAAATTGACAAAAAAAAATTAAATAAAAAAAATTCAAAATCAATATCAGATATCCATACTATAATATTATAAATGCGAAAGTAACTCTGTCTGTCTGTATGTTACCTTTTCACGCCTAAACCGCTAAACCGATTTAGATGAAAGGCATGAAAGGCAAGGCTTAGTGACATTTAGCTTTGTGTCTTTTTATACTTCAGGCATGCTTGGTATACACCCACATCAAAACTGTGCACCTTTAAGGTGACTTGCGGGGCTAATCTTTTAAGCCCATCCACCCTTAATTTTGGTCCGTTTATTGAGGCTAAGGTTCAATTGGCTGCCAAAAAGTTGGGAATCCTAGCAAAGGTGAGACGGTACTTCACACTGAAACAGCTGCACAACCTCTATCAAGGTCGTGTATGGAGTACTGCTCTCATCTCTGGGACGGATCTGCCAAATACCAGCTTGATGCAACTTGACTCTATAGAGAAACGGGCCAAAAGGCTCATCGGCAACGAGAAACTGATCGAGACAAGGCTCCAGAGCCTAGAACATCGGCGACGTGTTGCAAGCCAGTTTTCTATCGGTTACATTTCGGGGAGTGTGCGATGGTATTGCACAGTCTCATTCCACCAAGCCCGTTCCATCATCGGACTACAAGACAAACGGCGAGGCACCATCGTTACATGGTGGACATCCCACCCATACGCACGAAACGTTTTGGGAATACTTCCATTGTGCTTTAAGGCAAGAGTGAATAGGTTACTTCTAGGCAAGCGTGCTGCATCTTCGACCACATCATCGCTTAACATCAGGTGAGATTATGGTCAAACGCAAGCCTATCAACTATAAAATAAAGCCTCCTAAAAGTTTTTGTTATGAAAAAAGAAATCGTAATTAAAATGTCAAAAATAAATTAAAGACCAAATAAGTGTCTAGTGTAACCGTTTATGATCTTCAAATGACCCAGTAGCTGGGTACCAGATACCAGATCAGGGTCAGTGAGTCGTCTTAGTGGTCAATCAGACTGCACTAGCGGGTGCGGTGGCGGGCGCGGTCGCTCGGATCTTGGCGTCTGCGTATTCACAGTGCCGAACGAGCTACGAGTGTCATTGCACATGTGTTTGGTCGTTCTCAAACTTTGCTACGTATTTAGAAGACATGGATGAAGTTTGCTTTTATTAATGGAAAATTCATACTTGAAATGGAAATTGTTTTATTTCTTCCTATAATTTATATATGGCCGACCTATTTAAATGTTGCAGATGTTTGCTCTGCCAAATAGCAGTGCGATGTTGTACTGCAGATATAAATTCTTCCGTATTGATATTCATGACGATTCAGGACGCTTCGGCGGGTGAATCAAAATGGTTTAGAACCACAAGCGTAGTCACCTAACAGACGCTATATCACTGTGAACGATACGGGCGGACTGAGCTAGAGTTGAGTAACTCCGGAGTGATTCGTTCCGATGAACTGCTCACACTCAGTGAACGAATTGAACTCGTTCACTACTGTGCGGTATTTTCGTTCCACAGATCCGGCTCATCATTTCGACTCACACCGCATCAATGCAAGCGTCGTCCGTCTCATTCATACACACTGACAATTTTATATCGCTTTCTTTTTTTGACTGAATTTGACATTCTAGAGACGTAAACTATTTTAGTCTTTATGTCATAGAAGAATAAGTTCATTTTAGATTAACACTGTAATTTCTCTTTGAGGAGTGGCTAGATCGGCGTCACGGCGTCCTGACCTACCGCATGACGCAGGTCCTCACCGGACACGGAAGTTTCGGGAGGTACCTGTGTCTGATGGGTAAGGAAGAGACGCCTGGGTGTCACCACTGCGAGGGTCGCCCTGAGGACACAGTCGAGCACACGGTGCAGGACTGCCCAGCTTGGGCAGAGCACCGACGTGTCCTCACGGCGACAATAGGCGGAGACCTCTCGCGCCCGGCCTTGGTCGAGGCCATGCTGCGGGGCGAGAGGGAGTGGGAAGCGGTCGCCTCCTTCTGCGAAGCAGTCATGCTTTCGAAGGAGGAGGCGGGCCGCGTGAGGGAGAGGATGGCGTCCTCCCTCCAGCCCAGCCGCAGTGGTAGACGCCCACGGCGTCGGACGTCGGCCGACGATCTCCGGCCACCGTAGGCGCGGGCATGCGGACAGCGAGTAAAGGGCAACTCGCTGTCCGACCATGGACCATGCCCGGGTCGACGGCGCGTCGTGTTCCACGCGCGCCTCAAAGAGCGTCAGCAACATGACGAGGCCCCCTCTGCAGAGGGCCGAAGCCTGCCGGGGTCGTGGGACTCATCCCGTTACCGTAGCCCCGGTATGTAAAGGGTTATTGAAGGAACACCGTGGATTTTAGTCAGTAAAAGTCTGACAGTCCCTCCCACCCTGCCCGGGGTGGGAGGACTTATTTGATAATTTTACCAAGTTAAAAAAAAAAAAAAAAAAAAAAAAACACTGTAATTTAAGTAACTTTGTTTATGTTATTCGGCGTATTTTTCAAATTGGTTCGAATTTTATATTAGTCTAGTCTATTACGTCAATTGCGTGACACAAAGTATCGAAAATTTGTTGAACAAGTTTTGCGAAAGATAATTTTGTATTTTTTTATTTTAGTGTATAAGTATACTTAAATAGTAAATAATTTTTAAATAGTGTAAATTGGTAATGATTTCTAAATAGTGTTATATAATATTAATAACTCTTGTGTTGAGTGACAGTACTTTGGTTTATTAAAAATGGTTTCAAAACGGAAACGTAGTGATATTTGGGGACATTTTAATGAAGTAGAACCAAAAAGAGCAAAATGTGGTTATTGCAATGCAATCTTTAGCATTGCATCTGGAAATACTAGTAATTTGACGCGCCATATGACTAGGAAACATCCTGCAATCCCTATCGTTCTGGAACGGCAAGTTGAAATAAATATTTTAAGATCTGATACTGAACCATCAACTTCTGGTGAACAACAACAAACATCGCAACAAACATCACGACACACCTCACAACAAAATATTAGTGATTTTATCATCAGAAAAAGACCCATTTCCGCACAAAGATCGCAGGCCATAGATAAGCAAGTGGTGAAGTGGATATCGAAAGGCCAACATTCTTTGCGTATTATTGAAGAACCAGAGCTTAAAAAAATATTAGAAATGGTGTCTCAAACTCCAGGCTATAGTTTACCTGGTAGAAAAACGCTCTCTAAAAGTTTGATTCCAAAAATATACAACGAAACCGTAGAATTAGTTAAGAGCAAACTTACCTTTGCCAAAGCAGTTTCTGTAACAACGGATGGTTGGACTTCAGACTACACAAAAGACAGTTTCATTGCTGTGACAGCCCACTGTATAAATGAAGAAATGGAACTGTGTTCATATCTATTAGAATGCATACAATATGGAGAGAGACATACCAGTGAAAATTTATCCGAGTTTTTGAAAGATTGTTTTCGGCACTGGGACATAGATTATAAAGTAACTGCAGTGGTGTCGGATAATGCGGCAAACATAACGGCCGCAATACGTTTGGGTGGATGGAGGCATATTGGATGTTTTGCACACCAAATCAATCTAGTTGTTAGGAAAGGTTTAGGAGAGATTTTACCTATAATTGAAAAAGTTAAAAAACTTGTTGAGTTTTACAAAAGAAGCACTATAACTAAGTATAAATTAATAGAAATACAAAAGCAGTTAAACCTTCCACAATTAACGTTGAAACAGGATGTAGAAACTCGCTGGAAATCCACGTACCAAATGTTGGACCAATTAATAAAAGTTAGGAAGCCGTTGTATCAGCGACTTTTTCGCTAAGGAGTGATTTACTAATAAACTCTGAAGAATTCGTAATTATTGAACAATTAGTTCCAATTTTAAAACCATTCAACGAAATTACCAATGAAATTTCTGCTGAGAAAACCGTTACTCTATCTAAAGTTATTATATACTGCAAAATGATGACAAATCATATTAAGAGCGCGTATAAAGCAAAATTACCAATTTTCTATTTGATTTTACATGAAAAATTCCAGACCAAATCTTAAAATAAAAATATATGAATAACTACATCATATTTTCAAGGGCTCTCTCTGATCAAAAACATAAAATAATAACATTTCCTTGGTAGAAAAAAATCACGAAATAACCTCTAATTCTCATGTTTTTCCGTTTTGTACTCGATATGGTAATGCCTATTGCGACAAAAATTTGATAAATAATTATATTTAAACAAGAGTAAAGGCTTTGCTTAGGCATTTTATGTAATTCCTTTTAGTTTTGGATTTATTACGATAAAACACTTTTGGCGCATACTACGTTTTTATTCCGCGCAAGAAGTCATCTTCCGTCGCTCGTTGCGGGAGCTTCAAGCATATTTCTATTTCACACATCAGTCGCTACCGCTCTGTTGAGACGAGAGGACTACGCTCAAGTGTTTTAGCTGCGCCGAGTTATAATCATTTCAATCGTAATTGTTGTTGTTGTTCGAACTAAATAGTGAAATGGGAAACAAAAAAAAACATTGAAAGAGAACTAAAAAAGTTACAAATTGACAGGATGGCTAATTGTCGAAGGTAAGTTTGTGAGTTACTTGTTTGTTATATACTGAAAAAATAAAAATACATTTTATACTTTCGAGAAAGTTTATGCAGGTGATTTTAGATTTTATTTTGAGAGACACAAGATCTAAATTCGTTTACCTACGCACTTTCGTGGGCCGAGTAGGTAACTAGACATAATAATATGTGGGGACATTTCACACACGGCTGTCTGACCCCAAACTAGGAAGACCCTGTACTATGGGTGTCAGACAGCTGATATACATAGACAAATATATTTTTAAATACATACATATATAGATAAACAACACCCAGACACGACGATATCAAAAATTCGTGGTAGGTACTTTATTAGATTATTAGGATAATAGGTAATAAATTACATTATTAGGTAGCTATTTACTTTTGCTATTTTGTTATGTTATTCTTCACGATACAATTTTATGATCATTTTCCCATAATGTAGGTAGTTATGAGATCTTCTAAAAATCTAGATACACGGATGGACAACAATAATGATCTTGCGAGTATCCTATATAAAAAAAAATTATCTACCTATACCACTTCTTATTTAATATTTCTATGGTCACTCGTAGTCGTAGGTAACGCGGGCAGAATAGTATATGCAAAATAAACACAAGCTTTTAGTTGGTATCCGTGTTTGTTCGATGAAATATATTTATATCGATTACGAACCTATTTAAGTATGCCCATTAGGTATTTAAACCCTATTTTTGTAGATCAATTTATTGTGGACGTGATTGTATAACAAGGAATTTGTTTTGAAATAATATTTTATTTTCAGAATGTGGCCACCTCGCTCGCCAGATTTAAACCCATTGGACTTTTTTACTGGGGCTGTTTAAAGGAGGTAGTTTATAAAGAAGAAATCACTTCAGTTGAACAGCTGCGACAACGCATACGTTCGGCTGCTGACGAAATATCGTCGGCAGGATTTGCGCGCCGATTGAGACGGTCCTTCATAAGAAGGTGTAGAGCGTGTTTAGCAGCTGAAGGAGCCCACTTCGAACATCTTGTATATTTTCTGTTTCAATAAATTTGTTTAATTACTAATGTCTTTTATGGTGTCAACAAACCCATAGTGATCAAATTTTAAGGAAATTCTCATTCTCTTTGAGTCTAAAATTAGTTACAGCAGTGTTAAAGTAATTTAATTTTGAAATCAAATTTGTATAAAAATTCTCCTTTAAGATTCGAACAGCAATAACTTTGTACTTTATCAAGATACTGGTTATTATTATACCATTTTAGAATTTGCATTAAATAGGCAATTATCTATACTTATAATAAATCTGTAGAGAGGTCAATTCTGTACATGAAATATATTTTTCAACAGTATTATAGATTGACATATTATATTTCCCTACTAAATTACGAAAGTTAATCTGTGTGTTACATCTAAATCACTGAACCGTGAGGAAGGACATAGGCTACTTTTTTTTACGAAAAACGACGGAAACGTGGACGAAGTCGCGGGCAACAGCTATCTATGCTAATATATAAGGCTGAAGAGTTTGTTTGTTTGTTTGAACGCGATAATCTCAGGAACTACTGGTTCGAATTGAAAAAAATATTTTTGATTAAATACTCAATTTATAGAGAAAGGCTATATATATCATTACGCTAAGGCCAATAGGAGCGGAGCACCAATGAAGAATGCTTCAAAATCGGGCTTAAATTTAACGTTAGCCCAAAGTAACTATTCCACGCGGACGAAGTCGCGGGCAAAAGCTAGTCTAAAATAATGAGCCACCGCAGTGTAGTACATTTTTTTTTCGATATAGTCTGGCGGGAATAATTCCGAATCATTCCCGTCGTATACTTCGGAAGTATTCCGAAATATTCCGAAACTTTGGGAATATTTCAACTGCCAAAAGAAACCAGGAAAATCGACCTTTGAAGTCGGTTAATATACCAAAACCTGCTCCTACCTAAGTATAACAAATACTTTTCTGAAAACCGCATCAAAACGTGTTTGCTTGCAAGGTTTGCCTTTAATTGTTTTTATTGGCTGGGCTATTAAACGCGTTAAGTAGGTAGGTAATGATTAATACCTACCTATGTGACTCGCGAATACTCGCGATGCGTACAGAGCTACATACAAACTAACCAAAAACATAGGTAACCCTTTTTCAAAAAACAAATAAAATATGCTAGGCCTGGTTTTTTATTCAACTACTGACATTTATAAAAATAGCATTCAATTTCGAAATAAGTAGAGTACCTACCTAGGAACAAAAGAATAAAAATCCTGTTAATCGCAGGCTAACATATCTACCTATAAAAATATCAACATATACTTAATCAATCCCATTTATAATAAAACTAGTACTCACGCGGGGCTTCGCTCCCGTGGATTCTATCACGGTAAAAACATAACTCTCCTTTTTTGCAGTCGCGTAAAAAGTAGCCTATAACCTTCCTCAAGCTTCAAGCTATTTCCATACCAAATTTCATCCAAATCCACCCAGTACTTTCGAAGATTAGCGCGTTCAAGCAAACAAACAAACAAACTTTTCCGCTTTATAATATTAGTATAGATAAACATTTATATTTTACTCTTGTATCGTACGTAGTCTCGCACTGAACAATAATTAACCCACCCACCACACAACAAACAAACACGTTAATTTCGATTGAATTATTCGGGCGAAATATTCGGAAACATTCGATTGCGGGGTACGAATCTTTCTCGCGGGGGGAAAACTTCTCCGGGGAGCATCTCCCCTCTTACCGCACCCCGCACCGCCATCGCAGCGCGGCGGCAGCGGCCGGCGCACAGAGGGCTTTATTTAAATTCATTTTGAATAATTCTGATTTAAAGAAACTTTGCCAGAAGTATTCCGGAATTCTTCCGAATTTTTCAGAAGTTTTGCAACTATAGATACAGGGGCCCAAAATTGCGTAATTCCGTAGAAAAAAATGTTAAAATTTAAGAATAACTATTTTTTGCAATATTGATTTAGAATGTAAAAAAAAATCTTGATACTGATCTGATAATACAAATATTCAGGACTGATATAAAAAAAACAAAATGAAAAAAATATCACCAATTTTAGAAATGGTACCTAATTTTGTAAGAGTAAGTACGATTTTTATTTAAAATATTAAAAATATCAATAATTTGGTCATCCATGGGCATATGACGATATAAGTGGGGTAAATGATAGATATTATCTGGCCAATCGACAGTTTCAGAGTTATCCATTATTTACGCCACACCAAAATCACGCGCCAAAATAATATTATATTATACATAATATAATATTAACTTTTGGTATTGATTTTATATTGATTCGTGTTCAGTATCAGTGGTATAGTCACCTCCTACTAACTTACTATTTACGTATTATTCGCGTACACATAATAACATTTCGTAATATTGTATAACGCAGTCATACTTTGAATACAGTTGTTTCATCTGAATATTATACGTATACTTACTACAGAAGATACGCGTCGAGCGAGCGCGTAGGTACACGCGCGATCGTATTCGATGTGAGGAGCGGGTAGGACAGTGCGGGTGAATTCTAAAATTTTGCTGGCTTTAGGCGCGCTCTTAACAAACATCACGCACCTGAGACAATTACTACATATTTAGAACCAGTACAACGGTTGATTAAAAAACTTCATGTTGAAATTTACAAGAGATTTCGGGATATAGAATCTTCTGTATTACACTCCGAAGCCACTGTTCTTGATCCGAGGTTTAAAAAGATCGGATTCAACTGCGTCACCAAATTTGAAAATGCGGTAAAAGAAATAAGGAGAAGAACATCTGCGATTGCCAGCGTCACTGTTGCTAGTGATAATATTGAAAATGTTCCCCTCCATCCCGTCACCGAAACAAATGATGATGACCTTTGGTCCGATATTGACAAGGAAATAATGAAAACGGTACCGCTAAATTCTACAGCTCAAGCCACTATTGAAGTGGACCGATATTTAAAAGAGGATCTAATTCACAGAAAAACAGATCCCTTGAAATGGTGGTACGACCGCAAAAATATCTACCCAAATATGAGAAATATAAGAAATATGAGAAGAAGAGAATACAGACATGAATTATGTATACGACCATCAAAGACCGCTTTCATGCACAAAAGCATTCTTTGCATGGCCCCAAAAATATTCAACAAATTACCAAATGAAATTAAAGACTTAAATATGATTCAATTTAAAAACAAATTAAGACATCTATTAATGGACAAATGTTATTATACCATCGATGAGTTCCTTAATGACAAATTGTAAATTATTTGACATTCCTATTTATTGAATTAATTTTGACCATGTACCTATTAATTTATTATTTATTGATTAATTTAGAGTTGTTTATGTTTTAACTGTTGATTTTCTGTTTTAAGTAATATTGTAATTTATTGACTTATTCAGAGTTGTTCATGTTTTCATTGCTTTTCTGTTTTAAGTTACCTATATTGTAAGTTTTTTTTTTCTGGACATAATATGCATACAAATTATTACTGTTAATTTTTTTTCTTGTAATATACAAATGAGAAATAGTGTACACCTATAAGGTAGATTTTTGAGGAACCAATTAATGTAATAAGATCTCATATAAATATGTATCCAAAAATCACATTAATAAAATGAATTGAATTGAATTGAACATATGTTAAAAAGATTGGGCATACCCGCTACCTCCGTGCCATGCGAAAGAATATTTTCAAAGACTGGCGATATTTTAAGAGCACGCCGTACGTTATTAAAGCCGGAAAAGGTATCACAATTGCTGTTTTTGCATGGAAACATGTAATAAAAAAGTAACAAGAATTAAAAGAAATTATAAATAAAAAATATAAAAACAAAAAAATATATAAACAGCAGAATACCTAAAATTATGATTCTTTAAATTATTGTAAATAGAGTTGATTTTTATATACTCCTTTTAAAGTGGAAAGTAGATATTTATTATCCTACATTTTATCACTTTAATTGTCAGTCCTAAGCCTGAAAAAAGTATGAAGGGAAATCGAATCTATTTTCTTAAATAAACGGACTTCGCTGGTGTTTATAGTTTACGAACGAATACTGGCTCCGGAAGTTACAATTTGCAACTCCGGACTCGATAGAAAAAGATTTCTTTGCCATTATTATAGTACTACTGACTACAGCTGATACCGGACCGAATGGAACTGTGGAACGATTTAGCGGAACTGCTCACTTCTCGGAACGAGATTTGAGGAACGAGTTCCACTGATGGAACGACAATGCCCAACTCTAGACTGAGCCATTAGAAACACCTGGGCCACCCGCGCCCGCGACCGCGCCCGCCTCATGAAGACGCGCGGCTCGCGGGAGCACTGTGAACGCAACTGGCGTCTGCATACATTTTGAATTACACGCGCCCGCGCTAGCAACCGCGCCCGCCTCCACTCTGAAAGAGTACTTAGGGCGGACTTCAGAAGAGTGTCAGATTTTCTGGCTGTCAAACAACTGTCAAAGATGGCAATATGACAGCTGGGACCAATGGCTTAATGTGCTTTCTGAGGCACAAGGGTATTTATTTATTAAGGGTAGTTTCCTGTGTTACAATATAATTATTTTATTCGGTCCATTAGGTAGATTTTCAAAAAATATTGGCCACGTATTTTTTGCCTTTTCAAGTCAAGAAAAATTCACAAAGATGGAAAGCTTCAAAGTACAGGAGTGGGGGCTGGTGACGTCACACAGTGCTAAGAATTATACCGGAGTGTGACGTCACACAAAATTTCAACTCACTGTATTGACTTAATTTTTCAATTACGTGAAAAAGTAAAAAATACGTGACCAATTGTTTTTGTTAAACTACGTGACGGACTAAATAAAATATTTTAGGAAACTACGCTATTGCTTACACTAGTTTTATGGCTAATACCTCAGATTATAAAACAAAAGACAAAACAGATGGAGCATGCCGAACTCGTGAGTGGCCCTACCAAAGCTAATACAAACTCAAAAGCAAATACAAACCCGCGCCGTAAAACGACTGCTACTGCACTGTAAAAGTTGTTCTCAAAAACAAAAAAATGAAGATGGAATATCCTTTCACAGGTAACTATTGATTATTTGGCTTATTTTTATTTTTTTAACCACATAATAATTTTACATGTGACTCGGAACACAAAACTTCAACAGTCATTCAAATGAGTTGCCTTTTTAGTGGTAAAACTACAGTTAGGTCTAGGGGTTAGTGATGTAACGAAAGTTGAATTTTTCAAAATCGCAAATGCGAATGTGAATAGTAGTCTGGATCGGACGGTTTTTTTTAACAAAAAAAATTTCAAGATTACTTTTCTTAGTAAATACTTTTTGTCATGTTTTTTAGGGTTCCGTAGCCGAATGGCAAAAACGGAACCCTTATTGTTTTTCTTCATGTCTATCAGTCTGTCTGTCTGTCCGTATGTCACAGTCATTTTATTCCGAAACTATTAGGTTAAAAATAAAATGTTGTGTATGATAATCTAGGTTAAAAACTACCTGTGTGCCAAATTGTATCCAAATTAGTACAGTAGTTTTTGCGTGAAAGAGAAATAAACATCCATACATACATATATATTTCCATTCTCACAAACTTTCACATATACAATAATTAGAAAAGTAGGATATAATTAAAAAATTAACAATAAGTAAATTAACAATTAATTGTGATATATTTACCAATACTTTTTTATTTATTGTAATTTATGTAGTGATTGATAACCGTTATTTTGTCCTTATATTACTTTAGTATTTTATGTTACAAAAGAATGTTACCAATGTTACAACAATTTATTAGAAAAAATGAGGGAAATAATTTTTCAATATCTGGTAACTTTACACGCACCCAGATGCACATGTACGCACATTGCAGCGGCTCGTTGTCACACATACATAACTATAGAAGTGGGGCCACTTGCGAGTTTGGTGTGCTCCATCTGCCTTTTGTTTTATAATCTGAGGCCGATACAATATGTTTAAAAGCAGACTAAAGTGTAACAATTACTTATAGGTAAACTCTGCATGCATTAGTTATATTTATATCTGTACTATAATTATAAATAACATATATCTATTAATAATTTAAGTACACACTACAAGATCTAATATGTTCTAATCAATCCTTTAATGGTATAACCACTTACCTCAAAGCCTTATCTGTTGAGTAGTTTTTAGGTTTATTGTCAACATACAGACAGACAGACACAGTGTCATCTGTTATTTAATATGTAAGTAAAGAATTCCTTTTTAAAATAAAAGACTTCTGACTGAAACTACTTTATAAGTGATTTGTTTAGAATATTTTTGCAGAATTTCTATGTATAAGAATATTTATATGCATAAAACATGGTATATTAAAATTACAGAGATCATTCATGTTTCGCCATTTGTTGGCATAAGTACAAAAAAATATTTAAACAATAATAATTTGTTCATTTTATCATTGTTGCGCCTGCCAAGTTCCATAAGTGATTTTTGTAAGGTTTTGGGAAACAACAAAAAACATGTTATTGAATTGAAAATAAAAAACTCAGCAAAATTATTGATACCACAGCACAGACGTTTATTTAATATATTATAAAAATACAAAAGTTGCCAAAACTATCAGTCATTTAAAGGGCTAGAATTTTTTTAAGCAAAAAAGTGCCCATAAAAATGAAAAAATGTACAAATGGAATTTGGCAGGCGCAGCGACGTTATATAACTGTTCATACACATGCTTACTTAATATTAATACTGTAAATTATATTTTTTTTTAAATGGTAAATTAAATATTACTAGAATACAATAATTAGGTAATGAGTAATAACTTATTAGCGATATTTATCTGATACTTACGTTCTTATCAATTTATTTAAGACTTAATTTAAGAGCAACACCACAGAACGTCTCTTGAAACGTCTCGTCTTTCAATTATGAATATAGAACTCCGCCCCTAAGACGACCCACTGACCTTATTATCTTATAAGACTTTTTACTTATGCTTGTCTTAAACCGGAAAATTATTTCTGAATAAGATTAATATAAAAAATCAATAATACATTATAACCTACATAATTACTTACCAAATTGGTCAAAGTTGTAGCCAAAACCTCGTCCATGTTGATGTTTGAGTTTGGCGTTATAATTTTTCTAGTTTAATTCATTATTTAGGGAAAATTGAGGTTCATTTCCGTTTTTTTTCTTTTTGTTATGATCTTGTCATCGTTAATCTCAATAGCACTGAAAGTGAAGTTTGATTAAAACTTCACTTTCAGTGTTATTGACATCACATCACTAATTTTATTATATATATGCAAGGATCTTCTACCTACTAATTTTTTTTTTTTTTTTTTTTTTTTTTTTTTTTTAGGTAGGGCCACTTGTAGATCAGCACACTAAGGCTGTGAGTCTACTTAACCGGACTTTAAATCTCTGGTTTCCCTTCAAAACGCATAAATCTTTCGCCTTTTCTACCTACTAACTACAAGTTCCTTGTATATATGAAAGTACTCTGTGACTAACTTCAATCTGTTTGAAGTTAGTGATGCGACAAGTGACAACCCAATTTTTTAACTTGACTTTTTGACTCGATTTGAATACTATCAATGATCTTATATGTATACAACAAGTAAGTTTAGGTATAAATTCCTTGAATACTACATCAGTACTTACATCGCAAAATTAAACTGATATTAGTTTGGGGAAAACTGCTACACAACTAGTTTTATTGTAAAATATTATAAATACTCTTTTTTTGTTGTGAAGATTTCAAACATATAAAAATATGCGATAGTTTGTTTTAATATTTATTCGAATACATATTTATGCAAAATCTGTTAAAAATTCATAAAATAAATGTTACAAAACTGAATCAGTCAATTTTTACCTATCTGTCTGTGTTTCCTGATAGCCTGGCCGAATAGCCACATTATAAACGGGGAGTCTTTAAGTCAAGAGCGAATAGGCTACGTCTAGGCAAGCGTGCTTCGCCTTCGACCACATTAACGCTTAACATCAGGTGAGATCGTTGTCAAACGCAAGCCTATCAATAATATTTAAAAAAAAACAAATCATTCACATAGTTTCTTTTTTTATTGTAGGCTGCTGCGTCATTACATTAGACGACGAAGAAATTATTGTTAAAACTTTAAATCTCATTTAAGTGAAATGTACAATATTCTTTTTGAGAAACAAAGTATATTTTATGCTAGTGTCATATTAAGTTTATACGAGTTCAGTTCGACCTACATGAATTTCAACTCGAATTAAATCGTATTATTGTTATTCTGAGTTGGTACATCTATATTTGAAGTTGTCAAATGAGGGTTCTCAGCACCTGCACGATAAAAACTACCATACTAAATCAGCGTTAGTTGCATGAAGGTATAGATAAATATGGAGACCACACTTCGAATAAAGTCTGGCCAACGAAAGCTGACCACGAATTAATTTCTAAATTTTTGATATGGCAATAATTTAGCACTGTCAAAATTGTCACAGTGACGTTTCGTAATTAAGTCATCTTCATCTTATCAACCGACGACAAAAAGAGGAGGTTATCAATTCGACGCGTATATATTCTTTTTTGGTTTTTTTTTATGTTTGATCATCGATAACTCGAAGATGGCAGAACCGATTTGGAAAATTCTTTTTTTGATTGAAAGGGTTTACTTTGAAATTGGTCCCATTTTCATAAACGTCAGGATCTGATGATGGGATTCTGGAGAAATCGAGGGAACTCTTCAAATATTATAGGCACACCTATGACGTTTTGGGTATTTATTACAGTAACTTGTGCAGTTGCTCTCAAAAAGTACCGTTTGAGGAAGTGGAACTGATGATGAAGACCACAGATGGCCGCCGAAACTACTCAATAATAAGTATTGAGTGGATTGCGATTCGATTACTTGAATATGGATGTTAATCACTTTACGCTCGTCACAATGCATATGGTGAAGTAGAGCTGATGGTGATGTACCAGGAGAACTCCTCAAAAATTAACGGCTCTGCACCGGGAAAAGCAATATTTTGTAAAAGGTGATAAGTAGTTGACATTTTGGCTTTTGTAACTAGATAAATTACAAACCGACCCACTAAAAAGCGTGAAAAAAAAACTTTTTAGCAAAAAATAGAACCGACTTCCATATAAAAACACTACAAACGCAAAAATAACTTTAATTTCGGAAGTCGGTGCCAAAATCGAAAATACAAAACTAAAGACACCGACTACCGAAATTAAAGTTATTTTTCACTTTGCAGTGTTTTTTGGGAGTCGGTTTAATTTTTTGGTAAAAAGTTTTTTTTACACGTGAGATTCTCTGACTTATTTAAAGTTATCTGTGCGTGAGATTCTCGCCAAGGTTTTCTTGGATAGCACGTGTGTCTAGTGAATTTTTATTGTTTTTGAGTGATTATTGTTATCTTGGTGACTTGTTTTTATACATTTGTGTTGTCCATATGTTCGTATACAGGTTTGTATTGTGTTTGTACCAGTGTTAGTCCTAATATGGACATTAATAAACCTCCCGATCCTGGTCCTCCTGACATCACAGTCTCCCCAAACCTTTTTCCCAGTGACCCTTACCTATATATACCTTAGAAGAACTAACTGTTGTGCTTAATCATATCCAGGACTTAGCTCCTGGTATAGACGGGGTACCATATTCTTTTATTACTCGTGCGGGAAAAAAGCGAAAATTTATTATCTAGATTTAGTAAATTATTGCTATAACCACGGTTGGGTTCCAGATCAATGGAAACTGCAAATTATTATTCCTCTGCTGAAACCAGGCAAGCATGTGGATGACCCTAATGGCCTTAGACCTATCGCCCTGTCTTCAGTCTTAGCCAAATTACTGGATTTACTCAGATTAGCCCAATCATACAGTTTCACAAATTACCCCTCTTTCATTTCGATTACGAAGTCTTATGCTTCATTCCAAAAATCCATTTCAACATCGGTATACCCAAAAATTCCCCTTCAGCAAATTCAATCTTCAATGCATCCGTGGCCCAGCGATAGGACGGTTTCCAGAGATTTTTTACAGACGCCTCAAAATCTACTGACTCTAGTCACACTGGAGCTGCAGTATTTTTCGAATACTCCAGGATCATACTTCAATACAAATGTCCCAAGGAAGCCTCTGTGTTCACAGCCGAGTGTGTGGCTTTATTGGAAGCATGTCTTTTTATCGAGTCCCACCGCATTGACAAAGCCGTTATATTTACAGACTCCCTAAGCTGTCTCCAAACACTAGTCCAAAACCCTTTCAAAGGTAAAAATTGCACAGTTCGCTTATTCTAAAAATTTAAAAATCTCTTTTCACGTGCAGTTCTAGTCAAAAGGATGTTTAGTTAGTTTGGATACCTAGCCATTGTGGCATTAAGGGCAACGAGTGCATCGATGCCTTGGCTAAAGGTGCATGCTCGTCTGCTACAGCCGATCTCTGTCACAATGTACATCAGGGTTATGATTTACTGAGCCTCCCGAAAGAAAACCTTTACAGTACTTTGCAACAGCAGTGGAACACGACTGGGAAGAAGAAAGGCAAATTCTTTTATGCAGTGCAACCATATGTTAAGCCGAAACCTTGGTTCTACACGTACAAAAAGGTGTCGAAATCCATTATCTCCGTCCTCTGTAGAATCCGCTTGGGTTTTTGTTGCACTCCTGTGTTCCTGGAAAAAATCCGTGTTTGGGACTCATCTCTATGCGAATGCGGCCTGGAAGAAGGCAACTGGACCACTTATTTTTTAAATGCCCAAATATCGTCCCATCTTCAGATTTGTATTGTCGTCTCCCGAAATTTAAGATCCCTCTTCCAATTAACCTCTCTTCCCTTCTAACATTTTCTTCGCCAGAACTGCTTGTGGCGCTGATGAGTTTCATCCGCCACAACAATATAGAACTGTGAGCCCGAGTACCAAACATGTCTGTGTGGTTGTGGTATAATAATTTATCTAATCGTTTAACAACTATAATATTTATATATTTTTATTCTTTGTTTGTTTCAGTCCTGTACTAACCCAACAAGTTCATCTGTACCAATTGAAGAAACAGAGACTACCGTTCCTGTTCTGAGTTTACCATTTTTCTTTTCTTAATCCATTCTGTCTCTAATCATACACACTTTCTTTTCCAATTTACTTTAGACATTGGCAGAATAGTCGACATCGGCTCCACTTGCCATTAACAAAAAATAGAATAGAATATTTTACACGTGATATTGGCAAAATTGTGGTGGCTCCTCCACAAACGCCACTTAACAAGAGTTGAGTTTAGTGTTATCGTGCATTTTATTTTCATTGGTTCTGTTTAAAATAATGCCGAAAACATTCAAAAGTTCGACGAGAAAGCTTCTCTTTACAATGATTGAATTGATTGATGATGAAAAAGTGATTTGAATCAGAAATCTACAGAGAAAATACGACTACTGGATTCAACCGTGTCACTTATAGGTTAGTTTCTGAAATTTCCTTTCCATCTTGATACATTTCCCTGTATTTAAAAGGTTTTATTTAGCTTGCCCTGTTTGTTTGTTTGTTTTCACGGTGTATCTACTTTTCTGGTAATATTAACAACGAGGATGAAGAAACAAAACTTAAAATTGTAAAAACAGTAAAGAAATTGAAGAATCTTGAAGAAAAAAAAATAATTAAAAATATTAAAAAATCCGACTGCAACCTTATATTAAAACTAACTGAAAAGCTAATAAAAATAAACCCATTTTAAATTAAAAATAAAAGTTGGAAGCAGGCGGCGCCCATACCATTATTATAGTTTCAAACTCAAATGGGCTTGTTTTTATTAGCTTTTCAGTTAGTTTTAGTATAAGGTTGCAGTCGGGTTTTTTAATTTTTTTAATTACTTTTTTACCCTAAAAACATAGCTGCTACATAGCAGGGAAGTGTGGATTAGACCCAAATGTGTAGTGCATTTTTGTATTCAAATAGTTGTTATAAAAGTACCTAGAAAAAAAAAAACTTTTTTGAAGGCATAATATGGCGCCAAAAATCCGACATTTTGGTTTTTTTTTAATTTTGATATACTCAGTGTCACTTTCACAGTCAATACGAATCTAACGATACCTCTCAAGCTAAAATCCGTCGAGCCGTTCAGGCCACAGAGCGTGCCAAACAAATATACAAACATACATACATACATACTCTCGAAAAACATAACCCTCCTTCTGGCGCAGTCGGGTAATACTGAATTGTTGTCTTGTGAAACACATTATTAAGAAAAGATATCTTCAATGACAGGTATCTATTCTACATTAATTTAGAAATTATAGACTTAACAGTCACGTTTAAAGGTTTTATATATGGTATAATGACTAACATGCTTTCATTGCATTTTATTCATTATAGTTTTTGAATTGTATGACTGAGTGCACTAACCAAAGATTTTACAGTCTGGTTAGTTTTATAATATTTTTACATAATTTGTTGAATTTGTTTTCTTCAGATGTAAGTTTGAAAACTCTAAGACGAATTAAAACTGAAGGGTCTAAAAATCAAGGACAGTGGAATACTACAGGAAAAAAAACATCCACATGCAGAAACAGTTTCCAATTTGGATAATTTTGACATTTCGGCTATAAGAAACAAAATAAACTCATTTTATGCAGTGAAATAAAGTTCCAACACAGAAGCCTGCACAATGAGCTGAAGGAAGCAATTGGATTCATGGGATGTCGTGAAACTTTTAGAAAAATTTTACACAAGCCAACATTTATAAGCATTCGTGACACAGAATTTTGGAATTTTAATTTCAGTAATCTTAGTTTAATTTTTTATTTATTGGCACATTATTTGACTGTGTTTAACTTCTGATTGGGTTTGTGTGGTGACTCTTTTTAAAAATGTATTAGGAGATTTTAATAACGAGATAGCAATATCATGGTCCACACTAAAAAGAGAGGTCAGACCATAGAGAGTGAGATAGAGATACGTAGGTATTTGACACAAGCTGTTGTTCCAAGTGTGGCCTCCATTTTTATCTATACCTTCATGGTCAGTTAGCATGTTCTGTGTTGCCATCTGGCATAAGCTGCGCTGAGGCCCTTGTGGCAATAATAGCTTTGTTTGTTTCAAAAATATCCAAAGATATTTTGTGAGCGTTACGTCAGCGGAATGGTGTCGCTTTTCAGGATTTCGGCTTGACAGAAATTAGTACCCCATCTCGAGTAAATAAAAACTAGCTAGTTATTTCAGTAGCTAGAGATTGGTTATATTGGAAACAAAAAACGAAGGCTTGAATGTTATTTTGTGTAGCAAAATGTGCTGTTTCATTCTTTAGTGCTTGTAAATAATCTCTGAACTTCAATAATGCATAGGAGAGTAGTGAGCTGTTCAGTACCTGACAACAGCATGTTATTGTGCAAGTAGATAACTATTACTCCTATAAAACTCCAAATAAGTTCTGTAATTGGTGACATTAAGAGGATGAAAACCCAGCCATAAGAAGAAGGCAACTTGTAGAGACATATATATATATATATATATATTTTTTATTTATACCGCATCATCCCTCATCAATACTCCATCCAGGGTAAAATCCGGTGCTTCTATGCTCTCCAAAATATAATTCATTTTCATCTATATTCGACAGGCCCGTTGGTATAGTGGTCAGTGGCCCTGACTGCTGTGCGCAAGGTCGTGGGTTCGATTCCCACCTAGGACAAATGTTTGTGTGATGAGCACGGTCATTTGTTCTTTGTCTGGGTGTAATTTATCTATAATATGTATGTATTTAGAAATATATATGTATGTTTATCAGTTGTCTAGTACCCATACCACAAGCTCTGCTTAGTTTGGGACTAGATGGCGTTGTGTGAAAAAGTTGTGGAATATTATATTGTGGAATATTATATCTATAACAGAAGTACACTGCAGGCACGCCATTGTACATAAAATGGAATAAATATGAGTTAAAATCTATTAGAATAGGGAAAGTGGGAAGACAACATCATATAGTAATAGCATGTTAACAAAATAATAAGTAAGTGCACGGGTTAAAGCAGTCAACATACCTGAAACTGAACTTGTCATTGTAGAATACCGTAAACGCCGATATCTAAATCAGAGGCGAATCAAAAACCATATAACAAAGCTGGGGTCAACAGATAAGCAATCAATCAATGTCCTTAGAAATAAACTGGGTCGCAAAACAAAAAAATCATTAAAAACTCCAAAAACATTCAAACCAACACGGCGTGGCGCAAACACATAACGACTTACTAGGCTTGGGTAAAAATATCGATATTTTTCTTAAAATAACGATAAATATAGACAATATTTTAAATCTCCATTAATCGTTATTTTTTAATTCACTTTAGTATACTATTGGTCTTACTTACACTTATCTTGTCAGATCCGGGGAGTAGTTCAAATGTCGCAGCAGATCGTCTGCACGTTTACCTTCAGCATATGCATATATCTTTAGATTAGTTTTCTTTTCTTGGCCTTGTGAATGGCGTGTCAGACTTCTACTGATTAAAAACCCACCCTGTTCCCTTCAAGCTGCCCTTAAGTTCCGGGGCCACGTTATTTCGTTAGAACATTCCCACAACCCCGGCAGGCAATGGCCCTATGAGGTCCCGTCACTGGTGTTGACAGTTCTTAGAGGCGCGCGTGGAACATGACGTGCCGCCGCCCCGGATCTGGTCCTTACCGGACAGTGAGCTACCGCTGCTCGCCGTCCGCAAACCCGCGACTATGGTGGCCGGAGATTGGCTCGCGATCCCCGACGCCCGGTGCGTCTCCCGCGATTGCTGGAGTCAATGTTATCAACGTGCATTACCTTTACGGAAAATATCTATTGTTGACTTGATAATAATTCATATAGCTTAAAAATATCGATTCGATATTAATCGATTTTTTTTCACTTGTCCATCTCTACGACTCACAGAAAGACACCAAACGTCACGAAACTTAAATATTTCGATGGAATTACACAATTTAATTCCAACAAGCCCGTTCCATCATCGGACTACGAGACAAACGGCGAAGCGCCATCGTTACATGGTGGACATCCCACCCATACGCACCAAACGTTTTGGGAATACCTTCATTGTGCGTACGGCTAAGGAGTGGAATTCCCTGCCGGAGTCTGTGTTTCCCGATAGCTATAACCTAGGAGTCTTTAAGTCAAGAGTGAATAGGTTACTTTTAGGTAAGCGTGCTCCATCTTCGACCACATCGTCGCTTACCATCGGGTGAGATGGTGGTCAAACGCGAACCTATTCTAAATAAAAAAAAAAAAAAAAAATTTCAAACACGACTGTCATGGCTGCCCTAAAACAAAGGTTATCAGAATAAAAATCTTCCCAAATAATAATTTATCAAAGCTCTACCCGTCTCCAAATATTTTTTTGAGTATTTTTATGACAATCGCTATTATTTTTTCTATTTATCTATGTGGTGTACTAATGGTAGACCAAAATGAAATATCTCCTTTGTTACAGTTAATTATTTAAACATATTTTTGAGTGTCATATTACCTATCCTAAGCAGTTAGTCGTTTTCTAACTCAACCTACGGGCCTATAAGTAGAAATTATTTTAATATATTGGAATTATATTTTCATATTTATTTCTACACTGAAATAAAACAACTCAAAATAAATGGTAAACTTGTATTATTTAAAAAAAGCATTATAAATCATCTTCTTCATCATCATCTTCCTCGTTCTGATTATTACCAAAATATGTTGGCATCGTGAGCATATTCATAATGATATCATTAAATCCTTTCATCTGTTTTTTTTTCACTGATCGATTTTGACTTATCAGGGGATCAGAGTTAATACATAGCCAGTGTAAAATGTCCGTGTTTTTTTTTTTATCGTGGTAAAATCATCAAATAAGTCCTCCCACCCCGGGCAGGGCCGGAGGGACTGTCAGACTTGTACTGACTAAAATCCACGGTGTTCCTTCAATAGCCCTTTACGTTCCGGGGTCACGGTAATGGGATAAGTCCCACGACCCGGCAGGCTTCGGCTCTCTACAGGCCCTCGTCATATTGCTAAAATGTCCGTGTTAGTATTAATTTTTGAAGTTGTTCGGGAGTGCGTCAGTCGTATGTTTTTATACTCTTTTTGAAAGGCTTCCAACACGTCCTCTGATAGCTACCCCACAGGCAGAGGTAACTGATCTATGATGTCGCTGCTGTGGATAAGCAGTTTATGCACTGACGTACTCATCTTGTACCAATTTCAATGCATTTTTTTGCTGTTCCTATGCAATATAATTTGTACGTATTTGTGTTAATGTAATGGCAACTGGAAATTGTCTTTAAAATGTTTGAAAACCTTTCAATCAATTCTTTATCGATTCCAGTAGTTTCAGCTACTATCTCTGGATTTTCAAAAAAATTCCGTGCCGTGTTGCCGTCATTTGTGTTTCCACCTCCTTGCTTAGATTGGTCCACTACTAAACTCAACTTCTCGTAAGGCAGGTCCGTTATATTTTTCTTCTTATCTTTTACTCGATTCTTCATTGCCATTGTTTAATATCTGTTTTATAGGATATATGCAGAAGATATTCGAAACACCTTAGATAGGCATGTAAAATAGATATTCTATACTTATAGGCAGAAACATCGCAGGATCGTTGTAATAATTTATCCAAGTTGTTTATGTCCTTTGGAGTTACCTTCCAGATGTTGCATGCCTGAGACGATGCAGTTTGTGTAATTACATGTTACAATAATTGCATGTTTTGCCATCCATCATCGTGCAAATTGGAATATGATGAAAGGTTATTGGTTTTTCTTGAAGGCCTATTGTTGTTGATGTAACATCTCGTAGCTGTTGTTCAGTAGCATCGAATTCTTGTTTTATCTATATGGTCTGATTTGTTTCTTTAATTAACTTAAAACCAATAGGGCGACACCACTTTGTCGATGATGGGCTCGGGTTTTTCCAAAATATCAATTTTTCTTCTCCATGAAATATAGATATTTCGAGAGGAATAGTGCTCAATATAATATTTGAATCCGAGTACTCCGGACTGTCTGCGAAGTGCTGTTTATAAATGCTACGCCCGCCAGTACCATCCAGCCCCCACTTATAGTAGACATCAATTTCGAATACTTCTGGTGGAAGATGAAGAGAAATAACTGACTGTGTGATCAAGTAAGTTTTGCATAGGAATCCTGGCTTCGATCTCCGAAACAGTAATATTTTCGGGATAGCAAGTTTGCTTTATCTGCAAGATTTGATTATAGGCAGGATATATATCAGCACCTCCAGCTTTAGCTCCTCTTTGTACTTTTATGTAGTCTTCTTTTGTCATACTAGTGTCAACAATAAGAGCTAGCGCTTCCACAGGTGTGTATGGTGTACAAGAGGGCTTGTTGTTTTTCGACTGCTGCATTCGTATCAAACTTCTTGGTGATGACTCAAGGGCTAATTTCATCACTTTAGCAGCTTTGCATTTTCCCTAGACAACTAAACTGGATTCAGTTGCAAACGAAAGTTGTTCCGGAGAAAGTCATTTCACAAGAGTTTGCACAGATCTTTGTTTACAACGCAGCGACGAGACCAAAAAATCCTTTTTTGGTCGTCCTGAAACCGGTTTCTTAGTAGGTTAGTCTCCTTGTATGTTCGGAACTCTGAACTCCGCATTTAACCAATCGTGATGATTTTTAATCAGTCGGTCATGGATGTGATGGTATTGTTTCAATTTTGCAAATAACTTTGCCATAAATATTTTAATTTTAAATTTGACCGATTTTTCGAAGTCTGCACCGCATTTTTCAATATTTAATTTGTTTAAAATATACTTAACAATTGTAAAACCTAACGTATGTAATAAGCGTATTTAAATGATTTTGTTTTTAATACTTTTGTCGTCGTAAATCGATCGTTTTGCCGTACGTGCACCGGTTAAAAAAACATGCCGCTGGGGTTACTCCAGCGGAATCTGTTTTTCGTGAATATCTTTGGTTCAGCTGGACGTACAAATTCTAAATTTCGGGCACATTTACACGAGATGGGGTACTAATTATCTGACAAGCCGAAATCCTGAAAAGCGACAACATTCCGCTGACGTAACGCACACATTTACCCGACTGCGCCGGAAGGAGGGTTATGTTTTTCGAGAGTATGTATGTTTGTATAATTGTTTGGCACGCTCTGGGGCCTGAACGGCTCGACGGATTTTAGCTTGAGAGGTATCGTTAGATTTGTATTGACTGTGAGAGTGACACTGGGTATATCAAAATAAAAAAAAACCAAAATGGCGGATTTTTGGCGCCATATTATGCCTTCAAAAAAGTTTTTTTTTCTCAAAACCTATCGAGTGGGGAATCAAAATAAACGGTTTTAAAAGGTGATTACAAAAATATATACAACTTATATGGTTAAAAGTAATTCAAAGTAGTTAAAAAACACGTATACCACGATAGCCTTATTGCTAAGCTTCCTTCTTTCGGTTTACCCACTCAACTTTGCGTTTGGATTGAAGACTTCCTGAGGGATCGGTCCATTCGAGTGGTCATTAATGGTTGCTCTTCTGGCCAATTGGCAATTAATGCCGGGGTCCCTCAGGGGTCTGTTCTCTCAGCAACTTTATTCTTGCTGCACATTAACGATCTGCTAATGCCCGGTACCTTTGGGTATGCAGACGACAGCACAGTTTCTGAGAGATATGTGTCCAGCGCGCGAGCTGGTGGGTCAGAGATCCAGTCTCTCCGTGAGGACATGGTTGGGCGCTTGAACTTGACATTGAAGGCTGTCTCGAATGGGGCGATGCCAACCTGGTCAAGTTTAATGCAGCTAAGACCCAGGCGTGTCTCTTATCCGCAAAAAGGAGCCAATTCGAACCGGCTCCTACTTTCCGTGGTGTAATCGTGCCGATAACCGATCATTTTGAGCTTCTTGGGGTGAATTTAACTTCCACACTCAATTTTGGCCCGTATATCGAGGCTAAGGCTCAGTTAGCATTAAAAAAGTTGAGAATCCTAGCCAAGGTGAGACGGTACTTCACACCGGAACAGCTGCTCAATTTCTATCAAGCCCAGGTTCGGTCGTGTATGGAATACTGCTCTCATCTATGGGATGGATCTGCGGAATACCAACTGGACGCGCTTGAGTCTATCGAGAAGCGGGCCAAGAGACTCATTGGCAACGATACACTGGTCGAGTCAAAGCTCCAGAGCCTGGAACACCGACGACGAGTTGCAAGTCTATCGGTTACATTTCGGGGAGTGTGCGATGGAATTACACAGTCTAATTCCGCCAAGCCCGTCCCATCATCGGACTACGAGACAAACGGCGAAGCGCCATCGTTACATGGTGGACATCCCACCCATACGCACAAAACGTTTTGGGAATACCTTCATTGTGCGTACGGCTAAGGAGTGGAATTCCCTGCCGGAGTCTGTGTTTCCCGACAGCTACAACCTTCCAGTCTTTAAGTCCAGAGTGAATAGGTTACTTTTAGGTAAGCGTGCTCCATCTTCGATCACATCATCACTTACCATCAGGTGAGATAGTGGTCAAACGCGAACCTATTTTCAATAAAAAAAATCAAGAACAAAATCGTCTGCGAAATATTTCACATTTGTAAACTAAAAAGCTGGAAGTGAAAAAAAGTAATTAAAAAAAATTAAAAAACCCGACTGCAACCTTATACTAAAACTAACTGAAAAGCTAATAAAAACAAGCCCATTTTAAATTAAATACAAGTTGAAAAGCGACAACATTCCGCTGACGTAACGCACACATTTATTTTTGTAGTTATAAGGTTTCTGCTTGCTTACCCGTCGGTCATCTATAGATTGTACTTGGGAGAGTGTGCGCAGGAGCTCAACAACCTGATTTCCCTAACATTACAAGTCTACCAGATGCAATACAGGGTACAGTAAAGTTCATTTATAGACTAAAATAAAACTAGACAATAATATAGAATGTGTGAGTGAGTGTGCATGCTTACGATTGTACCCGATTCGATATATATATTAGATATTCCGATTACGTCGGAAAAGTAGCCTATGTGTTATTTCAAGATGTCAACTATCTACTTAGCAAATTTCATTCAGACCAGTTAAGCATTTTTTGCGTGAAGAAAGAGTAACAAACATCCATACATTTATATTCCTTTACAGCCATAATATTAGGTCTTTACCAATGAAATTGGAGATATACAACGTGTAAAACATAAACGCAATTCCTGAAAGTAGTTGGTTCAGAATCGGCTTCTGAATCGATTTCCGACATAAAAATAGGTGCTAAATTTTGACGGAAATATCTTTCATTTAACTTAAAATGGAAACACAGTATCATGACAAATTAATGCAATCTTAATTCAAGGAAATGACTTAGACTTATAATTTAATATTATAATTCGGGTGTCTGAGGTACCTACTGCGTACCTTGTATATGAATATTTTTAATATAACAATTTTAGATAATTGTTTTATTTATATTAAATACACATTTAAATAAAAAAACCCTAAAGGACATACATACATCCAAGACAATTTTTTCAAATTCGAAAAGTGATTCGAGCTAACTCCATTGTTTTAAACTTTCTCTTTGTATTATTTTGTTAAGCCCTTTTATTTGATACCCATATTGTGGTATTAGAAAAAGAAGTATTTTTTTTTTCATTATGTAAGTATAATGGCTTCGCACAGCCGCCATGTTTGATTATTTCAAATATCACCTATCTTAGAACACTTTGGCTGCTAAGACGAATCTAAAGATACCTCAATTATGTGAATCCATTCCGTGGTTCTGGAGATATGAGGTAATAATAATAAAGAATATTACATACATCTATACTAATATTATAAAGCGGAAAGATTTGTTTGTTTGAACGCGCTAATCTTCGAAACTACTGGGTGCATTTGGTTGAAACTTAGTATGAAAGATACTTTTTACCCGACTACAAAAAAGGAGGGTTATCTTATGTTTCTATCGTGGCACAGGACGGGAGCGAAGCCCCGCGGGACTGCTAGTACAAGATACGCGCGAAAAACATAACCCTTCCTTTGCAGTCGGATAAAAAAAAAACTAACATAAGGCGTCCAGAAATTCATGCCCATCGCTGTCCTCTGGTAATGTGCCCAAAAGACTGGCGGCTTTGCCACGTTGTATGGCAATGCTTAACCTCTGTGTAAGGTAAAAGCCAGCCCTTGGGTCTCACTCACTCTTGGGGAAATAAAGATATGCCGTCCGGTCTTTTACCGTCGTCGCGTGCCAGGCCAACCGCAAATATAACTTTGTATTTCATTCAAAGACTATGAAAAACAAAGTTATTTTGCGTAGTTACGGAACCCTACAGGGACGATACTGACTCACACTTGGCCAATACTATAGATTTTAATTTAGATACCTAGTTTTCTATTAATTAAGATACTTAGATTTTTATAACACTGCCGCTGTACAGTCAAAGCAATCCAAGTAGGGCCGTTAAATGCAATTTTATAAAAATTCCGTCATTAAACACAAATGAAGGGAAAATTAAAGTTATTTCAAGGAAGTTCAGTTCGTTACTGGACAAATAAAAATGATAAAAAAGGAAGTTAAAGGGTTAAGAAAATTGTTCTTGTAAATAAAACATGACACAATGGTATAATTGATAATTATGGGTGAGCATTATTACGACACAATATGACGAATAACTAGTTGGTACTTCAGCTTATATTACACTTTTTAAAATGCTGACATCATTAAAATATAATAAACAGTCAATCTCAGACTTCCCCGTATCAATAATAATTATAATCATTAGTGTGGATAACGGAAATTACCTGATATCTGAGACATCCACTTCCTACACGTGCACCACTACAATGCCATAGACAAATAGTTTTCAGAGTGAAGGTCTCTATGGTTGGGGAAGTAAGCGAGTATTTGGCGAGTATTGAAGGTAGTGTTGGGAAAAGAAAAATCAATGTTTAAATATATATCGACTTATTACCAAAACATATAATTAATTTTGATAGCACATTACACTTATTTTTATGGGTTCGATGCCTCCATTATCAATGAGCTTTTATGTGTATACAGCCTGACAAAATCTTAAACAAGCAAAATTGGATAAATCATTAAAAATGACAAAAAATAAAAGAAGAAAATAATTATTTGAATTGAAAATGTATGAAGAGTTTCAAAAAATTTCATAGATACGTCATACACACAAAACGTATTAGGAATAACTTCATTGTGCGTACGGCTAAGGACTGGAATTCCGTGCCGGACGCGGCGTCTGTGTTTCCCGATAGCTATAACCTAGGGGTCTTTAAGTCAAGTGTGAATAGGTTACTTCTAGGCAAGCGTGCTCCACCTACGACCACATCATCACTTACCACCAGGTGAGATGGTGGTCAAACGCAAGCCTACCAACAATAATAATAAAAATTGAAAAAGTCAGATTCTCAATACCTACCCCAATTTCATCTTATAATGCATACTTAACAAATAAGTGCGTAATACGTAACAGTAACGAGTTATAATGCGACATTACTATAGGCAACGATGTCAACGTTCCATATTATACATAGATGCTTTAATACAATACTAGTTGTAATATTTAATATACTTCTAAAAGTATTGAAAGAAACATACACATTGTTCGAGTTAAAGATCTGACACTTTGAGTAGTTTTGCAGCCTACCCAAACGTCCTCACCATGGCATTGTTCGTCAAATAGTTGAGCTCATTAAAATTCTAAGTTGAGATATACATTATCTAACAAATGCTTTCACTGTCTGGACAGGCTCAATCAATTCTGAATATTTTTCATAAAAGGATCCAGCTTCGGTGCCAGTGTCACATAATTGTGGTCAAGTCACAAGAAGTTATAATTTGTATTTCCTGGCTCCGCTGCCACTTGGCCATCCACTGCCGATATTCGTTTACAACGACAGAAACTGGAGTATTATCTAATAACAATGTTTAAATTTTTTTATTAGTAGTCCACCTAGGTCCTGGACCCAGCCCAGGGGGGAGGGGGGGTCATGACCCCATGACCCCCCCCCTGGATCCGCCCTTGCCTACAAGGTTCCAATATATATTGACCAGTAGGTACAGATTGTATGGGGTATGGACTTCAAAAGAGACTTGAACCTCTGAGTTTGTATCTTCTCATAGTAGTCAGTTAGGAAACAGCGTTCTCAACCTTTTTAAATTGATAATAGGCTAGCGTTTGACCACCATCCCATCTGATAAGAAGTAACTTACTTTTTTGACTAATCACTAATCGATATCGAAAGATTTGTTTCTCTTGTCACTTCACTATTTGTCAAATTGCTATCGTAACCGAATTCCGTCGTGTCGCGTTAGAAGTTTTTGAACTGATTTGAGTTTATAACTTCGATCGTTGTGTGGTATCTGCATCTGTTCAAGTATTCCGTAAAAGCGATCCCTATGAGTTGGTAAGTCCATATGCAATATACAAAAATAGGTACCTAAATAATTGTTTAACGAGTTATCAGAAAAGTAGGTATCAAATAAGTTTCAAAGTTAAATTTGTCATTTGTTTTATTCTTTGTTTTGGTATTAAGGCCCTTTAGCAATCATTAGGTACTATGAAGTTGGATTTTCAAGGTACCAGTTCTGCCATTTGCAAGTTCTGAATTACGTATAGGTATAACGTGTAGGTATTTAATTCAGCTAAGAACAGCTAAAAACGCTTTACGAATACTTTCATAGTGCATAGGTACAGTAAAGGAGTCGAAATTCCTGCCTGCCACAGTCTGTGTTTAGTAGGTATAATCTAAGTTTAGAGTGAATAGGTTACTTCTAGATAAGTTTGGTTCATCTTCAACCACATCATCACTTACTTTCAGGTGAGATAATGGCCATAATTATGCAAGTGTAAAAATAGAAAATAGTAATAAATAGATCTGAGAAAATGCTAATTAGTAGATTGATTTATTTATTGTTCTTGATTGTAAAGTAATTGGTATCTAAAGTAAGGGGCCTTTGTCCCGTTATTTATTTAGTTTTTTCACTTGTAATATCATGAAATTGCTTCTCTCATTATGTGTGGAGCGGAAGGGAGTGACTGACTTCTACTGACTAAAAACCCACACTCTCCCTTTAATTGCCTTTACATTCCGAGGCCACAGTATTCCATTAGAACATTCCCACAACCCATGCTTGTCCTGATACATGACATTGGCTTTCTTAACAATTTCTAACCATTTGTTGAGATATATAGATATATACTCTATGTAACAGAACACAAATAGAGAATTAACTAAAACAATAATTCCGATGAACTGAGAACCTGCTCCTTTTTTTGAAGTCGGTTAAAAAGGGTGATACAATGGACAATCTTGTAGCTAAAAATGATCTTTTACAGACAACCTTGAGGTCATATTTTAACCGACTTCAAAAAGGGAGGTCCTGTATTCGATTAGTATGTATGTATACAATATGTATGTATGTTTGTATATCTACAATTTTCTCAGAAACTACTGATCCGATTTGGATCGGGTTTTCGTTGTTTGAAAGCATATTTTACAAGGAAGGTTTTAATATATAACATATCAGGTTCTGACAAAGACCTTCATTGATAACTGATTGAACTCTTCAATTTAAAACAGCAACTCTCCCGGAATTGCTGCCATCGTACATCTATGTACTGTTTAGCATAATTAGCCTATTAATATCACCACAGCTGAGGCACAGACCTTCTCAATCATGTCTGAAATATGGTTTAAGTGGCTAAAAAAGACGTGTACAGCAAACTCTCTTTTTAAAATGTAAGTGCGAATGGTATGTATGTATCTCAAACAATGATAGAGATGATAGTAACACAAACAATGATACACTAAAAATCATAAAATAAAAACTTAACACCCATAACACTATCGCCCATAGCCCACTCCAGACACAAGCATATCAAGCTTAGTTGGAGCGGTTAATAAGTTTGCTGAATGTGATACAAATCTACCCACATTGAGAGTTATATAAAAAAAAAGAAAACTCGAATGCCACAACACAATCTATACTAATATTATAAAGCGGAAAGGTTTGTTTGTTTGCTTGAACGCGCTAATCTTCGAAAGTACTGGGTGGATTTGGATGAAATTTGGTATGGAAGTAGCTTGAAGCTTGAGGAAGGTTATAGGCTACTTTTTACCCGACTGCAAAAAAGGAGAGTTATGCTTTTACCATGATAGAATCCACGGGAGCAAAGCCCCGCGAGAGTACTAGTAGGAGTATACAATTGATAGCCCTTGGCAATACTGGTGTCACATGTATCAATGGCTAAGGCGTCGGCCTTGTGATCAAGACGTGGAGGTTCGATCCCCACCCATTACACTATTGCCGTCAACTCACTCCAGACACAAATATATACAGTATGTTAACTAACAGAGGGCGTTCCCGTTAACCCGCCATTATAGCATCCATACATGCTAAAAATATTACCATTCGAAAACATTTTTTATCTCATCATTCGAAAATATTCACTAAAAATGTTAAATTGATACGTAAAAGAAACACTCTGTACACGCGTACACATTCATAAATAAATTGCGACATTGCCGTCCTTCAAGTGCGCGTGTACAGAGTGTTCCTTTTACAAATAAATTTAAAAAAATTGTAAATATTTTATTATAAAAAAAAAATTTAATATTAAAAAAAAAAAAAAAACATTTGTATTCGAATGGTAATATATTTTTAGCATGTATGGATGCTATACTATTGCGGGTTAACGGGAACGCCCTCTGTTAGTTAACATACTGTATTTAGCTCAGTTGGAGGGGTTAACAATGGGTAATGTGAATCATTTCTTAACAAAAAGAAGAATTAGGTATAATAACGCACGGGTTGGTTCAAGTTTAAGCATCACTTGCCGAGGTCGGTTTGTGGATGGGCGTATATAAAACCAATAGGGAAGATGCAATATTTTTATTTTTGTTTTCATTTTAAAGAGTCGAGTCTAGGAGTCTTTAAGTCAAGAGTGAATAGGTTACTTTTAGGTAAGCGTGCTCCATCTTCGACCACATCATCACTTACCATCAGGTGAGATGGTGGTCAAACGCGAACCTATTCTAAATATAAAAAAAAAAAAAAAAAAAAAAGAACTCCATGTAGAATAGACCACAAATATATTAAAAAATTAAATCTTTGTAATTTATCGGAAAAAATGTAGTTTGAAATTGACAGTTTAAATTCTCGCGCGAAAACGGACCTATAGTTCCGATGACGTCATTCCTGTCTGTCACTGGTCGTACTTGTTCGTCGCTGGCTAATACTTATGTATATTTTTCTACTTTCGAGATTTTTTTTTGTGAAAATTTAAAATGGACTATCCATCAACATCAGGTGATTATAACAATACTACTAATATTCCGAAAAAAGCAGAATTGTTTGTGACTGGACCTTCTGACCCAAAACTGAGAAAAAAGTGGTTTCAAGCTGCAAAGAGAAATGACAATTATTCTCCAAAGACCATTATTCGATGCTGTGAAGATCATTTTGATGTAAGTCGGCGATATACTTGTTATAATTTGTAGTTAATCTGCTTGTACGCATAAACACGTTAGTTACCTACCTAATACTTACAAAACTTATCTATAACATCATTTTAATTTTACTGTTGGAGAACGACGTCGAAAATTGGATAAAGTTTAAAATATGTGGAGGAAAACTTTTCCTGAAAAAAGGTGTGGTACCTACCTCATATTTTTGAATGCCAAAATAGAATGATGCCACTGAAACCTAGAACAGAAATAATGAAAAAGAAAAAACATGAAATTCTAGAAAGCATTGTAAATATACCGAGTATAATTTTGATTTATTCTTTCAGATTTATTCTTATACTAGAGACAAATAAACATTCAAACTTTCAAATTTATAATAATACTAGTATTTGCGTGTTGCGCGAGGTGCAAGCACCTCGCGTGCTTGAGAAAAAAAAAATGGGGGGGGGGTTGCACAATTATTTCGACTAAAGCATTGCCCCTCTAAATGAATCTGAAAAAAAAAATTCCAAGTCTCTTAATTTCCGAGATCCGCCTTGTCTGCGCCATACTTGCGCCTGACAGTTTTGCAATACCACCAAGTCGCACATTCAAGGGCTAATGCTATATTTTGTTTATAAGATTTTTACTCTCACCCGCACACCTTGACTTTATCACTTTTTTTACATTCATAATTCAGTACACGGGTGCGCCGCCACAAATAATTGCTTCTCATTGTAATTATATAAAATCTGAAGATTAAAGCTGTTTTTATTGAAGAAACTGAGGTTTTCATTAAACTTCCATAATGTCCACTATCAGACATTAAAATTGGCGACCGTGACAGGACATATTCGCAAAATTCGTATCGAGTACCTACGAAGACAAAGAATCCTCATCAAAAGGAAAACTATCAAAGATTCATCGTGGAGGACTACAGACTCAAGAACACTAATAGAAGACAACTAAGCCAGCCAGGTCGGTCAGCATAATACGCCGCGCCCAGCCTTAGCTTCTACGACGTCGAAGTTCACCGTCAGCCTGCCACGCCAGCTCGAGGATTCGGTCAACATCTGCGAGCAGCTCGTGTACCTATTAGTGCCACAGCCACCAGCGAGGACCAGTGTAGCCAGAAGCAACAGTCTCGCCTATCAGTTAAGTGCCTTTCCTATACAATATCCTAAATATCTAAACCTATTTTCCTATCAAAGGTGTATTTCATTAGTTTATCGAAGTATCTATAGCTATTCTAAAGCTTATTTCAAGTAAATAACCAGTAAATATCCTAAAATAGTAAAATTAAAATTCATTGTTCAGTGTCAACTACCTACGTCGCAATAAGTAAAATTGTAAGGTCATTGAAAATAATAATTGGTAACTATATTCCCGATATTTTCCGTTCTACTGGGTAATCTGAGGCCCTAAGCTTAGGCGTCCTCCCAATAGTGCGTGTCATTATTCTAGTTCACACTATTTCAAATACTTTCGGCCGACTATTTCAGGTCGCTGCCGGTTACCGCTAGCCGCGTTCCGGTGGCGTCGGCGCCTCGCCACGCCCGCGCGCCGAGACGTCGCCGCCACGCCGCTGTGCTACCGTCGCGCTATTGGCGCGCTTGCTGCCGCGTGGCTGCGTTCGGGACCGAGGTGCCGCCGAAGGAGTATCAGATAAGGCTTCAAACATACAATTTTATTCCTTCATTTGGCATTAGTGTGTTACTGTTTAGATTACTCAATCAACTATAATCATTTTCTAAAGCTCTCAGTGGTAGTTTATTGTTTGTGGTTGCTACTATTAATTATTAATAAAACAAGATGTCTTTAAGCGAGGATAAAGACAGTAATGCAAAACTATTGAAGGAACTATCAGCTAAACGTAGCTCGGTCAAAGGTCGTTTAACTAAATTTAAAAAATACTTAGATGTAGTTTGCTCTTCAAAATTAACAAAACCTCAAGCTAAAGAGTTAGAAATTAATGTTGGTAAAATACGAGCTATGTCTAGCAAATTTGATGAACTACAGGTTCAGATTGAGGTCATTAATTGCGACAATATGGATTCTGAGATCGATGAACGTGATGAAATTGAGCAGATATTTACTTCACATCTTGCGATCGCTGAAGAGCAACTTGATAAGTATAAGAATACTCCTCGCGAATCAGATTTGCACAATTCATCACAATGTCATCACGATCAGTCATCTCAATGTCACCATGTTGATTTTAAATTACCACAAATACAAATTGCAAGGTTCGATGGCGCTTATTTCCGTTGGCTTGAGTTTCGAGACACCTATTTGTCGCTCATTCATAACAACGAGCGTATCAAACCTATTCATAAGTTCCATTATTTGGTATCGTATCTCGAGAATGAAGCCGCGCGAATCATTTCTAATTTAGAGATTTGTGAAACTAACTATGAAACTGCATGGCAGCTCTTGTGCGATCGTTATGATAACAAGCGCCAACTTATAAATCAACACCTCAATTCATTGTTATATTTTGAATCAACACAGCAACAACACAAACGTGAATCAGACAAATCACTGAGGTTTCTAGTTGACCACGTAACAAAAAACTTGCGAGCATTGTCAAGCTTAGCTAAACAAGATGAATTGCTTGACATGATAATTATTAAATTTCTCATACCAAAATTAGATAGTCGTACAGCCATGAAGTGGGAAGAACATCGTAATAGTTTGTCCGATCTCCCCGCTCTAAAGGATTTCAATAAGTTCCTAACTGATCGCGCTGATGTGTTAGAAACTATGTATCAAAATAACTCTGATATACCCAAGGCAACACAATCACGCCAAAATAATCATAATAATTCTCGTAGTACTAAATCATTTTCATCTACAGTTCAGAACACTGGCCCTGTCGCTAAGCAGTGCGTCGTCTGTAAAGGTGACCACTGGATATACGAATGCCCTATCTTTCTAGCGAAGAGTGTTCAAGAACGACGAGATGAAGTATTTAAGTTGCACTTGTGCTCCAATTGTCTACGAACTGGGCATCGTGCACGTGATTGCAAGATGGGTCCATGTCGTGAGTGCAAGCGTAGGCACAATTCACTCTTGCATTTACCTAATTCTAACAATACTAGCACAAGTAATGCTAGTACAGTCAGTAGCAATAATACTAACACAGATCGCGATCCAACTGAAATATCAGTCAATAATTCAATTAACAATTCCATAGAAAATCAAGTTTTTTTGTCAACAGCCATGGTTAATGTTATTAATCCTCAAACAAACAAACAATTTCGAGTGCGTGCTTTATTAGATTGTGGCAGCCAGTCCTCATTTATTAGCCAGTCACTCATGAACAAGTTGTCATTACAGGTATGTGCTGTAAATACTATTAATGTTATTGGTATAGGCAACAACTTAGCAGAACATGTAAACAAAAGTTGCATTGCCCGATTAAATTCATTTAACAATGACTATAGTGTCGTACAATCATTTTATGTATTGAACCAATTAACAGGTGCTATTCCTAAACAATCTATAGACATTAGTAAATTAAATATTCCAAGAAACATACAGTTAGCTGATCCTAATTTTAATCAGCCTTCGGCTGTAGACATTTTGATAGGTGCGGACCTATTTTGGGACCTATTAGGATGTGATCAGTTAGCATTAGGTCATAACATGCCCAAACTACGTAGCTCTAAGCTAGGTTGGCTCGTTGCCGGCCCTATTTCTCCAAGTCTAAGGAATCGTTCGTCACCTAAAAATATTCCGTGTCTTGTTTCAATTAGTGATAGTGACGAATGCAATAATTCCGAGATTAATTCCGAATTGATAAAGTTTTGGGAACTGGAGCAGGTTCCAGATAAGCAATACTTTGGCAAAATTGAGAAGGCATGTGAAGACCACTTTTATCGCAATACGTACCGTTTAGAATCAGGTAGATTTTGTGTTAGGCTGCCCCTAATTGATACTCCAGATTGTTTAGGAGATTCTTACGCAGTGGCTAAGAAACGATTGTTGTATTTAGAAAAACGTTTCCGTAAGAATCCAGAACTAAAGTTACAATATTCAAATTTTATTCAAGAATATTTGGAGCTAGGCCATTTAGAGGACTGTCCGACTATCAATCCCGTTCCATCCTATTATTTATGCCACCATGCAGTGTTTAAACAAAATAGTGAAACGACAAAGACTCGTGTTGTCTTTGATGGATCGGCACGAACTTCCTCAGGCTTCTCTCTGAACGACCTACAGATGGTCGGCCCCAATGTTCAAGACTCAATCTTTTCTAGTTTGATTCGGGCTCGCCAGTATAAATATATTTTGACAGCTGATATAGAAAAAATCTTTAGGATGGTTAGATTAAACGAAAAGGATCGTAATTTGCAATTAATACTTTGGAGAAGTGACGAGTCCAATCCTATCAAAACCTTATGCCTTAAAACCGTAACTTATGGTCTCGCAAGTGCTACATATTTGAGCACCAAGTGTCTGTCAGTATTGGCAGAGGATTGCGATGACGAGCCTATAGGTAATGTCATTAAACACGACCATTATGTCGATAATTTAGTCACCGGATCCAACAATAAGTCCGAGTTACTATATATTCAACGCAAGGTGTCGGACACCCTAGGATATGGTGGATTTAAACTACGTAAGTTCAGATCGAATTTACCAAGCATTTTATCATCAACAGTCATTGATCAAAATGATAAGGTTAGTTTAAGTGAGTCTTCTAATACTTTAGGATTAAATTGGTATCCCAAAACCGATACTCTTCAAGTATCAATTAAAATTCCTAATAAAAATTATGTACATAACATGAGACATACATGTCCTAAAGATAAACTATTTGGTAAATTTACAGTTAGTGAATTAGAATCATCTTTTATTTGTTTATGTAAAATTGCTCAGCAAACTTCATTTGCTTCAGAGTACAATATTTTGTTAAAAAATAAATCATTAAGTAGCAAGTCAACACTCTTGTCACTTTCACCCTTTTTGGACGATGACAAGGTAATGAGAGTCGGTGGTAAAATAGAATTATCTAATTACAACTATACTCAAAAACATCCCATACTTTTACACGCCTCTCATCCGTTCACAAAATTATATTTTACATACGAACACTTACACAACATGCATGCAGGGCCTCAGCTGTTGCTAGCCTGTACAAGAGAGACTGTGTGGACTATAAACGGTAGGCACTTGGCCCGCCGCACAGTTCATGCCTGTGTCAGATGTAGACGTATACAAGTTAAAACATTAACTCCCATGATGGGAAACTTACCTGCACAGCGCATCACACCTGATTTTCCATTCCGTGCTGTTGGCGTTGACTTCGCTGGTCCGTTCCTCACGCTAAATAGAAAGGGTCGAGGTGCACGATTAATCAAAACCTATTTATGTTTGTTTGTATGCTTCCGATATAAATGTGTGCACCTGGAAGCCGTCAGTGATTTGTCTAAAGACGCGTTCATCATGACGTTACGAAGGTTGATATCGCGACGGGGCAAGCCAGCGGAGATATTTTGCCATAATGGCCGCAACTTTATTGCAGCAGCTAGAGAGATAGGTAGTTTTCTTAAAGCTAATCATGGACCTGTGGTTAATTTTGCCACCAATGAAGGAATAAGGTTTGTGTTCTCTACCACGTATGCTCCACATTTCGGCGGCATCTGGGAAGCCGGCGTTAAATCCGCGAAATACCACTTAAAGCGCGTTATGGGGAACAATCATTTAACGTTTGAGGAGATATGTACTCTTTTCACACAAGTGGAAGCGGTGCTTAATAGTCGACCTTTATGCCCACTTTCCCCTTCCCCTAACGATTACCATTTCCTAACTCCCGGCCACTTTCTGATAGGGCGTGCGCTAAATGCATTGCCTGGTCCATCGCTCGAGCACGAGAGCCAGAACAACCTTCAGCGTTACAAGAAGCTTGAGTAAATCCATCAACATTTTTGGCAGCGCTGGCAAAGGGAATATGTAGCAGAACTACAGCAGCGCTCCAAATGGCGTACAAAATCAGCATCCCTGCAAGTTGGAGATTTAGTTCTTCTCCAGGAGGATAACGTCCCACAACTCAGCTGGCGAATGGGACGAGTTAGCCGCTTGTTCCCTGGGACCGATGGCGTCTCACGAGTCGCAGACGTGAAAACTACCAGAGGCTGCTTCAGGAGGCCTCTCACTCGGATTTGTCCTTTGCCGGCCTCTTCACCGGAAAACGACTGAAGAAGTTGAAAGGAGTCTTTCAACGGGGGGGGAAGATGTCTGCGCCATACTTGCGCCTGACAGTTTTGCAATACCACCAAGTCGCACATTCAAGGGCTAATGCTATATTTTGTTTATAAGATTTTTACTCTCACCCGCACACCTTGACTTTATCACTTTTTTTACATTCATAATTCAGTACACGGGTGCGCCGCCACAAATAATTGCTTCTCATTGTAATTATATAAAATCTGAAGATTAAAGCTGTTTTTGTTGAAGAAACTGAGGTTTTCATTAAACTTCCATAATGTCCACTATCAGACACGCCTAAAGGGGGTGAGAAGGGGGCAAGGGGGGGGACTTTGAAAAATGGTTTTTACTTTACCGAGCCTCCTCTACACGAATCCGTAAAAAGAAAAAAATACGGGTCTCGTAGTTTCGGAGATACGATAGGGGGGGGGAAAGGGGAGGTTTGGCACTTTTCCCGTAGGTTTGAGAGTTACTTGTTTACGAATCTGTCAAAATATACCCACCTCCCCATCCACCATCTGGGAGAACAATTATGTCAATGAGTGAGTGGTAATTTAGCTTTATATAATATAACTAGTATTTGCGTGTTGCGCGAGGTGCAAGCACCTCGCGTGCTTGTGAAAAAAACTAAAGCATTGCCCCTCTAAATCAAGTATTTGCGTGTTGCGCGAGGTGCAAGCACCTCGCGTGCTTGTGAAAAAAAAAAAAAAAAAGGGGGGGGTAATGGGGGGGTTTAGTATTTGCGTGTTGCGCGAGGTGCAAGCACCTCGCGAGCTTGTGAAAAAAAAAAAAAAAAAAAGAGGGGGGGTTGCACAAGTATTTCGACTAAAGCATTGCCCCTCTAAATGAATCTGAAAAAAAAAATGTTCCAAGTCTCTTAGATTCCGAGATCCGCCTAAAGGGGGGGAGAAGGGGGGCGGGGGGGGGACTTTGAAAAATGGTTTTTACTTTACCGAGCCTCCTCTATACGAATCCGTAAAAAACAAAAAATACGGTTCTCGTAGTTTCCGAGATACGATAGAGGGGGGGAAAGGGGGAGGTTTGGCACTTTTCCCGTAGGTTTGAGAGTTACTTGTTTACGAATCTGTCAAAATATACCCACCTCCCCATCCACCATCTGGGAGAACAATTCTGTCAGTGAGTGAGTGGTAATTTAGCTTTATATAGTATAATAACTAGTATTTGCGTGTTGCGCGAGGTGCAAGCACCTCGCGTGCTTGTGAAAAAAACTAAAGCATTGCCCCTCTAAATCAAGTATTTGCGTGTTGCGCGAGGTGCAAGCACCTCGCGTGCTTGTGAAGAAAACTAAAGCATTGCCCCTCTAAATCAAGTATTTGCGTGTTGCGCGAGGTGCAAGCACCTCGCGTGCTTGTGAAAAAAAAAAAAAAAAAAGAGGGGGGGGGGTGATGGGGGGGGGGGTTGCACAAGTATTTCGACTAAAGCATTGCCCCTCTAAATGAATCTGAAAAAAAAAATGTTCCAAGTCTCTTAGATTCCGAGATCCGCCTAAAGGGGGGGAGAAGGGGGGCGGGGGGGGGACTTTGAAAAATGGTTTTTACTTTACCGAGCCTCCTCTATACGAATCCGTAAAAAGAAAAAAATACGGGTCTCGTAGTTTCCGAGATACGATAGGGGGGGGGAGAAGGTGGGGGAAAAGGGGGGGTTTGGCACTTTTCCCGTAGGTTTGAGAGTTACTTGTTTACGAATCTGTCAAAATATACCCACCTCCCCATCCACCATCTGGGAGAACAATTATGTCAGTGAGTGAGTGGTAATCTAGCTTTATATAGTATAACTAGTATTTGCGTGTTGCGCGAGGTGCAAGCACCTCGCGTGCTTGTGAAAAAAAATAAATGGGGGGGGGGGTGATGGGGGGGGTTGCACAATTATTTCGACTAAAGCATTGCCCCCCTAAATGAATTTGAAAAAAAAAAATGTTCCAAGTCTCTTAATTTCCGAGATCCGCCTAAAGGGGGTGAGAAGGGGGGCAAGGGGGGCGACTTTGAAAAATGGTTTTTACTTTACCGAGCCTCCTCTATACGAATCCGCAAAAAAAAAAATACGGGTCTCGTAGTTTCCAAGATACGATAGGGAGGGGGGAGAAGGGGGGGTGAAAAGGGGAGGTTTGGCACTTTTCCCGTAGGTTTGAAAGTTACTTGTTTACGAATCTGTCAAAATATACCCACCTCCCCATCCACCATCTGGGAGAACAATTATGTCAGTGAGTGAGTGGTAATCGAGCTTTATATAATATAACTAGTATTTGCGTGTTGCGCGAGGTGCAAGCACCTCGCGTGCTTGTGAAAAAAACTAAAGCATTGCCCCTCTAAATCAAGTATTTGCGTGTTGCGCGAGGTGCAAGCACCTCGAGTGCTTGTGAAAAAAAAAAAAAAGAGGGGGGGGGGGGGTGATGGGGGGGGGGGTTGCACAAGTATTTCGACTAAAGCATTGCCCCTCTAAATGAATCTGAAAAAAAAAATGTTCCAAGTCTCTTAGATTCCGAGATCCGCCTAAAGGGAGGGGAGAAGGGGGGCGGGGGGGGGACTTTGAAAAATGGTTTTTACTTTACCGAGCCTCCTCTATACGAATCCGTAAAAAAAAAAAATACGGGTCTCGTAGTTTCCGAGATACGATAGGGAGGGGGGAGAAGGGGGGGGAAAAGGGGAGGTTTGGCACTTTTCCCGTAGGTTTCAGAGTTACTTGTTTACGAATCTGTCAAAATATACCCACCTCCCCATCCACCATCTGGGAGAACAATTATGTCAGTGAGTCAGTGAGTGGTAATTTAGCTTTATATAGTATAATACACTTCTGGACACATCTATTGGCCCACCTTAGAGTTTAGGTTTCGATGGCCCCTACCGAAATATGATTGCTAGATTGAACAAAAACTGTTGATGCAGTTTTAAACCTGATACATTTTACCATCTTTTTCGATCGTATAGTTTTAAATTTGAATTCAGAATACCATACGACATGGACCTACGCCTAACAAGTCGGATATGCGCCTTGTTAAAGGCAATTAATTTTTGAATAAAAAACATGTTTTATCAAATAAAGGTTTAATTTAATAACGCGTGTTGCCTCCATGGGCATCTACCACAGCTCTCATACGATTAGGCATAGAGTTTATCAACCGCTCTATGAAATTTTGAGGGATCATCTCCCATTCCTCTTCTATGGCAGTTTTCAACTCCTGCATCGTCTGGGCAACTGGCTGACGAGCCCTAACACGCCTTTTTAGCTCGTCCCACATGTGCTCAATGGGGTTCATGTCTGGGCTTCTGGCTGGCCAGTCCATAACTGTGATGTTCACATCCCGAAGATATTCCCTGACGATGCCGGCCGCATGGGCTCTTGCATTATCATGCATAAAAAGGAAATTTGGGCCCACATAGTCCGCGTATGGTATCACGTGAGGTTCTAAGCACTCACGAATGTATCTTTCAGCATTTAATGTTGGCAGCCGTGGTCCTGTAACAACCTCAAGTTGAGTTTTGCCGCTCGCGGATATACCGCCCCAGACAGTCCATGAGCCACCGCCATAAGCAACCCTCTCTTCAAAGCAGCATTGTGCGAAACGCTCTCCCTTACGCCGGTAGACCTTCTTCCTTCCATCATTGCCATGTAACACAATTTTAGACTCATTAGAAAAGAGTACACGGCTCCAATCTTGCTGTGTCCAATTTAAATGACTGCGTGCGAAATGAAGGCGCGCTGTTCGGTGGGCTCGCTTTAGTTTGGGCCCATTAGCTGGCTTGTGTGGTACCATATCGCGTTCTTTTAACCTTCTCCGAACAGTTCGAGCGCTCACAGATACTCCGTGGAAGTCGCGAAGTTGGTTTTGTATCTCAATGGAGGTAAGGTGACGATTTCTCAAGCTGGTCGTCACGATGAATCGATCCTGCCTTTCAGTTGTGACCCGAGATCGTGGCCTTCCTTGGCGACGAACAAAGCCGCCAGTCTCTAGGTACCTCCGATAAACATTTCGGACCGCAGATCGACTTAAATTAAGTTGAGCACTCACGTTTCTTTGGCTGTGTCCGGCCTGAATAAGTGCCACAGCTTGGGCGGCGACTTCAGGTGAAGTATCCATAGATTATTGATAGAACCTCACCTTAATGTTAAGAATAAGTAATGTTTGTTGCAAAAGCAAAGATATCAATCACTTTTTCAAGAATTAAATCCAAGTAAACCAATAAAACCAAGTTTTCTTAGTATTCGATTGTTTGATATCAACAAACAGGCTCCAAATTGTCTTTTGTTTCTTTAAATTCTGTGTTCGAAATTCAAAAAAAGACTATTGAATGAAATTGTGAATGTGCCAGGTTCAAAACTGCATAAAAACTTTTTGCTCGACCTAATATAAAATTTTAGCTAGGACCAAACGAAACTGAAAATACAAGGTGGGCCAATAGATGTGTCCAGAAGTGTATAATAATAAGGATACTGCTTTCTAATGAAGAACTATATTATTATGCCTTTCATGTTTCAGATCCATCTTCAGAGTGTTCATTAATCACAAAACACAAGGTTCTCAAAATATTAAAATATCCAATGATAAAGGTGTACAGGTGTCTATATATCCTTATAAACGAACGATCGAAATAACTGATATATGTCGAAGCCGCTAAATGAAATACAAAGTTAAACAACTATGATTTTATACATATCGTAGTAATTTAGTCCCTTTCATTTCTACACTTGAAAACTCTGCACTTTCGATAAAAAAGTTACAACCATGTCAACTCTTGGTAAATTCCTGGATTCCTGGAGTCTGCTTTGATAAACCCAACTTACATTTTTATTAAATAAAAAACGCAATTAGTATTCCCGTAAAATAATATTCACTTTTACAAGCATAACCTCAAATAAGTTGTTATAACAGGAGTGACGTCACTAAACGCTGATTGGTGTTTTGAAGTCGCTTCGTTTCAAGTCATTTTTAATTCGTAATTATTGTTAAAAATCAACATTATGTAAAATAAAAATGTTGCAGTGGCCCTTCTTTTCTATTTTTTTAACATTTCTATCATAAAATTTTCATATATATTATATTTGCATCTTCCCTATTGCTCCCCCCCACCCAGCTGCGCACATGGTTACAAGAACACACACACGATCAAGCCCAGAAATGTTGGTCCTCGGCACCAGGCTGCAGGCAGTCCAAGGAGGCGATGCCAAACCTAGACAAAAAACTAAGCAGGCGCCTCCTACACATGGACAGGAAAAGCCTGCGAATGGTGGCGGGGACCATCACCGGGCACTGCTCACTGAACAAACACTACCACACAATAGGTGTAACGGACAGTCCCCTGTGCAGGGCCTGCATGGGGACGGAGGAAACGGTGGCACACGTGCTCCTAGACTGCACGGAAATCACTGACATACGAAAGCAAACCCTCGGGTCTTTGAATTCCCTTACAGACATCCTGAACAGACCGAGAGACCTGATCTGCTTCTGGAAGGAGGTTGGCTGGATGGAGTGACGGCCGACACGGCTCACGCACAATGGTCTCGTGCAGAGACTAAGTGCGGAAACCAAACCGAGAAGAAGAAGAAGATCCTACGTGCATCGGAAAGCACGTTAGGCCTTTGGTCCCAGCTGTCACTTGTACACCTTTGACAGTTTTTATTTTTTTATTACTGTGTGGGCCAGTAATAAAAAAATAGAGTGGGCCCATCCAATAGTGTATTACATACTCTTTGCTCTTGACCTCGATCTCGCCTGATGGTAAGCGATAGATGAGGTCTACGATGGGACGAGCGAGCCCAGAAGATGCCTATTTACTCGTGCTTTAAAGACTGAAAGGTCATAAGTGGCAGGGAACACAGAAGCCGGCAGAGAATTCCACAGCTTGGCTGTGCGCACAATAAATGTGGAGAAGAAGCGCTTGGTACGACAAGACAGTATATCAACCAAGTGTGGGTGGTACCCAGCCGTGCGTCTTGTAGATTTAAGTCATTGTGGGTAGTCAAAATCCATAAAATGGAACACCTTTTTTGTTGGTCGAAAATCATCGAATGATTTCTCCCGATCTAGGTGGAGCGGAACGAAGTGTCAGACTTCTACTGACTAAAAAACCAACCTGTTGCTTCAGCTGCCCTTAAGTTTCTGGGCCGCGGTATCTCATTAGAACATGATGACGGGCCTGTTGGTATAGTGGTCAGTGGCCCTGACTGCTATGCTCAAGGTCGTGGGTTCGATTCCCACCCAGGACAAATGTTTGTGTGATGAGCACGATCATTTGTTCTTTGTCTGGGTGTAATTTATCTATAACATGTATGTATTTAAAAATATATATGTATGTTTATTAGTTGTCTAGTACTCATACCACAAGCCCTGCTTAGTTTGGGACTAGATGGCGTTGTGTGAAAGTTGTGGAATATTATATTATATTATTATTCCCGTAACTCCGGCAGGCAATGGCCTTTTGGGGCCCCGTCACTATTGTGAAACACGACGCGCCGCCGAACCAGAATAAAATGTGACACTGGTTTTGTTCAGGGATAAACTGCTACTCAGCTACTGGGTTTTCGTCAGATAGGCACTCGCGCCATGTAAAACATTATTACTCAGCTGCGTCCAGTTAGACTCGAAGCCGACCTCAACATACATAGTTGGCAAAAGTCTAAGCTATGATGATGTCTACCTATCTACAACGTGTAATTTAAAGGGTATATACATACCAAGTGCATGGCTTTGGATGATAACAAACAATATGGCAAGGGTTTTGTAATCCTAAGTCTACGTGTGTAGAACTTGTTACAAATTCCAATACACAATACCAGAGACCGAATTTTTCAAATTAAGAAGAACGAAATGAATTATCGTATTATTGGCAAGTGACGTGGAAAGTTATTGACCCTCGTAGTGCTGTGACACGTTTGTCATGATTGATATTCAAGAAATATATGAAACCAATAATTTGGTATCTATTCTTTGAGTCAGTTATTTTGTGCTGAAACTGTGCATAGAGACTCCATACCAGATGTTGTCTTCAGCCCTTTTGGATAGATATGGGGTTTCCGTTACACGTTAGCTACGGACCTCTAAAACAATTTTTATAAGTTTTTACTTTGTGCTTTTCAGAGCAAAATGGCCGAGATTAACTTAGGAGGTAGTCCAACCTACACTATTCCTCTAGATAACTTGGACTTGGCGTACCTCAGTAAGTACGTCTCTTCTCCAAGAGAATCCAAGTGTCCGCAGTGGACCAAAAAGTGGTTGGAAGGAGAATCTGAGTATTATCAAGTGAAAATAATCACCCGGGATAATAATAATGAAGATTGCTATTCTGGTAAGTAAGGAATCCAATCCCGCATCAAATCCTAACCCACCTAAATTATTATTTTTGTATAAAATTTAAATGTACAGACACTTTACTGTTTCATTATTTAGGAATGTCTATTTTACTGTATCTGAAAGTCTGTTTTAGGTATGTGTAAGGAGCGTCAAATAATACACGGAACGATGTTACTAGTAGAATGCTTTAATGCGACTGAAAACATAATTATATCATAAGATCGGGGGTGCAGCCGCGCGTAGGCATACACACACGTATACATAATGCACTAACACTATACCAAATGCTTAGTCATTAATACCACACATGTGTCCCTACAGTAGCCCCCCTCTTAAGGAGAATGAGCCACTTTACAAAATTCCCACAAGAGAAAAAAAACCCTATATATTTGTTTTTACCAACCCATATATATTCCGTATAAAACATTACATTGCAAAACATTACATTACATATTATAACAAAAAATTTAAAACAGCACAATAATACAAACAAAAAAATAACAACAACTAGGCTCGAAATCTAAACACTCGCACCTACTTAATATCATTCAGCATTGTGCTCTGTTGACGGAGGTTGCACAGTATGTACTTTGACCACCGGAGGTGACCAACCAGCCACCGTAGCCTCCTTGCGAAACCAATCTCGCACCCGTTTCCTGCATTGGTTTCTTAGCCACCATAGGCACATCAGCCCCCCCCAATAATATAATAACCACCATAACCACAATTTCCAACCAATTTAATCTTTTAGTCTTTGTCCTATCGCTTCATTGGACACACTTTGAGAAATCGCCACATTATTTTGCGAGGGTTTACTTTGATTATAACCCATCACCATGCGCGTGCACAGGATTATGACAGGGTATGCGGCGGAGTAATCGGTCACAAAAACTTTTTCTTTTATAGATTTTTAGCATAGCCACAGCCACGCATTGCCACCATGCTACGATGCGTGGCTGTGGCTATGCTAAAAATCTATAAAAGGCAAAGTTTTTGTGACCGATTACTCCGCCGCATACCCTGTCATAATCCTGTGCATGCCCCTGCCCATCACTATATTTCAGATACCTTGACGATGAGCATAGTTTAAAGACAGAATGAATAATAATCTAAGTACAATAGTAATAAGTTCACATATAATTTTTTTTATCGACGCTAAAACAACTGACTTAACATTTTATACCTACTCACATTTCAATTTACGTAATTAAAATAATATACAATAATAATAAATACTGTAACCTTACTCTACAAATAAATTGTTCATTTAGATTGCGACATAACATTTCTGCTTACATACTACAAAACAATCGCCTACTCATGCCTGAGTAGCTCAGTGGTTAAAGTTACAACCTAAAGTTCCCTGGTTCAATATTTTAGCACTGCCTTTCCAACAAAAAAATGTGTACAATGCTACAAATAAGGTGTACCCCAGTACTAGACCTATGTATGTATGTATGTATGTAATACCCATAATTATTAAGACATGCAATATGCATTATAAACACCATTAACACAAACATAACGTCTTATATCCTAAATCTTACCGGGCGTTTGATCGCCCTGCCACTACGTGTAGTGTAGGTGGTGAGCTTATCGCTCGCTGCACCATCGTTTATCTTACTGCCTAAGTTATTACTACTCTTACTACTATCCTGTAAAAACTATCATTCTCTTGTTGAGTGGTAGGGCCCTCGTTAAACATATAAGCCGGTTTAAGTCTGTCTATACTAACCTTTAGCTGCCTGTCTGCCATTTGTTTACGAAAGTATTTTTTACACCTGTCTATTACCATATAAGGTCCATCATATGGTGGTTGTAAATATTTTTTTATTAAACCTACTCGTACAAAAACATGTGAACAGGGTTCCAAATTCGTATGAACAAAAATAGTACGAGAATCCCTTTGACTAGTGGGTTTCGGTCTGAGATTACTTATACCTAGCTTCCCTGATTTTATTCACATACTCATTACTATCGCTAATATTTATACTTGTGCCATCGTAAAAATCACCGGGCAACCTCAGCGTTTTGCCAAACGCTAGCTCGGCCGCGCTAACACCCGTATCGCTCCGTGGTGTTGCTCGCAATCCAAATAAAACCGTATTTAATTCTTCGATCCACGTACCGCTATCCCTTTTGGCCATAAGCGCCGCCTTCAGTACGCGATGAAATCGTTCCACGGTTCCATTCGCCTGTGGATGATACGGCATAGTTCTCAATCTATAAATTCCTAGATATTTAGTGAGCTCCCCAAACAAGCTACTTTCGAACTGCCTACCCTGGTCTGTCGTGATTCTCACAGGACAGCCATAACGTGTAACCCAGCCCTCATAGAGTACCTTGGCTACCGAACTGGCGTACGCGTACATATCTTTCAGAGCAAACGCTTCCGGCCAACCCGTTGCTCTATCTACCACTGTAAGGCAATATCTGTATCCATCAGGCGATGTAGGTAAAGGTCCCACTAAATCTACAGGAATATGTTCAAACCGACCGCTAGCTTCGATTTGACCTAATCCCGAAACCGTGTGCCGAATTACTTTAGATCTTTGGCATTGTATGCAGGTTTTAGCCCACTTTCTTATATCTGCATTCATGCCTGGCAAAAAATACTTAGTTGCTACTAATTTCCTAGTGGTTCGATTCCCCGGATGCGATATATCATGGACTACATGGAATGCCTTTTTTTCTAAAGCTCACAGATAGGTACGGCCTGGCAACGCTAGTTGATACCTCGCATATAATTTCATTCTGCTCGTCGGGCAAAACAATTCCCTTGAATTGCAATCGTCCGGTGGGTTCCGATAACAACTTACACAGTTCCCTGTCCGTCCGTTGCTCTATCGCCAATTCCGCGAAGTCGAGGGCATTCGACAAGCAATCATAGAGATTCGCGATAATGAATAGAAGTTGCCTAATCCGTCTGGGCGTCTCTTTATCGCTGGGTTTTTTTTGAAAATGCATATACCAAAGGCTTATGGTCAGTGTAAATTACGAAAGATCTACCTTCTATCAAATACCTAAAATGCTGTACCGATAAATATATTCCTAATAATTCCCTATCGTAGGTACTATACTTTAATTGCGCATCACTGAGTTTCTTAGAGAAGTATCCTAAAGGTTTCCAGTGTGTGCCGACCTTTATTTGTAACACGCCATCTACGCAGTCATTCGATGCATCCGTCATAATCGCAAGCTCTGCACTTGTTGTTGGGTACTCAGGACGGTTGCATTCTGTAAGTTACTTTTATATTTTGCAAACGCGGCAACCGCTTGGTCTGTCCACAAAATGAGCGATTTATCTTTCTTTTTAGCGTTTTGTAAATATTTATTTAAAATCGCCTGGTATTCTGCGGCACTAGGTAAACTAGACCTGTAAAAATTTACCATTCCCAAGAAGCGCCTTAACTGATCTACAGTTTTTGTCTTCGGGAAATCAACTATCGCCTGTACCTTGTCGGCTAATGGGCTAATCCCCTCAGACGTAACTTCATAACCTAGAAACTCTAATTTCTCTTTCCCAAAACAACACTTCGATAAGTTGAAAGTGCTTCCAAACTTATCCAACCGCTGAAAATCGCTTTTAAGTGACGCTCATGAATATCCGCTGTTTCACTGGCCACAATAATATCATCGATGTAGCAAAAATAAAAATTTGAATTGAGGTCCTTTCCTTCTGCCCTAATTTTTTTTTTTATTTGGAATAGGTTCGCGTTTGACCACCATCTCACCTGATGGTAAGTGATGATGTGGTCGAAGATGGAGCACGCTTACCTAAAAGTAACCTATTCACTCTTGACTTAAAGACTCCTAGGTTATAGCTATCGGGAAACACAGACTCCGGCAGGGAATTCCACTCCTTAGCCGTACGCACAATGAAGGTATTCCCAAAACGTTTGGTGCGTATGGGTGGGATGTCCACCATGTAACGATGGCGCTTCGCCGTTTGTCTCGTAGTCCGATGTTGGAACGGGCTTGGTGGAATTAGATTGTGTAATTCCATCGCACACTCCCCGAAATGTAACCGATAGAAAACCGATAGACTTGCAACTCGTCGTCGATGTTCAAGGCTCTGGAGCTTTGACTCGACCAGTGCATCGTTGCCAATGAGTCTCTTGGCCCGCTTTTCGATAGACTCAAGCGCGTCCAGTTGGTATTTAGCAGATCCATCCCAAAGATGAGAGCAGTACTCCATACACGACCGAACCTGGGCTTGATAGAGATTGAGCAACTGTTCGGGTGTGAAGTATTATTTGCGATGGGCCCACTCTTGACCTCGATCTCGCCTGATGGTAAGCGATAGATGAGGTCTAAGATGGGACGAGCGAGCCCAGAAGATGCCTATTTACTCGTGCTTTAAAGGCTGAAAGGTCATAAGTGGCAGGGAACACAGAAGCCGGCAGAGAATTCCACAGCTTGGCTGTGCGCACAATAAATGTGGAAGAGAAGCGCTTGGTACGACAAGACGGTATATTAACCAAGTGTGGGTGGTACCCAGCCGTGCGTCTGGTAGACCGGTAGTGAAAGGGAGATGGAGGAATCAGGTCATGGAGCTCCTGCGCACACTCCCCGAAGTACAATCTGTAGAAAACCGACAGGCAAGCAACGGTTCGCCGATGAGCCAGGCTATGAAGCTTGTCCACCAGCACCTCGTCGCCTATAAGCCTTTTAGCTCTGCGCTCGATCGAGTCCAATGCAGCTTTGCTAGGATTCCCAACGTTTTTGATGCTAGTTGAGCCTTAGCCTCGGTAAACGGGCCAAAATTGAGGGTAGAAGTTAATGTTACCCCCAGAAGCTCGATACGGTCGGTTATCACTTATCTCCCTTCCACATTGCGTTTCTAGACCCTGTAAAACAGTGTTATTCATGTACTTCTGAAAAGTTTGCGCCGCATTTTGCAATCCGAAAGTCATACGCGTGAACTCATATAAGCTAAATGGTGTTGTTATCGCCGTCTTTTCTATGTCTTCCGGTGCGATCAAAATATTATGAAATGCTCTATTTATGTCTAAACGCGAAAAAATCTTTAATTCCCTAATATATAAGTAAAACCAATAATACGCGGAATGGGGTACCTATCCGGCCTCGTTATGGCATTAAGTGCCCTGTAATCGCCACAAGGACGTATTTGCCCATCCTTTTTAGGTACCACGTGCAAAGGGCTCACCCATAGACTCTTTGACGGCCTGCAAATTCCTAATTCCTGCATTCGTTGGAACTCTTCTTTAACCCTGGCATATCTATCTGGAGCAAGTGGTCTAGCCCGTGCAAACACAGGGGCCCATGAAATACCGAGTATGGAGGGTCCTCCTTAAAGGAAACTGGTTTAGTTATCTCCGGGTATTTGTAACAGCAAATCCGAGAAAGCACACGTATTGTCCACTGTAGTTAACGAGGCTCCCTTCCACTCTATAATTGATCCGATAATACTTAGACTAGTTAATTGGTCTAAGAGACGTCGTCCGCTTATGTTTACTAATAACTTATTCTGCAGTAAAAAATCTGCGCCTAGTATAGGCTGTTTGACTTGTGCAATAATAAAATCCACAATTCTTATGTACACAATTCTTATCTACAGGTATAACAGACACATTAGCTCCGGTATCGATTAAAAATCTCATACCTGATATCCTATCACACACTATGAGGCGGTTGTGCGTTGTGCAGCGTCCCGCCATATGCTGCACCTGGTCTAGTGTTCCGCTGCTTTCGGCTGGGCTCCCTTCTAATTACAGGGCTTGATACACTTAGTTGCATTCTCTCTGTAACGGAAATGGTAATAACACAGCCAATTAGCGTTTCTCCTTCTAGGTGATGAATTGCCGCTCCTCGATGCCGATCCGGATCTCTGTTCTTGTCCATAGCGTTTTTCAGGTCTGCTACGTTCCAAATCTTTGAGCCGCAGGTTGATTTTCGCCAGCTCTCCCATGATCAGGTTTGTATTCGACGTTCCAGCAAGTGTCTGCTGACTTGACGACGGCGCTTCCGATGCTTTGACCGCGGAGACTTGTGCTGTACTGCCTGCTGTGCTTTTCAGCACGACGTCGAGGTTCTTCGAATCCGTAACCGTAAGTATGGCTCGAACTGCTGTCGGCAAGTGCGACTGCCACATCAGACGCAGGGTCTCATCCGTCACTTTTTCTCTGGCCAGGTCCCGCATTCTTCGTAGTAGCTGCGATGGCCGTGGTCCCCAAGCTCCATTTCTCCAATAAATTTTTGAAGTTTTCTGGTCTCTGTCTCAACAAGGTTCAATTTCGCTGCATCGCTTAGCTTCTGGCTTTCCACAACGGCCTCGAACTGGACGAACCAGAGTCGCGTTTGGTCCGCCCAAAATTCGGGTATTCGTGATGCCACTGTTATGCTAGCTAGCGCACTTGTTTCGTCAGTACTATCCCTGGATTCTGTTGCACGCGGGTTCAGTGTAACGCGATATCACTTAACCTCCACACACAAACAGTGTTCAAGACTACAAGAAGCCAGCGCAACGATACTGGTGTGTCCGAACAGTCCACGGTACGTGGAGCTCTAAACGTTGCTTACAACCGATGGCCTTAGGCCTTATCAATACCTAATATTACCACTTACCTTAGCTGGAGACGCCAAGCTTCGACCTACCTGAGGCCACGTCCGTGTGTGTGTATAAGTATGAAATGAGTAATTGAACGTATAGTGAAAGTCAAGTGTGGATGGACGGAGGTTCTCAAATGCAGGTCCTCCCAACGCGGTCTATCAGCAATCACAGCACAAACTTCGCACCAGATTGAAGCAGCTATTTATCACTTATTTTCAGCAAATCCGCGTGCCATTTTGTCTGGCATCAATACGGCGTTATGTTCCAAAATATCCTAGGTTTTTCATTAATTCGGGATTACAATTTCAATCAATCGTTAATCGCGACCCAATTATCGGTTACAACAGGCGATTGAATACGATATTTCCAAAAACAATTAAATCACAAGGTCCCAACAGCGGACATTTTTTCAACCGGAACAAAGGTAATCTGTCAAGTCAAAGTTATGTCAAGCCCACAGATAATTAATGTTGCCAACCAAAATATACGTTCGGTTCCACATATCGGACGGAACAAACAGAAACATTCGGGGTCACCACTTTAGGAATGTCTACACGGAACGATGTTACTAGTAGAATGCTTTAATGCGACTGAAAACAAATATCATAAGATCGAGGGCGCAGCCGCGCGTAGGCATACCCACACGTATACGTGTGCGTGTGGATTGAGTGCTCCTTTTTAAAAGTTAACTATATTTTTACGAAATCAAGAAAGAATTTAAGAAATAATTGTGAAAACTTCATGGTGAAGATAAAAAAATTGTGAAACCTATGGTGAGAAAGTTATAGTCAATTATCTAGAACACTCAATCTGCTAGTCTGAGAAAATACTGTAACTCGTGATTCAACATATATACTAGATATATGTTTAACATTTTTATGTGGAATAATTGTGTCGATTTTATGAAAACTATTCACAAATATTCAATTGATTTTAGCTGTTTATTTGGATTTTATTTAGGTTTATTTAGAACACTCAATCCTCTTATGGTGCAGACGGAGTGTTCCAAAACTCTCCAACTTTGGCTAAATAAATGATTAATATTCTTACTCTATATTACGAGTATAATTCAGACTCAATTTGTGCAACAAAAACCTTGACGTAAAACATAATAGTTAGAGAATAAATAAAAAAATACTTCCTTTTCAACCTCCCGTTTGAGTGTTCCATGTTGTAGCACTTATTTATGTAACCCGAACTTTTATACAAACGGCGGCCACATCAGAAATTGTGAAAATATTGTCATTAAAGTTTAACACGTTTCTTGTCTTTGTGAACTCTTTATTTTAACATTAATCAACTTTATTGTATTTCTAAGCGACAGAATTTTGTAGGGTACACATAATTTTGTCTGACACCTTCGTCTAACGTTATTACGAGCAAACTATTTATTGTTTAGGCATAGTTTGATACCTGTCAGATGCAACCGTATTTTAGGCTAGTGCATTTGAGAATGCAATTATTGTTTTTAGGGGATCCAACACCAAAAATATTAAACTGGGATTCAAAACAGGGATCCAACGAAAATAAATCCAATTTATTTATTTTTAATAGGAAAGGAACACAGAAATCAACTTTTATCTAATAGTGTGAAGATAATTTATTTCACACAAGTTGTGCTCGATATCCTTAGATTTAAATATGGTCGAAAAGGTTATCTTAAAGGATATAGGTACTTAGACTATTTTAATAAAAAATAGACGATAAAAATTGGTGGGGGGTGTTGAATTCGTTTTTTTTATTCTGAATAGGTTCGCGTTTGACCATCTCACCCGGTGGTAAGTGATGATGTGGTCGAAGATGGAGCACGCTTACCTAGAAGAAACCTATTCACTCTTGATTTCAAGACCCCCAGGTTATAGCTATCGGGAAACACAGACTCCGGCAGGGAATTCCACTCCTTAGCCATACGCACAATGAAAGTATTCCCAAAACGTTTTGTGCGTGTGGGTGGGATGTCCACCATGTAACGATGGCGCATCACCGTTTGTCTTGTAGTCCGATGATGGAACGGGCTTGGCTGAATTAAATTGTGTAATTCCATCGCACACTCCCCGAAATGTAACCGATAGAAAACCGATAGACTTGCAACTCGTCGTCGATGTTCAAGGCTCTGGAGCTTTGACTCGACCAGTGCATCGTTGCCAATGAGTCTCTTGGCCCGCTTCTCGATAAACTCAAGCGCGTCCAGTTGGTCGGCAACTACAAAGGACATGGTTTTATCGACAATAAAATGGTCTGCTATGATGATTTAGCGCATAGAATGTACAATAGTAAAGATGGTCCTATTATTTTACACTCTTTATCCTACGGTCTTTTAGATTTAGACGAGAAAGATGTTACTCTCACCGAAATATAATCAATGCTTATCTACTATTTTTATTTTATTTTATTTTATTAGCGAAAACCAACAATTGTACATTTTGTCTTACAACTAGATATACATAATTACATAGGTAAACGTACAATTCACAACGTTTCCACAAATTACAATTTCTTTTTTTAATTTTTATTGACTTACATACAGTATTGATAGCTTATAATATTAGGGCTTATTTTAAACTCATACTAGGTATTAGGTTTTAAGTGTATCAATCAATTATTTTTTAAGTAAATTATGAGGTAGTATATAGTATATAGGAATATAGCATAAGTAATATTACTGTCACACCTTTTCTAGTTTGTCTTGTAATAAAATGTTTATAAGTACAACAATATTTTTTAGTTTTATGTGTGCATGGTCACACTACACAATGTTATCGGTTAAAAATATAATAAAGTTGATTAATGTTAAAATAAAGAGTTCACAAAGACAGGAAACGTGTTAAACTTTAATGACAATATTTTCACAATTTCTGATGTGGCCGTCGTTTGTATAAAAGTTCGGGTTACATAAATTAGTGCTACAACATGGAACACTCAAACGGGACGTTGAAAAGGAAGTATTTTTTTATTTACTCTCTAACTATTATGTTTTACGTCAAGGTTTTTGTTGCACAAATTGAGTCTGAATTATACTCGTAAAATAGAATAAGAATATTAATCGTTTATTTAGCTAAAGTTAGAGAGTTTTGGAACACTCCGTCTGCACCATAGGAGGATTGAGTGTTCTAAATAAACCTAAATAAAATCCAAATAAACAGCTAAAATCAATTGAATATTTGTGAATAGTTTACATAAAATCTACACAATTATTCCACATAAAAATGTTAAACATATATCTAGTATATATGTTGAATCACGAGTTACAGTATTTTCTCAGACTAGCAGATTGAGTGTTCTAGATAATTGACTATAACTTTCTAATGCGAACGTCTTATTTTCTTTTTTCAACAAGGCTACTTGAAAAAATAAACAACCCATAAAGGGTTGAAATATGGGATGAAACTGTGAGATGAAATTTTGTATGAGAACTCTAAACCGCATAACCGACTTAAATGAATTTTGGCACAAACATAGTTGATAACCCAAGTTTAAATATAGGTAGTACTTCTTTTTAATGTCAACCCCTAAGGGGCTTAAATAGGGGATGAAAGTTTGTATGAAAAAAATAAACTGCTAAATCAATTTTTATGAAATTGGCACGAAAATATTCGGAAGCCCTTTTTGATGCCCCGGGTGTCGGGGATCGCGAGCTGATCTCCGGCCACCGTATGCGCGTTTCAAAGAGCAGTCAGCAGCATTGACGGGGCCCGATAGGGCCACTACCTGCCGGGTTCGCGGGAATGTTCTAACGAGATACCGCAGCCCCGGAAAGCAAGGAACAGAGTGGGTTTTTGTCAGTAAAAGTCTGACACTCCCGCTCTACCCAGAGAGAATCATTCGATGATTTATCCACCACAAAAAAAGCAAGCGTGCTTGATCTTCGAGCACATCATAGCTTACCATCATCGGGTGAGATGGTGATCAAATTCGATCTATTACTACTTTATTCGTAAAAAAAAATACGCGTAAAAATTTAGTCACAATTTTGATATTTTTTTCAGAACTGGCTGATACTTACGAGTGCCATATTTGCAATGTCAATGTGCCAATTACTTGTTACCAAAGACACAACGAAAGTGTACAGCATGAAACTTTTAGGAAAATATACCAGAAAGTACTTGAAAGGGTGGCCAAACAAATTGATGTAAACACAAAAAATATTGACCATGATATCAATGAGGACGAGTATTACTGCGAACCATGCTGTAATATCATTAAAATCAAAAACAAACAAAAACACGAAAGATCGGACTATCACGGAAAATCACTTAAAGAGATTAGTGTCATAAAAGAATTTTATAAAATATTTAAAGAAAACAAACTTAATGATGACACTGAAGTGAGTGAAGTGAAGCGTGAAGACTGTGATCTTAATGATGACAGTGAAGTGAGCGAAGTGAAGCGTGAAGAGTGTGATGACAAGAATAATAATAATTTGAAAACTTGTGAAATTCTTGACAGTGACGACGATTATTTTGACGAGGAGAGTAGCCTGCCAGAAGCGCCAGAAGAATTAATCAGATACCAATCACATATTGAATTTAAAAATGAAAGTTTCGAAGAATATTTAAAGAATATGATACAGAAACATAACCTGAAAGTCTCTCTACCTGCTGTTGATGGTGAATTTATGTTAATAACTTCTCCAAATGGGGATACAGTAAAGGTAATATTATTTTTCTATATGCTTGCATTTCTCGGCACGAATCTTGAGTGCTGACTCACTGATCTTTGGGTCGCTTTGGTGTGAGGTGGGACGACTTTGTTTTATCTATAGATACTACTAACTTTTGCCTACGACTTCGTTCGCGTGGGAAGGTTTTTCCGCGTAAATCCCGATCCCGTGGGAATTCCGGGATAAACGTATGCCTATTTGTTATTCCAGGATGTCTATCTACTTACCAAATTTCGTTCAAATCCATCCTGTAGGTCCAGAGAGTAGTGTGTACAAACACGCATGTTTTTTAAAATTCTTTCTCTATATCTGTTTCGTAACCCGCTCTATTTCTTTTTATGAAATGTGCAGACAAATTTTTTTACTGTTTTATTGTATGTTGTAAAGTTTGTATGTAAGGGGTAATGTCCGGAATGAACGATACAATTCTAAAAAAAATTCGTTGGTATTATGGTGCATTATTTGTGTGTGCTATCTTAGTTCTTTGTTTTGTTTTATAGGTATCCCGCCAACATTTTCATAGCTATATAGGCATTAAAAATAATATATATTGTCAGCTATGCAATATGTGGATCTCCGAAGATACCAGGCCTCATGATGTCACTGAAACCCATGTGAAGAACATATTCAAGCCATTAAACGACAATTTTGCTAGACGGGTAAGAGAATTTTATCTTTTTTATTGTTTACCTGTTACTTGAATAATTTATCGTGGATTTACCGAAAACAAAACAACTTAAAAACAGAAAAGTTTCTTACTTCAGACTATACCCACATTGCGGATCTGATCAAAACCATAACCTAGACCAGGGCTTCCCAAACTGTGCGTCACGGCGCCCTGGGGCTCCGCGGTATGGTGGGATTATCCCAGGGGCGTTGTGAGGCTATCTATATGTTTTGTTTTTATGTTTTTTATTTATTTTCTAATTAAAAATTTAGAGTTTTTCTGACACAATGTTATTAAGCTAGAACTACAACTAGTAGGTAAATGTATGGCAAAAAGGCCAGGGCGCCACAGTTAAAATTAGTTTGGGAAGCCCTGACTTAGACGATTCCGTTACGACGCACACACACACATACGAGGTGTGTGGGGTACACATCTCACACACACAATGCCATACGCTGAAACACACTTGCATGTACCTGTACTACATAAAATTTATTATTGAAATACTAAATTGTAACTTTTACACTAAAAACTTTTAGGAGCTAGGACTTGTTTCCAGCTCATGGACCTTGAAACAAGTCCTAATTCCAGATAGAGGGAATTACGAAATGGAGAAATTCCCTCTGAATGTCATAGACCTTGAAACCTCAGGAAGTCCTAGGAGTGATTGTATGATACAACCAGAAAAAAACTAAATTGTAACTTGAGAACTTAAAACGGAATATTTTCCTTGTGTGTATTTGTGTATCTTTGGTTTCGAGTTTCCGATATTTCGCAACTGTTGCAAGCGCCAAGATCACGGATGAACTGAAGTAATTGCGGATGAACGTTTATAAGCAGACAAATCAGTCTACCCTCTTTCTCGTTCGTTTTTGTGATTGACACCGCTACCACTGTCACGTGTATAAAAACTCACCGTGTCGACTCGCGAACTTTTTAAGGAACATTTTCGGATTTTACACATTTGAACCACTGGATTTCAGGGGTTCAACAAGAGATACACATGGTGAATATCCCGTTTTAAGTTTTAGTCATACTGTCAGTGACCATGTTGGCTTAAAAACTTATAAATTGTAACATAACTTTCACCATTTACTTAGCCTTCGGCCAACTATGTACGCCTCAGCTTCTAGTCTGAAAGTCTGAAAGTCTCACTGGATGCAGCTGAGTACTTGTGATTTACATGGAACAACAGCATATCTGACCTCTACAACCCAGTGAAATGAAATGAAATAAATATTTCATTTGTAAATTGGTTATAAATAGCACTTTTATACGTCATGTTTTTTGGCGTGTTTAGTTTAGCTAGATGAGGCCGGTATTTCTTATTGATTACTCTGAGAAGAAAAACGGAAACAAATACAGAGGTCAGTCAGTCCAATTGCACTTGTTGCACTAACAGGGCATAGAACTCGGCACCTATTTCTCAGCAGTTGCGCTTGCGGTCATTAGATCAACATAGCAGCATAAATACAACCAAGGTATACTATAATATACAGAGTTGATACGACGAGGGTCTTTCCTTTAAACTGCGTATACTAGGTACCATTTTCAAGCTTTGCACCAAAAATCAATTAAATAGGAGAAGTAGTTTAGTCGCAAATGATTTTGATGAGATGCACCTTAAAGCGATAAATCTGACCAAGACAAGAGATAACACACGCCGCGCCACTTTGTTACCTAGGTATTTAAGGTCAGTCACATTTATTTACAAAGGGTGGTTGCGTTTTACTCTGATTTGTAAGCTATTTAGTTTGTTTGAAAAAAAAATTATTTGTCTTTTTGTTTTTTGACTGTATCAAATTAACACTAAACACGTATAGTGTACGTGGTGTAATTTAATGCCCCTCTGTCGTATCAACTCTGTATAATGCACCTCCTTATTAGCTAATTCCACCGATTGCTTGGCGTCTGCCACCTGGACGTGACCTGCAGTGGCCAGTTTGGAAAGCAATCAATAGACTCTAAACCCAGGTCGGCCGCTGCAGGCACAATTTAGCGAAGTGGGGCATCATAGAACACAACGATACCCAGTGTGATTGCGATGCTCCAGACCAAACCATGCCCCATCTGTTGCAGTGTCCAACGTGCCCATATACGTATTCCTTTAAAGACCTCGCGAGACTGCGACTAGCGTGGCTACCTACTGGGCCCGACATAATATTAAATTTATTAATACCATCGATTCGACGAAGAAGAATGACGCCTGCGCTGCGTAGTCGCGGCGTCTGCGCTGCGCATACGTTCATCGAACGCCTACACTGGACAAACGCTAGTGTGAAAGCGATCTAATATGTTCCTCTGAACCTCTGTACTACGCTCATCAGTAACCTTACTATTAGTATTATATTTAAGTTTATTATGTAAGTAAGAATAAGAGGAGCTTGTTGCTATAATAATAGCCGCATAATTCGATCCTCATGGTTAACACTGAACGCTATGTCGGGCACGTCGGACACTTCACCAACATAACTTGACCTCTAATTTTTTTGCTATATCGATTACACCGCAACAGTGAAATCAAACTACATCAAAATATACAATAAATTAGGTGGGGTTAGAATGGAGATTGGGCACTGGGAGACCCCCCGACGACGGCGAGCTGTCGCTTAATCGACATAGCAAAAAAAAATTAGAGGTCAAGTTATGTTGGTCAAGTGTCCGAAGTGCCAGAAATTCTGGCACTAGTCTGGCCACGGGGTATCGTGTAACCCAGATACTGGGTTGTGGAGATCAGATAAGGCGTCGCTCCATGTAACACACTAATGCTCGGCTTCATCCGATCAGAAGCTGACCCTAAATATGTTTGGAAAAGCTAATCAGATGACCATACCTATAAGTAAGAAAGCGCACTGTTATTCCTATAAAAAAAAATAACCGAAAAATATTTATTTTATATTTCAGGTGAGCACAGTTTCTAGTCACTGTATCCCCTGCAACGAGGTAATCGTAACAGGCTCTGACCACCATACTCTCGATGATAACCACAAAATGATTATAAAAAAAACACAAATACCTAAAACGCACAAAACATTTTGCAAGGACTGTAATATTTACATAGACATCCTTAATTACTCCGTTCATCTCATATCAAAGAAACATATAAACGCACTCATGAAAGAAAACTCTATGCAAAGCACTGGAAACGACGATACATTTTGTAAATTATGTAATGTCACTGTACCTAAGTACGCATTGCAATATCATATCAATTCAAAACTACATTCAACGAAAAAGAGTAATAACGATGAGTCTATAAATCTTGCATCTGAAATAAATGACAGAACTAAAGTTCCTATTAAAACAATTAACAAAAATAATGCGCCGACTGAAACTAATCATAAGAACAATAACCCTATAGCAGCGGAAATAAAAGTTACTCAGTTTTGTGAAGTCTGTAAAGTAAAAGTACCTAGTGGTGGAATGAAAATCCATGTAGCTGGAAAACCACATAAGACACGATATGCTCAATTGAATTCTGGTCACAAAAACGTCATAAAAGCCAATGAAAATAAAGTAAAAATAGCCGCGAATAACTGTACTGTCGCTAATACTGTTAGATCGGGAAGTAGTAGCATATTAGACGACAGTATAGTCAGCACCAGCACTGCATCAAACAGCAATAAAACTGATGAAGAAAATGATAAAATCAATTCATACTACGTACTGACGGAGTTTGTTGATAAAAACAAAACAAAAGTTAGATGCAAAATTTGCTCCGTAAATATATTTTACGTTAACAGAAATGTTATTGAACATATGGAAGGTAGGAATCACGAAATCGCAGAAAATGAACTTCTTCACTTTCATTGTATATCACGAGAGTCAAATGGATTTATTTGCAAATGCTGTGACGTGAAAACTGCAGAGTATTTAGACCATATCAATAGTAAAGGGCACACACTGAAATTCCAAGAAACACGCAGACCTGATAAAAATGAAATGCGAAAGTACGTTTATGAAGAAAACGTTAATAGTCCCATATCGCGTTGTCACCGAGAAATGTACAGAAACTTGCTCAAACATAACGGTATTTTAAAGCTAGATGACGCAATCCACTATTGTGGGATGTGCCAGATAAAATTAGGAAGAATCAGTGAGATTGATCATGTTCTTGGTGAGAGACATCGAACAGAATTCGAAAAACACAGTAAAATTGCGTCACTCTTAGAGCAGTTTAACTAGGCAGACGTTATAACACTTTAATAAAATGTTATCGACGATACTAAGGCGCTGTCGATAGAAGGATACCGTAAGAACATTATTTTTTAAAAATTGATTTAATTTATAATATTAATTATGTTATGCTTTGATTTTAATTATTTTGTTCTTTGATTTTAATTAAATTATTATATTCTTTGAATTTGATTATTTTATTCTTTAATTTTTATTATGATTTTAATTTCAAATTTCGATTTTTGTTTAGATTGTGGTTGAAAATTTAACTATGTTTTGAGTAATTAAGTGCTAATTAAAATACACTTTCACACTATTTGCCTGAACCCACTCCAGACATAAGGATATCTAATTTGGTTGGTGGGGTAACAAGATTGCTAGTAATGTGAACACTAACCACATTGCTAATTCTTTTAAAATAATGTCAGTCTTTAGTTGTTTAACCTCTCAAGGACCGCCATTATTTACGTCAACTATTAGTTGAGCCCCGCTGGCACACAAATTTTGTGCCAGCGGGGCTCAACTAATACTTGTTTGCTGGCACGTTTTTGTGCCGCTGGCGCTCTAGAGGTTAAATTACCTTCCTGATGGTGATAAAAACTTGGATAATTATTAGCTCAAAATATTGAGCATCTTGAGACGAAAACGTTTTCTTACAATTTTTTGGAGATTGTGATTTATTTCTGTAAAATATTTTTGTATGTACGAGTAACTATAGTCTGGCAAACGAAAGTAGAGACTAAAAATATCAGCATAGCAACCCCAAAACTACTATGAAATACTTGGAATAACCTTATTTGATACTTTAGAATTATCTATTTTATTTGATTGGAATAAAAATACAAAAGGTAGTTTAGGTAAGTAATAGTTTAGATATTGTCTTAATTCGAATTAAAAAAAAAAACAACAGTATTCTAAAATAGTTCTGATTTATTCACTATATTCAAAATCTGAATGTAAGACTTCCATGTGGAAAGTTTCATTAGTCACTGGAATCATTGTTTCCTACATTAATTTTAAAACTTTCTAAGTTATTTTCTGTAATTCTGTCCCTTTCTTTATATTTATTTTCAACATGGATGACATGATCAGTCATTGTCTTTCACTCGAGAGTTATATTTTCAAACGACTCTTTTATAACTTTCTCTAACTCCACTGCAGGCAGAGCAATATTTTTACTTGCCACTTTACGTTTAGCCAAACTCCATACTAACTCAATGGCATTTAGATCACAGTGGTAGGGGAGAAGTCGCAATACCTCGTGCCCATTCTGCTTCAGAATTTCATGAGCTTCATATACGGGCTCTGGTGTTTCGTTTTAAATTTGTTTTCTAACGATATAAAATTCGTTAATTATGTTACGAATAGCATCTATGTCGAAACTATCTAAGTCGGACACTGTGGGTTTATATGGCCTTTACGCGTACCTTCCTTTTTAATTCTTTTTAATGTAGTAACGCTCACTTCTGTAAAGAATGGTAAAACAGAATTATTAAGTTCTGCAAATCATGAATTAAATTACATCTTTATAAAAGTTATGTACTCCTAGTAAAAACTTACCAGTGATTGAAGCTATTTCATCAAAGTACTGGTTCTGGGTTCTTATGCTATCTTTCTGCTCTAAATCCGTAAGTTATTCAATAGTTTTCACCATCTCATCAACCCTTGCTACATCTACCAGATTGTCTATAAAAGAAAAAAAAAATGTTAAAACCCATGCAACATTTAATAGTATGTTAAATAACCATAATGCATTATTATGAAGGTGTTTAACATACTATAAAATGAATGTGAATCAAAACAGATAAATATTTTTCCTCGCTAAAAGATAAATATAAATTATGAATTACGACAAAGTATCAACTTAGTAGCGTCATACTAACTTATGAAATCGAACACCACACGTAAACAATCTTGTTTTTGTTTGAATTCGGCGTCTTTCTCCTGTTGTTTTTCTTGATATTTAGACATCATGCGAAACAACATCTCCCGTACTCCACTTTTAATAGTTTTGTTCATTTTTCGCTGAATAAACGCTATTAATAAGATCACAACAAATCACCAACAACACGCCATCTTGTTTTGGAGAATTGAGTTTGACATTTGTATAGCATTGCCATATAAAAAGTTTGCAAATAATTCGAGTGTCTACTTTCGTTTGCCAGACTCTATCTTCCATCAATAATAGTACAGTACGTTTCAACTAATAATAGGAAAGACTTAGCGCCATATTGTGTCTTAGCTGCCAAATCGAACCATTTGGGTAGACCTAACAAAACAAAGATATATTAAAATATTAATTTACAAATATTGCTGTTCGTTTGTGGAATGCATTGCCGGTGTCAGTAAGACAAGCTCAGTCAGTCGCCACTTTTAAGAGCTCGGTTGCTAATAGCTATGTCCACACTGTGCATTTTCATCTTCAACTTTCGTCTTTATCTTTCTATTCAACTTTCGTTTGACGCTTTCAATAATTGAATGCGTTAATGAACGCAACACCATAGTTCAGTCGTAGTTTCTGACTTTGATGCTTGACTTTGATGACTTGCTCTTTGGAGAAATATGAGCGAAGACTTTTTATCTTTTTTTTAACTCCATCGATATCAATTTTATATTTATTAACCAGAACTTGCAAACCATCGTTCCTCTTTGCTTTATTTGTGTAAAGTTTATTATTTGGATCCCAAAGTTGTGGAAAGCTTCTGTAATCTTCAATAAACTTTAATGTAAAATCTTTTTCTTCGTCCGCCATCTTGTTGTTGAACGCTTTAAGGCACAGAAATCCACCCGAAGCCGGAAAACGTGAATCACAGCGCGCGCTTCGCTTTCAACTCTCATCGCGCATGCGTTAGGGCATGCATTACGCGCGCTGTTGACTGCGCTATAACGCATGCCCTTAATGAACAAAAAAAGGCACAATGTAGACATAGCTATTCACTTTCTTTCAATTTTATAATTATTCTTTTGTTTCCTCTCCACATGATGTTAAAGAACACATTATATTTATATATAAGTAGCTGTCCCGGCACACCTTGTTCTGCCTTATTTCTCTAAAATAAAGTAATATTGTTTTTTTTTTTTTATGTTAATAGCTGCCTCGACAGATTTAGTTCTGTCAAGTGATTGGCCTGTCGCAGTCTAATAGAAATAAAATAACATTGAAAGACTAGTAGTATTTTTGACAGGCCTGTGGGTCTAGTGGTCAGTGGCCCTGACTGCTATGCACGAGGTCGTGGGTTCGATTCCCACCCAGAACAAATGTTTGTGTGATGAGCACGATCATTTGTTCTTTGTCTGGGTGTAATTTATCTATAATATGTATGTATTTAGAAATATATATGTATGTTTAGCAGTTGTCTAGTACTCATAGCACAAGCTCTGCTTAGTTTGAGACTAGATGGCGTTGTGTGAAAGTTGTGGAATATTATTATTATATCATTTATTACACTTTACAAACATATTATTTACATTTTTAAATATTCCTATAAAAACAAAAAAAACATTTAAAAATATAAAAAACAGTAGCCCACCGGTATCGGGTACAGGGTCCAAGCTACCGGTGGTCAGGGCTCCCGAGAGAGGAATCTCCTAACAATTCGCGACGTGTCCAGAAGTACTGCTTTCTGGATGAAGCCCTTGATCCAGCTGCCCAACGAGAGCCTCCTAAGATGTTTGTCGAGGCTCTTGGCTATTATACCATTGGCCGAGACGACTATCGGCACAATGATTGCTGTATCCACCCCACATGTCGACAACCTCGCGAGCCAGATCAAGATACTTAACTTGCTTATCTTTTTCGGCTTTCACGAGGTTTTCGTCATGAGGGACCGCTATATCAACAATCATTGAGCGACGCTCTAATCGGTCCATCACCACTATTTCAGGCTTATTGGCAACAATAGTCCTGTCAGTGATGATAGACCGATCCCAGTACAATGTAATATTGCCATTTTCGAGAACTGGATCGGGCACATACCTATAGTACGGTACTTCTGATTCCACAAGATTGTATTTAAGAGCAAGTTGCTGGTGAACAATCCTGGCTACAAGGTTGTGTCTATGCAAATAGTCTCCGTTAGCCAGACGAGAACAACCGGAGATAATGTGACGAATGGATTCTCCCGGTTTGTGACATGCCCGACATGTGTCTACCGTACCATCCTTCACAATATATTTCGGATACTTATTCGTCATCATAACTTCATCCATAATCGCACAAACAAAACCTTCGGTTTCCCCGAAGAGGTCACCAAAATGTAGCCAGGCTACGGACGCTAATGTATCTACGTCAGACCCATGAAGGGCCCGGTAATAGCGTCCGTGAAGCTCCTTGCTCTGCCATACTTCTCTGCGGTCATTAGTACCTAATACTACAGGTTTGCACCAATTCTCGCTACCTAAGGAGAGCGGAGTGAGGCCTTTGTCCACCGCTACCACATCTCGATGCATACCCAGGTCGGCTTCTAGGAAATATTCCCTAAGGCTGCATACCTCGCGGTTGTGCAGGGTCTTTGCATTTAAAAAGCCACGACCCCCGCACTTCCGCGGGATATACAGCCTCATCACCGATGAACGTGGGTGATGCATCCGATTTGCAGTCAGCGTTGTGCGGGCCCGCCTGTCCAAGGCGTCAAGTTCAGTCTGAGTCCATTTGAGTATGCCAAAAGAGTACATCAATACTGGCATGACCCAACCATTGAAGGCACGCACCTTGTTTCCGCCTGATAGAAGACTATTCAGTACTGTATTCAGGCCGCCAAAGAAGCGTTCCTTCAGTGATTGTTTAACATAAGCAACATTGATGCCTAATGCCTCTGACATACCCAAATACTTGTAGGTTTCAGTTGAGCCGAGGGATCTTAGGTGTATGGAGTCCGAGAGTTGAGTTCCCACGGATTCCATAATCTCCCCTCGCTTTACATGCATGACCGCACATTTGTCCACCCCAAATTCCATCCTGATGGCGCTACTGAAGGTTTCCGTTACCTTCAGTAGCTCCATGAGTTGCAAGTTGCTGGGGGCAAAAAGTTTCAAATCATCCATGTAAAGCAAGTGTGATATGACCTGACCACCTCTTCTCAACTGGTAGCCCAGCACCGAACCCTCCAGCAGTGTACTAAGAGGGTTGAGAGCCAGACGAAACCACAGTGGGCTCAGACTGTCGCCCTGAAAAATACCACGCTCAATCCTAATCGGTTCGCTGTTTTCCTGGATCTGTCGACATCCTGGGTAGCAGAGGACCGTCTTCCATTGCCCCATACATGACTCAAGGAAAGTGCGGAGTATTGGATTTATTTTGTACAACTCAATGATATTATAAAGTACAGATATGTTACGTTCATAGTAATTTGCGTTGAAATTTGTTCCGCGTAGTAAAAACTGCACACATCACGGATATCTATAACACACATTGACAAGTTTTACTGATAAGTAGAACAAAAGATACGAAACAACACGCAAGTGAAAGAGATAGCTATAATTCTAACAATTGCGCTTCAAATGAGTCCTTGTGCCATAGGATAACATTTTTATAGCCGTAGAGTGGACAATCGATTGAAGAGTAAGTACGTAGGTAAGAAATTAAACATCATAATGGTTAATTACGGATCAAGTATTACCACTAATGTTTGTATTCAGCTTAGCCCATTATATTCAAAAGTAAAGTAGAAATTAATAGTCATTATGTTAATGAAATAATTTATGATCAGTCATAACAATAATTGTATGATTCGAGAACTTCGTCAAATCGGAACTTCATCTTGGTTGAAGCAGGTGGAAAGCTAGTAATCAATAAATAATCAATTTCATGACACAACTATAGGTTTCATAATTAAATGTCATGTAGCAGTTTCTTTGTAGGTACCTATACTGGCCAAACAAATTCAACGTTGGCGAAAATGCAAGCAACAGGTAGCTGACATTTTATAAAACATTATGCAGGCAGCATTATGTTTTATAAAATGTTTTAGTTACCTACCTCTATAATTGGAACTGCATTTTTTAAGCATTGTTCGACCACATTTCGAAACATATTTGTTAGTATTTTGGAAGTGATTGCTAAAAAAAAACCTGCTCTTTTTATGTTATCCAGTCTGATTCGCTTTTTTGTTCACGAACAATTGCGATCCAATCTTGAAGTCGAACCTGATCCCTCGGAAAACTAATTCAATAAAAAAACAGTTATAATCCTCAATAATTAGTCAAATGAACTTTAGTCAAAAAAATTGTAACACAAAACAAATTAAAACAACTCAATCAATATCGCTTCTACACTTGTAAACTTTTAACTAATCTATATCCGCACGCACGCATCCTTATCGCTCTCGCGACAAAACAAGTTTGCTCTCTCTGTCTTCACCTAGATATGGCTCCTAAGCATAATTTATTGGCAAGTTTGGAAAACAAATGAAATATAAAAAATATTCTTAATATATTTGCATTCTCACATGTGGTATGAGATCCTTTGTATTTTGTTTACTTTGGAAGTATAATTCGTACACTTCCGAAACTCACACGATGGCATTTTTGATAAATAAAATCTAAGGACACGGGTATTACGGTGCGGCATGCTTGTGGTTGCGTTCGACGCAGACTAGTTGCAAGACGTTCCAATTAGCTCGTGTTCGAGTCTTCACAACGCGCGCGCCTATAACATATCTGTACTATAAAATATCATTGGTACAACTCCAACACCTTCATGAGCCATGTGTGTGGAACCGAGTCAGGCCTTCCTATAATCTATCCAGCATGTCGACAGATTCCTTCGCGAACGACGAACCTGTTGGTTATTATTATTATTTAATGTGGTGACAATTTAAGTCCATGCAGCCTCTTTCCATCCAAAATACTGCACCAACGCTTATGTTCTTATCACTTATTTTGCTTCACGATTACTGATCATCATCATTAAGTAAAATAACACAATTTTTTTACACAATAAAAATCTTGCTATATTATTTTCATTAATGACATGCAACCTCTAATCAACTTGAAGGCATACCAAAGATAATCCTAACACGCCTTTGTTTTGCTTTGATTGACGTCAAATGTTTGACAGCTGGTGGCTGGGGACCGTAGACTAGTAGGTAGAAGATCCTTGCCGTAGACAGAGAATGCTATAGACAACGACAGAGCGTGTCGCAAAAAGAGACAAAAAATAAGTACGTCACCGTATTAAGGGTTACCATGTAAGGAATAATTTACCCCATAATTATTTATTTATGTACACACATGACACAACAGAAAAAATATAAATACAGACAAAAAATCACATAGGTGCTGCTTATTTCCTAAAAAAATTCTTACAGCAGACCTGCGACAGGAGAATTGAAGAAGAGATGATAGACACAGTGTGTATAAATACTAATTACGATAAATAAAACATACATAGCTAATAAAGTAAATTATAATGATATAATAAACAAATATATACATACATAGAGTTAATATACATATTTATATTAATGCTACACAAATATATACCTACCTATAATAAATATATAAAATTACGTGATGTTAGATAGGTAATGATCTTTGACCAGCTTTTTGAAAATACTAATGGCTTTAGCTTCACAGATTTTAGCGGGAAGTGAGTTCCCACAGTCTTACTGCATGAAAGGAGAAGGAGTGGGAATAGAAACGGGTTTTATCGGATGGGAAATTGAGATGGATGAATGAATTAGTGACAGAATTAAAAATAACGACATTAATCCTGGACAGGAACACTGCTTTATCGATTATAATAGGTATAGACCGGTATAGTATAGACACGAGATGGGGAAGACATGCTGCCGAACTAAAATTATTTGCGATAAGAGTTCAAGTTCAAGTATTTATTTCAAATAGTGCTTACATAATTTTTCTATCTTTGACAAACACAGATAATTTCTTTCTTAACGTATTAATTAAGTACAGATAGAGTAAACGACGGTGTCTGAGCTAGTATTAACTGTGTGACAGACACCGGCACCTTCCTCCTACACAATATAAGAACAAGTACCTACAGAACAATGTTTCTTAGTGTTAATAAATTATGTGCTAGAGATCTGTCGAAGTATCAACTATGTAAGTATGTACACTTAAAATTGTAATAATATAAAAAGAAAACGTGTATAAAATTGTAATAATATATGTGTGTGAGTGTGGGTGGGTGTGGTAGTGTGTGCGTATTATTATTAGAGTAGGAGAGTGATGACGATGTAGTTTAAACTGCTATTTTTTATATGATAGTATGCACTGGCTTTGTGAGCAAATAATACAACATATTTATGAATGTTTAAATTATCTTCAATTTCCATAATTGTTTCTTCATGTAAGCTGATCGAAGAAGATGATGGAATACAGGCCATGGTTTCCTGTAAAAGATAATTATCTTTAAGACATTAATTAATACAAAACAGGTGTAGGATAGTGTTGTTTACAAAAAATATAATTTTAAGTTCTAAGTATTTTAATCTCAGAACGAGTATCAAGTTATATTGATTATTAAAGCTTGAATCGGGTTCAATCTAATAGAAGCTTGTCACAGACATTTATTGCTAATAAAATGCACCAAATAATGTTTGGTGCATTTTATTTGCAACTACCACGGTAATTATGCTAAACACTTTTAAAAACACTAAACATAAGTAAAAATCTTATAAAACTTGAATCGAAACTTAATATGTCATTGACTGAATATTTACCAGAATAGGTACAGCATTAGGTAAGAGCAGAGTCATGTTTCTTCTTTTTGATTAACATTTTGTTCTCAAAATGTCTGCTGCAAATTTTTGATGACGGTTTCGATGTCCAATCTGTTCATCCTGTAGCTTCAATCCAATTGCGGCGTAAATTATCATGTTGAGGAAAACTGAAACAAGCCATAAATCTTTCAGATTACATATCACAAAATATTATTTCCTATAACGGAGGGTAATAATTTATAGAAAAGTTGGCAACAAGTTGCGGTTAGAATTTACAATAGTATTTTTCTCGTTTTTTAACAATAAATTAATATCTAGGGTACATTATACACAATTTGTGAACCTAATAAAATGTTACTGAATGCCTAGTAACTGATTAAGAGTGGTATACTTACAAATAAAAAGACAATCCTGGCATTTTCCTTCCACTATCACTTTTACACCGTATAACGCAACACCGCACCATTTTTTTTTAAACAATAGTCGAAACACTCAAGTCTAAAGAATTCACAACAAAATATAACACGAATTACTATACTGAAGCACGTAAAAACTGTATTTTTTATGAAGACGATAGCTAGCTACACGTTATCTGTCAAACTTTGTTTAGCAAAGTAGTATGCTAACCTTGAGAAAAGTGGCACGCTTCGTGAAACAAAAAAAAAACATCGGCTTAAGTTGCTCTTTTTCTTGTGTGACTGCGATAAAAGATATCACTTTGTCTATAGGTTTCTCTGTCTACGCTGGGGACCAACTGGGGACTGAGTGGTTTGTATGGGAAAAGAAGATTGATGTTTTTACTATTTTTCTCGATTTTTTACTTTTTTTTTCTCCATATAAACCTTCCTCAGACTTCATCAAACACAACAAAAAAGAAATCAGCCAAATCGGTTCAGCTGTTCATGAGTTTTGCGCTTAGCAACACATTTAGAAATTCATTTTTATATATATAGACTAGTATTTGCGTGTTGCGCGAGGTGCAAGCACCTCGCGTGCTTGTGAAAAAAAAAGTGGGGGGGTGATGGGGGGTTTAGTATTTGCGTGTTGCGCGAGGTGCAAGCACCTCGCGTGCTTGTGAAAAAAACTAAAGCATTGCCCCTCTAAATCAAGTATTTGCGTGTTGCGCGAGGTGCAAGCACCTCGCGTGCTTGTGAAAAAAAAAAAAAGAGGGGGGGGGGGTGATGGGGGGGGGGTTGCACAAGTATTTCGACTAAAGCATTGCCCCTCTAAATGAATCTGAAAAAAAAAATGTTCCAAGTCTCTTAGATTCGTAGATCCGCCTAAAGGGGGGGAGAAGGGGGGCGGGGGGGGGACTTTGAAAAATGGTTTTTACTTTACCGAGCCTCCTCTATACGAATCCGTAAAAAAAAAAAATACGGGTCTCGTAGTTTCCGAGATACGATAGGGAGGGGGGAAAAGGGGAGGTTTGGCACTTTTCCCGTAGGTTTCAGAGTTACTTGTTTACGAATCTGTCAAAATATACCCACCTCCCCATCCACCATCTGGGAGAACAATTATGTCAGTGAGTCAGTGAGTGGTAATTTAGCTTTATATAGTATAATTACTTATGTATTGTATTTATATATATATATATATATTATTTTCTGTTTTTTGAGTACACTAATTTAGCCCTCCCCACTTTAATTAAAGTTTTGAAAGTCCTTCCAAAGGTTGTCTGGAAGATATCGCTTTTAACCCTTTGACCGCCACGGTTCGCGCAGCGAAAGTGCACGCTGTACGCCAAGCCATTTTTTATCACGGTAAGCTAGTGATGAGGTTAAATTCGGGTATTACTAAATATCGATAAAATTATAATCCATAATACTTATTGATTTTCGCTATAAATATTTATTTAATATATAAATTTATATACATTTATATTCACGAGAACATGCTTAATATGTATCAATGCTAATATTGGCTAAACTAATATTTAACTAATATCCACTAATAAGTATGGTATCCTAATATGAGATTACTAATATATTCAATATTATGAATATTGAATATATATATATGATTTGACCCTAATATAACATCTCTAGTACCACAGTCCACAGACACATATCGTCGTTGCGCGTGCAAAAGTCGCTATGTGGTAAATAGTCATTTTCTTTTTTTTATGCAGTTACCTCCAATGAAAGATGGCTTCGAATTAGTGACGTGACAAGCACAACTAAAATGGCAACAAATAAATTTCTTTTCATTTTACATTGCAGGTAGGAACCAATAAAAGAAAGATTAAGCCGAATCGCTAACTTTGAATATTTGTAATTAAATTATCTTAATAGTTGAAGTTGTTTTTCTGTTTATTTTTGATGCTCGAAAATTATAAAATTATTTGAAAAATAAAAAAAAAATTGTCTCATGAGTTTTATACAAAATAAGAACTAATAAAAAAATGGGTTTTCCCCCTTTAATTGAACACTGATCCCCAATTAGTTGAACTAAGATTTTGATATGACTTAAGAGAAGGCGTAGAAATTGTGTACCTAATTTATTAGTGTATTTTTAATGAAAATAATAAAAAATAGAGGAAAAACTTGTTTATTTAATAAAATAATTAGGTAGTCTAAAATGGCATAGTATTTATTTATTTATTTATTTTAGGGAAAAACAAACAGTAACATATTACATAGTTATACATAGGCTTACATACAAAAATATGATAAATATGCTACCCACAACGTTTTCCACGGATTACTATATAAAAACTAGAGCGACATAATTATAATACGGTGTGATTTACTTTATAAACTAAAAGAAAAGCAACAGTTAATAAAGTGCGGTGCAGAAAATGTAAAATACAAATGATTTCATAAACAGGGCAGACGAAATTACACGTTAATCACAAAGTCAACTGCCGATCCTTAATAATTGCTCGAATTTGTTTCCTGAATAAATTTTTGCTGAGGAAAAATATGTCGACTGTGCCAAACTCATTATTGTAAGTCTCAACTAAACGATGAAGAGGTGAGCGTAAACCAGCATTGGATTTACAACGGCTAGTAGCAAATAAGTGTCGTGTGCGTACCTCACGTACATGTACTGTTCGTATTCAATACCTTAGTAACAAATTAGGAAAATACTTGACGAAAGAAGGTAGAAGAACTTTTCAAAAAGGTACTAGGTACCTTTACAACTCTAACTTAAAACTAGTATAACCTCAATTAAAAAGAAAACCTTCTCTATAATAAAAATAATTCGTACATATTGAGATCACAATTTTCAAAAGTAATCATCCACTTCACCCAGTTCGAGGATATGGCAATCTCTTGGTTATAGCAGACATCGATACTTCTTCTAAATCTTCGGTAGATGGTTCAACAAAATATGTCAGGTCATCAAATTTGCTTGCTTTCCTTCGCAGACCGCATCTGTAATAGATTACCTCTTTGTTTGAATGTTTGAACATAAGTAGCTCATCATGCACCTGCATCATGCCCCTTAAATTGTTTAAAACGGTCTACATGCATGCAAGTATTTCATTATTGTATTTTCTAGGTGTACATTCGTTAAAATTTAGGAAACAAAACAAAAAGTTGAACGAAAAAAATTATAAGGATATTTTTGGCTCAACTTTTGATAATTTATCCTAAAAGTGAACACTACTGATTTCATACTATATTGAAACCAATAAATCTTGAAAAATTTAAATAAATATACCCGTTCAACTTTTGGTTTTTAGTTTATTAAATAAACAGATATTTTTAAACAATACATAGATCATTTTTATCCACTAGGTAAATGGTAATGATTATTAAATATTCTATGTACTTTTTACCATTACATGAACGGTGTTCAATTATTGGCTAAAGTCAAAAATATTAAAACCATTACTGAACAGTGTTTTATACGCTATAAATATGTTAAATTTTATAAATATATATATGTCTACGTTTTAGTCACTTAGTTAATCAAGATTTTACTTGGCAAAGAAAAAAATGATTGTGTCAATAATTCTTAATTTAACTTAAATCTGCGGAGTACTCACCTTAAGTAGGTTTCCATACAATGATGGTTTTTGGCGCGAACCACACACAAAATTATTAAACGCAAGCGCGCCTGACGCGTGACTGCCGACGTTTTTATGGAGGCGGGCGGTGAAAATGTTGCTATAAGCGAGAAAAAAAATCTACTCATAAAAGCCAATCAGTATTGTTACAATTCTACTTTTATTTACAATTGTTCATCTTCTGGGGGGCGTTCATCTTTTGGTTCCACTACCCTACATCATTTATTTATTTCATTTATTTTTGATTAAAATGTTTTTATTTTGCAAATTGTTCAGAATTATAACAAATTTTTAGTATTTGTATTGATTGCAGTTATAGCATCATGTAGCTTAGTAAATGAATATCGACTATAACCTCATCACTAGTGTCGCTTTAAAGCGACTATGGCGTCTGGTGGGCCTATATTTTTACGAGTTTACAGATGGTCTTGGAAAAATTTAAATTTCAAGATTATACGCCAAAGAACAAGCTTTTATTTTATTTACTTTAATTTATTGAAGTATGGGGATGATATTAAAAAAAACTGTTAAAATATTCATTGACTTTATTTCCTGTAAATAAGGGTCGAAATTGGTGTCGCCTACAGGCGTCGTTGGCGGTCTGGACACTTTTTTTTGTTGTCGCCTGTAGGCGTCGTTGGCGGTCAAAGGGTTAACGATAAGACCGCCATTATAACCATAGAATTAATGAAGAATCTAATGCGTCCATATTCAGGGAAACATTTGATGATAGATCAAAGACTTTTTAATTATCGTTTGAGTTGGGCCAGACGAAATGTCGAGTGTGCTTTTGGCATACTTGCAAATAAATGGCGCATATTTCACAGGCCTTTAAACGTAAAATATGATTTTGCAGTAGACATTATCAAAGCATGCTGTGTATTGCACAATTTTGTTGTATCTCGAGATGGAAGTAAAATATCAGAAGAACTGTATATTGATGACTTCCTTTTGGACTTGCAACAAACTATAGATGATGTTATTTTATCAAATCCAGTAAATATAAGAGACGAATTTTGTAAATATTTTAATAGCGATGTCGGCGCGCTTAGTTGGCAATTGAACAAAATTAACTCAAGACCAGTAACGGAACAAAAAAAAATACTACCTGGCTTCTATTATCAAGACTGTATTCCTGTGTTGAAGAGATCACGTCAATATAAAAATATCACTGAGTTCGACAGAGGCAAGTTTACACGGGCATCGCGCGACATGGTTCTCTTTGTTCGCCAACAGCGAAATATCTACTAAAGAGTACAATATAGATAGGGACAATATCAACTGAATGGGCAATGGAAGGGAAGGGCATGTCGTTGTAAACGAATATCGGCAGTGGATGGCCAAGTGGCAGCGAAGCCAGGAAATACGAATTATAACTTCTTGTGACTTGACCACGATTATGTGACCCCCCCGCCCGGCACCAAAGCTGGATCCGCCCTTGTACAACTTGTACGGTGACGGCGCCGCGCCGTACATGATGGGGACGCGGCCTATCCTGGGGGTCTAAGTCAAGAGTGAATAGGTTACTTCTAGGTAAGCGTGCTCCATCTTCGACCACATCATCACTTACCATCAGGTAAGATGGGGGTCAAACGCGAGCCAATTATCAATAAAACGCGGTGACCTCTGTTCACCTTGGAATTTATTCACCGAGATGAACAAAGGCGACTTGTTTTATTCATTTTCTAGACTTTTGTTACCTGCATAAAGTATACCGTCGTTGCGCTTGCAAAAGGCGCTATGTGGTGTAAATCATTTTCGTTCTTTTATGCAGTTTCAATCGTTATTTTAATACACACATGCTGTAAAACAGCTATCTAATAAACGAAATAAAAAATGACTATTTACCACATAGCGACTTTTGCAAGCGCAACGACGATACTAAGGAAATTTTGAAATGAACAGACAATTTAATATTTAAATCAGTTTTATGTTAATAGCTCAATATCACAATTTGTGTAGGTTCATCACTATAAGTCTTTATTAGTATTAGTTTAGACTGGTTAAAATTGCTTGCTTTTTTTTCAAGTGATGATATTCTTTTTAATGTTACATGTTGTGCACTACACAGTGTTTGGTCATGAACTCGCAATTCTAGGTACTTTAATAACAACTATTTGAATACAAAAATGCATTGCACATTTGGGTCTAATCCACACTTCCCTGCAGCAGCTATGTTTTTAGGGTAAAAACGGAACTCTTAGATTCATCATGTCTGTCTGTCTATCCATCCGTATGTCACAGCCATTTTATTCCGAAATTATTAACCACTCAACTCACGGAAGGCCGCCGGCGGTCACACTAAAACCAGCTTAAGTTGACCTCTAATTTTTTTATTTTTTTTAACGACGGCGAGCTGTCGCTTAATCGATAGGGGAAAAAAAAATTAGAGGTCAACTTAAGCTGGTTTTAGTGTGGCCGCCGGCGGCCTTCCGTGAGTTGTCCTACTACACATGTGAAACTTGGTAAGTAGATGTATTCTATAAACCGCTTTTCAATTTTTATACAAAAAATAAAAATATATAAAATTAAGGGGGACTACCCGTACATGCAATGTCCAGTTTTTTATGAAAATTTCTCAACATCATTCTCTGCTTAATTTTTTCCCAATTATGTCAATATAACCTAATGCAGATAAGCCCTCTAGTAGCAGTAGTTCGGTTGTTAGTCCGAACTACTGAAACTTAAACATGTACCCTTTTAGTTCGGCATATAAACTAGGAATATAGTGTAAACAAACTATATCTTAATTTTATTTTTAACACGTAAAAAGAGCGACTTTTTGAATAAAATTAAAAAGGCCAATGCAAAAAAAAAAACAGTAAATTCACTTGTTTCACATTATACATAACGTGACCAGACGTCCCGTTTTGAACGGGACTGTCCCTTTTTATAATTACGAGTCCCGGTGTCCCCGCAGTGATCTCTGGGACGCAAAATTGTCCCGTTTTCTGAGACCACGTCATCGGACTCATCGGTCGATGCGAAGATAGCCGAGAATGGCCAAGACGTCGTCGCTCGTGCTTTGTTGACTATTTATTTGACAGATTTTTCGTTCGCCCACTTCTCGATATTTGTTTTCTTGTTGTTTAATGCTCGTGAACCTAGTAAATAACTTAAACTTTTTTGTCTTGGAATATTCTTCTGACTTTTAATGATGGGATTTGTATTTATTTATTTTTTACGTAGGTACTTTATATTTGACATTAACATTCATATCTGGAGCTAGGACATTGAGAGGCACGGGGAAGCACTTGCTGTTTCCCTTGACATCTCCAAAGCCTTTGACAGGGTCTAGCACGATAGCCTTATTGCTAAGCTTCCTTCCTTCGGTTTACCCACTCAACTTTGTGTTTGTACTGAAGACTTCCTGAGAGATCGGTCCATTTGAGTGGTCATTGATGGCTGCTCATCTGGTCAATTGGCAATTAATGCCGGGGTCCCTCAGGGGTCTGTTCTTTCAGCAACTTTATTCTTGCTGCACATTAACGATCTGCTAATGCCCAGTACCTTTGGGTATGCAGACGACAGCACAGTTTCTGAGAGATATGTGTCCAGCGCGCGAGCTGGTGGGTCACAGATCCAGTCTCTCCGTGAGGACATGGTTGGACGCTTGAACTTGTCCTTGAAGGTTATCTCCGAATGGGGCGATGCCAACTTGGTCAAGTTTAATGCAGCTAAGACCCAGGTGTGACTCTTCTGCGCAAAAAGGAGCCAATTTGAACCGGCTCCTACTTTCCGTGGTGTAACCGTGCCGATATCCGATCATATTGAGCTTCTTGGGTTGACTTTAACTTCCACACTCAATTTTGGCCCATTTACCGAGGCTAAGGCTCAGTTAGCATCAAAAAAGTTGGGAATCCTAGCCAAGATGAGACGGTACTCCACATCGGAACAGCTGCTCAATTTGTATCAAGCCCAGGTTCGGTCATGTATGGAATACTGCTCTTATCTTTGAGATGGATCTGCGAAATACCAACTAGACGCTCTTGAGGCTATCGAGAAGCGGGCCAAGAGACTCATTGGCAACGATGCACTGGTCGAGTCAAAGCTCCGGAGCCTTGAACATCGACGACGAGTTGCAAGTCTATCGGTTTTCTATCAGTTACATTACAGGGAGTGTACGATGGAATTATACAGTCTAATTCCGCCAAGCCCGTTCAATCATCGGACTACAAGACAAACGGCCATCGTTATATTGTGGACATCCCTTGTTAAAATTGTGTGGTTAAAATTGTTTATAAAATAAATTAAATGAAATATTAAGTTAAAATGCCGAAACGCAAGTGTTCGTTCAGGATTTGGATATGGCCGTGGCAGAAGACGTCTGGGATTATCACACGATACAAGAAAACCACAGCTTTCGGTCTAAGGGTGCGTTTCCACCAGAGATGTGCGATGGAAATGTGTCGTGCGAGGATGTCTAGCTGTGCTGTGAAAATGTGTGGGCGTTTCCACCAAAGCTGTGCGATGAAAATGTGCCTACGAGGATGTGTAGCGGAGCTGTGAAAATGCGCATTCCTCGCACACATCCCTCGCTTGTTTTCTATGCGCAAAATTCTAGCTCCGCTGAGCCGTTTCCACCAGAGCTGTGCTGACCGAAGCGAGGTAAATGAAGCGATTCTATTGGTTCTTTACAAACACATCCCTCGCTACGCATCCTCGCAAATCTCTGGTGGAAACGCAGCCTCATGATTGTGCATCGAAACTAATTCAATCATGTTTTGATCGCGCGTACGAAAGACTTATTGTGAAGATATTTTTTTTAATATTTACACGATTCGAGTTGAAGCTCTAAAGGAGTTTTGAGCCGAAACTGAAACGGAATATCAACAAATTTTAATGCTCGGCTATAGCAAAGCCTCTTATGCCTGCCTTGGAAAGGGTTTCAAAAATGTATCAGCCATTAAAAAACTACTTTTTGAGTATTGAAAAATATCCCGTTACTAAAAAACTTTTTTGAAGAGTCCACATCCAAACTGTGGCTTTATTTTTTACACGCTCAGGCAGCAAGTTTTTATCAAGCTGTATTGAAACTTGAAGGTCAGACTACTACTACTCTTACCATAGAAATGGAGATATTTTATTGGGCTGATTTTAAAAAGGTTTCCGCATGGGAAATTGTTCAAAAATTGTAGACATCTGAGAAAACCCAGTTACAAATTTCAGGTCTAACGGCGATTTTGATAATTAAGGTGAATATAAAAAAAGCGAGCTAAGAATTTCATTCTTACTTAAAATCATCACCAGCTATATTAAAGCCAAATTGTTCATCTGATAAATATAAATTTTATATAACTTAACTTTTCGGATAAGTATATACAACGTGTAATTTAAAGGGTATATACATACCGAGTGCACGGCTTCTTTGGATGATAATAAACGATATGGCAAGGGTTTTCTAATCCTATGTCTACATGTGTGGAGCATATTAGAAATTTCAATACATTGATACCAGAGACCGATTTTTTCAAATTAAGAAGGACGAAGAGAATTATCGTTTTATTGGCAAGTGACGTGGAAAGTGATGACCCTCATAGTGCTGTGACACGTTTGTTATTACTGATATTCAAGAAACATATGAAACCAATAACTTGGGGTCAATTCTGTGAGTCACTTATTTTGAGCTGAAACTTTGCATAGAGACTCCATACCAGATGTTGTCTTCAGTCCTTTTGGATAGATATGGGGTTTCCGTTACACGTTGTATATTTAGTTCGTAATTTTTAAGCTAACTGACTATTCCTAAATAAAAAACTTAAATGAAGTGTTTTTTTTTCATTGACAACCTGTTAATTGACCTTAATAAACCAGTGTCCCGTTTTGAGACAAAAAACAAATGGTCACGTTAATTATACAGCAATATAAATAAAATTCGACGTTGCTGTTTTAAGTGAAACAAGTGAACTTTATTTTTTAATTAAAATTTCACTGCTTTATATAGAAACAATAATTTTATACAGGTTTCAGTAAAAAAATATGCAGAAAAAACCTGAAAATTTTAGAAAAAGCCGACGAAAAATTTCCATGATGAATGATGAATGTCCAGGGGGGTCTCTTTGAGGAGTGGCTGGAGAGACGCCACGGCGTCCTCACCTTCCGCCTGACGCAGGTGCTGACCGGACATGGTTGTTTCGGTAGGTACCTGTTTCGGATACAGCGGGAGGACACATCCGGGTGTCGTCATTGTGAGGACCACCTGGAGGACACGGTGGAGCATACGGTCGAGGTGTGCCCTGTTTGGGCGGAGCACCGTCGTGTCCTCGTAGAGGCGACCAGTGGCGGCGACCTCTCGCGCTCTGCTCTGGTTCAGTTCTCGCTCCGCACCATGGGGTGCGGAGCGAGAGGGAATGGGATGCAGTCGCCTCCTTCTGCGAAGCAGTCATGCTAGCGAAGGAGCAGGCCGAACGCGCGAGGGAGAGGTAACTTTCTTCCTCGCGCCCCAGCCGCCGCCGGTGACGCCCCGGGCGTCGGGGTTCGCGAGCCGATTTCCGGCCACCGTAGGCACGGGCCTGCGGACGGGGAGTAGCGGTCGCTCACCGTTCGGTAAGGACTAGGCCCGGGTCGGCGGCGCGTCGTGTTCCCCGCGCGCCTCAAAGAGCTGTCAACACCAGTGACGGGGCCTGATAGGACCATTGCCTGCCGGGGTTTGCGGGAAAGTTCTATCGAGATACCGCTGCCCCGCAACTTTAAGGGCAGTCGAAGGAATAGGGTGGGTTTTAGTCAGTAGAAGTCTGACACACCTTTTAGCTTAACTCAGAGCGGAAGAAGTCATTCGATGATTTTCCCAACCAGAACAAAAAAAAAAGAAAAAGAAAACGAAAAAAAAGTGGGGTCCAGAATCATGTACTGAATCCATGGTAAGCGTTTGTGCGTCGATGTCCCTGCCACCCTGTATATTTTATAGTAAACTGGTTGCATGATAAATCGAATTGTCATGCATATTTACTATTAGGATTGACATCACATTGACACATGACATTGACGTTTATTTGACACATGTCAAAAACTCAAGCGTTTTCTCAACTCATTGCTGCCATCTGATCAAAGTTGTTTTAGAAAACCCTCTCATTTCGCCAAACAATAGGAATCCGACCCCGAAATAGTTATGAAAAGGCTAAGCAGATGACGACGATGACTTAAAATATTCAAGCAGTCAAAATAAAACGCTATTTCAATAACAATAAAGATTCTTTCTCCTTCTTGTGCAACCGATGATGGCTATTTAACGTACTGGATTGCTTAAAACACTTCGCACATATTTCACATTGGTACTTCTTATTTTCACTATGTACTAGCATATGATTTGCTAAATTTGCTTTCCTATTAAAAGTACGCTGGCATGTGGTACATGCGAAATGCTTCTCGTGCGTGTGGGTCAATATATGATTTTTCAAAACCGACTTTGCCCTGAAATTTCTCTGGCACACATCGCATTTATACGGTTTTTCACCAGTATGTATACGAATATGATAGTCCAAACAATTTTGCTGAGCAAAATAACGTTGACATATTTCACATTTGTAACTTTTTTCACCCGTATGTGTGAGCATGTGATGTTTTAATACATACTTAGAGTTAAAACGGCGTTCACACACAGTACACTTATAAGGTTGTTCACATTTGTGTGTGCGCGTATGACAGTCTAAAGCATTTTGCTGAGCAAAATGACGTTGACATATTTGACATTTGAAACGTTTTTCAAAAGTGTGTGTAGCTATATGACATCTCAAACTACGGCGACCGGTAAAACTTCGCTGACATATGTCACATTTAAAAGGATTTTCACCCATGTGTTTATTAATATGAGAATCTAAAGATTCTTTCGAAGCATAGCTTTGCTGGCACAAATCACACTTATGAGGTTTTTCACCGGTGTGTATGAGCATATGTTGTTTCAAATGTGTGACTTGTCTAAAATCTCTTTGACATTTTTTACATTTGTACGGTTTTTCACCAGTATGTGTACGAATATGACCGTATAGAGATTTCTTTAAACGAAAAGTTCGCTGACATATATCACACTTGTACGGTTTTTCTCCTGTGTGTATGAGAATATGATTTTTTAATAAGTACACAATTTTAAAACTACGCTGACAAACATTACATGAGTACGGCTTTTCACCTGGCTGTATAGAAATATATTTATGTAAATTATCTACTGTGGTAGGTTTTTTTAATTCAATGGTAGACTCAGTCGTATTGTGGTGCTTTGAGATAACTTTGGACTCGGATGGGTCGTTTGTTTGGGCTGTCGTCGTATTTTTTTGGTATGCCGTTCGCTTTTTTCGTTTGGATTCCTTCGCGACGGGCGCCTTTGCGTCTGTAATCAAAAATACAACATACAATTAAAATACCATTAGAGACGATTTAAGTTTTTAAGCTAACATGGCACTAACAGTAATTATTCCGTTTTTTCGTTGTTAAAGTTCTTATGATATAATATAGATTATAAGATATAAGATAATTATATCTTATAATAATATCTAATAATAAGGGTTCTTATTAGAGACGATCTATAAGTCATATAAGCTTGGCTCGGCGGTGGCGACCTCTAGCGGCCGGCCTCGGTTCAGACCATGGTGCGGGGCGAGGAGCAATGGATGCAGTCGCCTCCTTCTGCGAAGCAGTCATGCTAGCGAAAGAGGAGGCTGAACGCGTGAGGGAGAGATAACTCTATTTCTTACGCCCCAGCAGGAGACGCTTGCGGGCGGTGAGCAGGGGTAGCTCACCATCCGGTAAGGACCAAGCCCGGCAGTCGTATTCCACGCGCGCTTCAAAGAGCAATCAGTAGCAGTGACGGGGATCGACAGAACCATTGCCTGCCGGGGTTGCGGGTATGTTCTAACGAGATACCATAGCCCCGGAACGTAGGGGCTATTGAAGGAAGGGTGGGTTTCTAGTCAGTAAAAGTCTGACACTCCAACACAACTTTTTCACAATATTGCGTAGCCTATTGTTACAATGTCTTATCACTGTTAGCGATATCTACCAGAGAACTTGAAGATGGACTTACGAACATAAAACAAAGAGGGGAGGGGAAAGTCAGTGCACTTCAAATATGTAAGCTTTTTTTTAATTCAGATTTTGTTTTATTCAAATACATGAAATCAAATTAAAATATACAGGGTTATTGTTAAAACACTAACAAGCTCTCAGGAATATGTTAGTAGCATCATAAACAACAACTTTTGTTCTGACTTTTAATAATTCATCATATTTTAGTGTAGCAGATTTTCTTAGAAAAATTAAAATATTTCAATTGTACGCTCTAAATGTTATGCAGTCTGCGAAACAAAAGAAAGCACTAGAAATGTAGGTAGACACAAGGCAGCGGAGGGGATCTTGAAGGTTTGTTTTTGGTAAATGTATTGTTTTCTAACCCTGGGAGCTCCATCTTCGACCACATCATCACTTACCATCAGGTAAGATGGTGGTCAAACGCGAGTCAATCAATCAAAAAAATCAATAAAAAAAAAACAATTTGTTTATAATGTTAGTAATACAGTCCTGCGAAGTTGTTAGTGTTTTAATAATAACCCTGTATATATAAATACAATACATGAATATAAGAGGTGGCAGGGACATCGATGCGCAACCGCTTACCATGGATTCAGTACATGATTGTGGACTAGAGCATGGATACCGGTTTTCGATAATATCGAAAAACCGGAACATCGGACCATAAATCCGATATCGAAAAAAGCGATATTGGATTTCAAATATCGGTTTTTCGATATTTTATATGAAACCAAACACCAGACGCAATAGAATCTTTCTTATTTATTTCATTGAATTTAATTAATATAAACAATACCTATCGGTTAATTATAATAATATGTATACTACAGTGTCATTTATAAATGATTATTTCCATATAAAAGTGTACAACACTTGATCCGGCGCGGCGGCGCCCGGCATTGCAAAAAATAAGATCGTATCTCAAAGACAATACCTTGAATGCCCTCCGCTACTTTTTTATATGTTTTATTACTGATGAGCCCAGAAGTAGCCCGTTGACTCTTGCTTTCAAGGCAGACGGGTCATATGTAGAAGGGAACACAGCAGCCTGCAGAGAGTTCCAAACCTTGGCGGAGCGCACAATGAATGTAGAAGAGAATCGCTTAGTACGACACAACGGTATATTGAACAAGTGAGAATGGTACCATGCAGTACGTCTGGTAGATCGTTAGTATAAGGTAGATGGAGGAATCGGGTCGTGGAGTTCCTGCACACAGTCTCCGAAGTACAATTTGTTGAAGACCGACAGGCAATCAACGTTTCACCGATGAGCCAGGCTGTGAAGCTTGTCTGCTAACACTGCATCGCCTGAGTCTTTTAACTCTGCGTTATCCGAGTCAAGTGCAGCAAGCTGGTATTTTGCTGAGCATCCTACAAGTGACTGCAGTACTCCATACAAGAACAGACCTGTGCTTTATACAAATTCAAAAGCTGTACAGGTGTGGAGTATCGCCTCACCTTGTGAAGGATTTCCAGCTATTTGGCTGCAGTCAAAGCTTTTGACTCAATGGTTGAGCCGAAGTTTAAGTTAGACGTCAACTCCATGCAAAGAGCTCCAGGTGGTCGGTAACTGATAGGTAAAGATGCATCTCGGAAAGTAGGAGATAATTTAAATTGTCTCCTTTTAGCAGTGAAGAGAAAAACCTGTGTTTTCAAAGCATTGAATTTGACCAGATTGTTGGGTCAAATTGATTCGCTCCAACATGGCCTTTCTAAGACAGTCTGTTTCGTCCCGGCTGGATAAGTATATCTTTATGTCTGTGCTGTCATCTGCGTACCCAAGAGCTGGAGCAGGTCCTTGATATGCAGCATAAAAGAGTCGCAAAGAGAACAGACCTCTTAAGAATACGCATTGATATTTATAGACATAAGATCCAATGAGCAGCCATCGATGTCCACTCGGATTGACCGCTTACTTAAGAAGTCAGAAATCCAGTTGCAGAAGCCAGCAGGGACACAAAATGCAGGAAGCTTGCTCAGTAGAGTAGAGTGCCAGACCCTGTCAAAAATCTTTGAGATATTGAGGGACTCTACAAGAGCATTGCCGTGTTTCTTAATGGCCTCGCCCCAGCAGTGCGTAAAATACACAAGAAGATTTCGGGTCGACCCACCAAGGCGGAAGCCATACTGGTGGTCACTAAGTAGCTAAACTACCTTCCGTCACCTAATTAAGTTCAGCCCCAGGAACATCTGCCACCCGAACGGGGCTTGCAGTGGCCAATTCGGAAAGCTATCAATGGACTGCGAACCCAAGTAGGCCGCTGCAATTTAACAAAATGGGGCATTATATGCCAAACTGACACCCAGTGCGATTACGGCGTTCTTAATCAAACAATGTCCCATTAGCTGGAGTCCAAATGACCCAAAAACGTGTACATTAGAAGACCTAATAAACGCCACTGAACGTCTGGCCCGCTGGCTTTGTTCACGTCTAGTCTGCAAAAGGCTTTATGGACGTCTTAAATGTGAATTTCTAAAACTGACGTTCCATACTTCAACAATAGCGATCTCGTGAATTGCCGTAGTCTTCGTCTTTAAAGCCATAAGATGACGCGTGTAGTCACCCCTCCAATTGAGTATCTAGTTATTTGCGTTTATCGTAATAGTTACTTATAAAAGGTGTAACAGATTAAGCGCAATACCTTAGACATCCCAATAACAATATTAAATTATAAGTCTAAAACAACATCCGTAACTAAATAAATTGAAACCAAACGTAGATATTTTTTATAGACTAGTTACCCTTACTAAACGCAAAACGTATGTGCGTCATAAAATATCCTTACGCAGACGCATACATTCATGCAATGTTAGCGGCCGACACGCACACGAGCGCATTACCTTGATTTAAGGATTGTATTAATTTGTCATGACACTGTTTCCATTTTAAGTTAAATGAAAGATTTTCCCGTCAAAATGTAACACCTATTTTTTATGACGGAATTGATTCAGAAGCCGATTCTGAACCTACTTTCAAGAATTGCGTTTATTCTGTTACACGTCGTATATAATGTTACTCAATTACTTATTTTAACTTGTGTTGATCTTTTATTTAATGACATAGCAGAGTAGTTAAGAAGTTGATATTTTTTGTGTATCATACTTCTAAATTCGAATTGACATAAGATTGCAATGAAATATTTTTAATAATAAATGACGGTGATTTCCTTAGCAAACTTTGATACATTCTCTAACTTCTAATATTTGGAGCCTTACAACGTTAAAACGAATTTGATCATTTTATTTCCATAATATCGGAAAAATATCGAAATACCGGAAAACCGATATTAAGAATATCGAAACAAAACCGGTATTGGGAAATAGTTCCGATATTCCATGCTCTATTGTGGACCTCCCTGCGTTGAAATTTTTCGTCGGCTTTTTCTTAATTTTTACGTTTTTTTCTGCAATATTTTTTCAGAATCATGTACTGAATGGTAAGCGGTTGTGCGTCGATGTCCCTGCCACCTTGTATATTCATGTATTGTATTTATATATACAGGGTTATTAATAAAACACTAACAACTTCGCAGGACTGTATTACTAACATTATAAACAACTTCTTTTTTTTTATTGATAATTGGCTCGCGTTTGTAGGTATCTATAAATATTGTGTTTTTAATGTCATGTCATGTTTTATGGTGGGAAAAGCAAGGTATAATCATAGGAGTGTATAAAAATTTATTTATTTAAACTTTAAACACTTTTTTTTTATTTTTTTTGTAACACAAAATGTACAAAGGCGTACTTCATGCCTTAGGCATGCTCTACCAGTCAACCATGGGCGATGAAGAGGTTATCTCTTATCATGGCAGGTGCATAATAAAATAAACTAAGAAAAGTTTTATTACAAGTATATATATATAAATGATTGGCAACAGAGCTTTTAAAAGCAGCAAGTGACTGTGCTAGCCTTACTGACACCGGCAATGCATTCCACAAACCGTACATCAACGTACACCGTAAACGATGATTCATAAAATTTCGTGGAATGTGCAAGCATCGAAAGTCTCAAATTTTTCGATGATCTCAAATCATACTTCTTCCTTATATATGTATTGTTATGCGAAAGTTTGTGAGGATGGATGGATGTTTGTTACTCTTTCACGCAAATACTACTGAACGAATCTGAATGAAATTTGGTAAGTAGATAGTTGACATCCTGGAATAACATACTGACTACTTTTCATCCCGAAATTCCCACGCGAACATAGTTGCGGGCAGAAGCGATAAATAGAAAAAAATGAAATAGGGATATGCGTCATGAAGGATCTTAAAACGTTCTTTGAGATAAAAGGGAGTTGTTGGATCGAAATGATGATGATTGCTTTTTTTTCTGGGTGAGAAAATCATCAAATGACTCCTTCCGCTGTGGGTGGAGCAGAAGGGAGTGTCAGACTTCTACTGACTGAAAAGCCACCCGGCTCTTTCAGTTGCCACGTATCTCGTTAGAACATTCCCGCAACCCGGATAGCAACCAACCTTAGGGTAGACAGTAGAAACACAGATTCAATCTTCCCTTCCAAACCCATTTGTCCCACCAGCTGAGTATCTACCACCTGAACTGCCATAGCTTTTTTTTAAGGATGAGAAATTATCCATATAATCATATAATTGTGTCAGACTTTTACTGACTAAAACCTATCCGTGTTCTGTCTTTGCCCTTCGTGTTCCGTTTCCGCGGTAACTCTTTCGGACAATTCCGCAACGGAACCCGCATACAATAGTTGACACTTGACAGATGCTGTCAGAAAACTCAAAACTAATCGGAAGCCATATGTCATTGCCTAGCCTTAGGTACAGAACAGAACAGTGTTTCTAAACAGGCTTCCTTAAAACAATGTGTATGTAGGTATTATAAGAAAATTGAGTATTCAAAAGAAATTTACTGATGACACTTTTACTGACTAAAACCCATCCGTGTTCCATCATATGCCCTTCGAGTTCCGAGGCCGCGGTAACTCTTTCGGACAATTCCGCAACGAACTGCCATGGCTGACCTGGAAATCTTTAAATAGACTCCGCATCCAGGTTGCTCGCAGCAAAGAAAATCTGTTCAGGTGGAGATTTATTGATGACTCTGCCTTGGAGTGTATACGTGGTTCTGCTCCAGAAACATGTTCACTTAGTTTCCTATCAAAGCTATAAAGATTCGGGACTACGTAGAAGATATGACTGCTTAGCGATGATTCCTTCCTTCTGCACATGTGGCTTTCCTGGCTTATTGAAATTACCCTGGCATCTCCACTTGCGTGTGTGTTTTATTTTTCTCTATGATAATTTATCCGATTTGACAGACTTTCTTTTGTTTCATTTTTATTATTCATTTTCCTTCATTTTTTAAATGTCCAGTTTAATATATTCTACAAGCTTTTCAACCGACAAAAAAAACGGAGGAGGTTATCAATTCGACACGTATATTTTTTTTTAATGTATGATCACCGCTTACTCGAAGACGGCTGAACCGATTTGGAAAATTCTTTTTTGTTTGAAAGGGTATGCTTCGAAATTGGTCCCATTGTCACCAAGTCAGGATCTGATGATGGGATCCTGGAGAAATTGAGGGAACTCTTCAAACATTATAGGCACACCTATAGTGGTTTGAGTATTTTTTACAGTAACTTACACAAGTTACTGTAAAAAATACTACACAGGAACTACACAGTCGCATTTGAAAAGCACCATTTATGAAGTGGACCTGATGATGAAGACCACAGATGGCCACTGGAACTACTAATATAAGTAGGAATAATAAGTATTTCATGGGTTCCGCTTCGATTACTTGAATATGGTTATTAAGCACAATATGCTCGTCACAATGCATATGGTGAAGTGAAGCTGATGGTGAAGTAACAGGAGAACTCTTCAACAATTAACGGCCCAGCATTGGGAAAAGCAATATTTTGTAAAAGATTATAAGTAGTTGAGATTTAGGCTTTTGTAACTAGGTAAATTATAAATTGACCTTTAGTTGGTCGTAGTAGTCGTATCGTAGTAGTAAGTAGAGTGAAATGAAAACTTTTTACCAAGAAATTAAACCGACTTTTCACTTTGCAGTGTTTTTTGGAAGTTGGTTTAATTTTTTGGTAAAAAGGTTTTTTGTGAACACGAGAACACAGTAGACTCATAAATTTGTTTTACAATGTTTTATTTGTAATTCCGTTGTGCTGTATTAATTGGTCTATACTGTCCTATCATACCTAATTAACCTGTATTATGGATACATTGTAAAAATTATATTTTTAAAAGAGTAACTGTGGAGTTTCTGACCGGTTCTTCTCCAAAGAAAACGACCAATTTCGAACCGTACACTAACTTCTGCCGTTTTAAGTGCCCATGTAGGTCTATGTGTAATAAAATATTTTGAGTTTGAGTTTGTTCTCCGTGCCCTGACTTGAAGGAAGCTATAGACAGTGCCAAACTTGTTGCCCTATTCTGAGCAGACTCCATTTAGCTATTTGCCATCGACACGCTAAAAAGAAAAATTAAATAAATTAATGACTCACCAGTTTTAAAATGCACCTCTTGCTTAATATAATCCTGATGGTCATCATTTTGAAGTTCCACTTTGGTGTAACTTACATCAAAGTCATCACGCACCTCCTTTTAAAAAAAGTAAATAAAATAGATTATTTTCACTGTCAAGTAAAAGGAAAAAATTGGCCAAGTTCGAGTCGGACTCGCCCTTGAAGGGTTCCGTAGTAGCTACGCAAAATAACTTTGTTTTTCACGGTATTTGTATAAAATACAAAGTTATAGGTATTTGCGGTTTTTGGAAATATGCTGTATCCGAAAACTGCTGATTGTATCTCGTTCAAACCAATATTCTTTGAAAGTGTTCATTGAGATTTGCAGCATGTTTTTTTTTAGATTTTTCACTCTCACTAGTTTTTGTTTCTACAGGGTATATAGATTTAAATAGATCAAACCTTTACGTCTACAGTTTCTGGAGGGGCGCAGTCCTCTCGGCTAGAGTCCACATCTTCAGATGCCGCCGCGACTTCATCAGCGAACCTCCCCTCTTCCCACCGGTCCAGTATACTGACATGTTCTATCGGAGTTGTTGTAAGTCCACCAAAGTATTCCAACTTTCCTGGGTATAATAATAACGGTGTGTCTGACTGTAAGAAATTTGATTACAGCATTAGCTATTATAAACATACGGACGGACCAGATAGACAGACAGACAGACATGAAGAAACTATAAGGATTCCGTGTTTTGCCATTCGGCTACGGAACCCTAAAACAGGCCAAGTGCAAGTTTCAACATTCACATTATTTTTGGACGACTTATCCAACTATATAGGTATAACCCCACTTTATCGGGTATACGAGATAAAAACAAAACATCCCCTCCTTATGTACCGAATCCCCTTTTTAAGTACCCTAAAAATAACATTTTTCTTGATTATATTTTACCACTGTGTCGGCGTTATTGATATGTATATCCATACCCAATTTCAGCGTTCTAGTGTTTATAGTTTCAGAGCTAAGCTGCGGACAGTCGGAAGGATGGAGGGCAGACAGACATGGCGAAACTAAAAACCTACCGAAATGTTTTTTTTTTTTTTACTATATCTGAGTTGTCTTTGAGTGTGAAGTCTTCTAGCCAAAATGGCCGAAGACATAGCCGTAAGCGGCAGAAGCAAATTAAATAAATAAATAAATAAAATCTATACTTATAATAAATCTGTAGAGAGGTCAATTCAGTACATGAAATATATTTACAAAATAACTATCAGGGGGTGATTAGGGATCGATACTGATGCCAAAAATGCATTCAGTAAAATTTTTGTCTGTCTGTCTGACTGTCTGTCTGTCTGTATAACCGTTATAGAAACAAAAACTACTCGACGGATTTTAACGAAACTTGGTACAATTATTTTTCATACTGTTGAGCTGGTTATAGTATACTTTTCATCACGCTACAATCAATAGGAGCAGAGCAGTGAAGGGAAATGTTGGGAAAACGGGAGAAGTTACTCCATTTTTTAAGCTTCCGTCGCGAGTGCAACCTTAATGGTTAAAGCTACACAGAAATCATTTATGACGGAAATGTTCTCCTTAAAATTATGTAAAAAATATCCCACGACAGCATATATCTATCTTTTATGGTTGACTCACAATAACACGTGTAACTCCCGATAGCTTAGCAGTTCGAAGCTTTCTGATTATTATTCTGCTCCGAAATTTAAAACCACCACAACTTTGCAATGGAACTCGACTAAAAGTAACCCAGTTGCAATAAAATATAATCGAGGCTCAAATTTTAACAGGTTGGCAGGTTAACAGGTTTTAGCAGGAGAAACCGTCTTTATTCCCAGAATTCCCATAATACCAAATAATTTTCCATTCCAATTTAAAAGAACGCAATTCCCAGTATCGGTATGTTATGCAATGACAATGAATAAGGCTCAAGGGCAGACTTTTCGTGTTGCTGGAGTAGATCTCGGTGTTAGTTGTTTCTCGCATGGTCAGTTGTACGTTTCACGTGCCGGACGGGTCAACTTTCACCATAGTTTACCCAGAAGCTTTGCGCTGAAGTATTTTCGTTCTATAGGTACTTAAGCCTCATGTGAACGTGATCTAAACAATATTACCAATACATTAACTTAATAACACACAAGAAGTTACACGCTGACGGAGTCGCGGGCACAGCTATTAACAATAATATTGTGCGGTTCGGTATTGCGATATTTTTCAACAGTATTATAGATTGACATATTATATTTCCCTACTAAATTACGAAAGTTAATCTGTCTGTTACATCAAAATCACTGAACCGTGAGGAAGGACATAGGCTACTTTTTTTTACGAATATCGACTGAAACGTGGACGAAGTCGCGGGCAACAGCTATCTATACTAATAATATAAGGCTGAAGAGTTTGTTTGTTTGTTTGAACGCGATAATCTCAGGAACTACTGGTTCCAATTGAAAAAAATATTTTTTAATTAAATAGTCAATTTATAGAGAAAGGCTATAGGCTTATATATCATTACGCTAAGGCCAATAGGAGCGGAGCGCCAATGAAGAATGCTTCAAAATCGGGGTTAAATTTAACGTTAGCCCAAAGTAACTATTCCACGCGGACGAAGTCGCGGGCAAAAGCTATAAATAAATAAATAAATGTGGCTGAAGCTGAAGGTAGCCAAAGCAAAAGCCAAATGTGGCCGGTGCCGAAGGTAGACAAAGCGAAAACCAAAGATGATCGATGCCGAAGGTAACTAAAGCCAAAACCAAAACCGAAGTAGGCCAAAGCAAAAGTCAAATGAAGCCGAAGCCAAGCCCGAGAGTAGCCAATGTCGAAGATGGCTGAAACCGAAGTTCGGTAAAACATATAGAAATTGTTAAAATAATAATGAAATAACGAATTTTATTATGCAAATTGGCTATAAATATCTTTTCACGTCATTTATTTCGTAAATTTAAACTAGATGAGGCCGGTGTTTCCTAACTAACCTGAACCTGAGATGAAACACCGACACAAACTCAACATCTCTTTTCAAGTCGATATAATCATCTTTTGAGGGAAAACCACCCATTTAAGCTGGCTCGTCTAAAGTCTAAACAATGCAAGCAGTTAAGTCGTGTTCGTCCTTGCAGCTGAACCAACAGCTACCACAAAGTACAAATTTCGACGGCCTGCCGCTACGCTGCCGTCATAACATGACACTGGCAGAATAATCGACACCGGCTCAGTTGCCAAAGAAGGAGAAAAAAAAGTCTTTAAGTCAAGAATAAATAGGTTACTTCTAGGTAAGCTTGCTCCATTTTCGACCACATCAACACTTACGATCAGGTGAGATGATGGTCAAATTAGAGCCTAATATCAGTTATCGCATAGCTCAACTTCCCATGGCCTGAAAGCCCTCCCACGGGAACGAAGTCGCAGGTAGAAGCTAGTAATAAATATATAGTAGAAACGGGCCAAGAGGCTCATTGGCAACGAGAAACTCGTCGAAGCAAAGCTCCAGAGCCTTGAACATCGGCGACGTGTTGCAAGCCTATCAGTTTTCTATCGGTTACATTTCGGGGAGTGTGCAATGGAATAGCACAACCTAATTCCACCAAGCCCATTCCATCATCGGACTACAAGACAAACGGCGATGCGCCATCGTTACATGTTGGATATCCCACCCATATGCACTAAACTTTTTGGGAGTGATTTCATTGTGCGTACTCGTAAGGAGTGGAATTCCCTGCTAGTCTGTGTTCCCTGATAGCTATAACCTGGAAGTCTTTAAGTCAAGAGTGAATAGGTTACTTCTAGGCAAGCGTCCTCCATCTTCAACTACATCATCGCTTAACATCAGGTGAGATGGTGGTCAAACGTATGCCTATAAACAAAAATATAGCTCACCTCACAGTCAACAAAGGCCATCTGATCGAACAGTTTCTCAGCATCGAGACATTTATGCAGCAGTTGGCGGCATTGTTTCAGTTTGGTATAGCAGAACAAACAAACAAGCAACGGTCTGTTGTCATCAGTTTCGAACTGCAATGGAAAGTACTTATAAGTTGAAAAATTGTAAACTGGCAATAAAAGTTATTAACATTGATTTTTGGTACATTTTATTTATTACTAGTACTCACGCGGGGCTTCGCTCCCGTGGATTCTATCACGGTAAAAACATAACTCTCCTTTTTTGCAGTCGGGTAAAAAGTAGCCTATAACCTTCCTCAAGCTTCAGGCTACTTCCATACCAAATTGCATCCAAATCCATCCAGTACTTTCGAAGATTAGCGCGTTCAAGCAAACAAACAAACAAACAAACAAACTAACAAACTTTTCCGCTTTATAATATTAGTATAGATTACATACATACAACTATCTTTACAGGAATTCCTAATGCAATAGTGCAGGAAAGAAGTACAAAATACCTATGTTTGTATTTTGTACAATTCAATTTCATCATGATAATCAAGCCAACAAAAATATTATCATGGAAAAAATAAATACCTAATCAGAATTAAGAAATTATCAATGGCCAAAAAAAAAATAAACAATGAAAATATCCAATAAAACATAATCAATAAAAAATAATTAGTAAAACAGTCACTAAAATAATCAACAAAAAAATATTATTTACTGATTAATTTTAAATTAAAATCAATCAATAAATATAGATAATCTAACCTCTTGGCTGGCTGGTTTTTCTACCACTTTTGCCGGCTAAGCCAAGTAAATGCAGCGTGTGTTCATTTTATTGTGTTTTGTGTATTTTACTGTTTTCGTGTTAAGTTATTTCAGCCTCTTCTAACTACATGAATTTCCTTACAATTCTATTTAGGATCGAGTTTCTTTAAGGTCTAATAATTTTAAACTGTGTAGTGTGTAGGACTATAGGAACAATATATACATTTTGCTTGCACCAAATTCTTGTAACTTCATCTTTTAACTCTATGTATTTGCTCATTTTTTCAGTGATTATAAAACTTCAGAAACTAGTGCATGGTTTGAAATTGATTATTTTCTATTGAGAAGAACTGGGAAGAATATCCATGGGTCCCCTTTTCAAAACATCATTCATTATTTATACATTTCACAAAAGTAAAAAAAGTATCAGGAAATGATTTGTTTATGGTTCCAAATTCAATTTTTAATTTTCTATTTTTTTTTTTAATTTTTCTGATATTTACCGAGTGCGAAGGTAAATCAGCATACAGCACTTGAACTTATATTATTTTCTGCTCCAATACAGGATACATCTATACTAAAATTTTAAAAAGAAAAAGTTTGTTTGTCTAAACGCATTAATCTTTGAAATAACTGGGTGTATTTGGATAAAATTTGGTATGGAACTAGCTTGAAGCTCGACTTATGACCCAACTGCAAAAAAGGAGGGTTGTTTTTGTCGTGATATAGTACAGGGAGCGAAGCCCCGAGCGACTAGTACCTTATACTAGTTACTATACTCTTTGGCGACTAGTAGTCGCTATACTTATACTTACGATGAAAAACGATTGTAAATAACATACTTGCAAACCAGTCAGCCTTTCATAAATTTCCTTAAATTGACCATCGACAACTGCATGCATGCGAACGTTTTCCACTAAACATATCCTACACATAGACAACTTATCCATCTTTAACTCTAAAAGAACCAGAACATTCACTTATTAACTGTTGTAACTATCAAGTTTAAGAGTAGGGCTCGTAAGACCAAACGCAAAGTCCTATTCACTTGGTTCTTGCCATGATATAAACTTGAAAACTAATACACCTTTTTCAGCTTGCATTTGGCATTTCAAGCGGCTTTGAGCTTGAGCCTGGAGCCATATCAATAATCAACAGATATTACCCCATCGATAATACACTAATATATGGTATTACCCTATAGATTATTATCAAAGAAAATAATACTCTCTAACGAGAGATTATTTTACTCTGACAGATATGCACATTCTTGACATTCTGTCAATCTATGACAATGACACTAGGAGTGCATATATTTATCGATGTTTCATAAAATATCGATATATGTAAGTGATATATAATATATCACTTACATATATCGATCTTACCTGGCTGGGGGCCTTTAATCCTGGCTGGGGGCCTTTAATTTATTAGAGGTCACCACAGGAAAGTCCGGTTAAGTAGACTCACAGCCTTAGTGTGCTGATCTACAAGTGGCCCTACCTAAAAAAAAAAAAAAAAAAAAAAAAATATCGATCTTATTCTATCGATTCAATTCGATATTATCGTATCATCTAGTACCAAGGGCAGATCCAGCTTTGGTGCCAGGGGGGGTGCCACATAATCGTGGTCAAGTCACAAGAAGTTATAATTTGTATTTCCTGACTCCGCTGCCACTTGGCCATCCACTGCCGATATTCGGTTACAATGACAGAAACTGGAGTATTATCTAGTAATAATGTTTAAAAATTTTAATTAGTGGTCCACCTAGGTCCTGGACCCAGCCCAGTTAAATCTAACTAATTAAGCAATAAATTATCAGAAAAACTAGATTGTATTGTATTACAATGTAATAACCATAGGTAATAAAGTTTGAACTTGAATTAAATAAAACGCGTAACGCGCTAAAACGGGAAAAAAAGAGAATGGCAAAAAACGGAACCCTTATAGTTTCGTCATCTCTGTCTGTCTGTCTGTCCATCCGTCCGTATGTCACAGCCATTTTATTCTGAAACTATTAGGACTACACATGTAAAACTTGATAGGTAGATGTATTCTGTGAACCGCTCTCCGATTTTAAGAGAAAATTTAAAAAAATATTTAAAATAAAGGGGGCTCCCGTAACATGGAACTGAAACAGAAAATATATTTTTTCATGAAACCTATGCGTGTGTGGTATCTATAGACAGGTCTCTAAAAATGACATCAAGGTTTCTAAAATGACTTTTTCATAAAGTTAATCGTTTAAAAGATATACGCTTTAACGCTTCCAAAGTGGTAAAATGTGTGTCCCGCCTCCTCTAACTTCTATAATAATGAAGTGAAAAATATAAAAAAAACCGTATGTTGTAGACCTTAATGTAAACTTTCAACCACAATTGGTATGAACGAGATCGAGTCAGCAGTTTTTGAGATACAGTATATTTTCTAAAACCGCAAATATAACTTTGTAATTCATACAAATACTATGAAAAACAAAGTTATTTGGCGTTTATGTAAAAATTGTAAATAAGCTTGTTTTATGAAATTTGGAAAGTCTTTTTTTTTTTCAAATAAATATATTAAGTATATTGTATTTATTATAGTTAGTAACGGAACCCTTCATGGGCGTGTCCGACTCGCACTTGGCCAATTTTTTATAAGTTCAAACTAGATGAGGCCGGTGTTTCCTAACTGACTACCCTGAGAAGAAACACCGAAACAAACTCAGGCTTCCGTCTATTTTAAATCTGTACTTGTTAAATTATATGAGAACCTTGTAGGTTACCGTCTGAGGCGACCTTTTGAGGAAAGATGCTCACAGATTTGAGTGAGTCTGTCCATACAGTGCAAGCATTTGTCAGAAGACGTATAGCTCAACTCAGCACAAGGAGCTTAACGATTTGACGAACAATACCAAAAGGATTCAAACTACCAGATAATCATGTTTAGCTCGAGCAATGCAAGCATTTTAGTTTTTTTTTGTGAGGGAAGTTTTTCCCTTCATTTGGGCCCCCCAACTAATTTTGATACAGGGTCCCTCCAAGGAACGCTACGCCACTGACCTGTATTATAGATTTAATCTATGTATATGCAAGAAATACTATGAAAACCCATTAGAAAAGTCTTTAGATTACGGAGTAGGTACAGTTCAGTATATTATACAATGTGTAGCATTTAAATATTTAACAATTGTGGCGAGCTCTGTTCAAGGGCGGATCCAGCTTTGGTGCCAGGGGCGGGGGGGTCACATAGTCGCGGTCAACTCACAAGAAGTTATAATTTAATTTTGATAATAATAGATACAAGTACATAGTAGGTATTTCATTAATAAATGTCACTACTGTACTTTAAAATACCTACACATATTTAAATAATTAAAATCAATTATTCTGTAATTATTCGTCTTCTCCCCAAACGCATTATCACTTCATCTACTTCAATAGGTACGTTTTTATTATGGACGTGGAAGTGCCAGTCCGGTTAGACGTTCTTCAACCTTTGAAGCTCTTAGCCACGATTTAATTTTTCGTAACGTAAGAAAGATCTTTCCGCTATCGCTACACTAACAGGTAGTGTAACCATAATACATAAAATTTTTCTTATACAGGTTGGCCCATAAGTCTCTCGAATTGTAAATTTTGAATAAACTCTAAAGGGCGCGTGGGAGCGGCGCGTACGGTGCGGAATTTAGTCGCAATGGAGTGTTTCACCGGTGCTTACCGTGCTTTTTGTGTGCGCGAGTTTTATTGAAACAATAATTCGGCAACCATTCTGCGGCATAAATTTCAAAAAATCACGATTTTAACAACGCTCGAAGTGTTCAAACCATTGAGAACTGGGTTATTAGTTCGAAGAGACTGGTTCTACGTTGGATAAACAAACGGGACGGGTCGACCAAGGACATCACGGACGGAAGAAAATATCAATTTAGTGTCACAGACAGTTCGTGAAAATCCTACCCAGTCTATTCGTAAGCGTTCCACTACATTAAATGTATCCAGAACATCCTCACAATTTTAAGGAAAGGCTTGCATCTCCAACCTTACAAAATTCAGTTGGTGCAGGAATTGAAAGACACTGACGCTATCTAAAGACGAAATTTCGCAAATGAAATGTTCAACCACTCTACTTCATTCAACAATGTCTTATTCTCTGATGAGGTTCACTTTCATTAAACGGCCGTATAAGTAAACATAATTGCCGTTACTGGAGCATCGAAAATCCAAATCGAAAACATCAGAAGCCCTTACACAGCCATAAAGTGACAGTTTGAGCGGCTATATCAGCGCATGGCATCCTAGGCCCTTACTTTTTAGGGTTCCGTAGCCGAATGGCAAAACATGGAACCCTTATAGTTTCGTCATGTTGTCAGAAAGATAGTTGTCTGTCTGTCCGTCCATCCGTATGTCACAGCCACTTTATTCCGAAACTATTAGGACTACACATGTGAAACTTGTTAGGTAGATGTATTCTGTTACCCGCTTTCCGATTTACGTTAAAAATTAAAAAAATATATAAAATTAAGGGGGGCTTCCGATATTTTTTTTTCATCAAACCGATACGTGTGTGGTATCTATAGACTGGTCTTTAAAAATGACATCCAGGTTTCTAAAACCACTTTTTCTTAAAGTCAATCGTTTAGCGTATACCTTACGCTTCCAAAGTGGTAAAATGTGCCCCCCCCCCCTCTAACTACTATTATAATGGAGCGAAATTTTTTATAAATGAACGAAATTAGTTTGAACGAGTTCGGGTCAGTAGTTTTTGAGATATAGCACATTTTCTAAAACCGCAAATATAACTTTGTACGAGGGCGACACTGAAAATTTTTAGAACTGGCAATTTGTAAATGATATGATAAACAAATTAGTTTTTTTTATAACGTGTGAGCCCACTCTTGTTTTCGATCTCGGCTGATAGTAAGCGATAGATGAAGTGTATGATGTGACGAGCGAGCCCAGAAGTTGCCAATTTACTCTTGCTTTAAAGGCTGAAAGTGAAAAAAACTGAAGTGGCAGGGAACACAGAAGCCGGCAGAGAATTCCACAACTTGGCCGTGCGCTCAATAAATGTAGAGAATTCATTTGTTTTGTTTACAATTTGGCGGCAAATTGAAAATTATCTATGTCACTACAGCATGAATCTAACGCGAGATTTTTTTTTACAATGTATGACTTTTGATGTCATTTAAGTCAACAAGAAAGTTATGATAGACTTTGATTGGCCTTTCACGATGAAGCCCCATCTCGTGCCACTTTTTATAAGTGGTTTAATGAGTTTAAATGTGGTCGCACTATTGATCTCATTGATGATCTGCGTAAGGGCGACGACTGAAGATAACAGTGTTGTGCGGTGTTTGATACAGACTGATAAAAGAGTGACTTATCAGCAGATTCGGACAAGCTTAGGCATCGGTTTGAGTCAAGTGCACAGAATCCTCCATGAACATTTAACAGTCAGGAAGCTTTGTGCCCGGTGGATACCTCATAATTTGACAGAGGCCCAAAACTCCGTCGTGTTGATTGGTGTCGTGAAATGGTTAAAAGTTTTAACAGAGGTGACTCAAATGCTGTGTTTGACATACTTACGGGTGACGAAAGCTGGATTTATTGTTATGATCCTGAAAACAAGAGGCAGTCTGCTGTCTGGGCGTTTCCTTCCGAGGAGTTGCCAACTAAAGTGAAGAGAGGTCGAAGCGTGGGGAAAAAGATGGTGGCCTCGTTCTTCGGAGGGATAGGTCATTACGCAACGATTGTTTTAGAGGTTCGAAAAACAGTTACTGCAGAGTGGTACCTACACTATCAATTGTTTGCCACTTGTCTTGGAAAAAGTTCGGGAGATACAACCTCGCAGTAGTATCCTCCTTTACCACGACAAGGCCACGTCATACACCGCCTCGTCACACACCGCCAAGCCCGACAGCAGCTGACAGGCCCGTTGGTATAGTGGTCAGTGGCCCTGACTGCTGTGCGCAAGGTCGTGGGTTCGATTCCCACCTAGGACAAATGTTTGTGTGATGAGCACGGTCATTTGTTCTTTGCTGGGTGTAATTTATCTATAATATGTATGTATTTAGAAATATATATGTATGTTTATCAGTTGTCTAGTACCCATACCACAAGCTCTGCTTAGTTTGGGACTAGATGGCGTTGTGTGAAAAGTTGTGGAATATTATTATTATTATATTATACAACAGGAAGCGACAATGGCAGCAGTGCGTTTTAAAACACTGGACCGGGGTAAGAGAAAAACACAGCACACCGCTCTGCTTGAGGAACTCAACAACGAGCTCCCCATAACGAAGGCAGTTAATGACCGGGTGCCCAAACAAATCGTCTTTGACAAAAAATACAGAATCCAACTGTACGAGGATCACTGCTGCGACGGGCTGTGCCCCTCTGAGGTGCGTGTCTTCACTGATGGTTCCAAACAGGTAGGAGTCGTTTCAGAGGATCTTAACATTCGTATAGCCAGACCATTGGGGGTCTACAACACAGTGTTTCAGACCGAATGCCTGGGGATCAGGCTGGTGACAGCCGCTGTTACCGGTCATGGATCCTTTAATAAACATCTCTATGTAATAGGAGTCATAGACAGACCACTCTGAAGAGCCTGCATGGAGGAGGACGAAACAGCAGCACACCTGCTACTGAGCTGCCCTGTAGTCGCGGATTACAGGACTAAATACTTCGGCAATCCAGATACCCTCCGAGAAATGGTAAGTAAGACAAGGGCGTTGTTCGCCTTCCTGGAGGAACTAGCATGGATTGAGGGAAAAATATCCTGCCCTTACGCAAAAGACGCGCATGGTCGTGGAGTTGCGGATACCTGCCCGACATACATACATACACCGCCAAGCAAACATTGCAAACAATCGACTACTTTGCGACGTCTGACGTAGAATTACTGGGTCATCCGCCCCGAAAATAAAATAAAAACTTATATACTATAGAGGAAAACGTTTTATGGATGCCGAGGAAGCAGTGGCTGCGTATCAAAATGCCGTCGAAGAGACCCCTAAGCACGAGTGGGTAAAGTACTTTTCACAGTGGTTCCATCGGATGCAGCGATGTATTGATGTAAATGGACACTATTTGAAAAGATATAATAAAACTAATAACTTGCTAGTTTGTTCAGTTTTTGATTTTCTAAGAACTTTCAGTATAACCCTCGTATTTCATACAAACACTATGAAAAACAAAGTTATTTTGCGTAGTTGCTACGGAACACTTCATTGGCGAGTCTGACTCGCACTTGGCCAATTTTTTTGAGGACGTCAGACGTCGCGCGGTTACTGTTACTTCTCGTTACTTCGCAGCGATATGCGACGATGATTGAGGACTTTTTTACGCCAGAGTTGCAGAATTTTCCAGGCTTCAACACGCGGACCTGGTTTCAACAGGGTGGAGCAACTGCCCACACCTCTAATGTCGCTATGCCTGTCATCCGTCAACTTTTCCCTAATAAAGTGGTCTCTCGAAGAGGAGACCGGAGACGTTCCCTGGCTATATACGTAGTCCGGATCTAACTCCAATGGACTTTTTCTTATGATAGATATATATGTATAATCTTTATTGTACACCATAACAGTAAAACAAAATTATGGACTTAACAATTAAAAGGGTGTAAATAAAATACAATAGACGGTCTCACGAACCCGCGCGCGGTCAGTTGATGTACTGATTTCCTGAAAGAAAATATGCAAAGAGAAATGGCAAGCATTACAGAAATTACTTGCCGAGCAGTGATCGATAGACGTCGTTTACAGGAGTGCCGCGATCGTAACGGATTACATTTAGATGATGTTTCTTTCAAAAAATAATTTCCATTCTATGAAGATTATTACAAAATAAAAAGTTATTTATAATGTAAATCGTTTTATTTTTTAATTGCTTATTTAAAAATCTAAGGACTTATGGGTCACCCTGTATTAGGATACATCTCAATATCGCAATTTAAAATAAGGTCAGAAGTTTTTTAAGTTAGTACTTTATTACTAAAGTTTAGTCGTTCCGATTGAGGTTAGGTCTAGCTCGTAGACAGAGAAGTCTATATAGCTAGACGTTAGTCGATACAAAGCACGCGCAAGTGTCACACGAAATGTGACATATGAAAGATGATGGTCGGCCGTAGCGGTGGCGCGATAAAATTCAAATATTCGATGCGTTCGTTCCCGAATTATTAGGTATGCGATTGCCGTCAAACAAAGTATTATATTAAATTATTAAATATTGAAAATACTTAAATATAATCTATATTGTGACAAAAAATATATTAAAAAAAATATATTTAAAAAATCTAAAAAACCCGACTGCTCAACTGAAATGCAAGAAACAAGCACATTTTTGTTTTGAAAAGTGACAAGCAGGCGGGACTCAATTGGACGTTTTTTTTTTTTTTAAATTTGACGGGTCCGCCTGCTTGTCACTTTTTAAAATAAAAATGTGCTTGTTTCTTGCATTTCAGTTGAGCAGTCGGGTTTTTTAGACTTTTTTAATATTTTTTTTTCTACTTTTCAGTTAAAATATTAATAAACATTTTTTGTAATTTTCCCGGTCATGTCACATTGGCACCCCACCGGATTAAGAAAGTGAAAGAGCTCTAAACCATATTTTTAAACTTTCTCTTTGTATTTTTTTTGCTAGTATTACACTAATGATAAATATGATATACCTTTTTGAAATCCTTGCGATAAGCCCTTTAATTTGATACCCACATTGTGGTATTCGAAACAAAACATTTTTTTTTCACTATGTATAATAGCTTCGCACAGCCGCCATGTTTGATTTTTTCAAATGTCACCTATCTAAGAACACTTGGGCTGCTAAGACAAATCTAACGATACCTCAATTATGTGAATCCGTTCAGCGGTTCTGGAGATATGAAGTAATAAAGAATATTACAAACATACATACATACATACAAGATACGCGCGAAAAACGTAACCCTTCCTTTGCAGTCGGGAAAAATTGTGTTTAACATTTTTAATTAGTGGTCGACCTGGGTCCTGGACCCAGCCCAGGGGGGGGGGGTCATGGGGGTCATGACCCCCCCCCCCCCCCGGATCCGCCCTTGGCTCTGTTCCGTCTGAGACTTTTCAAAATCCGTACAGGTTCTAACTCAGTAGAGAAGCAGACTGCAAGCCAAAAGATTAAATAAAAATTTGTTTTTGCAAGGTCTAGAGAAAAAGTACCGAGATTCATAAATAAACAGACCTAGTTCATTTGTTTCCTCTGCAACTGTTTTTACTTATATTAACTAAATTGAATATTTAATGTTATAGATTAGTTAAAACCAATCAAATTACTAACGATACATCGAAAAAATTGATATATTACTTCGATATATCGCAGAACATCGATATAACAATACGATATATTATATCGAAATATATATCGAAATTTATTTTACATGAACATCCCTAAATGACACTGCCCAGTGTTACCAACTCGGATTTTAAAAAAGGCGTAGGCAAGATTAGAAAATTACGCTCTATATAAAATACGTAGATCTACGTACTTTTTCTGACTGAAATGAAGTAAGTACAGGTGGTAAAAGTGAATAAAACGATAATTTATATGACCCTAAAAGTAGTAGACAAACAATAAATAAAAAAATTACCGTTAGCAAACAAAAAATGTATGAATTCCATTTGTAGTTTGCTACTTTCAGAGTTATCATCAAATAATATAAATTATTAAATTTTTATTATCGTTTTCAGACAGATTTTTGTTCATATATTTATTAAAATGTTTTATGTGTTCCTGCGAAGGCTTGCGGTTTATTTTTAAGCTACTTTTCGTAAAAAGTAAGCCTGTTAGCGTGTCAGTGTGAAGTCTATTTCTTATGTATAAACTTATGATATATAGTTTTTATCAAATTGATCGCAAAAAACAGGCGCTCGACAATATTTTCCTATAACATTGAAATCGTTTATTACACACTATGGAACAGTTATTCCAGTTTTTACATCATTCAATCAACCACCTTCTGAAAAAATACTTTGAATTCTATATAACAATAAAATAAATAGCACTATCTGATTGGGTTCCCCAACCACATGTGGTAACACTGCAATATAATCATCAGGTCTATGGTCAACAATAAAAAGTGGCAAAGTTAGAGTCGGACTCACCGATTCAGGGTTCCGTAAAACCAAGCATGCAGTAACTCAAAAACTGCTGCTCTCATTCAAGCCAATTTTCGTTGAAAGTTCATAAAGATCTACTGCATATTTACCCCTTCAAAATGTTTATTCAAACGATTGACTTTGAGAAAAAATGGTTTAAAAACACGTATAGTCGTATACGCCAGATGAAAAAGAAAATATTTTATAGTTTCATGTATGGGGAGACCGCCTTAATTTCACAATAAAGTAGCTGTGAGTGTTGTGACATACGGACCGGGCGGAGGACAGCAGACATACAGACAGAGTGACAGACATGACGAATCTAAGATCGGCGAAGCGGGAGGGTATGGCAGACTTTTACTGACTAAAACCTATCCTATCGTGTTCTGTCTTTGCCCTTCGTATTCCGTGGCCGCCGTAACTCTTTCAAACAATTCTGAAATGTTATGGAACTCACCAACAATATTTGTGGACTGTTGATAGGAGCTGTCAGAAAACTCAAAACAACTTGGAAGCTTAAGCCATTTATGTCCAGTGTTGCCAGATGTACGAGAAATCTCGTACCTTTACGAGATTTAGCAGTCTCTGTACGAGAAACGAGAAAAAAATCTCGTACACTCTTTTACGAGATATTAACAATGTTGCTAATACAAACCAAAAACATTTAAAGAAAATAATTAAATGTGTCAGTAGCATACGTAGCATACCTTTCACTTTGATAACCAACAGCTCATACAATGCACAAAGGAATATTATTATAAATACTATAAATTAAATATAATGTAAACAGTTATATGAGACGCGGGCGGAGGGCCGCGCGCTCATACAGTGACCACTGTTTAGCTTATGTAAACATTACCAATTATATATACACAATTCAATTTTAATAAAGAGATTCATTCCACATCCATTACTGCGACTTCACGCCTTATCCTCCCTGACTTATTCTCCAAAGTGCTATCTAAAATAAATCTCTGCTACCTTATAAATAATCTCCAATAATAGTGCTCAACATAGCATTAAAGTAGTGCTACGACCCTAGCAATAAATGTGTTTAGTCGTTGACCGGCGATACACTACACTTGTACTAGTGGCAACTACCTACAAAATTTATTACTTAAGTTAATAATTTGTTTTATTTTTGTAGATTTTGGTGAAGTAATTAAAAAACATGAATCACGTAGAGTAAAGTTTTTTCATTTGGGGGTCCCAAACTTAAGGAATATTCCTACCCCAGGCTAGCTAGTTATAGTACAATTCCCCTACACTATGTACTTACATAGAGTCTGGCAAATGAAAGTAGAGACTGAAAAAGCGCGGCAAATTTAAAAAATATCAGCATAGCAACCCCAAAACTACTATGAAATACCTGGAATAACCTATTTGATACTTTAGAATTATCTATTTTATTTCATCGGAATAAAAATACAAGAGATATTTTAGGTAGGTAATAATTTAGATATTGTGTCTTAATATAAATAAAAAAAACAACAGTATTCTAAAATAGTTCTAATTTATTCACTATAATCAAAATCTGAATGTAGGACTGTTTGAAGTTGATGAAGATGATGAAGTTTCATTAGAGTCACTGAAATCATTGTTATCCACGTTAATTATAAAACTTTCTAAATCATTTTCTGTAATTCTGTCCCTTTCTTTATATTTATTTTCAATATGGATGACAATATGATCAGTCATTTTCACTCCTCGGGAGTTATATTTCAAGCAACTCTTTTTATAATTTTCTCTAACTCCACTGCAGGCAGAGAAATATTTTTACTTGCCACTTTACGTTTAGCCAAACTCCATACTAACTCAATGGCATTGAGATCACAGTGGTAGGGTGGAAGTGGCAATATCTCGTGCCCATTCTGCTTCAGATTTTCATCAGCTTCATATACCGGCTCTGGTGTGTTTCGTTTTAAACTTGTTTTCTTACGATATAAAATCCGTTAATTTTGTTACGAATAGCATCTATATCGAAACTATTTAAGTCGGACACTGTGGGTTTATATGGCCTTTACGAGCACCTTCCTTTTTAATTCTTTTATAATGTAGTAACGCTCACTTCTGTAAAGAATGGTAAAACAGAATGATTAGGTTCTGCAAATCATGAATTCAATTACATCTTTATAAAAGTTATGTACTCCTAGTGAAAACTTACCAGTGATTGAAGCTATTTCATCCAAGTACTGGTTCTGGGTTCTTATCCTATCTTTCTGCTCTAAATCCGAGAAGAGGCACTAAGCACGTTTTACAATAAGATTGATGATATAATTAAACAGCATACACCACTATCAACATCGAAGGCCGCTGGTTATCCGGTCTGGTTTTCTAAAACATTAATTAGTACACTCAATAAAAAACAAAAGACGTGGGTTAAATGGAAGAAGTACGGCAACGTTGCTGACTACGAAAAGTTTTCACAGCATAGAGCCTTCTTTAAAGAGAATTGTGATAAATGCTTCTCTAAATACATTCAGTCGGTTGAGGATAGTATACATAAAAACATAAAGGATTTCTGGAAATACATTTCCAACCGCAAAGACAAACCCGGTATACCGGCAAAAGTTCAATATAAAAGCGATGTATCTAACGATCCTCAATCGATATGCAACATGTTCTCTGATTTCTTTTCTTCCGTGTATGAGCCTGCTTCGCCTGCTCTTTCTCAATGGCAGTTACCTCCTGAAACAGTGTTTAACGACACTGTTGTTTCTAACTTACACTTTAGCGAAGAATCGGTTTTGGCTGAACTGAAATCGCTTGATCCGTCAAAAGGACCAGGCCCTGATGGGTTATCTGCATTCTTTCTTAAAAATACTGCTACTTTTATCTGTAGACCCCTTGCTATAATCTACAATAAATGTATCACAGAAGGTGTTATGCCAACGGTGTGGAAGCAGGCTAATATCACACCTGTACACAAGAGTGGATCTAAGCGTAGTGTTGAACAATACCGACCTATTTCTATTTTATCTACCTTGTCGAAGCTTTTTGAGAGACTGGTACACAACGAAATTTACCCTATCCTACATAATACTATCATACAGCAACAGCACGGTTTTGTGAAAAAGCGGTCCACGACAACTAATTTATTGCTGTTTTCTACTGACCTATTTAATAATATCGACAATCGTATACAAGAAGATGCAGTGTACACAGACTTTCAGAAAGCTTTTGACAAGGTGGACCATGAGTTGTTGCTGAATCGAATAGCTTTTAATGGTATTCGTGGTAACTTGTTGCGATGGTTCATCTCGTACATCACTAACCGGTGTCAACGGGTTGTTATTAACGGATACCACTCTCATGCTACTTGTGTTACATCAGGCGTCCCACAAGGTTCTATTCTCGGTCCTCTTTTATTTATTATCTTTATAAATAATATTGGTAACTGTTTTCATCATTCCAAATTTTTGTTATATGCCGATGACCTTAAAGTGTACAGACCTATTCATAGCATTCAGGATTGCTATCTTCTTCAAGAGGACTTGGATCGACTGACGGACTATTGTTACACATAAATTTTACCAAAAACAAAAACATCATCAGGTTTTCATACTCTTTATGTAATGCTTTATTAAATAAAGTAAACTCAGTTCGTGATCTTGGCATATTGTTTGACTCAAAACTCTGTTTGGATTTGCATATTGAACAAATCGTAAATAAGGCATATAAGATGTATGGATTTATAATGAGATCCACTCATGACTTTAAGCGGACCTCTTCGTACCTCTGCCTCTATAAAACATTAGTCCGTTCCCAGCTCGAATATGCCGTATCCATCTGGAACCCTTACTATGGCAAGTACACTAACATGATAGAAAACGTACAACGTAGGTTTCTTCGTGCAATGCACTATAGGTGTGACAAAACTTATTTACAGTACAACCAGTTACTCAGTAAATACAGGCTTTTGACGCTCAGCTCTAGACGCAAACAATTAGAGGCAATGACATTGTTTAACATTGTTAATGGCAATTTTGACTGCATAGACTTAAATAATGTATTGTGCTATGCAGTCCCCAGAACTGTACATAGACGGCAAGTGCGTGCGGGAAAGCTCTTTGCAGTAGGTACCTGCCGATCCAACACTGGTTTACGTTCACCAGTTCGGCGAATGGCAGCAACCTACAATGAAGCATTCGAACATATAGATATTTTTACGTGTTCATTGAAAAGGTTTCGTAGCCTTTTGTATGAGGCACTTAAACATAAGAATACCTAGTTGTTTATTGTTGTTTTTTTGTTTTTATTTACCTAATTTTCTTTTTTCTTTTTGCATTGTTGTTTTTAGAATATTAATGTAACAGTCATGCATGAACAGCTCACCTCCTAGTGGCTGTAAGGTCTTATTCATTACTGGTAATCTGTGAACAGCGTTGTGGGCTACATTATTACTTAAGTTGTTTTATTTGTAATTTTGCATTTTGTAGCTGTTTGTTGTTCCTATTTAATAAAATAAAATAAAATAAAATAAAATCCATAAGTTTTTCAATAGTTTTCACTATCTCATCAACCCCTGCTACATCCACCAGATTTTCTATAAAAGAAAAAAAAAAATGTTAAGAACCATGCAACATGTAATAGTATGTTAAATAACCATAATGTATTATTATGAAGGTGTTTAACATACTATAAAATGAATGTGATCAAAATAGATAAATATTTTTCCTTGCTAAAAGATTCCTTGCTAAATTATGAATTACGACAAAGTATCAACTTAGTACCGTCATACTAACCTATGAAATCGAACACCACATGTAAACAATCTTGTTTTTGTTTGAATTCGGCGTCTTTCTCCTGTTGTTTGTCTTGATATTAAGACATCATGTGAAACAACATCTCCCGTCCGTACTCCATTTTTAATAGTTTTATTCATTTTTCGCTGAATAATGAATTTGAAATCTGAAAAATTGAGTTTGACATTAGTATAGCATTGCGGCATTGCCATATAAAAAGTTTGCAAATAATTCGAGTGTCTACTTTCGTTTGCCAGACTCTAGTGTAGGTACCTAAATTAAGGTATGAGATTTTTAAAATTTACGTGATTTTGTATTGAAATTACGAGTTATTTGACAGCTCTAGTACGAGATACAAAAAATCGGCACCCTGTTTATGTCATTACCAGTGGTAAATTACCACATTACCATTGGTAATGACATAAACAGGGTTGCCATTGCCAGATAATTTACCATGATTTAGAGATGCGCGACTGCGAATGATTTTGTTATTCGAAATATCTGCAACTACTAATTTACAAATTCGACTTGAATATTAGTAGGTTACTAATTTTCATAATCGAATGACGACTACTAATATTAGTAACTACTAATGTCGTTGGGAATGAAGTTAAATGAAGTTATCCTCGTCTGTCGTTCTATTCGCTTGCCTGCCGCTGCCGCGACGATCTGTTATCTGTTGCACTATTGTATGAATAGTCTAGTCGGACGAGCGGTTGAATTAATCATTCAAAATTTCAGTCTGTAAACATAAGCAATTAGTGTTTGTTATGTGTGTGATTATTAAAATTAACGTGTTTTGAACTTTATAAGCACGTTTATGGTTTATGAACGTACTACTAACCATTTACTAAACATTACTATTATCTTTCGATTATAATAATAACACGCTTGATTAATGGTGATGATACAGTAATTATTAATTCAGTGGAGAACTAAATTCTTATCTTAGGTTAAGTTGCCTAAAATAATAATTTAATTTGATCTCAAGTAGTTTTATATTTCTACATATTAATAAATACAAATGTTACCTAAGATAATGCTTACTATGGACCTAGTTGTTGATTAAATTTTATTTTATTATGTTTGATATTTTCTTATTTTTATTAATTAAAACTTCTTCACAATAATTATCATACTTTGTAAAAAGTTTATTTAAGTACTTCCTTTTACCTATGACGTGTGGCGCTAAGGATCATACGGCACTCAGTGGGTACATGATACTTACTCAGTAATACCAACTGCCGCTAAACATAAATCACAAATTCTGTCAATTAAAACGTATTAAGTACCAATATACATCCAATAGCTGATATTTACTTTGTGGAGTCGAAGTGGATGGGACCCAATGCCTTAAAAGAAAAAGTAGTATTAGTACTGTTTAAGTAACTATAGGTACTACTGAATTACTCCTTACCAGAGACAACGTGGAACGGCCGAATATCCAATTAGTTACTAATTTCGTCAATCATTCGAATGATTCGAATGATTTACTAAGTCGAATGATTCGAATGAAATCATTCATAGTCGCGCATCTTTACCATGATTTACCAGTGCACTGTGCACTGTGCAGGTGCAGTGTTTCTAAACAGTTTTCCTCAAAACAATTTGTAAAAAATAGATTACTTGTAAGCATTAAGTTATCATTCAGTTCTGTGATTAAGTTTATTCTAGGTCTAGTTAGTAAGGGTGTCGATTTAACAGGTTTACAGGCTCATTAATTTACGATGAAAAGAATTTGTTTTCATCAGCCAGCTCAGATGAAGTATTAATTAATTAATTTATTTGCTGTAAAACCCCATGTGTTTGATGGGGTATCATTCTACACAAGTGTATTCTCAAAATTGTGGTTGCGTGTCCACAAAAGCCAGTTAATCCTAGTTATTTTATTTTGACAACAGAGGTTTTTTTTTTTCGTAAAAATGGATGGTCTGTCAATGTGTAGGATATGTTTAGTGCAGAATATTCGTAGGTATGCGGTCGCTGACCGGCATTTGTTGGATTTCTACGAGAAGCTGACAGATTTCCCAGTGAGTAAGCATTAAATCTAATTAGTAAAATATAGCGAGTAACATTTTGAAATGGTTCAAAAAAATAAGGTTTATTTATTTATTATTAAGGCATGCCAACAACATATTTACAATAACATACAAAGTGAGGAAGAATGTTTTGGATTGTATAGATTGTAAATATGCCACTTACAGGCATGCATATCATTTTAGTTAGTACATAGTTAATTACTTATGTAAATTGAATTGAGTTATAGCAACATTAAAATCATATTAAATAACAGTCAAACCACAATAAATTAAATTAAATTACCTTGCAGCTGAACTAACAGCTACCACAAAATACAAAGTTCGATGGCCTGCCTATATGCTACAAAGGCGTCATAACATGACACTGGCAGAATAGTTGACGGCTCAGTTGCCAAAGAAGAGAAAAAAGAAATACCTTCAAATAAATATGATGTTATATTACAATAAATTACAGATTACAATACACTAGATTCAAGAGCTTACAGAGATAATCTATATTATAATCAAGAATTAAATCATTTCCTATCCATGTATTTCTGGTAAATGTTTATTTATACTAATATTATAAAGCAGTAAAGTTTATTTGTTTGTTTGTTTGTTTGTTTAATAGCGCTAATCTTCAAAAGTACTGGGTGCGTTCGGATGTTTGGTATGGAAATAGCTTGAAGCTTGGGGAAGGTTATAAGTTACTCAACTGTAAAAGAAGAAGGATTAGGTTTTTATCATGGTAAAGTCCATGGGACTGAAGCCTTATTCAATTCAATTTATTTATTACAAGTTTCTATGACTCATTTGTTACTAGCACTTATCCTATGTTAGTAAAGCTTACTAATATATTAAATGCGAAAGTAACTCTGTCTGTCTGTGTTAAGCAATCACGCCTAAACTACTGAACCGATTTTAATGAAATTTGTTACGGACATAGTCTAGAGCCTGAGAAAGGACATAGGTTGCTTTTTAATGCGAAAGAGGGGCTGTAAGGGGTTGAAATAGGGGATGAAAGTTAGTATGGAGATTACGTCATTTTTAAAGCTAGAAGCTTGAATCTTATTTTTTACTAGCTTTTGCCCGCGACTTCGTTCGCGTGGAAAGATTTTCCCGCTTAATTCCCGATCCCGTGGGAATTCCGGGATAAAAACTATCCTATGTCCTTTCCAGGGTCCTAAACTATTACCATACCAAATTTCAGCTCAATCGGTTCAGCGGCTTAGGCGTGAAAAGGTAACGGACAGACAGAGTTACTTTCGCATTTATATAATATTAGTATTGATAGTATTGATATAGACTATTGATTAGATATTAATAAAAACGACATTCAAATTATGTATGAGCTTTATTTTCAAAATAATTAGCCTAAGAAATTAAAAATGCTGCCGAAAGTCACTATACCGCGCGGACGAAGTCGCGCGCACAGCTAGTAATACATATAATAATAATTATATCTTAAACTTAAATACACTAAGTACATTAATTTTAAGAGCTACATATATTGACTTTCAACTGTATGACTTCCTAGCATTGATATTATCGATGATACCTATTCTATTCTAATAATTTTTCAGTTTGAAACAGATGACAACCGTCCGCTGCTTGTTTGTGCGTTCTGCTACAATAAGTTGAAGAAATGCTGTCAATTGCTGCAAATGTGTCTGATTGCTGAAGAGCTATTCAATCAGATGGCCTCCAATGGCTATGAGGTGAGGGTCTCACATATATGCATCATATATATATATATATTCTTTATTGTACACCTTAACAGAATTAAATAATGACTAACTACAAAGGGTGTTACAATAGGCAGTCTATTCCTAAAAGTGATCTTTTACAGACAACCTTTGGATGGATTTGACACAGCAGGAGATAATAAATACATTGATAGTCCATGGTGTATTATTTACTTATCCATACTTCCATATCCATACTAATATTATAAATGCGAAAGTAACTCTGTCTGTCTGTTTGTTACCTTTCACGCTTAAACTGCTGAACAGACTCTGTTACATTGTTCTGAGATCTCAACTACCGTTTAATAAATAGCAATAGGATAATCGCTAATTGCAAGACTCTTGCGAGACTCTCGTTTGGGCAACACTAGGATTTACGCGGGAAAAACCTTCCACGCGAATGAAGTCGCGAGCAAAAGCTAGTATACAATAAATACATAATGTAATAAATTATAAACTACATATTCAATACATATAATTTATACATTAAAAAGATAGAATCATTGATGTATTAAAAGGAGGAAGATATTTTACTCTCTAACATCGCAATCAGTAAACCTGGGCTCGGCGCACGAATACATACACAGTAACTCACACATCTGTATTCAGTGTCGTCATCAGTCCTAAACCTACAGTTACCGATAGACAAGGATAGAGATAGGAGACGGCGCTGTAGTGCGAGCGAAAGCGCCTCAGCTGCCGAATGTTTGCGATTATGAATGAAATGAGATTGCATGTATTAGGTAAGTACGTAGTAAGTGATCCCATGACCCATGTCTCTTATTTTTCTTCCTGGTGTAATTAAAACACTGTCTAGCTATACAAGAAGTAGTGTTGCCCAAACGAGAGTCTCGCAAGAGTCTTGCAATTAGCGATTATCCTATTGCTATTTATTAAACGGTAGTTGAGATCTCAGAACAATGTAACAGAATCTGTTACATTGTTCTGAGATCTCAACTACCGTTTACCGCTACGGGCAATAGGATAATCGCTAATTGCAAGACTCTTGCGAGACTCTCGTTTGGGCAACACTAACAAGAAGTCATTTTGGTGCGTATTTATTCCAAAAAAGCCCTTAAAAACACGAAGAGACGAGAATTTCTTGAGCTGTGTAATCAACAACGTCACGGACAACGTTCCGTACGCGACTTGAGAGTGAGCGCCCGCCAACTACGGGCAATCACTTAGTATTGTAGGACCAAACTCTGTGTCTAGTACCGTATCTTCCTCCTTTTAATATATCCATGGATAGAATATACTTTATTGTACACCAATGAATGAAACACACTTAGATAACAATCACAGATCATGTAAACACAACAATATAAAAAATTAGTAACAATGGCGGTCTTATCGCTGAGAGTGATATCTTCCAGATAACCTGTGGAAGGACTATACGAGCTTTAATAAAAATGGGGAGGGCTATATTAGAGTACTACAAAGCTGAGACTAGTAACAAATTAAGGGGAGAGATAGAGATTTTTACCATGTTTTTGAAAGAAGGAAGCTTCATGTTGGGGTCGTCTTCCAGAATCAAATGCAGCTGAGAATTAGTTTTTACGTTTCTGTACCTAAGACAAAATGGAATCCTTATGTGATCACTTTATTGTCCTTCTATCTGTCTGTCCCTTCATTACGGGAATGCCTGGATATGATCATGAGAACTTAAAACGGGATAATTACCATGTAATTGATATTGAAAAATATTTATTCGGAGATAAACACACACAACAACCACATACAACATAAAATTACAAACATAAAAAAATAACACTAAAAATTCTGCTAAGCATGTCCACACTAAAAGGGTTACCAACTCAGCATTTGTTGGGCGAAAGACAAATAGAATTAATGTTAAAGAATGTGTAGTGTTTCAAATATATAAATAGATTAAAATTGAAAAGTGTAATATCGTTTTATGTGTTAAAAACAAACCAATTGTATTTAGTTATAGTTAATTGAGTTGAAATTAAAACATATACACAGGTCTACAGTCCCTTGAAGCTGATAAAACTTCAAAATAAACTCAAAAAAAGATACGGCCGTTTTTTGACGCAAAAAGCCCATATTTCGACGCTCAATGGAATCAAAATTGGTAGGGTACTTCCCGTTGACCCAGTTGTCAAATTTTTATAGATCTAAGTAAGTATAGAAATTTGGCAAGTAACATCTTTTTATAGTATACTGGCTTCTGCCCGCGACTTCGTTCGCGTGGCAAGGTTTTCCCGCGCAAATCCCGGTCCCGTGGGAATTTCCGGATAAAAAGTAGCCTATGTGTTATCCCAGAATGTCAACTATCTACTTACCAAATTTCATTCAGATCCGTTCAGTAGTTTTTGCGTGAAAGAGTAACAAACATCCATCCATCCTCACAAACTTTTGCATTTATAATATTAGTAGGATTAGTAGGATAGTAGAACTTATTAGGTACAAATTCCAATACACAATACCAGAGACCGAATTTTTCAAATTAAGAAGAACGAAAAGAATTATCGTGTTATTGGCAAGTGACATGGAAAATTATTGACCCTCGTAGTGCTGTGACACGTTTGTTATGATTGGTATTCAAGAAATATATGAAACCAATAATTTGGTATCAATTCTTTGAGTCAGTTATTTTGAACTGAAACTGTGCATAGAGACTCCATACCAGATGTTGTCTTCAGCCCTTTTGGATAGATATGGGGATTCCGTTACACGTTGTATAGTATATAGCAGGGCTTCCCAAACTGTGCGTCGCGACGCCCTGAGGCTCCGCGCTATTATCCCAGGGGCGTCGTGAGGCGATCTAAATTTTTTGTCTTTATTTTTTGTTCTTTATTTTGTAATAAAAAATTTAGATGCTATTGGAGTCTTTCTGACAAATTGTTAACGCAGGCCTATCAACTATAAAAAACCAGTCAAGTGCGTGTCGGGCCACGCGCAGTGTAGGGTTCCGTAGTTTTTATAACAGCCAAGTGCGTGTCGTATTCGCTGACTGATCGTTTCATACCATGCTCTAACTAAAAGCCAAACATGACTACCTAACTAATTTGACTTCCTATACAAATCCTCATCTGATCCGACAATTTTGCACGGAAAGTTTTAATTTTTTTAGAGATTTGTATAAAACTTGTCATAGTCGGTGTTTTGAATTTAAATACAAGACACAGAACTACACTACTCAATCTTCACAAAAAAATAAAATTGAGGAAGTAGTTTGCTGGGAGAGCTTTGTGTTTGATATTATATAGCAAAATAATAAATAAATAAAAACATATTAATTTGAATTCACTCCAAAAATGGGCCCACATAGGGCGATGAAACTGAAGAAAGAATTATAAAATCCAACTTCACAAGGGAAGTTTGAAAAATATGATCTATTTAAGTACCACCGCGTGTAGAGGGAAGTGGTTGTAATAGACTGGTAACCAGCGTCACGTATTAATTTGAAAACTGCAGTGTTGTCATTACGGAGATAGTCTTCATTAAAATCTCCAAATATTATGCAAGGACTGTTATGCGATAGTAAATTTATTACAAAAACTAGCGCGATACAACTGACGCTTAGCGCCATCTATCGACATCTCTATGGAGTTGTTCGAAATTTTCGAGTCAAATACAATTGGTCGACTATTACTAGTAAACTTGTAAAGCCCTCTTATGTGTGATAGTTTTCCTTTAAACTTCGTTATATATAGGTACTACTGCCGTGACATTTGAATTTCTAACCACAACCGTTTAGTTGTTAGAGGGGGGACACTTGACTCTAACGAAAATTGGTACTTTAAAGCTTGTTAAGTCACGAACGGTTTACTTAATCAAAAAATGGTCTTCCCAAACCCCTAATATTTTTGAAAGACCTATCCAACGATATCCCACACTATGGGAAGGACGAAAAAAATAAATTATCATCCCACTTTACATGTAGGGGAGGTACCCTAAATAATTGCTTTTTTCAAAATTTTATTTCACCCCTTTTTCGGCGTCATTAACGTGTATACTCATGCCAAATTACAACTTTCTAGTACCAATAGTTTTTGAGCTAAACCGCGGACAGATGGACAGACAGACGGACATGGCGAAACTATAAGGGTTCCTTGTTGACTACGGAACCCTAAAAAAGCTAGAACTACAACTAGTATGTAAATGTATGGCAAGTTCCCAAGGGCGTCACAGTTAAAATAAGTTTGGGAAGCCCTGGTATATAGTATATTTGGACGTAGTTACGCAAAAAGGATCCAATCCACACTTTTTCCGAAATTTAGTTATATTGATATCTTTAATAATATCAGCCTGAAGATGCGTTTGGTATATATAACTCAATTTCATAAAAAAGTGTGGATTGCTTCCTTTTTGCTTAACTACGTCCATTTATAATATTAGTATAGTAAGATTAGTAAGAAATACATGAAAAAATTTAAAACTACGCATTTGTAATTAAATTATAAAAATAAAATTAACAAAGTTGAAGTTATTAGCTCAAGTTAGGTATCATATGAAAGGACTTGTTGTGTATATTCCAAAACATATTTTTTTACAGCCGAATACACCGTTAATATACCCAGGAAAGTTCGAATACTTTGGTGGACTTACAACAACTCCGATAGAACATGTCAGTATACTGGACCGGTGGGAAGAGCAGGGCTTCGCTGATGAAGATGAGGCAGCATCTGAAGACGTGGACTCCAGCCGTGAGGACTGCGCCCCTCCAGAAACTGTTGACGTAAAGGAGGAAAGGCTTCACTATAAAGAGCAAAAAATAGAAGTGGAACTCCTAAATGTTGGCAAACAAGATCATATTGAACAAGAGGAACATTGTTTAGGTGAGGTGTTTACAATAATATATTATTAGAACTTAAAACGGGATATTTTTTAATTGAATCGAATTGAATAACATTTGAAGGGGCTAGGTCCTCATCTGCGATATTAATTGGATCCATGATCTCAATTCTGAAGTTGCACTTTATAGGCGTGGATTGTCGGGCAAAGAATATAGAAGCACTAGTTATTATCGCCCAATCACTTCAATTCAATAATCATTTCCTTTTGAAGTAATCACCATTAAATTACAGTTATAATAAGATAACAATATAGGTAGCACAATTCAGACACTCCACCGAACGCGTAGCACGACTGCGGTCCCGACCGAGTCGTAAATCGTAGCTTCAATGCGCACTAGCGCTCGGTGTTGTGTAAACAAACACAAATAATTCATTTACACCACACTCTAAACTAACAGCGATATTTATGAAATCTAACTAACACTAATTAAAATATAAAGCGCCGTCATATTTATTCGGATAAAAACAAACAACAACATACAATACAAAATTACAAACATTATAAAAAACAAAAAGAAAAATTCGCTGAGCATGTTTACACCGAAAGGGTACTAACTCAGCATTTGCTGGGCGAAAGACACCCAGCGCTGGTTTTCAGTTGGCACCCAGCAGTGACACACGGACGAGGGTAAATAAAATAAATTCAAAGTTAGAGTGTGTAGCACTTAAGTACAGACGCCAGCACATCAAGCTACAACAATCTGTCAAATTTTTTTAATAGATTTTAAACTTTATTGTTAAAGAAATTAGATTCAAGGTTGATTGGGAAAATTTGCCAAAATTTTTAATTTTTAATTTTGGGAAGTCTTGCACCGTGTGCTCTACGGTGTCCTCAGGGCGACCCTCACAGTGGTGACACCCAGGCGTTTCCTCCTTTCCCATCAGACACAGGTACCTCCCGAAACTTCCGTGTCCGATGAGGACCTACGTCATGCGGTAGGTCAGGACGCCGTGACGCCGATCTAGCCACTCCTCAAAGAGGGGTCTTACCGCCGCAATTTCGGCGTGCCCGGCCGTCGGTTGCGACAGTCGTTCCCTCCATACTGCCCTGAGATCGCGCCGGAGCTCTTCCCGCCGCGCCTCGACTTCTCGAGGCAGCGGGGATACGCCCCGGCGCTGCGCCTCCACGCGCCATTCATAGACGCGCTGGAGGGCAGTCGCCTCCAGATCCCAGGGGAGCAATCCGGCAAGGAGGTTGGCCGATTCGCCGGCGATCGTGCGGTATCCCCGGATCATTCGGATAGCCATGACCCTCTGGCATGCGACCAACTTTATTGGTCGCGTCCGGATGCACAGGGCCCACACTGGGGACCCGTAGAGGGCCATGGACCGCACGACGCCGGCGTACAGCCTTCGGCAGGAGGCGTTTGGCCCGCTGATATTAGGCAGGAGTCGCCTGAAGGCGGCGGCTGCCCGGTTCAGCTTTGGGGCCAAACTCAGGAAGTGCTCCCTGAAGTTCCACCGGCTGTCGAGGACGAGTCCCAGGTACTTCATCGTCCTCCCGACGCCGATGCGAACCCCCTCCACCGTTATGTGGGACTCGGACCGTGGCGCGTTCCGACCGCCATGAAAAGCACATGGCCTCGGTCTTGTGCAGCGCCACGTCGAGTCCCAACTGCCGGATCCTATGAACGACTGTCGCAACCGCTTGCGTCGCCAGATCGGCCGCCGCCTGGTGCGACTCTCCCTGCGCCAGGACGTGCGTGTCGTCGGCGTAACATACTACGCTGACGCCGTCAGGGAGGTCGCCGCGCAGCACCCAGTCGTATCCGATGTTCCACAGGGGCGGCCCCAAGACCGATCCCTGTGGGACACCGCACGACATCCCTCGCCGGTTCCACTCTCCCTGGTGACCGGGGTAGATGACGGCTCTGTCCGTCAGGTAGTCCTCGACTATGCGACGGAGATAGGTCGGCACCCGGTGATACCGGAGTGCCTCCCTGATGCAACTCCAGGGCAGGGTGTTAAAGGCGTTGGTGATGTCCAAAGACACCGCCAAGACGACCCTGCCCCGGGATACCGCGTCCCCCGTCGTGAGGGCTCTCACGCGCATGATGGCATCCACCGTCGAGCGCCCCCTGCGGAAGCCAAACTGGCACTCCGCAAGATCCGGGCCCACCCGATTCAGGTGCCCGAAGAGGCGGTCTGCAATTACTCTTTCCAAGAGCTTGCCCGCCTCGTCGAGCAGCACGATGGGCCGGAATGCGGACGGAGAGTCCGCAGGGCGCCCGGCTTTCTGGATCAGGACCAGCTTTCCCGTTTTCCAGCGAAGCGGAAACTGGCCCCTCTTCAGGCATGCGCTAAAGAGCCCCCCTAGTCGACGCCCGAGAGTCTCCGAGGCCAGGACCCACGCTTTCCCTGGCAAGCCGTCGGGTCCTGGGGCGGTATTTTTGGCCTTGAGCCGTTGTACCGCCACTCTCAAGTCTACCTCGGTCACCTCTGGAGCGTCGTAGACGTCGTCGTCGCTGTGGTCCGCGTTTGCGCCAGCTTCAGGTACCGTCGGAGACGGAGCCATGGGCGGGGGAGCGTGCTCCCCTCGCGATGGGAACAGGGCGCTCACCACGTCCTCCAAGAACTGAGGCTGGAGACTCTGCGTCAACGGGGGAGCCCAGGGGCGGAGCTTCTCTCGCACCCACTTGTAGGGGCGGCCCCATGGGTCCCCGTCCAGAGTCGCCAGCATCTCCTCCCGGGCCAGTTCCTTGGCCCGCCAGATCTCGTCTCGGAGGACGGCCTTCGCTGCCCTGTAGCCCTCGTACAGCTCCGCCTCTACAGTCGCCGCATCCGAAGGTCGGGTGCGGCGCCTGCGGAACCTGGTGTACCGGCGTCGCGCCGCAACGCACGCTTCGCGCAGCGCTGCTAGCTCGCTCGACCACCAGTACAGCTGACGCCGGGCGCGACCTTGCCGGACCCGGGGCATGGCCACGTCGCAGATCTCCGACATGGCCTCCCGGAACCACTCCGCCTCGTCGTTTATGTCGGCAGGCCTGTCCGGGGGTGACCCCAGGCCTGCACGATCGAGGCTTCCAGGAATAGCTCCCGGTCCATCTGCTTCAGCGCCCATCGCGGACCACTCAGGTCCCGTCGGACCGGGGCGTCTGGGAATATCGTGTGTGCTAAAAACATTAATTGCCTATTTAACACTAGCACTTCGCCCGCGACTCCTCTCCTTGGATTTCGACGTAATTTATTGCCTGTAGCACTCCCTAATAATGCAGCTTACTACCAAAAAAAGAATTTTTAGAATTGGATCATTCGTTCCGAAGATTACCCCCTTCATACAAACTAATAGACATACAAACAAATGTTACCTTTTTATACTTGCTTTTGCCCGCGACTTCGTTCGCGTGGGAGGATTTTCCCACGTTAATCCCGATCCCGTGGGAATTCCGGAATAAAAAGTAGCCTATGTGTTATTCCAGGATGTCAACTATCTTATTACCTAATTTCATTCAGATCCGTTCAGTAGATTTTGCGTGAAAGAGCAACAAATATACATACATCCTCACAAACTTTCGCATTTATAATACTACTAGTAGAACTAGTAGGAAGTAGGATTAGTAGGAAGTAGGATTAGTAGGATTTATAATATTAGTAGGAAGTAGGATAGCACTTCCCAATAATGCAGCTTACTACCAAAGAAATAATTTTTAGAATTGGATCGTTAGTTCCGGAGATTACCCTCTATATACAAACTTACAAACAAATTAATGTTTCCTTTTTATAATATTAGTATACATAGGGATTGGGCGGGTCACGTAAACAGCACACATGAAAGTCGCTGGGCAAAAATATCCACACACTGGGAGCCTGAGAATGGATGGCTCCGCCGAGGCCAGCCCAGGAAAAGATGGCGAGATGACCTAGACGCACATTGCGTTGGTTGGTCCGAAGTGGCCTCGAAAAGCGAACTTGGAAGGATTTGGGGGAGGCATTAGCCCAGCAGTGGGACATCAATGACTAAGTAAAAAATAAAAAAGAAGTATACCTAGATGAGTTTTCGGCACTGTTCCAAGCGCAATGATCACGGATCGTCCTATCTCAGTAAACGATGTTTTGAAGTAAAATTTCACGAAGAACTTTCCGTCTTGTATGAGATCAAATCAGGAGTACCGCAGGGAAGCATACTCGGCCCGGTTCTATACATTATATTTACTGCTGACCTACCAACAACAGACAGGACTTCGGTCGCAACGTATGCCGATGATACAGCATTGTTATCCACACACACAAACCCAGTAACTGCATCAGAAAATCTACAACACCATCTCAACAAAATAGAAGAATGGCTTGTACTTTGGAGAATCCACGCCAATCAAAGCAAGTCAAAACACGTATTTTTTACTCTCAGGAGAGATACGTGTCCGCCAGTTACACTCAACAATGAAGAACTCCCGCAAGATGACAATGCCAAATACTTGGGCATGCATTTGGACAGAAGGCTGACATGGCAAAAACATATATGGACAAAGAGAAAGCAATTAGATTTAAAATTATGTAGTATGTACTGGTTAATAGGACGCCACTCACAAATGACCACACACAGCAAATTGACAATATACAAAGCCATCCTAAAATCAATATGGACCTATGGTATCCAGATCTGGGGTACAGCCAGCAACAGTAATATAGAGATACTGGAAAGGTTTCAAACAAAAACACTGAGAGCCATCTTTAACATCCCATTTTATATCAGTAATAAACTAATATATCTTGACATAAAACTACCAACTGTTAAACAGGAGATAACAAAATATAGCAGCGCATATCAAAAAAGCCTCTCTAAGCATAAAAACGAGCTTGCCCTCAGACTAACTGGAGATCAAAGCCTTCAATACAAAAGACTAAAAAGACACAGTGTTCCAACTCCACAAGATAGATTTACCAGGATGGAATGAGCCACCCCCTTGAGAAGTGTCTCTCCAAGCTAAAAACCACAAACAGATAATAGTATCAGACAAATCAGTGGCTTATTGTTGTGAAGAACAGATTGCCGTGTTGCAGAAAGAGAAAAAAAAATCGCGAATGAACTGAAGTTAGTATGGGTGGATATTTATAAGCAGATAAATCGATCTGCCCTTTCCTCGTTCGTTTTTAGGGTTCCGTAGCCGAATAGCAAAAAAACGGAACCCGTATAGATTCGTCATGTCTGTCTGTTTGTCCGTCCGTATGTCACAGCCACTTTGTTCCGAAAATATTAGGACTACACAGTTGAAAATTGGTTGACAGATGTATTCCATGGACCGAAAAAATGTATTTAAAAGTCGTCCTTAAATACATTTTTATACAAAAAAAAAAATAAGGGGAATACATGATTTTGTCACCCCTATACGCGTGGGATGTATACATATAGGTAGGTCGTTTAAAATGACATTGAAGTTCCTAAAACCATTTTTACTCAAGTCAGTCGTGAGAGAAAAATCTAAAAAAACTATAGATTTCAATGAACAATTTTAACGAAAATTGGTTTGCTCTCCTTTACGTCGCGTAGTCGGGTAAAACATAACTGTGTCCTCTCACCAATTGTTTTCTTTATTTTTTTTAGTTTTCATGAATGGTAGGTACGCGGTAAATATTCCGTTTTAAGTTATAATATTAATTGTTACTTAAACTTCATGTACAGGTTGTCTCAAAATAAAGTTCATATTTGTTTAGTTTACTGTGTGAAAGCAGTAATTAGGAGGGACGCGGGGGATATGCCAATCGGTAGACTGGCACAGGGGAATTTAATTGCTATGGAGCTAAGTAAGCTAAACAAATATAAACTTTCTTTTGAGACAGCCTGTATGTACAGATGACAGCACATCAAACTATCTGAATTTGTCAATTTTTTCCAATCGAGTTTGAACCTTAAAGTGATGTAATAAAGTTGTAAATCTATTACATAATTTTGACAGATTGGGGTAGCTTTATGTGCTGACCACTGTATATTGGTGGGCATAGTCCTGCATGGCATATTCTACCAGTCTGTCTTGGCGTTGCAAGGACTTAAAAGAGATAATTTTTCCTAGCAAAAAACCAGGAATATTTAATTTCACATAGGAATACATGGGCACTGATAAAACGTCAGAAGCTAGTGCATGGTTCGAAATTGGTCGTTTCCTTTAGATAAAAACCGGCAAGAAACTCCACGGTTACTCTTTTCAAATCATAATTGTCTAGCATTTCGGAATAAAATGAATTATACCCTATAGCACTCACAAATAAGGCATCTTACTATAAATGAGAAAAAAAATTACTTGTATTTTAGTCAAAGTAGCCAGTGATTTAGTAACAAAATGTTTCCGAAAACGAAGAGTAGTTGAGTCGATTAGTAAGTAATTTAGTCGACTTGGTACATTTTGTGCCAGTGCACTATTTGAAATTAATCGTTTCCTATGGCAGAGAGCCGGCAAGAAACTCCATGGTTCTGCCCGCGACTTCGTTCCCGTGGGAAGGTTTTCCCGCGTAAATCCCGATCCCGTGGGAATTCCGGGATAAAAAGTAGCCTATGTGTTATTCCAGGATGTCAACTATCTACTTAGCAAATTTTATTCAGATCCGTTCATTAGTGTTTTCGTGAAAGAGTAACAAAAGTCCATCCATTCATCTTCAAAAATTTTCGTATTTATAATATTGGTAAGATATTCACCGCCATCGTGTAACATGGTTTGTTGTATAAGTCACCGCAAAATCGCAAAAATCGTTAGATTATAATATATCCCGCGAGATTGTAATATATCGATTCGATAATATTTCGATCGGCTATTAGTAAATTTTTGAAAATGTATTTTAAAATTTACTTTGGTTTATTTTATACCTCTTACAATTATTTTTTCTCAATAATTATTTTTCTCAAAAAAGCATTATTTAGTAGGAAAAAAATCAATTTAATTTATGATATTAGAAATTCGCGCCAAAACAGCCGGTCATCTGACACTTGCGGCTGAGATGTCAAATTTCAATAAACAATGTGCAAAAGAATGTAATTACGACTAACGACGTTATAACTCTGAAGCTATTTTGTGGAAAACTAACCTTTTACCTGGAATTTTGAAAATGACAAGCTACAAGATGTGTGCCGTGCCTATGTGTAGAAGTACTACTATAAAACTTCCTGAAAAAAATTTTATACACGTCCCTAAATACTATTTTATAATATTTTACCCTAAATATTATAATATTTTAGCACGTCGAGACTCAAAGTTTACATCTGATAAACCTGCCTAATAAACCTAACCTAATGTTGTTAATAAAACATGACCAAAATAAAAGTAAGTCATTAATACATTCGTGTTAAATTTGCGACCATAAATGAATCAACTTTAGGCAGATTCGCACTGTCAGTTTTTGAATAGCCTGACTCCATTTTACGAACCCTCCCAAAAGCACAAATCAAAATATTTCTTATTAATTTTCTCAGTAAATTACACACAATATGCATAGTATACAGTACACGACGATTTAATTATTGAAATGTGACGTCATACGATGGTTAATCATGGCCGCCCGTGTTTCGGTTCTCGTATCCACAGATAAAAAACTCAAATCTATTTTTCAAAAATAAAAATATTTACAATTTATTTTCATGCAAAAAACGCATTCTATAATTATTTTTAACCTATAAGCAACCATATTTAACACATTTCATGTTTTACCGTGACAACAGTCAAATAGTCAATTGTGATCGTACCATACCGCTTCCAAATTAATGCATTAGATTTCGATAAATTGTAATCTGTCGAATTGAAACCGTGAAGTTGTGGAATGGCGTACAGCGGAACGCAACTCAAGCGCTGATTGGTTTAACGTCATTCGCTCTGTGCTGCCATACTTAGTCAGTGTTGCCAACTTAGTGGATTTTCCACTAAAACTGGTGGTTTCGACCCCCCTTTTAGTGGCGAAATATTGCTTTTAGTGGCTGGTGGTTTTTTCTAGTGGTCAAGTAGAATTCAGTTTCAATTACTGAAAGTGCTATTACTCAACTACTAAGCCACTAAAACTTCACGAAATATATTATTTTTACTTCATTAATGTACTTAATTTACTTTTACTGCGTAGGCACAATAAAAGTGTAGAACTTATGGCAAGAGTTGATGATCTATGGCGACAAATTCATTTGCAGATATGAAACGAGAGCAAAGACACAAAAAAAAATGGAATGAAGTATTGCATTTCAAAGATGCTCAAGGGGAATCTAGATTTGAGGAATTAGCGACTTTTGCGAATTACTCTCTTAATACTACCTAATTCTAATGCCGATGTTGAGAGACTATTTAGCAGTATGAATGTAATAAAAAACAAGCAGAGGAACAGAATGAAGTTGAATATTTTAACTGCAATATTAAAAACACTCTGTGGTTTAAGATTGGAAGAAAAATGCTGCAATGATTATGAAATTCCAATAAAAGTTATAAAACAAATTGGTAGCAAAGCATCATATAAATGTGAAACCGACGATGATGGTGCAGACAAAAGTTCTTGTATGTTGATTTACTGACTTAAAATATTTTATTACATAATATTAAAGAACATTTTTTACTAATACAAGTAATCTACTTAATACTTATAATAAATCTGTAGAGAGGTCAATTCTGTACATGAAATATATTTCCAAAATAACTATCAGGGGGTGATTAGGGATCGATACTGATGCCAAAAATGCAATCAGTAAAATTTTTGTCTTTCTGTCTGTCTGTCTGTCTGTATAACCGTTATAGAAACAAAAACTACTCGACGGATTTTAACGAAACTTGGTACAATTATTTTTCATACTCCTGAGCTGGTTATAGTATACTTTTCATCACGCTACAATCAATAGGAGCAGAGCAGTGAAGGGAAATGTTGGGAAAACGGGAGAAGTTACTCCAATTTAAGCTTCCGTCGCGTGTGCAACCTTAATGGTTAAAGCTACACAGAAATCATTTCATGACGGAAATGTTCTCCTTAAAATTATATAAAAAATATCCCACGACAGCATATGTCTATCTTTTATGGTTGAATCACAATAACACGTGTAACTCCCCATAGCTTAGCAGTTCGAAGCTTTCTGATTATAATATTTGTCTACTCTTACGTTTATAACACTCTCAGTCACCCCTAATTGAAAAAGTTAACATTATTAACTATTCCATAAAAAAGAATCATATAAATCGGTATAGAAACACCTAAGTTATACATGAAATACGCTAATAATAAGCCATCGAGCGTGAATACTGAATCGTGCTACAAGGATTATTTTTGAGAATCGGTCGCCGCGCTCGACGCGTCTCTCGGCCGAAGGTATAAAATTTCGTTCTATAGGTACTTAAGCCTCATGTGAACGTGATCTAAACAATATTACCAATACATTAACTTACGCTGACGGAGGCGCGGGCACAGCTATTAACAATAATATTGTGCGATTCCGTATTGCGATATTTTTCAACAGTATTATAGATCGACATATTATATTTGCCTACTAAATTACGAAAGTTAATCTGTCTGTTACATCAAAATCACTGAACCGTGAGGAAGGACATAGGCTACTTATTTTTACGAAAAACGACGGAAACGCGGATGAAGTCGCGGGCAAAAATAGTAATAAATAAATACTGTTTTCTTTCGTAAAAACTAAAAAAAATAGTGTAAATTTTAGCGATTTTAGAGAAGGGCCGATTTTTGTTAGTGGTTTTCTGGTGGTTTTAGAAGTTGGATCTGGTGGAGAGCTAGTTGAACTGTTGGCAACACTGTACTTAGTTGTCGAACATCCTAAAGCAAAGCCACCCAATCATAGCATAATGTCTAAACATTAGGCAGTTTTACGAGAGACGGACTGTAATCTATCGAATTGATACTTTTAAAAATAATGCGTTAAATTGTAAATCGTATTGTACAGATCACAGTTTATCGATAGAATACAATTTCGAGAAATATATTATAATGTAACGGTTTTTGCAATTTTTCGGTGACATATTAATATATACAATATTTAGGCTCTTGTAACTAGGTAAATTAAAAATCGATCAACTAAAAAGAGTGAAATAAAAACGTTTTACCAAAAAATTAAACTGACTCCCAAAAAACACTGCAAAGTGAAAAATAACTTTAATTTCGGTAGTCGGTGTCTTTAGTTTTGTATTTTCGTTTTTGGTACCGACAAAAAATACTCAAATCACTATAGGTGTGCCTATAATATTTGAAGAGTTCCCACGATTTCTCCTGGATCCCATCATCAGATCCTCACTTGGTGACAATGGAACCAATTTCGAAGTATACCCTTTCAAACAAAAAAAGAATTTTTCAAATCCGTTCAGCTGTCTTCGAGCAATCGGTGATCATATATTAAAAATATATATATTTATTTATTATTTATTATATACTTTATTGTACACCTTACAATACACTTAAGAATACAAATAATAAAATTAGTGTCGTCGGTTGAAAATGAATCGCTAAATGTGTTGCTAAGCTCAAAACTCGAGAACGACTGAATCGATTTGGCTGATTCTTTTTTGTTGTGTTTGATGAAGTCTGAGGAAGGTTTTTATGAAGAAAAAAAAAACGATAAAAATAGTAAAAACATCAATTTTCTTTTCCCATACAATCCACTCTGTCCCCAGCTGTCAAACATTTGACGTCAATTAAAGCAAAACAAAGGCGTGTTAAGATTATCGTTGGTATGCCTTCAAGTTGATTAGAGGTTGCATGTCATTAATGAAAATAATATAACAAGATCCCTCAAATTTGTTTTATAGAAATTTTTATTTTGTAGAAAGTTGTGTTATTTTACTTAATGATGATCAGTAATCGTGAAAGAAAATAAGTGATAAGAACATAAGCGTTGGTGCAATATTTTGGATGGAAAGAGGCTGCATGGACTTAAAGTATCACCACATTAAATATTATTAAAGTCTTTACTAAAATAATATTATTTTATTTCTATTAGACTGCGACAGGCCAATCACTTTTGACACAACGAAATCTGTCGAGGCAGCTATTAACATAAAAAAAAAACAATATTACTTTGTTTTAGAGAAATAAGGCAGAACAAGGTCTGCCTGGACAGCTAGTATACAAATATTATCTTTCTGCACTACTTCTCTTTCTTACTCCTCCGTCCGCGTAATTTTCGTAATAATATATTACATATATTAATATACGGCAGATTTTGTCCTGTCTCACCGACTGACAAACGACTGGCAGTTATGTCAAACGCTATAAAGTTACATTAGGAACGTTTAAGCGGTCAATAAGTTATTTTAATTTTTCATATTTCTGCGCAAACTAAGTTTTACCTTTGAGGAAAACCTACCCCTGACAATAAAAAATAACAAAAAAAAATAGCCTAATCTGTCCAGCCTTTTCCTTGTTTCTTTTTTTTTCGTCCCACACACGCAAAAAAAAAAACAACATGAGGTCTGTCAGACTCTTACTGACTAAAACCACACTGTGTTTCTTCTTCACTTCTTGCTGGGTTTGCGGCGACACGTTAGCATTCTCCAATATCACCCCAGTAGTCACAGTTGACGGTCGTTAACCCCATCTCAGATGAGGGGAGGAGTGAGCAACGAATTAGGAAGGAGTGAGCATCTCCTCACCCTGTCATAATTTTAGAAAGGCGCGCGGAATCACCACGCGGCCATATAAACTTCTAATTATGTCAATTTGCATACTCCTCCGTCCGTATAATTTTCGTAAAAAGAGGCACAACGTTTTTGCTTACTACATATGCACTCGTTTCTAATCGCAGGGGCGAGCGTCGCGAAGGAGCCCACAATAGACGTACGAAGAACAAATCTAGAAGATACAAATACGGCCCCGGAAATTTCAAACGAGCTATCAGACTCCAATAAGAACCCGACAGTTCCGACTCGCGCATCAAAACGCACCTCTAAATTAAAACAATCCACCAAAAAAAGCAATACACAAAAACATATCCGTAAACACACTATCGAAAAGCCATATCAATGTCAAGAATGTCAAAAACATTTTCGACATAACGCACATTTAAAACGTCATCATTCAACACACACTGGTGAAAAGCCTTTCATATGTCAAATATGTCAACGTGCTTTTAATAGTAGTTTTAATTATGAAAATCATGTGCTTTTGCACAGTGGTGTGAAACAGTACAAGTGTGATGTCTGCCAGCGTTGCTTTAGTTCTAGTTATGGTTTAAAAAGACATATGGAAACCCATACGGTTGGAAAACCATATAAGTGTGAAGAATGTAATCGTTGCTTTAATAGAAAAGCTAATTTAGAAACACATATTTGGATACACAGCGGCAAAAAGCCGTACCAATGCGAGATATGTGCTAAGTGTTTCAGACAGTCCAGTACTTTAAACGGGCACCTTCGTATGCATAAGAAGGAGAAGAGAAGAGAAGAGTAGAACAGAGTAGTAAAGAAGTCGTTGTTATTGAAATAACATGTTGATCTATTTAAGTCCATTGATACATAAAAGTTTCAGACAACCTAGTACGTCAAGCGGGCACTGTCGTATGCATAAAAAGGAGAATATAAGAGAAGAGTAGATTAGTAGAGAAGAGTTTGGTATTGAAATGACATGTTGAGTGATAGTGATTCAAGTCTATTGATACTGTCTTATTTTAAAAGTTCTAAAGGGGTGGGACGAATTTTACCGCTTTTAAACAGTCTGTATTTCATACAAAAGAAAAAAATGGTTTTAAAAACCTCAATGTCATTTTCTATCTATTCATACCCAACACTAAAAGGTGTAACCTGAAATTAAATAATATGTTTGTTGTATTTACCTACTTATAATTGTTATCTGAATTGGTTATTCTTCTGTGGAATGCACTTCCTCTTGATATCAGGAAAATAAGCTAATGTTGCGGAATTATTTCCTAACCATTCCGACCCAGCCTGTTCGTAGCTTCCCTCCCCAGAGACGCCCTAAGCTGAGGTTCGTACCCACTGTGGGGTACGGCCCTTAGCATATAGTCGCTTTGTTTGCAAGTTTTCTAAAAGATCTGGCAGAAAGCTTTAATTACTTTCAGCCGACAACCTCATAGGTTGACCTGCGAAATGCCACTCATAAAAAAAATAGAATAAATAGAGAGCAGCAGTATGGTTAACAAGCCCCTTTCTATAACTTTTTATTTATATTAATTAATTATTAATCTTAAAATGCCATACCAAATAATTAATTCTTATATTTATTTAAGAAGTTAAGTTTATTAGTCCTTCTTTCTATACTTAATATTATAAAGGGGAAGTTTCTTTGTTTGTGTAATGGCGCTAATCTTCGAAACTACTGGGTGGATTTGGATGAAATTTAGGAAGGTCCTACATACTTCCATACCCACACACACACTCTCACTCACATTCCTTATAGGCCACTTTTTAACCGACAATGAGGCTTATGTTTTTATTCTGATTCAGTCCACGGGAGCGAAGCTGTCTACTAAATATGTATGTATGTTTATTTTAGATATATATGTCGTGTAATAAATCATTACCTTTATTATATTATCTACCAACTTAGTTTATTTTTGTCATGCCCGGTGCATCTTATCTCTTCGCCATTCGTGGTTGACTGGTAGAGAACGCCTAAAGCATTAAGTCCACTGTACTGTACACATGTACACATTGTACTGTTTTGTATGCATAAAGTTTTAAAAATAAATATAATCGCAGGGTCAACAGACGCGAAGATACCGACACTAGGCGAGCGAAGTGCTACCACAGAAGATACAGATTCAGGGCAGCGAAAGATGCTAAACTCCAAAGTAATCCCGACAAATCGCACTCGGACGTCCCGACCTACCGTTAAAAACAAAGAAAATTCAAAAAAAGCTGCCGTAAAAAAACATCTAGATAAAAAACCTTATACCTGTGACGTTTGTCAACGAACATTTAAAATCAAATACTTATTGGACAGTCATATTCTCATACATACAGGCGAAAAACCGTACACGTGTGATATTTGTCAGAACAGTTTCCGATTAAAAAGGTCGTTGTACTCTCATATTCGTGTGCACACTGGTGAAAAACCGTACAAATGTAAACAATGTCCAAAAAGTTTTAGACAAATCACACATTTGAAACATCACGTGCTCACACACACTTCTGAAAAACCGTACCCATGTGATGTGTGTCAACATAGGTTCACAACAAAGTCTAATTTACAAACACACTATCGTGTGCACACTAATGAAAAACCGCATAAATGTCATATATGCCAGCGTAGTTTTAAAACCAGATGGATATTAAAACATCACATTTTAACACACACGGGTGAAAAGCCGCACAAATGTCAAATATGTCAACGCAGTTTTAGTAGAAAAGCTAATTTAGAAAATCATATTTTAATTCATAACGATAAGAAACAGTACCAGTGCGAAATATGTGCAAAGTTTTTCAGTCAGGCGAGCTCATTAAATGGTCATCTTCGTGTTCACATTAAACTAGGAAAAAAATTAGAGGAAACGTCGTTAATGAAATAAAATTGTTACTAATATTATAAATGCGATAGTCTGTGAGAATGGATAGATGAATGTATGTTTGTATGTTACTCTTGCACGCAAAAACTACGGAATGGTTTTAAATGAAATTTGGTAAACACACAGTTGAAATATTGGAACCTAACTCCTTTTTATACCGGAATTCTCACGGGATCAGACTAGGCTTGTGTAGTACATGTACTATGTACTATTAGGACGCAATTCCGTCATGTGAACTAGAACGAACTATTCTGTTTTTGTCGCTCAAATCGGTCATCTAGTACATCTAGTACAGTGAACTAATCACCAATCCTAGCGACATCCGATCGCGAGAGCCGAGTAAGAACGGCTGAACTAATAAGTTACGAACTACGATGACCTGGAGAACGAGAAACTGTGCCCGGTCATTTATGTGCATAATCTATGGCCCGGACGTTCTATGGCTCTTTGATAGTTTCGATGTTTTTATTTGTTATCACAGAGTACTTTTGTATTTTGTTATTTTAACTTTGTTAAGTGAAGTTACTCAACGTCATTTGTTCAACAATATAAGTTCAAGTTTATGTTGCTGAAGTTATGCTTGGTTTTGTTTCGTGTGGATTGTAAAAAAGAAAATATGTATATAAAAATGAAGATCACTGTAAATATTTGATTTTTTAAATACGCCATTTTAATAATTCATTCAATATTACTTATTTAAATGATATTCAAATTATTTAAAATGTATCATAATTAAAATGATAGTCCTAAGCCTGCAAAGTATGAAGGAAAATCAAATATGCAGGTATTCCATCACGTCTGACTGATGTCTTAATAATCAATGAACTAAAATGAACTAATAGTACTAGAAGACCGAACTAGTACATTTGAACAATTGTACTAGTTCGGAGCGTTCCTGTCAGTGACCGAGTATGAACAAGCCTAGATCAGACTTCACGTGGGAAAACCATCCCACACAAATGAAGTCGCTGGCGGAAGCTAGTTATACATATAGCAATGATGGCCTAATGGTTACAACACCGACATACAAGTTGTTGGCCGTATGTTCGAACTCAGGTAAACTCATAACCTCGTGTCATTTCAACTTCACTACAGCTCTCAAATGGTGAAGAAAAATCTGAAGACATGCGTGAGCACTTGAAAATGTTAAGTAACTGTATAAAATGTCTCCCTAATAATTGTATAAATGTGCACATATTGTGGCGAGAGAATATGATTATGATTATGAGCCATTTGATGGAATGCGTCCAGTATGAGTCCAGTAGAAATTATTTATTAAGGACTCTGAATTTGAACAGAACTGATGTAGGCATGTTCCATACGATTCTCTCTCAACCAAATGGCGCCGCTGCAAAGGAATTGTTCAAATTCATGGCCCACATATTGTGAAGGTACAATTCGTCAGGTTACGATGGGACTGATATACGCTATGCGTAAAAGTCCCTATAAATAAATAAAGAAAAAAAAAATGAGCCATCTTGTTAGTAGGTAACAATATTTGTTAACCTTGAATCTTACGCTGAATGTATGGAACACATAGAGCCGAATAGTACGGAACTAATTATATGTATAGATACCAGATTATTTCCTTTACATGTACTGTAATGTTAAACTTAGCTTCTTGTCAAAAATCATCATAACCTATAGAGTAATGGAGAATTACCGTATAGGTTTTGATTCTCTTATGAAATACAGGTATGTACATTGTAGGTACATACAGGTTTGTTTTTTGGACAACTAAAAGAATTTCAATTTGATATGGATACTCATTCCTAAGTAAAAGGGTCTTTACTGATAGACAGACGGATAACGGTATGGTCCTATAAAGGTAACGTTTTTCCTTTGTAGTACCGGAACCCAAAAATAAATCTATGGAAGTCAAATAAGCGAAGTGTAAATTAATCTTACTTCTTACTAATATTATACATGTGAAAGTTTGTAAGGGTGATGGATGTATGTTTGTTACTCTTTCACGCAAAAACTACTGAACGGATCTAATTAAAAATTTGGCAAGTAGATAGTTGACATCTTGGAATAACACATAGGCTACATTTTATCCCGAAACTCCCACGCGAACGAAGTCGCGAGCAGAAATCTAGTTATATATAAACTGCCATCGCAAAAACTGTGCTGTACTTAAATGTTTACAACCGCAGGGATGCCCGTCGCGATGAAGCCAACCGTAGAACTACGAAGAGCAATCTTAGAAGATACTAATACAGATCAAGAAAGCAATAATCGACTAGCAGGCTCGACATTATTCCCGACAGCACAAAATCGTACTTCCAAATCAGTTGCTAAGGCTAAGCAAACTGAAATATCGTACACGTGCGATACTTGTCAATGTAGTTTTGATGTCAAAAGTATCTTGATCAATCATATACGTATTCACACGGCCGAAAAACAACACAAGTGTGATGTTTGTGGGCGTAATTTTCGTTTAAAGACAGTCTTAAATAAGCATATTCGTGTACACACTGGTGCAAAACCGTATAAATGTAAACAATGTAAAAAATGTTTTCGCTACAAATCGAATTTGAATCATCATGTTCGTACTCATACCGGTGAAAAATCGTACAAATGTGAAGTGTGTCAACGTAGTTTTAACACTAGGTGGAGTTTGAAAATACATATGTTTACACACACAGGTGAAAAACCGTACGAATGTCAAATATGTCAACGTAGTTTTAAAATGAGAAATGAATTGAACAGTCATGTCCTCGTACATAGTGGCACAAAACCACACAAGTGTGAAATTTGTCAACGTGGTTTTCGTCTAAAGAGATCGTTAAATTTTCATATTCGTGTGCACACTGGTGAAAAACCGTACAAATGTCAAGAATGTCATGCATGTTTCCGTCACAAAACACATTTGAAACATCACGTTCGTACTCATACCGGCGAAAAACCGTACAAGTGCGAAGTGTGTAATCGTACATTTAACACTAGGTGGAGTTTGAAAAATCATATGTTTACACACACGGGTGAGAAACCGTATAAATGTGAAATATGTCAGCGTTGTTTTACACAAAAACATTCACTGAAGATTCATATGAGTCAGCATACCGGTAAAAAACCATGCAAATGTGATGTGTGTCAACGATGTTTTAGTTCTACGGGTGTACTAAAAAAACATAAACTCACACACTCAGATGAAAAACCGTACAACTGTCAAATATGTCAGCGTAGTTTTCAAAGAAAAGCTAATTTGGAAAATCATATACTCATACATAAAGATGAAAAGCAGTACCAATGTGACGTATGTGCGAAGTGTTTTAAGCAATGCAGTACGTTAAATAGACATCTGAAAGTGCATAAGAAAGAAAGTAGATGAAGAAGTGTAAATGTATCGTAGTTTACGTCAGTTAACAACTGTGCAATATTTTATACAATATTAATAACTGTATAATATTTTAACTGTTTAATATATGCCTACAATTTTAGTACTATGTTGTACCTAGTATTTTTCGTCAAACTACACAATTAAGGTTATTATTAAATGGCAACACCTTTGTTTACATTTATGATCTCGAATTTGATTTCCTAGTATAGTCTGTTTATTCATACTTATTAAGACTTACAAATAAAAAGTACCAAATATTTTCTTTAATTTTAATTTCTTTAATTTATTGGAACAAAAATAAATTTTACAAAATTTCTGTGTACGAAAATTGCCACATTAGTTAATAACTGTGTCGCAGCTATTAACGCCCACCTCCAAGAGGGAGACGACAGCGTTCCAGTTAATTATTATTCGAGGGAAACAATTTAACATAAAAAAAAAATAACTATTGAAAACTAACTATAAACTTTAACTAAAAACAAATTTAATATAATAATAAGAATGAATAAAACTAGGTGAGTGTAATATTGTTGTGCATGTGGGTGTGACATGTGTATGTGTAGTGCGTGTCCGTCAGGGTTAGTATAGAGTGCGTTTGTATGGCACCACCACACAAGCGCACTCTACGACACATGTATTTGGTATGCATGTCTACGGAAGGAAGATTATTAGGGCTTTACTAAATTCTCTAATTCTTCATACGAGATCGTGTGGAGCCATTCGTCTATCAATCTTTTGCAGTCCCTGGAGGTACATGGATAAATATTGAGAACATCGTTAACTCTATTATAAAGCACGGGACTGCTGGCGGCGTACAACTTCAAGTTTACCTCTAGCTGTAGAGCAGACTCTGTCAGGTCTACGCTTTCGTTCACTCAACTCAGAGTTAAAGAACAAATTCAAGTGCTTCCGCAACACTGTTCTTAGGACAAAAGAGTGCCTCACTGTGGGTAGTTTCCATAGCGTATAAAGCTCGCTAGTAGGGAAACGAATGGGCTTATGAGCCATGACCTTAAGGACAGCCCTCTGTGCTCTCTCCAAGCGCAACATAAGACATTTACCGGCGCCGCCCCAGGCCGAAATGCAATACGTTAGAATAGAATGTCCAAGAGCAAAGTAAACTGTTCTCAGGGTAAAACAAAAATTAACTTTCTTACCCTAGAAACCAGTGAATTGATTTGCACACTCCAAGTCAACGTACTGTCAACCCAAACTCCGAACTCCGAACCCAAACTCCCTGGTAAATCGTCTATACAACGTGTAACGGAAACCCCATATCAATCCAAAAGGACTGAAGACCACATCTGGTATGGAGTCTCTATGCCCAGTTTCAGCACAAAATAAGTGACTCAAAGAATTGATACGAAATTATCGGTTTCATATGTTTCTTGAATATCAATCATAACAAACGTGTCACAGCACTACGAGGGTCAATAACTTTCCACGTCACTTGCCTATAACACGATAATTCTCTTCAATCTTCTTAATTTGAAAAATTCAGTCTCTGGTATCAATGTATTGAAATTTCTAATTAGTTCCACACATGAAGACATAGGATTACCAAACCCTTGTCATATCGTTTGTTATCATCCAAAGAAGCCGTGCACTTGGTATGTATATACCCTTTAAATTACACGTTGTATATGTCTAGCATCTCAAATATGGAAGATCATGTAACATAATTGATGCATATTCTGAAATTAGCGTTCTTAAAGTAAAATAGCGTATAAATTCTGAAAGCAGTGAATTCCTGCGTGGAGTATTGCAGCCACTTATGGGATGGCTCTGCAAAGTACCAACTTGCTGCATTGGACTCGATCGAGCGCAGAGCTAAAAGGCTTATAGGCGACGAGGTGCTGGTGGACAAGCTTCATAGCCTGGCTCATCGGCTAACCGTTGCTTGCCTGTCGGTTTTCTACAGATTGTACTTCGGGGCGTGTGCCCAGGAGCTCCATGACCTGATTCCTCCATCTCCCTTTCACTACCGGTCTACCAGACGCACAGCTGGGTACCACCCACACTTGGTTGATATACCGTCTTGTTGTACTAAGCGCTTCTCCTCCACATTTATTGTGCGCACAGCCAAGCTGTGGAATTCTCTGCCGGCTTCTGTGTTCCCTGCCACTTATGACCTTTAAGCCTTTAAAGCACGAGTAGATAGGCATCTTCTGGGCTCGCTCGTCCTATCTTAGACCTCATCTATCGCTTACCATCAGGCGAGATCGAAGTCAAGAGGGGCTCATCAGTAAAAAAAAAAATTAAAAAAGTTAGCATTTCGCCCGCAATTTTGACCGTGTGTATTTCGAAATAATTTGGTAGTAAAAGATTTTTATTTTTAGCACATAGGATATTACCTTTCAATATTATTTTATTTATGCATATAATACACTACACATTCTTTAACATTTAGCATTATCCTCGTCCTTGTGTCACTGCTGGGTGCCAACTGAAAACCAGCGCTAGGTGTCTTTCGCCCAGCAAATGCTGAGTTGGTAACCCTTTCGGTGTGGACATGCTCAGCGAAATTCTTAGTGTTATTTTTTGTATGTTTGTTATTTTCTATCGTTTGTTGTTGTGTGTGTTTATCACCGAATAAATGGTTTTCAATTTTAATTCACCAATAATGCACGTTACTACCAATGAAAAAAATATTAAGATTGGATCATTAGTTCCGTTCTAATACATACAGACTTACAAACAAATGTTACCTTTTTATAAGACTAGTATACAACGTGTAATTTAGAGGGTATATACATACCAATTGCATGGCTTCTTTGGATGATAACAAACGATATGGCAAGGGTTTTGTAATCCTAAGTCTACGTGTGTAGAACTTATTACAAACTCCAATACACAATACCAGAGACCGAATTTTTCAAATTAAGAAGAATGAAAAGAATTGTCGTGTTATTGGCAAGTGACGTGGAAAGTTATTGACCCTCTTAGTGTTGTGACACGTTTGTTATGATTGGTATTCAAGAAATATATGAAACCAATAATTTGGTATCAATTCTTTGAGTCAGTTATTTTGTGCTGAAACTGTGCATAGAGACTCCATACCAGATGTTGTCTTCAGCCCTTTTGGATAGATATGGGGTTTCCGTTACACGTTGTAGATTAGTTTGTTCAGAATCGTATTGTTCGATCCGTCAATAAGGCAGCCAACGGTAACTGGTATGGTCGAACAGTCCACGGTACGTGGAGCCTTACCGTTGCTTGCAAACAAACAATAGGCTCTCCGGCCTTACCAATACATAATTAAACTTTTCACAATTAGATATTCTAACATGCACACTTACCTGTGGCTGGTTGACGACAGCGTGCGACCTTGGTAGATCACGACCGTGCGATATGTGTTAGTGTGTATGATTGTGTAATGTTGTGAAGTGGTGTCACGGCGGTCACAAAGGACGCAAGCTTTCTTTTTTTCAACAAAATTGATAAATACGCAGGACGCGCGAACTCTTAGTCGCAGGCCACGCTAGCGCGACGCGTCTTGCGTCTGCGATGAGCGGGAAAAACAATAATACTGTGTCGAACGGGGGGCGCCACGCTGGCGCGACTTGCGTGCGCGTCTAGCGACCGCGACCAGCGGAGGGATAGTACGAGTTCGCGCGTCCTGCGTATTTATCAATTTGGTTGAATTATCCGCGATGCAAAACATAAATACGGAGGAGTTTATTAGCGAAATAATGTCTCGGCCATCAACCTGGTGCAGTAAGGATGATGAATATAAAAATAAATATGTAATAAAAAAAAAGTGGGATGAAATAAGTAAATAATCATGAACCCCCTTTTTTATCTGTAATATATCCTGTGCAAAAAAACGACTTCCTTCTAAACATGAAAGTTCCAATTTAGACAAACTCATTTTAAACCCCGCGCAATAATAGCAGATAATCACGCGGCCGGCCGCTTCAACGTGGCACACTACAGCGGCAAGACGCAGCGTCTTGACGCCTCCCGCTCCCGCAGGTCGCCACCGCTCACCGCAGTCGCTCTAACGTGGCCTGCGGCTTACTATCCCTCCGCTGGTCGCGGTCGCCAGACGCGCACGCAAGTCGCGCCAACATGGCGCCCCCCGTTCGACCCGTATTATTGATTTTCCCGCTCATCGCAGACGCAAGACACGTCGCGCCAGCGTGGCCTGCGACTTACAGAAACCAATAGCATTTGTGCCCGACCTTTGAACTTTTGACTTTGAACTCAACCAACGAGGCAGTTACAAAGCTATTAAACCTTTTGACCGCCAAAGTGTAAACACATTAGCATTCCTCTCATACCAAGCCACAAATCCAGCTCAAATACATACCTACAAATAAATAGGGATTCCAAAATCTTATCGAAGATATCGACAACCTTTTCGTCCCCTATTTTTGAATTTAATTATTACTCTTAAAATAATTATTTTATTTTGTTTTGATCCTGTTTTGCATTATTACTATCATTATAAACAGCAGTAAAAAGTTTTAAACCACGTAAATGCAGACAATTGGAACCAGGGACTGAATAACCCAAAAATTACTCTATCTTTAAATTGCGGTATGACGTCATACCGAAAAATAACGGTTGCCGCTTTATTTCGATATCTAAATTGATTTCGGTACCGAAACTTTTTGTGTATAAATAGAAAAAGGTATATTTCGGTAGCGGTACTAAAACCTTAATTAACATAGTGTATTATATACTCTTTGTTAATTAATAAAGATATGAAAGAGACGGATATTGACCACCCCTGGCCCTTGTTCGGTAGCGCGAGTTTCTCATCAAATTGCATTAGTTTGGCTTGTTCTCGAGGCACAAAGTCACATGCGCGGTGCGCCTCGCATAATTTCTTGTCACACAATGTCAAATAGCACACGAAAAGTTATAATTACAGAAAAAGGTAAGCAGGTACTTTTGATTTACATAAGGATCTGCGTGATTATCAAACTAATGATGATTTATCCAACTCTGGAGAATTGTGTACCCATAAATATAACACTATTACAACAACAAGAGAAATTGGGACTATGACGGAATACGAAGGCTGCAACATGAGTGCAGAAAAAGAAGCTGAATGTAACGAGTTCTTTGCGAAAATAGTAGCATTGGAGATGTCTAAGTTTCACGGAAACATGCGTTACAATAAGATGAAGGAAATATTGGATATACTGACGAAAAGTGACGCATAAAAAATACATATTCTTATTAATTAACGACTGATTAAATTGTACCTAAGCCATATGATTGTCTCCTACTTAGGATTATTTGGTAAATTTAATAAAACAAATCAAAAGTATTCTTCAGCGCAGTTTTGGTGGAATGAACTTGGAAAGTCTTCGGGAAGATGCTAGCAATATTGACTGGTCTGATCTTGTTCATGCAGAGAGATTGATGACAAAGTTAACCTCCTCAATTCCAATCTTAACCAGCTTTATGACGTGCATGTACCTGTTCGTTTGGTAAAGATTAAGCATCTACCTGCTCCGTGGCTAACAGATGACGTAATTTTACAAAGAAAGGCAGCAGCAAAGTCTAAATTCAAGTGCAGACCTAGTCGAGAAAGTCGAGAAAAATACGTCGCTATCCGAAATCGCAGCAACTTGGTTTGTAGGGATGCCCAACGCCGCCACATTCATAAGTCCGTTGAAAACGGTGATCCAGCTAAAGTCTGGAAATTTATTTCTTCTCTTTCTATGGGAATTGGGAAGTCACGTCAAGAGTCTATTCCTAAGGATATAGACCTTGAATCGCTCAATCAACATTTTTCCACCTCTTGTAGCTTCAATGATGCTGTTAAAACCAATAGGAGTCTTTAAGTCAAGAGTGAATAGGTTACTTTTAGGTAAGCGTGCTCCATCTTCGACCACATCATCACTTACCATCAGGTGAGATGGTGGTCAAACGCCAACCTATTCTAAATAAAAAAAAAAAAAAAAAAAAAAAAATACTCTAAATAATCTTTTTCCTCTTCCCACTCCCAATTATTCTCCTTTTATTTTTAATCAATTTATCAGTTGTGATGTTAAGAAGAGCATGCTATCTATAACGTCAAATGCCTTTGGTAATGCCGTAAGATGATACTCCCTATCTTGGACGAAATTCTTCCTGTCATTTGCCATGTCTCAATTATTCTGTATCCTCAGGTGTTTTCCCATCTTTGTGGAAAGAAACTCAGATAACTCCTCTCCCTAAAAAGTCTAATCCTGTTTCTTTCTCTGATTTCCGCCCTATTTCCATATTACCGTTCCTATCCAAAGTCCTCGAACGCCTTATCCACAATCAACTTAGTGCCTTCCTTTGTAAAAATCAACTCCTAAATTTGTACCAATCCGGGTTTCGTTCAGGACATAGCACTACCACAGCTCTAGTTAAAATTACTGACGATATCAGATTTTGATGTCCTGCTCGGTATACTCTGCTCTCTTAACATATCTCCAACAGCAATTGATTGGTTTCGTAGTTACCTGTGTGGCCACCGACAACGTATTTGCATTGAAGGTACATCATCTTCATGGTGCAATACTACTGCTGGCATACCACAGGGGGCGTTCTCTCTCCTCTTCTTTTCGCCATATTTATAAATTCTATTTCAAATGAACTTATCTCATCTTATCACCTTTATGCTGACGATCTGTAAATTTATTTGCAAGCTCCCGTTGAAGAACTGTCTGAGGCGGTGAAGATTGTGAATAAAGATTTAGCGCGTATTTCTGATTGGAGTTTGAATCATGGTTTGAAGGTTAGTTAATCCTGCGAAGACTCAAGTCATTATTGTTGGCAGCCCTAGGCTACGTTCCAAAATTAACTGGGTGACCCTTCCTCAAATCGTTTTTGATGGAGCTGCTATACCTTACTGTTACTAAGTAAAAGACCTCGGTATTTATATTGATAGGGATTTCTCTTGGGGTCCCCAGTTGCAAGAAATAAGCCTCAAACAGTATGCCTCTGCGGGGTCTTTACGCAGATTGCGCAATTTCCTGCCGACTGCCACTAAAATTGCGCTTGCCCAATCGCTTCTTCTACCTGTTCTCGACTATGCTGATGCAGGTTATCCAGATCTTACTGAAGTGCAGCTAGATAAGCTTGAACGACTCCAAATTTTTTGTATCAGATTCATATTTGGTTTGCGCAAATATGAACATGTTTCTGAGTTTCGCATTAAACTCTGGTGGCTGCCGATCCGCCTTCGCCGGAATGCACATATTTTATCATTACTTTACAGTATTCTTTTCAATCCTACAACTTCGTTTTATCTCAAAGAACGCTTTAAGTTCCTTCATGACACACATGTAAGAGATTTGAGATCATCGGAGAATTTGAGACTTTCAATGCCTGCATATTTTACTAAATTCTATGGCTCATCTTTTACGGTGCAAGCTATTCGTTTGTGGAATGCATTGCCGGTGTCAGAAGACAAGCTCAGTCACTGGCTACTTTTAAAAGCTCGGTTGCTAATTATTTTCATTCCAATTTATGACTATTCTTTTGTTTTCTCTCCACTTAATGTTAAAGATCACATTATATGTATTGTATTATTTAATTACCTATGTATTACATTGTATTTATATATATATATTTGCATATTCATTTATTTATTTTAATATTTAAATAAATTTTGTTTCTCTGTTTTTATGAGTAATGTAGTAAGTACACTAATTTAGCCCTCCCCACTTTAATTAAAGTTTTTAAAGTCCTTCCAAAGGTTGTCTGGAAGATATCGCTTTCAGCGATAAGACCGCCATTGTTACCATAGAATAAGCAATATTGTTAAATAGGTGTGTTTAAATTTTGTTGTACAATAAAGTATATTCTATCTATCTATTACATGGTATTTTTAATAGGTTATATACCTGTTAACAAACACCCTGTAATTGCCGAAAGGGGGTTAACGTACTCATCATAATATCATCATAACTTTTACTATAAACCAACTCTGAACATAGGTTCCATTCAGGATACATTAAAGATGCGCCGAATGTTCGGCCGGATATTCGTATTCGGTACATTCGGCATATTTTGTCATGTTCGTATTCGGCTGAATATTCGGTTGATTTGCCGAATAATTACCGAATATTTAAATTATTGTTAATATTTAAAAAAAGAATATTTTATTAAACAGCAAGGTTAACTAATTACTAAATAAGTGTGTTTTATTCCGAAAGTTTTACATAGTTTTTGTAGATGAAAGAAACACTACTTTTTGTACCAATTATTTATTGACAAAATAAAAAAAGATTAACTGTAACAATCAATTTCAATATAATTTTAATCAAATAAACTTCTGTTTTTCTATTAAATTAAATATGAAATTAACAATTTTAAGAACACTGCTTTGAGTAACAACTTTTTTCAGAAATATTTTTTTTATAATAATGTAATATAATAATTACTATATTTAGGAACCAACACAATTATTAAAATATATATATAATCAATTTAAGTATTTTTTAAAATAAATGTCTTTATGCGCTTAAGAAAATGTATGAAATCAACATTAAAAAAACTTATGTAACAAATATTAATTTGCAACATAAAAACTAGGAATTGTGTTCTAAATAACACGACACACACAACACAACTTTTATTGACAGAGTGTTAGTGGTCACTGTATGCGAGCGTCCGGCGACAAGCGACAAAAGCAGGTTCTAATAGGTTTGCCGGCGCGCACGCCTGTGCTTTGTCCACCCTTGCCGGTGCCTCACAACCCTCGTCCCACGTCCTGCAACGGTCAGTTCTATGTTTTGCAGTACCGATATTGCATAAAGGTTAAATAACGGTATAGCCTTACCTTTATTTTATTAAGGTACATTTATTTTATACAGGTATCGTAACCGTATACCGTAACCGTTTTCAGTCCCTGATTGGAACTGTAGTGTATGCGAGCACGCGGAAAATCAGTCGCTCACTAACTACGGTCGAGTACGGACGCGTGTTTAGTGTTTCGTATTCCCTATATCTAAGTGAGAGTGCAAAATGTGTTTTATTGGACCCTGAGACATTACAAGAACTACCAAGGAATAAATCAAGTAATGCATTACGTCATGTGCTGTCGGGAAATGACGACTGGCGTGGCTAGCGCGACTTTAGACAACGTCCTCGCATTCGAGGTAGGAGGAGGCAAATAATAATAAAACTAGGTGAAGCCTACTTTTCGTAACAATTTAATCATTTTACTTATATAAAAAGTTCAAAATGCATTCCTAAGATAGGTATCTTAGGAATGCTACAAGCACATGTATGGGTATTATCCACTTCTATATCCCACTTAATTCCTGTTGGATTGCTTATCCTTCAATATCAGAAGTCAGACGTTCGCGTGACTGTGGTATTTAAGATTCTCAGGGGGATTATTGATGCAACTGATCTGCATAATGAAGTTAGTTTTAAGTCCTTATTTGTTTTACTGTTATGGTGTATAATAAAGAATATATCTATCTTTGCAATCTGTTTGTCCCACACAATTACTGTGGTCATAGGAAGCACCGCCTATGAGCTGTTCCAACTCGCCGTACAGTTGACTCTAATTTGCCTATTCCTCGAACTCTAGCCGCTATTAACACTCTCCTAGACTCAAACTCGAATCTGGATTTGTTTGCGGATGAATGGAAGATAATATTGTCGGAACGTTTGAAATTTTGTGAGAAAAATGCATGAATGTATTAAATTATATTAATTAGTGTAATTGGTTTCGGCGGTTATATTTAAATCCATAAATATACCTACCTAATAATTAGTCTGACTCTTCATAGGCTAGCAAACTTATGTCGTCCAAGTCCTTCTGTTGCACTGTTGTAATAAGTTGCACTGAGCGGTTTCTCTTCTGGTACGCGATCTAATTTAAAAACGACGAGACTTGCGAACGTCGTGATATTTTGTGGGTCGTGAGGTTCTCAGTTCTGGTGGGTGACTCTTTAGCGGGAGGTAAATTATTTAATTTATTCACGTCCCTTAGGATCTGTACTGTTTGCGTCTGTCACCTGATAGCGAGATATCGGCTCCCTGCTTGACACACCGCTCGTGCGTCCGTAACGCTCCGTAAGTCCGTACTTGAACGCGAACTGCCAAGCAGGGTATGTGTGCCTCAATCCACTACCCCCCACTCTCGCATTGTGCGGAGAGTAAGCATGAGTCGACAGTACTTTTATATTAATACACTTCTGGACACATCTATTGGCCCACCTTAGAGTTTAGGTTTCGATGGCCCCTACCGAAATATGATTGCTAGATTGAACAAAAACTGTTGATGCAGTTTTAAACCTGATACATTTTACCATCTTTTTCGATCGTATAGTTTTAAATTTGAATTCAGAATACCATACGACATGGACCTACGCCTAACAAGTCGGATATGCGCCTTGTTAAAGGCAATTAATTTTTGAATAAAAAACATGTTTTATCAAATAAAGGTTTAATTTAATAACGCGTGTTGCCTCCATGGGCATCTACCACAGCTCTCATACGATTAGGCATAGAGTTTATCAACCGCTCTATGAAATTTTGAGGGATCATCTCCCATTCCTCTTCTATGGCAGTTTTCAACTCCTGCATCGTCTGGGCAACTGGCTGACGAGCCCTAACACGCCTTTTTAGCTCGTCCCACATGTGCTCAATGGGGTTCATGTCTGGGCTTCTGGCTGGCCAGTCCATAACTGTGATGTTCACATCCCGAAGATATTCCCTGACGATGCCGGCCGCATGGGCTCTTGCATTATCATGCATAAAAAGGAAATTTGGGCCCACATAGCCCGCGTATGGTATCACGTGAGGTTCTAAGCACTCACGAATGTATCTTTCAGCATTTAATGTTGGCAGCCGTGGTCCTGTAACAACCTTAAGTTGAGTTTTGCCGCTCGCGGATATACCGCCCCAGACAGTCCATGAGCCACCGCCATAAGCAACCCTCTCTTCAAAGCAGCATTGTGCGAAACGCTCTCCCTTACGCCGGTAGACCTTCTTCCTTCCATCATTGCCATGTAACACAATTTTAGACTCATCAGAAAAGAGTACACGGCTCCAATCTTGCTGTGTCCAATTTAAATGACTGCGTGCAAAATGAAGGCGCGCTGTTCGGTGGGCTCGCTTTAGTTTGGGCCCATTAGCTGGCTTGTGTGGTACCATATCGCGTTCTTTTAACCTTCTCCGAACAGTTCGAGCGCTCACAGATACTCCGTGGAAGTCGCGAAGTTGGTTTTGTATCTCAATGGAGGTAAGGTGACGATTTCTCAAGCTGGTCGTCACGATGAATCGATCCTGCCTTTCAGTTGTGACCCGAGATCGTGGCCTTCCTTGGCGACGAACAAAGCCGCCAGTCTCTAGGTACCTCCGATAAACATTTCGGACCGCAGATCGACTTAAATTAAGTTGAGCACTCACGTTTCTTTGGCTGTGTCCGGCCTGAATAAGTGCCACAGCTTGGGCGGCGACTTCAGGTGAAGTATCCATAGATTATTGATAGAACCTCACCTTAATGTTAAGAATAAGTAATGTTTGTTGCAAAAGCAAAGATATCAATCACTTTTTCAAGAATTAAATCCAAGTAAACCAATAAAACCAAGTTTTCTTAGTATTCGATTGTTTGATATCAACAAACAGGCTCCAAATTGTCTTTTGTTTCTTTAAATTCTGTGTTCGAAATTCAAAAAAAGACTATTGAATGAAATTGTGAATGTGCCAGGTTCAAAACTGCATAAAAACTTTTTGCTCGACCTAATATAAAATTTTAGCTAGGACCAAACGAAACTGAAAATACAAGGTGGGCCAATAGATGTGTCCAGAAGTGTATATTCACATACACTACAGGCTCCTTTGTACATGATTGCAGTTGTAATGTCTTCTGAAGTTGACAAGAACAGTTAACTTTTTTGAGTATTTTATGCTACTTTTTATAAAATGCTTCGTATAGATATAATTTACCTTACTTACCCATCACTAGCTGCCGTTTCTTGCCGACTGCGGCGTGGTAAAGGACACCTCTAAGGATTTCGATTAGTATTTTTAACCCCCAACGGAAACAGAGGGGTGTTAGAAGTTTAACGTGTGTATCTGTCTGTGGCACCGTAGCTTCTAAGCGGATGAACAGATTTCGATGCGGTTTTTTTTTGTTAGAAAGCAGGATTTTCGGCAATTTCAGATGTTTTATAAATCGGTTTAGTCATTTACTAGATATGGGGTGTGAAAGTGGGGAAAAATAATTGAATATTGTCAAATATTGGGTATATTTGACAATATTCAATAAGAAACAACTATATGGGGTATAGCCAATTCAAATCGATATTTAAAGTTTATTATATAGCGATACCCCGCCGCGACAATTATTTTTTTTTTTTTTAAGGCTTAAATCATGCCAATAACCTTGACCATTTGGGCGGAGCTAACAACCCCTCTCCGCGCGACACTCCGCGCAGCTCCGCTACCCGCATGCAACAGAAAAGAGAGGCGCGCGCGGCCCGCGCCCGCGCTGCCAGCATGCGTCGTCACTTCGCCTAGTCTCGGCACAGAGTATCGAAATCACAGAAGGTCAAGTCATCGTGAAAGTTAAATTCATTTTTATTTGTACCGCATCAAAAGCGGTCAAATTTTGTTTTTATTTATTATCTATTGATATAGATGCACTTTTAGTATGTACTGTAGAAACTATACCTCTATTATAAATCAGCCTGGCTTGAAACATGAGGTAAACAACTTGATGTATCTTTTTAACTAAATTATATATAAATAAAAATGAATGGCTAAATGTGTTGCTAAGCGCAAAACTCAGGAATGGCTGGACCAAGAGCAATTTTTTCATTTTCAGTCCCATGTTTGATTCATTTAACGTGACTAATGCTATTTTTATATAGTAAATATTTAACTAGGTTACTACAACTGATATTTGAACGCCTCTTTATGATTCGGCCGAAGTTTGAGGCTGTTAACAGTTTCCTTCTCAATTCCAGCCATTCACTGCATAAACTCTGTAAAATACTTTCTTTTTCAATTTTTTCTCTTTCTTTACTTCTCTTTAAATTATTGATGAAAGTAATTTTTTCTTTCTCCATTATTTCTGGAACTATATCCTCTCTAGCACAACTTTCACCATAATTAACAACTTCCCCTTTGCTGAATAATAATCTATTCCTTTTTCTCACGACTTGTTTTATAGTAATTTTTTTTTCAGTAACCTTCTTTGCTCAAGCAGCTTCACTTTTCCTTTAGGACTTTTTCCGGTGGCATATTTATAAGTCGTTGATAATAATGCACGAGTATTATAGGATATTGCGGCACCTTTGCATTTGTTTTCGTATCCACCTTTCAGGCTATAATTTATACGTTTTTCGCTAACTAGTTTAGCGATTATACTATTGTAACATTCAGCTTTATTACTTTTCACATTATGTATGAGACTGGGTGCATGAGAGGCATCGTTGACATAATTCGTGACATAATTTGGCATATTTTGCTCCAAAGAGTGCTTGTCCTAAATTCATTATCGCTAGTGTCTTCCGTATTAGGCTTATTGCAGATTTTTTTTTTGCAAGAACTATGGTCACCAAAGGCATGTATATATATATATATATAAGCCTGTAATATATCGTTATAAAGGAGTTCCACGTGTGATCGTTTCTCGGATTCTAAATCAGAGGTTTGCTTTTCAATTGCCTTTTTTATTGAAAATCTGATTGCCTTTATTTTTTGGATCTGTAATATTTTTCCTATAACGCAGAGGGTACTTGGTTTCAGTTTTCAATTGTGATAGCTTATTACATAAATTTCGCATTATGTGATTTTTGCACTCGATTTTTTGTACTGTTGTATTGCAGTATGGTCGAGTTTCAATGATTTTGGAATATGTTGCGGAATATCCATCACTTATCATCCTTCCATAAATCAGCCCGCGCATGTCAACAGAACATTTAAATCCTTCAACAAGTATAGATGACTCCATTCCTGTTGAAGGACCTGTATAATTTTTAAAACATTTATGTTCACGAGGCATCACTTTTTTATACTCTGCCTGTGCGCAAACACAACAGTACTTATTTTTTATACCGATGAACAGAATTTTCCCTGCTTTTTTTTTTCAATAATGACAGCTGCTCCTGATAACGCAGAGTATTTTTTTCTATAAGTGCGTTTGCTCCAACAGCCATCGACAATAACGTCAATACTAGGTACACCATTTTCATCTATACGACCTTGCAGTTGGTCTAATTCTCGTTCTTTTTTCGCGGCGTCGTTCATTGTTTGTACTGAAATTTTTTCCCACATATTGAATGTGTTTTCATGGCATTTTTGGTACATGTTAAAAGATATTGTAGGCAAATCTAAAGAGGCAGATAGCTCTTGGAGTTGTGAATGACCACAACCGATTGCCACTGTCCCTAAAACTGCGCAATTATTGATGTTCATTTCACTACCTTCATCACTGGAGATTTCATATTTTCATATTGCATAATTTGCATTGAAGCGTAAAAGTTGATTGATAACCGGTTTGTTTTTCAGAAACAATTTCCACGCTACCGAGACCACAATTGAAAGGTCCGTGCGAAGATACCTCTTGTAATTTTGAATAAAATGTTTTTAAATTGAGGTTTCTTCGATTTTCAAGTTGATATGCTTTCTCAAAAGATTCGGCCGTGTTGACCTGTAAATAATTAGTATGGTTTTAAGCTAAAATGAAATTATTCAAGAAGTTTAACTGCATTGTAAGATCAAACTACATACTTCACAAGCAGCTGAATAATCTTCAAGTTCTTCGACAGACCTTACAACATGCGTGTGAGTCAAAGTGTCATCCGGTAGAGAACGTAGTTTTTGAATGCCCAAATCATCTTGTTCCTGAAATGAATGCAGTTATACAATATATTTGCCAGTAAAACAAAAAATTAGGTTCATCATTTGTAAAAAAATTGATTACTCACATTCACATCCAAATCAATAATATCACCTTCAACTTCTCTGGTAGTACCTCCTAACTCATTCACTACATATGGGTAGTGACTTTGTTATTTGATATATCTCACCAAAACATTCCTAAAAAAATATACATATATGATTAGTTAAATAGGTACTAATGACCCGCTTTAGAAAAGTGATAATATAATAAAAACATGACTGCCAATTATTTTTTTCTAGTTTTTGCGGCTCATTTTATTGATTGGTTAATATCGCCCGCGATAGAAGTCAACTAAAAAGTATTCGACATTCGACCTACTGAGTATAGCCGCTCTGCCAACTGAGCTATTCGTGATCCAATATATCGTGTTATCAAAAGTATCTCACAAATTCAAACGTTCTGTATTGGGGGTAGATGTTACTACTGTCAGAAACGGTTCAGTTTTGTACTAAAATCTGCATGCATATCACGTTTGTTAGCAAAATCGACGATAACCGCCATTGTTACGAAAAAAGTAAAAAAAAATCACAATACACATTTAATACCTATTCGTTATGTTTGTTTTTATTATTTAATCTTTTACCTATGCCTGTGAAGTTTATTTGTTTATTCACTTCGGGTTTTAGCCGTAACATTATTGTACGATTTCTTACATCGCACAATTATTATTTCGGTATCGTAGCATAAGCATTTTTATGTGTTATAAAATGACTCATTACATTAAGTTATTGAGTACACTTTCTTTAGTTTTATTATAAACACGTATTTGTCGTAATAAATAGTTATCAAGAACTCAGCATTTTCTTCCATCTCAATATTCTTATCATCTCAATGTATTAACCACCAAGGGCTCCTACATTTTTGAGATAAAAAAGTAAACTTGATTTTACAAAGAAAAATAATATAAATATAAAAAAAAAATCATTTAATTCAGGTCTGTGACCCATATAAAATACAAAAGTTACACATGTGCCATTGGTCGGCTTACACTATTATACAAACATAAATACATGCAAAAAATAAAAAAATATATATCATAGTTGTGAAATTTAAATTAAATTTATAATAAGTAATACAAAAATTTCAATAAAATAAAATGAGAAATGTCAAAAAATTTATAAAATAAAAACAATGTCAGATTATAAACGATGTCAGATTATTAAATATTTACGCATGTCAGAGGTAATAATACGTGCAGGCACTGACATGCAGCTGCAGCCATCTCCGCAAGAAAGGGGAATCCCACCGCTCGGACAACACGCTCAGGATCCCGTTCGAGCTGCCCCGACAGCGACGCAGCAGCGAAGCACTTCTTTTCCGGATTATTCCGTAGAAGTCATCGGTACCGGCCTCAGCGAACATCGCTGACGCACTACAAAACCGGGGCCGCCCCAACAGAATCCTGAATGCGTTGTTGTACTGGACACGAAGGGCGTTGTACGTCCGCTGAGTAAAGTTGGTCCACAGGCTGCACGTGTAAAAAGTCTGGCAGTATGACTTGAATAGAGTTTTTTTCACCTGTGAAGAACAACGCGCAAACCTGCGAGCCAACATGTTGCACCGGACAGACAACGCCCTGCGCTCCCTCTCGATGTCCGCATTGTCCGATAGATCATCAGAGACCCAGTGACCCAGATACTTGAACCGATCTACTCTCTTCAAATTAGAACCGCAAAGAGTGACAGGAGGCGCTGTTACGTAGCTTTTAGTACCAGCTTTGAAGATCATGTATTCACTCTTTTTAGGGTTGTATCTGAGTCCATGGGCCTCTGCGTAGGTTTCACAAACCCTCAAAAGCCTCCGCAACGCAGAAAGGGACGGGCTCAGCAACACCATGTCATCCGCGTAACTTATGTTATTTATACATACTCCATCAATGGAACAACCGACCTTAGTGCTGCTGAGCTCTTCAATCAATTTGTTCATATACAGGTTGAAAAGGCGCGGCGAGGTTAGTCCCCCCTGCCTCACACCACAGTCCAACCTGTACATGTCTGAATGCGACCCTGCCCATCTGACACTATTTTGCTGGTGACTATACCAATACTCACATAATGATACAATCTCATGTGACACCTTCGTCTCGCATCGCAACTTACGCCATAACTTGTCATAATTAACAGTATCAAATGCTTTTGAAAGATCTAAGTGGCAAGCATATACAGGCGTATTTCTATCTGTGTAGTACTGAACAGTTTGCTTGAGACAGAGGATAGCACTTTCAGTTGAAAGGCCAGGCCTAAAGCCAAACTGAGCGTCGTTCAGAAGTATGTGCTTCTCCAACTGTTTGTCAAGCAAACCGACCGTTCCGTGACCGTTGCTAGCGAGATAGGTCTATAGTTTGATATATCAGATGAATCACCAGTTTTATTTTTAACAATGGGAACTACGATAGTGTACATTAAGTCATCAGGCAAGTAACTGTGACTTACACATAAATTGTAAAACAAAGCGAGTACTCTAGGTAGATATACACCCGCGTACTTCAGATGCTCGATGCTAAGCCCATCGTGGCCCGGAGACTTACCTCTAACCATCTTCTTTATGACAGCGGCCACATCTTTGGCAGAGAATCTAACGGCAACGTCCCCGGGGCGATCCTCAGCAGCGAGCACCCGCGACCCGGGCCCGAGCGGTGATTCGACCTTGAAATGGCGCTGAAAGGCACAGGCTATGTCCCGGGGCTCATGCGCTCCTCCGACACTCACAGGGCGGCTCGACACAGGATTTAAATTTCTTGTGTTTTTCCAGAAATAGCTAAAGTTGTTATTTGCGTGATGTTCAGCAATAATATTCATTTTAATTTGTAGTTCATTATTTTGGCAATATTTCAATTTAGATTTAAATATTTTCCTAGATTCACACATATCTCGGTACACAGGTCCAGAACTAGGCTTACCGTTATTTATCCAAGTCTGAAAACAATGTCGCAATAAATAATATAATATGAAAATGTAGAAAATACAAAAAATAATAATAAAAGTAAATATTTCAAAATTTAGTAGAAGTGCCCTTATCAACGCGCACACAGTCTAAGTCCAAGTATCCTCTTGCTTCACTTGTATCGGCTGGTCGGCGCGGTGTTGTCGTCAACTCCTCAGTGATAGACGGTTGTGTAGACGGGGCTCCCCATCGACATTGTGTACGACGAACTGCATAAATGACTCCAGCAATGCCTGCTATATCGATCAGCGCGTAGATTACAGCATAGTGATGAATGTCGTGATAAGACAAATCATAAGACAACATCACATCTTGACTTTTCATAGACTGAATCCTTGTGTCTACTTCGCGGATTTCCTTATCTAAATCTTGAGTTTTGTTCTCCAAAACCAATTTAGATATGGTGATGTTGATAATGTGGTTGATAGGAGCCATCACTGGTGCATAAATGTCTGAATCCATCCTTATTTCGCTGTAATAGGGCTTGTGGGAAAATAAGGTAAATTTGTCAGTCTTGACAATGCATCCGTGACCCATATTCAATAGTCTGGCTCGTGTCAATTGATGTGCGGTCACCTGATCGCCGCATATGATTCGAACTTGACACCGGTCGCGGCAAAAGTAAAAATAACTATTCAGCGTGTATGTTTCCAGCCAGTTGTCCTTGCAAATACTTGATGTTGTTTTGCATTCAAATTGTTTAGTTTCGCAAAAATCCTTATCCCCCTTAATTTGGTAAATGGGTCGCAAATGGTCGCAGTAAAATGCTTCCGAAACCCTCCGACAAGATCGTAAGTCCTCTTCGGACATAGTTATATAGGTATCTTTCTTTATGTTGATGGAGATGTACTCAGATACAGAAACGATGCTGATCATGTCGTTTAGACCTGTTTTCTTCGAGATCGGAATTATCTTGAGAACTTCATACGAATCTCGGCTGATAAGAGGTAATTTGATTTCAAATATTATAAAGTCCTCCAGAAGTCTTGTCTTGATTTTCAGCAGATCATATATCTTCCGAAGGTCTGAATGTATGTTGTCAATTGGTAGAGATACATCCTTAGGTAATTTGCTTGAAATCGTACTCAACTCGTTAATGAGTTGTTCCGGTGTAATTAAATGTAAGTTGAAACGACCATTGTAAATATCGGTGACGGTGTCCAATAATGTATTCTGAATGCTCTTTATATTGTACAACATATTACTCGCTATAAAGGCTCCCATGTTGAAGTCAATAATAATAGCGTTTGTTTCAATGTTGTCCTTCAATTGGTCCACGGCTGTGTCAAGCCTGTTCATATGATGATTTATCATTTTCAGCTGCATATTCATGTCGTGCTCTGTACGTTTAAGAAGGTTGTTCTCTGCTTCCATGAGTGAAGTCTGATTTTTCCATAGAGACACTATGTGATTCTCGTTCTTTCGGATGAGAGCAATATCCTTGCGGTATTTTTCAGCGAAGCTTTCATCGAGCACACCAAACAAACTGTTTGCGATGTATCCCACGTCATTGATAAGGCCTCGCCGCTGACGGGTTATTGATATGTATTTGTGAAGCAATAAAACGACTCAGTAGCGTGAACACTGGTTTATTACTAAAGTACAAGGGCGCGCGCGTGTCGCCACTGCGCCGCGCGCGCTACAGGTAAATGCGTATACCTACATATAGCACATTCCTCCACCATTACTTGTTAAGTACTCTAAAACAATGAAAAACATACATGGTTACTTAAAAGAACTTCTTGTAACAAACATTCTTTCTATCTCTAACGGAACGGCCGGGCACGGACGTCTCACTGCTAGCTTTTACCTCATTATCAACACCAGACGGTACCGCAGCAACATCAGCAGGACGTTCGAGCTCAGCGCCTTCCGTTCCTTTTGACTCATCCCCTGCAGTCAATCCCTCCTCCCCACTACTAACTAAGACCTCAATATTCTCCTCAGAAGGGATGTCAGGTCCACCTTGGCACTCAATATTTGACTGTGAGGGAGTTGATAGGCATGATGGTGTGGCTGATGGCACATCACCAGGCAAACTTAACGTCGTCTGCTGTTGCTGGGACTCCGTGCATTCGGAAGTCTCGGCTGGCAAATACTCATTGCAATAATTATCAATCGGTTCAGAGGTAACATTCCCTTTTTGTTTACTTATTTGATCAAGATGCCTTTTACATATAGTATTAAACTTTTCAACATACACTTCAAAAAGTCTTATGCCTAATTTTCTTATTATTTTTCCTAATTGCCATTCAGCTTTCCTACCTGAAAACCATTTACACCATATAACCTCCCCCACCTGGAAACTCCTACTTGGTTTCAGTTTAACTGTATCGGCACTAATATTTTCATTTTTACATGGTAAAATTACATCTAATCTAGACCGTAAAGTTCTGCCAAACATTAACATAGCTGGCGTAATTCCCGTAGAACAATGCACGGTATTACGATATTCAAACAAAAAAGTCATTAACTTCTCGTGTATGTCACGCTGTGGAATACTTTTATTTTCAACCGACGACCAAAAGAGGAGGTTATCAATTCGACGCGTATATTTTTTTTTTTTTTTTTTTTTTTTTTATGTATGATCATCGAGTACTCGAAGACGGCTGAACCGATTTGGAAAATTCTTTTTTTCTATAATACATTTTAACATCTTTTTACAGGTTTTCACAGAATTTTCTGCTTGGCCGTTACTGGCAGGATGGTAAACAGGGGAAGTTAAATGCTTTATACCGTTATTTATACAAAAGCTATGAAACTCGGTAGAATTTATTTTTGCGTCATTATCTGATACAATAACGTTCGGAATCCCAAAGGTTGAAAATATGCTTTTTAATTTAATAATCAATGCACTTGTGGAGGTGCCGCTATTCATATAAATACATTCCAACCATTTACTAAACGCGTCGATTACAACAAGGTAAACACTCTGACCTAAACTCATGTAGTCTATGTGAATACGATACCACGGCTGTGTGGGTCGCGGCCAAGGCGCGGGGGTCGCGCGGGGCGGAGCGCTGCGAACACGTGAGCACGCGCTGCATTCACTTACCCACCGCTCGATATCCTTATCAATCCCGGGCCACCACATTCTACTGCGAGCTGAACTTTTAGTTTTAATAATTCCAAAATGAGCCGAGTGTAATTCTTCTAGCATTTTTACTCTAAAAATCTTCGGAATCACTATTCTATGCCCTCTAAACAAGCACCCACTATTAACTTCTAAATCTGCTTTGCAATAAAAATAGGGTAATATCGACTGACATGTAACTTTACGCGGCCACCCATGATTCATATAATTTACGACGGTGGCTAACACTTTATCGAGCTTGGTGGCTTCCTTAATCTCATCGAATGAAACCGGTTTTGTAGTGGCGTCAAGAAACAGAAAAGAAATATCTTTGTTAATGACCTCATTAGCGTCGTGTTGCGAATGTGTTAACGGTGCTCGAGAGAAATAATCAGCCACTAAATTATTTTTTGCCGTTATGTATTGGACTACGTAATTATATGCGGACAGTATAATTGCATACCGTTGCAATCTTAATGCCGCCGTTACAGATACACCATTTTTCTTTCCAAATATGGATAGAAGGGGCCTGTGGTCAGTTTTTAGAATAAAAGGCTCCTGCCTACCATAAAGGTATTGGTGGAAATGCTTAACGCCAAATATTATGGCTGTTGCTTCCTTCTGAATCTGACTATAGACTTTCTCACTAACTGATAATGACCGCGAAGCAAAAGCTATTGGACGCTCACTACCCTTATCATCTACGTGGGAAAGAACCGCGCCTAAACCCGCTGGCCCCGCATCTACGGTAAGTACCAGCGAAGCTGATGGGTCAAAATGAGCCAACAACCGGTCAGAGGCCAACTCTTCCTTAACTTTGTCGAACGCACTTTGCTGACTAACGCCCCAATGCCATGGTACACCAGTACGCAATAATGAGTGTAACGGGTTTAATAAAGAAGAAGCATTCGGTACAAAGTTTCTGTAATAATTCACAACGCCTAAAAATCTTTTAGTTTCCAGAACATTTGTTGGACGTGGCGCTTTCAAAATTGCATCAACTTTTTTGGGGCAAGTTCTAAGTCCCTTTTTATCGATAACGTAACCGAGGTACGTGATACTGTCTTGGAAAAACGCACACTTATCTTTATGCAATCTTAATCCCGCATCCTGCATTCTTCTAAATATCTCTCTAAGCCTACTCATGTGCAGTTCCCGAGTGGGGGCAGTACAACACACATCATCTAACCAGCAAGTTACCCCCTCTATACCTGCTAACAACGTCTCCATAACCCTTTGAAAAATCGCTGGCGCATTAGCAAGACCGTAAACCATACGGGTATATTTAAATAATCCTTTGGGTGTATTTATTGTTGTAAGATCTTGTGACGCACTACTTAATCGACACTGATTATATGCGTTACTTAAATCTAATTTAGAGTAATGCATACCCCCCCCAACTTTAGCAAATACCTCCTCTATACGCGGCAATGGATATTTATCGATTTTTAAGACTTTGTTCAGAGTACAAGAAAAATCTCCTGCTATTTTAACTTGCCCATTCGATTTTAAGACGGGAACTATAGGTGTCGCGTACTCTGAGAAATTAACCGGAATTAAAATTCCTAAATCTACAAGTCGGGTTAACTCGTCTTCAACCTTATTTTTAAGTGCAAAAGGAATAGCCCGTGGCTTAAAAAAAATAGGTCTAGCGTCCTCCTTGAGCTCAAAAACGATTTCAAACTTATTGAAACAACCTAATTCGTCCTTCCATAGGTCGGGGAACTCATTTAGCAGCTGTTGCACCTCTCCAGTACATTGGTCATTAACATTGATTTTATTAAGATAAGTTGAACTATAATACATGTTAAACTTTGACATGAAATCGCGGCCTAGAAGTGGCGGTCCGCCATTTTGTACAACATAAAATTGAATGTTTTGGCATATATTTAAATACGAAACCTTACAAATGAAATATCCCAAGGGAATTATTTTATGCCCATTGTACAGGCACATTCTAAGATCAGTTTTAATTAAATTATAATGTTTGAAATGTTGTATATATAATTGTTCTGAAATTACATTAGTACCTGAACCAGAATCTAATTCCATTTTGAATTTTAATTCATTTATTTGTATAGAAATAAGAATGGGGTCATTATTTACATACCGCATATTAAATAAGTTGCATTCTTCACAATTGTGCTCCTGTTCATCACTTACTATATGATGCAATTTGGATTTTACATTTTTAACATTACACATTTTTTTTAAATGTCCTTTTTCACCACATTTTTGGCAGTTATAATTTTTAAATCGGCACTTCACTGCTTCGTGATTTTTATAACCACACACTGAACAACGTACACTGTTAACGGGATCACGTGCAGAAGAAGAAGTACTCGATGCTGTGCTTCGCCGCTCGCGATCCTGCCCAACCCTGTAAACAGGTTCTTCTTTCACAGCCGCCGCTCCTGGCCCACCCTCCATATTTGCTTGTGAGCGCGCACCGCGTGCGCAAGCCGCCTGCTGGGCAACTTCCACCGCTTTTGCAAAGGTTAAACTTGACGAATCCTTCTCGAATAGACGGTCCCGTTCACGCCCTTCTCTTAGGCCTAGAATGAACCTATCTCGCAACAACGTCTCTAATATCTCCGCGCCAAAATCACAATATACTGAGAGTCCTCTCAAACGCGCCGCCCAGTCTTCGATACTTTCGCCATCCAAAATTACAGCTTCGTAAAATTTGGCTCTGTCTACGAAAGTCGATCTTTTTGGCTTAAAATGCACGTTGAGCTTTGACACTAAATCTTCAAATGACACAGTGTCCAGTTCTTCAGGATGAACCAAGTTCCTTGCCAGACGATAAGTTTCATCTGACAGATGCGTGAGTAATAAAGACGCTTTATTCTCGCCTTCGATTTTATTTAGCTTCATAAACTGATTCAATCTTCCATAAAAGATTTGCCATTCTTGGTTTTTATGGTCAAATGTATGTAGTGATCCAATATAATTCATTTTGCTAACTCGACACACTTGTAGGTAAGTAAATATCCTCGTCGCCAAATGATATGTATTTGTGAAGCAATAAAACGACTCAGTAGCGTGAACACTGGTTTATTACTAAAGTACAAGGGCGCGCGCGTGTCGCCACTGCGCCGCGCGCGCTACAGGTAAATGCGTATACCTACATATAGCACAGTTATCCTAGGTCGCGTGCAGGAATGCTGACTTAATAAAACTTGATTGTAGTGCTCAAGTTCCGAGAACGCGTGACGTAGCTGGAGTATGATGACGTTACAGTGAACTTGATCTTGTATAGAATCACATGTTTGTTGGAGCGATTGAAGGTATTTTTTTAACGTTGTTGATGATTGCCAATACGTATCCATACTTTAGTAAACTACGAGGTTCCAATCGTCTCTGATGAGCGTCATGTCTGCTACCTTGTCAAAATACAAGCTCTGATTTTCTCTAAATTGAGTTGTATTCAAATGGCAATCTGTGCTTATTATGAAGGTGAAGAGTAACATCAAGGCAGCAACCATGGATGTAAAGTTGAACTTGTTGTTTTTGCTAGCGGTTCTCGCGGACCTCCTTGTTGAGGATACAGTTTCTTGCTGAGTCTGCATGTCTTGTGTCGAGTCTTGCGCCATGTCGCGCGGTGAATCACCTTGTTTGTGTTCTAATAGTACTGACAGTTTTATGACTGGGCGTTTTATAGTGCCGTTTTTCGTTTTTAAAGTGACGACTCGCACGTGTCCGTCTTTGCCTGGGTGTAGTTCTACGACTCGTCCCATCGCCCACTTGCCGGGTGGGAGGTTGTCGTCGTGGATGAGAACTACGTCATCCAGCAAAGACGGACACGTGCGAGTCGTCACTATAAAACCGAAAAACGGCACTATAAAACGCCCAGTCATAAAACTGTCAGTATTGCAAATAATTACGCCAGTAATCAATACATTAACAAATTACTAGCAAGTACCTAACCTATAATCATAATTAATACCTACTTCAAGGGCATTTTCAGTTTTGGCAAAGTTTTCGTCTGTAGTTGTAGCTAAACTAGACCTGCAAAAAAAATAATCGCAACGAATTAGAATAATAGACTTTACTTATTACTTATAAATATCAAACAAATTAAACGCGCCTTTGTGTCCATAGTGCAGTGACTAAGGCGGAAGCCTAGCGCGACGGGCCTTAGCGAGTTAGCGCGCTTATTTTTCCAACTTTCCTATCCGCACGTTATGGCCGCACTACGGGCCTAGTTCAACAAGCGACCTAATGCGCAGGTAGCGGGGATATCAAATCAGTTCGGTCTTGTCGCTCGGCGTTAGGGCGTTTGCATTAAAATGTCGGTAAATACTGAATTGTTTATGAGTGCAATTCAATCTAAACCAGCTATATGGCAAAGTGAGCATCCACATCACAATAATCGCACAATAACAAGAAAATTATTGAGTGAAATAAAAGAACATACGAATGTACTCAAAAAATTTTGTAGGGTACAATTTCAATTCTTCGTATAAGTAAAAAAATTTACTATTATTTCTCTGTTTTTATTTATTTCGCGTGCACACCATCTCGAGTGTTCAACACCTCCCATCTCAGGATCGGACTGTCTAGTAAAAATATCAAATCCTCGTCCATGGTCTGTTACCCCTGAATCACGTCTAAACGCTTACAACAGCTCGCGCGTCAATGTGGCCACCGCACCGCACCGCTTGTCGCGCCCGCCACTGCAGGCCCCGCCACCGCGCATTCACTGTGGACGCATTCTATGATAGGCACACTACTACACGAGGCGCGTCAACTGGCGGCTTCGTCCGTACGAAGAGAAACCGGTTCATATCGGCTCAAGCCAGGCCCCGCTCAGACGAAGCGCACACACGCGCCTTGCTTGTAGTAGTGTATCATTTTCCATCAAAATTTAACACTTATTTTTTATAACGGAAATCGATTCAGAAGCCGATTCTGAAAGTATATTAAAGTAAATTAAAAAAAAGAAACACGGGAAACTATTTTCGGTTTATTTATTTTGTACTTAAAAATGGCGTTTTCTAGTCGATGGTGGCGTACCCGACCGAGGCGGTCAAAAAGTTAACAATACAGAGATACCCCGGACTTACGCGGTAGGTGAGACCTAGTGATAGCCGCGTAAGTCGGGTTCCAATTTTTCATGTAAGTCGGGGTATTACTGTACCTACATGGAAATGTTACAGGCAGGATTAAGTTAGAATATTTGTAAAAAAATGTAAAAACGATATTTATTAATTTTCGCTCTTAAATACAAAAGTTTGTGTTGGTACTACATTTAAGTTTACATTAAGACATAATTATAACTTCTGCTTTTATATATATTTTAAAAAATATGCACAGTTTAAATTAGGTTGTGCAAGGAAAACCCAAATTAATATGAAACATTTATTTATAATTTATTTAATTTGGAAAATTGAGGTTTGACATTTGATGGTATTTTTTACTTTATAAGATTTTTATTGTACAAGGATCTCATATTTATTTAATTAAGACCAATATTATGTACTGTACCTAACTAAAATCTAAGCAAATAAATTTATATTCTATATATGAAAGTCATTAACATATTCCCTGATTTTATAAATGTCCTTACTTTGGTATTGTTCGTCTGATCGTTGAGCTCCTTAAGTGCGAAGTTGAGCTACACGATAACTGACAAATGCTTGCATTCTCTGGACATGTCCACTCAAATCTGCGTGCTCCTTTCCTCAAAAGACAACAGACATGAACCTTCATGCTTCTCATATCGTTTGATAAATACTAATTGTATGGACTTTAAAAGAGACGTTGACCTCTGAGTTTGTTTCCGTGTTTCTTCTCAGAGTAGTCAGGAAACACCGGCCTCGTCTAGCTAAACTAAATTTAACACGCAAAAAAATATGACATGTAAAAGTGTTTTTTTTATAACCAATTTACAAAATAAATATTTCATTTCATTTCATAAATATGAATATATATACAACGTGTAACAGAATAAACGCCATTCCTGAAAGTAGTTTGTTCAGAATCGGCTTCTGAATAGATTTACGTCATAAAAAATAGATCAGTGTTTTAATTTTTGATGGAAAAATCTTTCATTTAACTTAAAATGGAAACACATATCATGACAAATTAATACTATCCTTAATTTAAGGAAATTGTGTGCGTGTCGCGTCAGCCGCTAAGATTGCATGAGCTTATGCGTCTGCGTAAGGATATTGTATAACGCACGTACGTTTGGCGTTTAGTAAGGATGACTATTTTATAAAAAAAAAATGTCTAGGTTTCAATTTATTTAGTTACGGATGTTGTTTTAGACTTATAATTTAATATTCTAATTGGGGTGTCTAAGGTATTGCGGTTAATCTGTTACACGTTGTATAAGATTGTAAACCACAAAATAGGAAAAATAAGAAGGTAGTACGACCAAAGTTTTGATTCTTCTTTGTGAAATCCTTCAAAAGATTGTCTGTTCGCTGTTTAAAATATCGTATCATGCTCTGCCGCAGAGCCACCATATTAGAAGACGATCAATTATATCATAAAATGATGTACGTGTAACGAACATAATGTACGCTAACAGTCATTACTGTACGTGCATTACCTAATGCAGCATTAGGTAATGATAAAATAGACTGAGTTTTCCTGAGTTTAAGTTTCGTGTGGCTCTGCTAGAGAGTATGCTCTGTAGCAGAGCCACAATCAATGTCTATTTTATCATTACCTGATGCACTTACAGTAATGACGGTATGCGTACATTATGTTCGTTACACGGACATCATTTTAAGATATAATTGATCGTCTTCTAATATGGTGGCTCTGCGGCAGAGTATGACACGAAATATCGCTTTTAGGGATAAGACAGCCTGTTGCCACAAAAAAAAATGTATTTAATATTTTATTATACTTATAAGCGTATGTTCTAAATGGAGTATTGTAAAATGTATATTCCTGTGAAAAATAAAGTAAATTTAAAGACTATCTGTTGTTGTTATTTCATTATTTTAAGTATTCAACTTTTTATAAGGATGTGAAATCATTCAATGACTTGACCCTTGATCGGGGCGAAGCGGTAGGATGTATCAGACTTTTACTAACTAAAACCTTATTCTGGAATCGATTAATTTATAGTTGGTTCACGTTAAGAAAATAGTGACGTCGCGTCGTTGTCCGCGCGTCTTGACCAATTAGGTCGCAACAAATTAGAAACTAAGTTCACAGTGACCAGTTGACTGCAGATATTTTGGCGAAACGGTTGTCTTTTATGCGCTACCTATATAAAATAAGTTAATTTAATTCAGTCCTTTTGAATTGGTGTGGGCCCAAATAAAAAATTATGTTTGGTATAACTTAACATTCAAGATGAGTGATGTAAAAAATATATTTTGTGACGCAACAACTAGTTGCTTTAAATCTTATGTGAAATTTGGGTGACGTCATAGATAAAATAAATAACTAGATGTGGTCAACAGAAGAAATTATATCGGAACCGTGTGTCTCCAGTTAGGCGCTGGGCGGGGCAACAACTACACATGCAGTTTAATAAAATCAATAGATACGCACTCGCGCACACACCCGCATTTCCTAAATCAGAACGTACTATACAATCAATAATAAACCTTATTCCGTCAAACACAGCGTGTATTTACCATGCACCTTAGAATTTACCCACACAAAAACATCGGTCGCTATCGTTGTGCTGTGCAAAAGCAATTTATTTTACATATACGCTAGTGATTGACTAAATCGGAAAGTTGTCGATTCTTCCATTTGTTATTGTACATTTTTTTTGGGCACCTGAAAATGAACCAAATAAAAAATGGCATGTCCAGAAAATATTATAATAACAATAAACATATTATTAAGAACATAACATTACATAATTATTATTAAGTACTACCTACTAAGTATTAAGGGCTACCCTGGCGCTTTCGACTTAAATCTTAATATTTAATTATCATAGTGATAGGTCAAATAGAAGTTGATGTTAACTTACATTACGCTCTTGATCGGAACATACCAGCCATATAGGTTGTATAGAATCCTAAAAAGTTGAATGACTGATTTTATGAATGTCCTAAAACATGAGAATAGCTTTCAGTAATAAAATAAAATTTAACCCACTTCTGCAAAAATCAGTTGTACTCTTAATTTTGGAATTGTCCATTCAGGCTGGAATATTTCTGCGCTGAAGTGAACCGAGCATTTATAGTGCTATTTTGTGTAGGGTACCAGTTAGGTGGCATGCCTGTGGCATCAATCCATTCCTTTTTTATATTACCATCTTTTGGGTAGCTGAAAAGTACGAAAACCACTTATTTATCATTTACATACATCCTAAGCTACTTCTAAACGTCACCATATAATAAGCATCGCAATAATTACGTACCACACTATAAATCAAGATCTGAATGATTTTGACGTATATTGCTAATCCATTGCTACATATGTTCAAAATATTGGTCTGCTCAGCAACGTAAATACCACAGTGAGTGTTGTTGATTTAGCATAATGAAACCGATTCCTACTGTAAGTGTGTTACGCAATTACCCCGCAGGTAATAGTTTAGTAGGTTATAATAGGTTTTTGTTATAAGAAAAATCCCAGTTAGTAGAGAAATTGTTAAATATATGAAAACAAACACACATCCATGCCTAACAAATAAATAGCATGAATATATTGACTTATTTTAAGCTAAATTCACTAATATAAATTATCTGAACCATGCCGATTATTATAACGCATTCGAAGCTTCAACGGAAGTAAAATACAAAAACCATAAAAAAATAAAGAAACAGCAACATAGGATAAGGCATAACATACGATAATTCTAAACCGAAAAACACCACCGATTATTAACCTAAAATTAAAGTAACTTACTTTACGAATATTGGTTACGCATTTCTCTACTACTCTCTAAAAAAATCAAAATAAGTAAAATGACATTATTTACACCGGGCTAAAACGGTTGACAGATTGAAAAATAAACTATTGTAGCGACAGCGACGTCGGAACTCCTTACGCATGCTGCGGGCGTAAAATAAATTGTTTTTTTTTTTTTACTTTTTTGTACACTTGACATTTCAACGTATTTTTATTTCTGTCATCTTATGTAAAATAAAAGTTAAACCAATTTTCTTAGAGGTTTCCGTATGTTATAAAAAACTTTTTACCGGTCTTTAGTTTTGTATTTTCGTTTTCGGCACCGACATCGGGAAAAGCAATATTTTGTAAAAGGTGATAAGTTGTTGACATTATGGCTTTTGTAACTAGATAAATTACAAACCGACCCACAAAAAACCTTAAAAAAATACCAAAAAATAGAACCGACTTCCATATCAAAATACTACAAAGCCAAAAATAACTTTAATTTCGGAAGGCGGTGTGAAAAAAAAAGAAAATCCAAAACCATTAACACCGACTTCCGAAATTAAAGTTATTTTTCACTTTGCAGTGTTTTTTGGGAGTCGGTTTAATTTTTTGGTAAAAAGTTTTTATTTTACTCTTTTTAGTTGGTCGATTTTTAATTTACCTAGTTACAAGAGCCTAAATGTCAACTACTTATATTCATTTACAAAATATTGCTTTTCCCAATGTTGGGCTGTTATTTGTTGAGGAGTTCTCCTGGTAGTTCACCATCAGCTTCATTCCCCATATGCATTATGACGAGCATATTGTGCTTAATAACCACATTCAAGTAATCGAAGCGGAACACGTGAACTACTTATTATTCCTACTTATATATTGAGTAGTTCCAGTGGCCATCGGTGGTCTTCATCATCAGGTCTACTTCACAAATGGTGCTTTTCGAATGCAACTACACAAGTTACTATAAAAATACTCAAATCACTATAGGTGTGCCTATAATATTTGAAGAGTTCCCTCGATTTCTCCAGGATCCCATCATCAGATCCTGACTTGGTGACAATGGGACCAATTTCAAAGTATACCCTTTCAAACAAAAAAATAATTTTCCAAATCGGTTGAGCCGTCTCTGAGTAATCGGTGATCATATGTAAAAAAATAATAATAATATACGCGTCGAATTGATAACCTCCTCCTTTTTTTGTCGTCGGTTGAAAAACCCCTAAACTATAATAGCAATATTTCATTCGTCAATCGACATTGCTGTCGATAGCATACGTTAGTGGATCTGCACAAGCACATCACTAATTCGTCGCAAGAAGTGGCGGCCTCACTACGCGATGAATCCGCGTAATACAGTTTCGTATGTTATTTTTACATTGCTTGTCCAGTTACTTAGTGACGAACTCAGGTAGTGGTTAAGGAGCAATGTATTTATAGCAAAAGTAGTACAGTCGTTCTGATATTTGAAAACAAAAATAACATAGTAAAACCAAGAAAGATTTTACGATGTATTGTTTTTCATGATTTTAAAGACAAATATTGTAAAATACTTGTACTTACATATGGTAAGTGATTCCATGATTCACATAGTTTTGATTTTGGCTTCGGTTTTTACAAGATACCACAGAAAAACTCGGCATTCATATATGTTATCACGATCGCCGTCGAAAGCGCACTAGTTCGCAGAGACGGCCACTTGCCTGTGACATGAGCCCTGTGGCCATGTCGCGCGGACACCGATACGCCCCCTTACCACTTCTCCTATATTTTTGATTTCTGTGGGTGACGTCATAGAGAACGTAGAACAAAATTCTTTCATAATAAATACAAATTAAGATTCTAGTGACACTGGTTAAAAATATAACAAATTTTAGACAATTCATTTGTTTTTTATCCATTAAAATTTAATCTTTTGAAATATAAATTTAATTTTGTTTTTTTACTCCATTCTTAAATTAAAACACCTACAGTTGCACTGATGACGTCACTAGTTTCTTAACGCGAACCAACTATAGTTACATTACAATTTCGTAGTTGTCATTATAATACAACACTTGAAACTGGCCATAGATGATACGTATAAATACTGATAAAACTGGCAGTTTACTTAACCGAATTAAAAGTCGTGAAATAAGATCAAGTATCCGTAGTGTATAGTACTCTATGGGATCAAGTCAAAGATACTATGGACTGGTTATAGGTACAGAGCGTCTAGATCTGTATAACTAGGCAAATTCAGACTTAAGATAAGGGAAAGCTCGTTTTGGTTTAAATATATCGCCACTTAGTTCGAGTGGAAGTTTTGATGTAGGTATATATGTAAGAATAGAAACATAGTAGCTGCTGCCTGCGGCTTTGCTCGCGTTGTAATTTTGATAGCGGAAAAATACATTTTCCCTGGTTAAATAGTAGCCTATGTGCTATTTCATACTTTTTTTAATTTTATTTTTTTAGGTAGGGCCACTCGTAGTTCAGCACACTAGGCTGGGTACTACTTAACCGGACTATCCTGTTGTGACCTCTAAAATTAAAAGCCCCCAGCCAGGGCATACAAACGAAAATTACAGCTAAATGACCGCACGATAAGGGCACTCCCTGTGGAATACGGGCCTCGGCATAGCGGGGTCATTGGTGGAGGGCAGCAAAGGGACAGGGTGGGTCATATTATTTACGGGAGTATTTATTGCTACTGGCTATTTCATACTACTATGATCTATCTATATATAGCCATTTAGGCGTGAAAGAGTATGTAGCGGCAGCGCCACCACACGAAGAAGCTATCTTCCAACTTCGGGTGATTCCGCCGCGCCGCGAGTCTCGTTCGGAACAGTTCGGTTTCGCTGCATTCCAACCGCCAGTCCTTTGTTCGCTGTTGCGCAAGGCACTCACGCGCTAGCTTGCCTCCGCACTTAACTTACCGCGCTCGCTCGTAATAATTAAAATCATTTCATATTGTTTAAATTCGCTTTGCTTATTATCTAGTTACTTGTTTTATATTCTTCTATCTTCCTAACTAGTGTCTATATTATTCTTGTGCTTCTTACGCTTGGTGTAACCGTTTAACTTTGAACGTTTAAAAATATAACCGTTGTTCGTGAATCTAGACTTTTATTTGGTGGACTAATACCTACAAGTAAAAAACATCCATCCATCCATCCTCACAAACTTTTACAAATATAATAATATTAAGTAGGATCACTCGTAAATCCTGCACTTATTCAGAATTATAAGAAGCTCCAAATTTCATCCAGCCTCATTAGAACTTAAAACTGGATATTTAGCATGTGTGCCATTTGTTCGAGTTTCCGATATTTCGGCACTGTTGCAAGCGCTATGATCACGGATGAACTGAAGTAATTGCATATGGACGTTTATGAGCAGACGAATCGGTCTCTACCCTCTTTCTCGTTCGTTTTTTGTTATCGACGCCGCTACCACTGTCACATGTATCACTAAAAACTCGATTCTGTTCCCGACAAACAAAACTCACCGTGTCGACTCGTGAACTAAATATCCCGTTTTAAGTACTAATGATACTGTCAGTGACCATGTTACCTTTTAAAAACTTATTTCATCCAGCCTTCCGTTCAGCATGAACCAAGACCCAAAATGGCCCGATTTGTGGCGCCTGAAAAGGCATTACCGCAGAGCTTAATACGGGAGCCATCTATTTTCGATACAGGTGTCATGGAACCGCGGAAAATCGTAAGTAATCTTCGCAATTCTTCAATTGACGACAACGGTTTTTATCGAGGTAAAGGAAAGTAATTCAATCAAAAAGGAAACCAGTGGCGTAACTATAGGATGCGAGGACTGGCAAAATGCCACGGGCCCCCGGCCTGACGGGGCTCCCGGCCCGAGAGGCTGCGAGCTCAAAAGTGACCAAATATATTTTACAAAAATTAGTAAATAATATAAACTTTATATAAGTAACCTAGTACCAACTTACTTAAAATTAATTAAAGTTATAATAAAAGATATCGAACTTAATGCGGTCTATATTCACTGTTCTGCTTATAACTTAAATCTATTACTGAATGATGCAGTAAGAGAGGTTATTGATATGCAAAATTTTTTTGGATCGGTTTTACAAATTTATGATTTTTGGCTATAGTATCAAAAGATGGAATATCTTATCAAGTTTTATATCTGATAAAGAAGGGGAGTCTTCAACTTGAACAAGAACCCTACTAGATGGGCAAAGCGTTATGATGCTGTTTTTGCTCTAAAAGGTACTCAAGAAGAAGATTAAGAACTACAATTTTCAAGCAGAAGAAAAGGTCCATCAACCCTGAGTTTTAATTTTTTTTTTCTAAAATTCTTCAGTGAAAAGTGAAACGCCATTTTGACGAACTTTGCGAAAATGAGCGTCTTCAAGATCCAGAAAGATTGCTCAAAGTCAAAGTGAACATATTTTAACGAGTATTAGCGTTTCCTTCCAATGAATGAAATTGTTTTTCATTGTTTTGCAACCTGCCACTTTGCAAAATTTCAACGATACTGATCTATTAAATAAAGCACTTAAGTTTATTGAAGTATATAAAACATACATAGGTATCTGAATCATTTGCCAGGGAAATTCTCAGTTTTCGATCCACCTGCAGAAATTAAATAGAAAAGTTAACATGTATAAAATAACTTGTTGATTTAAGTATCATTTTATGTCATGCAGCTTTCCTGAAGTATGTACTGCATTAATGTAATATTTTACAATATATGTGACTACAGCTAGTGCTGAAAGATCATTTTGAAACCAAAATTAATAAAAGTGTATTTAAGAAACTCTATGGAACAAATTAGGCTATCTAACATGGCTATTTTGTCCTTTGAAAATTCTATGGCCCGATCTTTAAACTTTCACGATGTTATTGATAATTTTGCTGAACAGAAAGCTCAGAGAAAAGAATTTTATTAATAGACTAGCTTTTGCCCGCGACTTCGTCCGCATGGAATAGTTACTTTGGGCTAACGTTAAATTTCATTGGCGCTCCGCTCCTATTGGCCTTAGCGTAATGATATCGATACCGGAAATTTCAATTGTCGTAAAGGACATTTTGCCGAAAATGAGTTATATATATATTTGGAATCAGCGTCGCAAGCTCTATCGATTGGTTGTAATAAAAAAATTCTATCTTTAAAAAAAGCCCCTTACGACCTGGCTTTCCAACATCTCTAGCGCGATTTTTTTTACTATTTGGGATGTATCGTAAAAATATTTTTCAATAGGGAGCGTAAAGTCATGTTTTAATTATTTAAGAGGTCGTAATCCTCATTTTTGCATTAAACTTTTTATACGACATTATAAATAATAATTATTATAACAAATCAAAAGGTCGTAAACATGTTATTTGATAATCGAAACCCTTACGACCAAATCTATGCTTTGTTTTAACTTACGTAAATAGGGCGTAAAGGACGTTTGTTTTATTTATTGTCCTTTACGACCCTAATTTTAACAAAAATACAATTAAAGTTTTTGTTTCGTTCTTATTGCCAACGGCGCAAAGACGTGTGCGACAGGTTGACTTGATTACATTATAAACGAAGGTGAAGGATCTAGACCAGTATGTCAAAAGTTTTTGATGAACACATTAGATATTACCCAAAAGTTTATTTTATATACAGTAAAAAATGCACACGAAAATATGGCAAGCGTAGAAAGGAGAACATGCCATGCACAGAAGTATAGTGATGAAGATAAAGCATACGCAAAAGCTTTTATAGAAAGCCTTCCAGCCGTTCCTTCCCATTATTGTCGTAAAAAGAGTTCATATCTGTATTTACCTCAGGATATTAAAATGCTACAAATTTATTCAGAATTTATCTGAACGAAAAGATTCTAAATTACACTTGAGTGAAAAAGTTCTTATTAAAATATTTAACGATGATTACAATATTCGTTTTCATACACCAAAAAAAGACAAATGTGCCACATGTACAAAAGCTGAAAATACAAAATTATTATCAGAAAAAGAAATCTAGGACATGGCTGTTCATCTCGAGGAAAAAAAGGCTAGCTACCAAAGATTTAAAATTCATCAGAAATTAACTTTCAACGATATGCTTACTTATCTTTGACCTGCAAAAAGTGCTAAATACTCCTCATGGAGTGAGTATGTTATTATATTAGTCTAGGAAATACGCCGTTTTACTTTACTGCGATTCTTGCCCTGGGCAGAATAAAAATAAGATAATTCTCACAGCCCTACACTACTTTGTAGAGAATTCTTAAAACGTTGAAGTAGTACAAATCAATTATTTACTACCTGGGCATACTTATATGCCCGTCGATTCAATGCATGTAATCAATGAACGCGAGGTTAGATGAATTATTGTTTGGAGTCCGAGTCAATGACCGACGTACATAGAATCGTCGAATACGTCCTGAACCATACAAAAATAATGTTTTGGAGTACTCCGATTTTCTCAATTGAGACAGCTTGATGTCTGAAAAATTTACCAATATTTCTCAAAGACAAATACAGCTAAAAGCAATGCGCATTGTCGCATTCAAGAAAAAAGAAAATGCTAAAAGTGTGGAAGGAAATATTCAATGAAAGAAAACAAAGACGCTCAAGTAGTAACTTTATATGTTGAATATAAAGGAAGAGGATCAAAAGGAAAAGGCAAATGGAAAAAAAAATAAAAAAACAAAACCAAGATTTAACAGGTAACAAAGTAGAAGATGATACTTCTAATATTGGTTTATCAACGCTTTATGACAAACCTAACCCTATACCGGTCGCCATGTATAACGATTTAAAGCGTTTATGTACTAACGGAACTATACCAAACCGATTTCATAAGGAATATTTCGATCTACCGTCCTTAGGGACTGTTAAAGACAGTCTTCCTGAAACTGACGAGGAAGACGATATCGACACAAATGATCTCTAAGATTTTACTGTTTAAGGCCCAGTTTTTTGATAACTCAACCAATAGTAAAATTTCCCGAACTGTATCCCTAATCCATAGGGATTAGGGATACAGTTCGGGAAATTTTACTTCAATTGTTAGTCTTACAAATTTAATGGTCTAATAATTAACTATCCAACTTATTTGACCATTTGTGAGACTAACAAATGAAGAAACATGGTATTTTACCGTTTGCAACCATTGGTTAAAATATTTAACCATTGGTTGAGTTAACTACGGATCAAAAAGCTAGGTCTAAGTTTCATTACTATAATTTTAAAAGACTGAATTTTCTTGTCATTTAATTAATACTTTAGAATGTCAATTGTTTGAGTTTTGAGCTCTGGTGGGCAAAATTTGTTATCATTTTGGTTATTTTAACTTTATTATTATGTTTAAGCAACTTTTTTAAATTTAAATCGCCAGTAATCGTTGCAATGCAAACAACAGAACGTTGTTTGAGTTGCATTAATTGTGAAAAAAAAACTAGTTAGTAGATTAGTCTATTAGCTGATTATTCTAAAACTTGAGTTGTTTGCATTGCAACGATTACTGGCGATTTAAATTTAAAAACGTTGCAAAACATTGTGTTTAAATTTTGAATTCCTATTAGAATAATATTTTTGATACGTTTTTTTACAAATATTTAATTAAATAATAAATAAAACATAATAAAAATACTTTTCTATTTAGAACTTTAGGTTTTTTGTTCCTTTTACCCCCTTAGTCTCTGATTTAATTGACTTGTACTACCCATTGATGATCATGATTAGTCCTTTACGACATATCTGATTTTATCATAACCAATTTTTAGTGGTTGTAAAGTACTTCATTTACATTTTTTTGGGCTGTAAAGGACTCTCATTTTCGTCAATAATTAAGTTTGGTTTATTTTGATAATTTATATGGATAGATCACGAAAAAATAGTTGGGGTTTCTTTTGACATCATAAATACCTAGTACTTTGTTTGAAAATTATTCAAGAAAAAAACATTTTATTTTTGTTTTTTGGCTCTACTGAAAACTCGTGTTTTGTCCTTTACGACAATTGAAAGGACATGTTAGGAAATGGGCTTAAAATAATTTCGTTCTTGAACAACTATCATGTGCGGTTTTTCTGGTAGGGAAAATTATCCAGGATGGCCTAACAAAAACAAAAAATAAAATAAAAGCACCATTATTTAATAAATAAATATTTTAAACCTAGATATTTTTTATCGTAATAAATTATTTTGGCACATTAAAACAAAGAAAAAGCTGTTTAATATTATTTTAAAGCATATTATACGCCTTTGTGTTATACAAAAACATTATTAAATGGTTTTATACTAAAACCACCGTATAATCTCCATGATTTGGATGTATGACATTGATTCCTTTGCCGCCTTTGAAAACATTACCTGTGTCAATGGTTGCAACACTTGACACATTGACAGTTGTTTGTTTACCTACAAGACTAGATTCTGGCCATGGGGTAGGCAGAAATGCTATGTATGTCAAAATCGCCATTGTAAGTTTTTTTTTTTTTTTTTTTTTTTTTAATTTGGCAAGTCGCTATTTGCGCAATGCCATCAACAAAAAACGAGGAAACTTGGTAGAAAATGAAATGGTTAATTTAAGACACGGAATTAGGATGGATATTGGATAGGATTATTAGGAATGGCATAAACATAAGTAAAAATTATATGCGTAAATTATTGTGAGTGATAAATGATGATAGATATTTATATATATTTGAATCATTTGAAGCCAGTAAGACAGAAATGGAGGTAGGAAAGGTAATGTTATAGGAAAGTAAACTAGAAATAAAAGAATCATGACTAAGAAGAGGACAGGAAAAAAATATATGATTTAAATCGCCAACATCACCACATTCGCAAAGGTCACTGGCAACAATCTGCAATCGGGCAAGGTGGACCTTGGAGCAATTGTGACCCAACCTCATTCGAATAAGGCAACTGGTAGCAGCCTTACCAAAGTTAAATTTAAAAAACCATGGTGTTTTGGGAATACAAGTTTGAATATGAGAATAATATTTTCCTTTAGTAGTGCTGCTGTCCGCCCACAACTTGCTCCAGGCATCCCAAAGAAAGTTCATTGGCAGATTCGCCAAGTCGTGGCTAAAGTTAATGTAAGGGAACAAATCACCACAGTCCACAGCCTCATTAGCCAGTTGATCGGCTCTCACATTTCCCGCGATACTACTATGGCCAGGTATCCAAGCGAGAGAAATTTGAAGACCTAATTTGGAGCATTTATATAAGAGACCTCTAATAAAAAGAATAATGGGAAATATTGGTTTACATTTAAAAGGATTTCTTTTAATAGCCTGTAATGCACTTAGAGCGTCTGTAAATATTATTGCTTTTTCCAATTTCATGATGTAAATATACTCTAAGGCTTTGAACAGTCCAAAACATTCACCAGTAAATACTGATGATTCAGGAGGAAGCTTGATTTTTTGTACTATATTATACTGTGAGTGAAAAACCCCAACTCCAACATTTCCTAAAGAAGAGTGCTTAGACGCGTCTGTGTAAATATGATGCCAATTCTCCCATCGCAAGCCTTTGGAAAAGTTAAATGATTCTTTAACAAAATAATCATTTTTGTTAATGCCTAAGTTCAGGATAACATCCGGAGAAAACACCAATGATTCATAAGAATGATTGAAGAGAGGAAATGATGGTGACTGGTAAATTGGAGCTTGCAAAGCCATAAACTTTTTATAGCTTATAATAAGACAAGGAAGAGATTTATTAGACCAATAACGAGAAGAATTGGTTTCGTCTAAAAGAGACTGCAATTTTTGACGTAACGGGTGATTAGAAAATTGAAATGAACGGAATAGAAATTTGTCAGAAAGATACTGACGTCGAAGTGAAAGAGGAGGATCTACAGTTTCAACCTGTAAAGCATTTATTGGGCTTGATCTCATAGCTCCGGTCACTATTCGCAGTGCTTTTGACTGAATTCTGTCTAATTTTTTAAAAGCAGCTGAATTTCCAGGTTCCAATAAAAATGTTCCATAGTCAAGCACACTTCTAACTATTGCGTTATATATTAATTTCAATGAATAGGGGTGGGCACCCCACCAGACCCCCGATAAACATCTTAATATGTTTATTCTTTGTTCACATCTTGCCGTTATATAATCACAGTGTGGAATACCAGTAAGTTTACTATCCAAAACCACTCCTAAAAATTTTACCGAAGATTTCACAGGTATTAAATTATCATCATAATATACAGAAACAGGAGGAAGAAGGCGCATCCTAGTAAAAAGTACAACTGTACTTTTAGAAGTAGATAGCTCAAGGCCATTGCTATCCATCCATTTTTTTAAAAGGCTAAGACCCGATGTCATGGTATTGCAAGCCGTTTGTATAGAGCTGTGAGGGCAATATAAAAGAAGATCATCAGCGTATTGTAGCACTTTTACTTCATTGTTTAAAGAACTCTCAAGATCGTAAGTGTAAATGTCATATAATAAAGGGCTAAGAACTGATCCTTGAGGAAGACCTTTCCACACGACTCTAGATTCACAACTAGAATCCTGAAGTGTAAGTTTAATATACCTCTCAGATAACATGTTTAGAATGAAGTTTGTGAGTAAAATGGGGACATTTAACTGCTCCAGTTTATATTTTAATGTTGATATTACAACATTATCATAAGCAGAGGTTATGTCAAGAAAAGCAGAAATTATGGATTGATTCGAAGAAAATGCTAACCTAATATCAGTGACAAAGATGCTTAAACTATCTATGGTACTTTTACCTCGCCTAAAACCAAATTGACTCTCACTGAGTAATTTCTTGTTTTCTAAAAACCATTCTAACCTATTTTTTACTAAATGTTCTGTGATCTTTAGCAAAACCGATGATAGAGCAATTGGTCGGTAAGAAGTGCTATTGGATGGACATTTGTTGGGTTTGAGAATAGGTAAAATATCTTGTGCTTTCCAAGAAAGCGGAATATTTCCGGTTATCATAATTTTATTAATTAGTTTTAAAAAATATAAAAGAGATGTGTCACTCATATTTGATAGAAAAGAGTACGGAATACCATCTGCGCCTGGAGCGGAGTCTTTACTGTGGCATACAACAAGTTTAAGCTCTTCTAAACTGAATGGAGAATTAAGGTCACAAAGAGAATCTATTGTCGAAAGGGGAATAGAATTTGTAATAATCTTTTCCGGGACGTATGAGGGAGCTAATTTACCTAAAAAACTATTTACCAACTCAGGTGGAAGGAATGCGCTAGATGAATCTGAGAACGCCGATCTGAACCTTCTAATATTCCGCCAAACCACAGATGGTTGAACGTTAGGGGAAATAGAGAGGCAAAATGATTTCCAGCTTTCAAATTTCTTTTTTTTAAATAATTTTTTTGTCTCTGTAATTGAGGTGCTTAAAATATTAAAATTTTCTACGGTAGAATTTTTAAGGTAATTTATTTCACACTGTTTCCTTTTTTTAATTGCATCTGTGTAAAGATGTGATAAACGACTTAAAACTTTTAACGAACTTATTCGTTTATTTTTTATCAAAAGTCACTTACGTAAACTGCTTAATACGCTTATTTACTTTCTTACATTAAAAATAATGAAATTATGTTGTTTGCTTTTTTAGTTGGTTAAGTTTAAGTATTGGTTTTTAAACGAAATCAATGAATTTTCTTTCGTACTTGGCAGCCTTAGGACTGACTGAATGAATAATATTATATAATTATGAAACTTTACTAAGTAGGTTAGTATTATTCTAAGATCTGTATTTATTAATAACTTGTCAAATAATAAACTACATTTTATTAAATTCAGGCGTACTTAAAAGTTCATTGATCTATTATATGTACATTTTAATTATTTACAAAATTTCCATTATTTCCTCAAACCATCAAGTCATTTATTCACATTCAGAAACATAATTTTTTCTACTTTGCTCGTCAACAACCGGGTCCTCCATTCCGATATTATGTTAAAATCGGAATACGATAAAGTTTTATTACAAAAATTACACACAGCTGTTTTAGTCGCATGATTTCTCAAAAAAAAGTTCCAAATTATGTTATTCGAACTTCTACTCGTCATTTTGATACAGTAGTTATTCGAATTTACAGTTTAATTAGCTCACCAATTTGTTTTTGTAGAAAAAGTAGTCAAAATTAACACAATTACTTACACTATAAACTATTTACACTATTATTAACACAATTACCTATTAAACACAATTAACTACACCTAAAAACTATATTATATACAAGTCCAAAACTCACAGAATTATTTCCTTGGTAAGAAACAATTCACCACATGAAATAATGTTTTACACTATTTATGTTTACGTAAACAATTCCGAGTCACAACTTTTAATCAAATTGTTTCGGAAATTCACAAAACATGACGCTTTTCACCGGGCGGAGGAAACGCTACTAAACGTAAAAAGCAAAATAAGTGATAAGCAACCCGTTTAAATTAAATTGGCGCTTTTAAAAGTGAACAACGGAAAGCATATTTAATTTGCTAGGTTTACCAATTTTGAGTAAGTCAACGCGATTCAGCACATATCAAAAGATGTAAATATTTTAAACCTTAAAGTTTTTGAATTAAGGTCGATTTTCGCATAATCATTGTTTACTATCGATTAAAATTGAATCGGGCGCCATCTATCAGTTGTTACATAATTCATTTGAGCACGTTCTTACTTACGTGGTTATGAAAAGAAATTATCAAAACGCGGTTGCGTTTTAATTTTAACAAAAAGCGGAATAAACAGATAACTTTAAATGCTTTTATAAACAAGTCTGCTTATTCGTTTATTTTAAATAATATGTTATATTATATGCTTTTCGTTTAAACGCCCACCTCTGCATCTGTGCAATCTTTGTCCCACCATGGCGGAGATGGGATTTTATTTAGTGACTTTTTGAAAGGAAAAAGTTTATCTGCAGATTTTATCATGGCTTCGGACAAGGCATCGGCACAGAACTGTTCATTACCACATTTAATTTCAGGTAGAACGGACACTATGTTATCTAAATGCTCCTTATAAGTACGCCAATCAACATCCCCCAGTTTGTACTTCAGCCGTGGAGCGCTCTTAGAATAAGGTTTTTGATTGAAGGGAAATGATAAAACTATAGGAAAATGGTCACTGCCATAGGATGAAAGCATAACTTTCCAGGTCAAACGCGAAGCTAGTTTGTCAGTGCATATTGACAAATCGGGTGCACTAGCACCTTCATGTGGAGAAGTGCGTCGAGTTGGAGACCCAGTATTTAATAAACAAAGATTGAGATTATCTAGAATGTCAAGTAAGGTGCTACCATAGTTATTTGTTGACGAACTTCCCCAGACTTCATGCTGGGAATTAAAATCACCTAAAACTATAAATGGTTTAGGAAGAATTGAAAAAATATTTACAATTTCATTAAAAATTACAATAGATGGACGAGGAATATATACAGAAACAAAACAAATATTATCTACAACTGCTGCAATAACAGAAAAATCATTACTATGAGGTGGGATTGTGAAAAATGAAAATGAATGATGATGTTTGATGAGTAAAGCAACACCGCCATACCCATCAGAGCGGTCTTCTCTAAGACATGCATACCCAGGGATCCTAAACAAAGACCCTGGTTTAAGCCATGTCTCTTGAAGAGCAAAAACAAAAGGTTTATATTTATTTACAATATGTATAATTTCTGACTTTTTATTAATTGCACTTCGGCAATTCCATTGTAAGACTTTGTTGTCCATGATTATTATTACTTGATGATTGAGTAACTGCATTTAATACAGTGGCAGCGATGGACGGTGAAAGGTGATGTGTTTGAGTTAAAGATTTTATCAAAGCAATGATTAGTTCATTTACAGTCAATGCAGACAGATCATCCTTAGCGATGAGGGCACAGCCATCTTTCGATTGAGGAACATTCCTAGCAAGTTCCTGATGGAATTGCTGATCATAACCTTTAGAAAACTGGGGTGGGGAGCGAGGTTTAATAAAAACTGTTTTTTTATATGACATTTTATTTTGTTTAGATGGAGAGTAATCAAGGGGAACAGAAGCATTGATATGTCTTGAAGTTGTGGGAGAGGAAAGCAAGGCATCAGCATATGATATTTTAGAAATTGTGGGATGAAGCTTTGAAGCTTCAGCATATGAAATACATGATTTGGCCATGGATTCTTTGATGTTTTTTTGACGTTCATATTCTAAACATTTCTTGCTAGTAGCCTCATGAAAACCATTGCAAAGACAACAAGATAAATTATCCTCAGAGACTGTGCACCCTTCCCCAGAGTGACCTTGACCACACTTATAACAGCGGGGTTTGGACCTGCATTGAATCTTGACATGGCCATATCTACAACAATTGTAACATTGAATTGTTGGGTAAATGTACAGGTCAACAGAAAGTGCTGTATAACACATATATACACGCTTCGGAAGAATTTGGCCATCAAAAGTTAAAATAACTGTTTCGGTATTTTTTAATAAAGGTTTATCATCAAAAATAGTTTTTCTTTTGATTCTCCTTAGCTTTAATATTTTGCCACAACCAATTGGCACAGAGATGTTTTCTAATATTTCATCATTGTTATGCAGGATGCGAGGAGTATTCAATAAAACAAACACGGAGCTCATGACGACGTGGTGTATTTCAATCAGCGACCCAGGAAGTCTCGTTGACAATCATAGACTTACGGCTACAGATAACTAATACAGATTATATATATCTAACATCCCCCCTTTTCAGACAGATCTTTATTAAAACAAAATGTTGCAGACTTAATCTAAACTTAAAGTAGTTTTGTTATCTATGACAGCTAAAAATCTAAACCGATCTTGCTTATCTATGACAGTTATATTGACAGTTGATAAACAGTGACAGTTGACATTGCATAATAACAACGAAAAGAAATAAAACATTAAACACTGAAAATACAATCACTTATTAACAGGAAACAAATTACTTAATTTACTATTCACAGTATCTCTGAGGCTTTCGGATTGGTCTACCATAAGATGAGTATTTAATATTTTCTGTGTTATGATTGTGTTCATTGTGTTGTGTGACAGGAGAGTGACTAATATTCGTTTTATTTTGCAGGTGCTGTGGTGGCGGAGGACTAGAAGGAGAACGTGTAAGTTGGGGTGAAGTCTTGGGCTTCAGGATATGTACACGATTGCGGCGGTAGGAACCATCTCCAGTGTCAACAATGTATGACCTGGGTTGTGGAGTGACATCTGTGACTGTGCCTGGTGTCCAAACATTATGTGGATTGTGTGGTTGTTTTTTGAAATATATTTTATCACCTTTGTTAAGACTAGGTAAGTTTTTTGTGTGTGTATTATAATAATGTTTTGAATATTCTTTATGTTGTTTCATTTTATCCTCTACCAATTTGTAGTCAGGAACTTTAGGGTGTAGTACTTTATTTGAAATAGGTAATTTAGATCTAAGTGTTCTAGACATCAAAAGTTGAGCAGGGGAACATAAACCTTGCTTAGGAGTGTTTCGGTATTGTAAAAGAGCAATATATGGGTCAGTTTTGTCCATAAGACATTTCTTAAGTAAATGTTTAATTGTACCAATTGCCCTTTCCACCATACATGTTCAATTTGCCATTGAGTAACAAATGTTTTAAATTCATGTGAGTTGAAAGGTGGACCATTGTCTGAATTTATGTATTTTGGAATACCATGTCTTGCAAAAATTGACTTTAGATGTGAAATGACATTACTAGCAGTTGAATTATTATTTAAGTGAGCAAGTTCTACATACTTTGAAAAGTAGTCAACAACTAACAAGTACTTTTGAGAGTTAAAATCAAATAAGTCAATGCCTACCTTGTACCAAGGAATCGGCTTAATTTCTTGTTCACAAAATTGTTCTTTACTGTTGCTACGTCTGTGTGTTAAACATATGTGACATGAGTTAATGTAAGTCTCTATGTCTGCATAAATATTGGGCCAATATACTGAATTTTTTGACAAATTCTGACAACTTTTAATACCAAGGTGTCCTTCATGTAATAATTTCAAGATATCATTTTGAAGTGAAGTAGGGACAACAACACTGTTATGTTTTAGGATGAGGCCATCTATCACTTGCAGTTCATTTTTTATAAGAAAATATGGTCTAATATTTGCAGGGACTGATTTTCTATGTTCTGGCCAGCCATTCTTGCAGAACTTTGAAACAAGGACCAAGTCTGAATCTTGAGAAGTATGGTCTTGTAATTCTTTCATTTTATGTGGACTAATAGACAAAGATTTAATTACTAAGTTGGCATGAAGGTCAATATCAGCTTCAAGGTCAGTTAGGGCTTGTTCTGGTAAAGCACATCTCGACAGTGTGTCAGCTACGTACAGGTATTTACCAGGTTTGTATACAACGTCTAGGTCATAAGGTTGAAGTCGTAGCATAATTCTTTGTAATCGAGCTGGAATACTGACTATTGGCTTTTTGAATAATGGGACTATCGGTTTGTGGTCAGTTTCTACTATGGCATGACGTCCATAAATATACTGGTGGAATTTGGTACATCCAAAGAGAATGGCTAATAACTCTTTTTCGATTTGGGAGTAAGCTTGCTGAGCTTGACTGAGAGAAGCGGATGCATAGGCTATTGGCTGTTTGTCATGACATATAACAGCACCCATAGCATCTTTGGAAGAATCTACTGATAGGATAATATCCTTATTTGAATCATAGTATGTAAGCACTGGGGCATTTGTTATCAGTCTTTTTAATGTATTGAATTCTATATCATGTTTCTCCGACCAGTACCAATCAGTGTTTTTAGACAAAAGTGATCTCAGATTAGTAGTTTTCTGTGACAAATTTTCAATATAAGATCCTAAGTAGTTAGTAGTAGTGTAGTAAGTAGTACCCATGAATCTTTGCAATTCAGTCAGGTTAGTTGGTGGCGACATTTGACATATGGCTTGGACCTTACTTGGATCTACTTTAACACCTTCTTTACTGAAGATATGACCTAAGTATTTGACATGACTTTGACATATATTAGACTTTTCTTTGTTGAACTTTATGCCTATTTCTTGTGCTCTCTGAAGCACTTTTTCAAGTCTTATATCATGTTCCTGTTTGGAACTACCATAAATTAGTATGTCATCCATCATGACCTTGACACCTTGTATGTTACTAAACTGTTTAGTCATTTCAGAATGAAAAATTTCTGGGGCAGAATTAATTCCAAATGGAAGCCTAAGGAATCTATACCGACCTAGTGGTGTAATAAAAGTGCATAGTTTTGAAGAGTCTCTATCTAATTTTAACATATAGAATCCTTTATTAGCATCAAGAGTGGAAAAGAATTGGGCACCTGACAAACTATGTTTTATTTCATCTATAGTGGGAAACTGATAATGTGCCCTCATGATGCTTTTATTAAGTTTTCTGGGGTCTATACATAACCTAAGTTTACCATTTTTCTTAGAGGTAAGTACTATTGCATTAACCCAGTCTGAAGGTTCTTCTACCTTTTCTATGACATTGTCTCTTTCTAGTATTTCTAGTTCTTTTTTCAGTTTATCAAGCAAAGCGAAAGGAACTCTGCGACATGCCTCTACTGAAGGTACGGCATCGGGTTTCAAGGTAAGGTGACACTCAAAATCCGTAAGACAACCTATGCCTTTGAATAACTGAGAATACTTTGACATGACATTATTTAAATTCGTATGATCATTGAACTGAACATTATGTATCCTTTTGACTAATTTCAGATCCTCACAACTTCTACGACCTATGACATTTTGGCAATTAAGATCTACTATGTGAAAATTTAATGAATGATCTTTATTATTGAGTTTTACATTCACTTGGCACTGACCAACAGTGGGTAGTATTTCACCACTGAATGTTGATAATTTATGGGTACTTTTTGTTATTTTTGACAAAGGTATGTTGAGTTTTTTAAAAGTGTATAATGAGAGTATGTTTGTGTCTGCTCCTGTATCTAAAAGAAATTTTGTATCTTGTGAGTTAATTATAAGATGTGTCGTGTAATTATTTTTATCATTATATACAGCGGATAGAAATAAAGAGCCTAGAAAATAATTATTGTCTGAATCTATTGACAAATCTTTGTTTTCTTTAGTCATGTTTACCTTTTTAGCCCTAGTCCGGGTATGACAAACAGATGCGAAGTGGTCTTTGCGGCCACAGCTGCGACAGGTTACACCTATTGCTGGGCAGCGAACTCGATGGACTTGTCCACACCTGGTGCAGGGCTCTTCTGACTTCTTTTGTGGTCTTGACCGACTAGCTGATCTTGGTTTGCTTGACTGCCTATGTGTTGAACTGTTCTTCGGGTATCTTGCTCCTGACCGCACTGAATTGACATCCTGGCCTGTTTTTGTTTCGTTATCATTCTGACTTATCTTCTGTGTGTCAATCTTCGAATTTCTGATCGTCTTTGCTAGCTCGACCGCGGCATCAAATGTATCTGGTTTCTCCATTAAAATTCTCTCTTTAATGTAAGCACAACTGGATTCCAGGTTCCATGAGAAAATATCTTTGAGTATGCTGTCATTGAGGGTCCCAAAATCGCATTGTAGGCTAATATTTTTCAAGTCCGTGGCATATGTTTCTATGTCCTCGTTTTGACCTTGTTTCCGGTTAAATAATTTGTGCCTCTCTATTGAAATGTTTACTTTTGGTAGGAAATATGACTCGAACTTCTTGACGAGGTCTTTATAGCTTATTTTCTTCATGTCAACATCAAATGAGTAGAATATTTGAAGGGCTTCTGTGCCGATAGTGTTTAACAAAATGGCGACCTTCCTTGTGTCCGGTTCGTCATCTAAGTTATTTGCAGTCATATAGATACTTAGAGCCGTTGCGAAGTTTTTCCACGCAAGAGGCATGTTTGAGGCATGAATGTCCAGCTGAAATTTCGCTGGCGGCGCGTTTGGCGCTTGCTTGTACGTTGACGAGTCGTTCGGCATATTGGTTTTTGGTTAGAAAAAACGTGAGCAGACTTGCCTTGACGTTGACGATGCGCTGATATATGCTGAAGAAACTCCGTGACGACGAGTTATGATGAGTGACGACGACGACTTGTTATGGTTCAAGTTGAACTTCTGACACCATGTTATGCAGGATGCGAGGAGTATTCAATAAAACAAACACGGAGCTCATGACGACGTGGTGTATTTCAATCAGCGACCCAGGAAGTCTCGTTGACAATCATAGACTTACGGCTACAGATAACTAATACAGATTATATATATCTAACAATCATCATTCCACTCTACGGGTATGCCTCTGACGACACCCATGCGAGTCACAGAAAATGAGGGGATAAAAGCTTTATAACACTCCCTTTCCAACAACTTGCTGGTTATAAACGAGTTGGCATCATTATAAGTGGAAAAAGCAATAACCAGCCTGTTTCGACCTATTTTCTTTAAACTACCATTAATGATGTTATTGAAAGAATTCCTTTTTAAGAATCGACCAAAAGTAACTGGATTCAGAAAAGTATTGTCATTAGAGGCAGTTTGCTCCCTCTGAACATGTATCAAAAAAGGAGCCGCATCGGAGGAATTGTACAAGAGCCGAGCAACTGAAGCTGGACGCTGAGACGACCCACTCAGATCGTCAACGCCAGCCCTTAACAAAGGAGTACGCGGAGGATCAGATGCCTTATTAGTATCATCTACAGTAATCATATTATCCATCTCGCCACAATCACAATCGTTAGAACGTTTCCCGCCATTCTTGCGCCTTTTTTTATTACAGTGTTTGCAAATTGTCGGCCGAGCAGACACCCTTTTGCGTTTTGAGCTATTGTTGGTTAATGTTAAAGAACAATCAGTATCAACTGCACTGGTTTCATTGTTAGAAATTGTCACATAGTGACCTATTTCTAGTGGTGCCGTTCCTCCGGGGTCACCCGGAGGATCCATATTAAAACTACAAGAACTAAAAAAAACTTACCAAATTTGAAGAAAACACTACGACTACACTAAAACTAAATAATAAAATGAAATATATACAAAAACTTAATCTAATCCAATATACAAAAAATAATTTATAGAGAGCCAAAAAAAATCACGTCCGCCAAAGTTCAGGTTTCCCGCGCTTTTCCATTGTAAGTTGATGGATGGAGTGTAGTCCATCAACCTGCACCAGGCCAGCGTGTTGGACTACGGCCTCGCCCTTCTCATTCTGAGAAGAGACCCATGCCCAGCAATGGGACAGTACCTAATGGGCTGAATTCATTTTATTTACTGTTAGCGACTGTGTTAACGCAGAAGCGCTATTATTAACAACTAGCTCTTAGCCTGCGTTGATTTCGTACTTTTCCCTTAGAATAAATGATTTATGATAAGGATAATAAATCATATAAGATATAAAGATCTTTTTCTCCTACAATTTGGGACATTATGACCGAGAAGTCGGTAAACTACAGAATGACTACTGAAGGTTATGCGTCTCTTCCACGGTGGGTCAGTAAACCAGTCAGACTAGATTGGATCTGTTACCCTTTTGTAAATAGTCACTCCAGCAGGTCGGAATAGGTGAACATGTGTATTAGGTAGAGAAATAAAAGAATAATGTGTTCACATATATATTTATTCTACTTCTTCATTTTCTACATCTTCCCTAACAATTACATCATCAAGAAACTGTGCAGGCGGTAATATGTTGTTTTGATGCCGAGCCCACCCAAGATACCATATGATCGTCATCACATGAGCACAGCTTCCGACAGTTCGCTTCCCTACTATACAGCTGCAGTAATATTCAGGAATTCTCTCCTCCCAATTATTTGACTCTATTAATTTTATTAAAACATAAGTATAATATACTTTATTGCTTTGATGTCTTGATCTGATCCTGCCTCTAAGCAATACTGTCTCATGTGATGACATTATGCCTGGGACATTTGTGATTTCTAAGCTTTCACTTATTTCAACCAAAAATGTCCCATTTGCACGAATATGCTCCCCGTAATATGATCTAGCTTGCTTTATTTGGTAAATTCCAAGACTGAACAAAATCAAGTCTGACATTTCCATTACAGGGAACATATTTATTTGTGGTAATTGGGCATTGTCTATTCTTATGAAACTGGCTCGGCGTCTATTTAATTGATGCTCAAGCACATAATCACCTAAATAGTTCGGCAAGTTTACTCTTTGCATTGCTCTGTCTAAGATTGCTTGAGCATCAGAACGGTCGGTTATAAGCGGATGGAAATTGTTCAATATTGCTGCGCAAATTCTAAAATCACTCATCAAGTTTCTTGATGCTACATTAAAATATTTATTCCTGAACATTTTGAAATCACGTTTAAACCGACCATTCACTACTTTAATTACCCATCTGCACAAGGTTACAAGCCGAGATTTGTTTGCTTTTATTGTGGACAATTGTGTTTCACCTACATCTAGAGTCTCTGGCTTGTGTACTGAGAATCCTAATGAGGTAAGTAGTCCTATAGCATCCCGAAACCCTCTATCTAGCAAAAACATCATTCAATCATCATTTTCTCTAAAATAATTTCTGAGAGCACCACTGGGTGCAAAAAGCTGGTTCATTATCTGGGCATCAGATGTTGTAGCAGCATACGGACCATAAACATCTAAAATAAACCCATCTGTGGTTGCCATTATAAAAGGTTTCAATAGATTGGCGTATTTATGTAAGCTGTAGGTTTTTTTTTGGAATAGGTAGTTAGACGACTTTTGCAAACATATATATGTGCCATCAAAGATTACTATAGGATTACTTTCCTGTGTGCCAAAAAGACCCTGTGGAATCAAAAGATTTCTACTGGACAAGCTGGCCCTTGGAATATTATTAATGCCCAAATGTAATGGAACATATGAATCCAATAAGCAGCCACGGGCCTTCTTTACATACTGGCAGACTGTATAAGTTGATAAACGAAACAAAGATGCAATGCGTCGAAAAGGTTCCCCAGTCCTTATTTTTATTATATACATACCAAGTGCTGTTTTAGGTTTTTTACATATATTGGACAATTGAGGTATACAAGTTAATATTGCCAGAAAGTTCAAAACAGTCAAGCCTGTCCAGTATCGACAAGTAATATTACTCATGTGTTCAACATTTTCAAAGTCTATGGTGTTATTTACATCCCTCCTTAATAAGTCAAGCATTTTAGTAATATGCCCTGGGTTGAATTCAGTTACAAATTCAAATTCAGCAAGAAAGTCCCAATTGTATACGCTTAAATGTTCTTCACACACCCGAGCATTTTGAGTGATGTACAGTTTTTGATGTTTTAGAATATTTTTCTTTAAATACAATGGCACACGTTTCCTTTCGCGATTCACACAATCCGGAACAAAACAATGAGTAGTGGTATCTGGAGTGCGACTATAACCATCTAATGTAATGCTCATAACTGGTTCTCGGAGAACATTTTCAATGTCTGTACTGGCAGAACTGGGAGGCTCCGCAACAGAGCTGGATCCACTGATGATTGGATTTGGTTCTTGCAGAATATCCTCATTTTCGGTGCTGGCAGTACTCATTACGGATAATCCACTTTCTGCAGGTGGTGGTGGTTGCCGATGAGCTCTTAACCAACAAGCATTACATACCCGGGCGTTAGACGGCATCTGCAATTGAAGTTACAATTAGTTTTAGTAATTCTAATGTGGGGAATATTTATACAAACAGAAAAAGTGAGTACAAGTACAGAAGCTGGTCAAGTTAAGCTTGAATTGCTGAAATAAGTTGATATTATTATGGTATACATTTTTTTTTAACTAATTAAAGTCAATAAAGTAGGAATAATGTATACAACAAGCAGGTACACTTACTTCAAGCGGGCTGATTATATTTGCAAAATAAATCCATTCAGCATCACCATAATTTAATTGACGAGAGCGCCTCCCAGTTCTTCTGGAAATGGATATGCCACAACATACACATACTGCATCATGACCAAATTGACGTCCACCTATATTGCCTTCATTCCTGTTATTTGATTCATGAATTAATAGGCTAACACATTCTTGACAAAGGTGGTCTTCATCAATTACCTAAAACAAGAAAAACGTCGTATTTTAATTTATACCAGAATATGCTCTTTTTTAATTTAATGATGTTTATAATTACTATGATATGATACTGCCAAAAACCAAGAAGACAATTGCTTGCACAAATGTGTAAAAATCAATAGTAAATACACTATAATTGGCAAATAAAAATCAGTATTATTAAACTGATGAGTAGATAACATGGAGTCTAGTTTTAAAATTATGTGTATGCAGATTTTTAGCTACATACCTGTCTGGCAATCCATTCTTCTAATACAGAGATAATTTCAAGATCCATATGGGTTGCATTGTACTGATATTGTTGTGTAATTGGAATAGCAATCCAGCAATTAATGCAGCGAGGCATGATGGTGAGGATTACCTGAAAGATAAAAACATTACTTAGTGTGGTTTCAGTTGGTCTACGGTAGGTAATCAAATTCATTGTTTTAAAAGGCAGATCTGAACACAACAGACCTTATGAAGTACTTGTTTATAGTCCATGTCTGCGACTTGATCGTTTGTTAGAATTCGTACAAAATAGATACTAACCTTACACAGCAGCGATAAATGGATGTTAATCGTGTGCAAAATCCAAGTCCGAGGGAAAAATCAGGGTCGTCAGTATCGCCGGTCGTCGAGTTTTCAAATCGTGTGCAGTATCAAAGAATCCAAATTATAAGCCAGGTCAAATAAAGATAAACTTATAAGAAGAAACTTAACAAGACAAAAATAACAAAAACACTCGCAAACAAAATCACTTGTGTCCGTTGAATATTGAATTAGGGATGTGGAAAAATAATCGATTATGAAAATAATCGATTAAAAAACGTTTTTTATCAAAATAAAAATCGATTTTTATATGTGATTTTAATTTTATGAATAATCGATTAATAATCGATTTTTTTTATAATCATTCATTCAATTATTACCGATTTTTCGTCTGCAACCCCCAACATTAAGTTTGGTCTTCTGGCCCGGAGCCCGGAACACGAACTACCAAAGAATACTATCTCCATAATACTGCATTAACGCTATCTACATGATGGCATTCCTTCTGTGAAACAGTTTAGTTGATTCATTTAGTTTAACATTCACTAGATGGAGTTAGTCAACGAATTGTATAATTTACCGACATATATCTCATTCCTAATTCGTTGGTGAAACTTCATTGTTCAAATGACAATTTCGAAAGTTTTTCGGGACAAAAAGTGTTTAGTGTTATTAAAAGTCTCGTTTTTTCGGCTGCTTCGGCCTGCTGCTTTCTCTGCTGGAGAGAGATTGTTCTTGAAAGCTGGCGCCATATACAAAGACCAGTAGCCGAATATTATCCAAACGCTTACCTAAGCTGTTATTCCTGAACTCGTTACGTACGGATTTCTTGTTTTTTTTTTTATTTGAATAATTAAATTTTGTTGATTTTGTGTGAAAAAAAATTAATTGAAACTTTTTATAATTTGATTGTTATAAAACTTTAATTTGTGTAGATTATATAAATAAAACTTTTTACCAAAAAAATTAAACCAACTTCCAAAAAACACTGCAAAATGAAAAATAACTTTAATAGCGATAGTCGCTAGTTTTTTCACTCTTTTTGGTTGGTCGATTTATAATTTACCTCGTTACAAAAGTCCCTATAACCTTTTACAAAATATTGCTTTTCCCAATGCTGGGCCGTTAATTGTTGAGGAGTTCTCTTGGTACTTCATCATTAGCTCACTTCACCATATGCATTGTGATGAGCATATTGTGCCTAATAACCATATTCAAGTAATCTAAACGGAACGCATGAAATACTTATTATTCCTACTTATATATTGAGTAGTTTCAGTACTTTTCGAATGCAACTACACAAGTTACTACATATAAAAAATACTCAAATCAGGTGTGCCTATAATATTTGAAGAGTTCCTTTGATTTCTCCAAAATCCAATCATCAGATCCGGACTTGGTGACAATGCGACCAACTTTGAAGTATATATACGCTTTCAAACACAAAAAGAATTTTTCAAATCGGTTGAGCCGTTTTCGAGTAATCGGTGATCAATTGATCATACATAAAGAAACAATATACGCGTCGACTTGAAAACTTACTATTTCTGTTTTTTTTTTTATTTTTTAAATTAATAAATATATTGATTTAATATTTATGGCGTTTATTTTGAAATTAATTGATAAATTAGGAAAAATCGATTAATATATCAAAATCGATTATTTTCTTAAGAAAAATCGATTCTTTATTAATCGATTTTTCATGACAAATAAATAATCGATTAATTAAAAATCGATTATTTATGTACAATGTCACATCCCTATATTGAATTGAATTTGACACTTGATTTGACGCTCACGATGACAAGTGACAACAATGACATCTAACAGAACAATATTGCCAAAATAAATAATTAATGTGGGTTGCAATTTAACTTTTTAATTATAATTATTTAAAAATACAATAACTACGAAAGGGTGCTTTTAAAAAAAATAAAAAATATATACGAAGTATCCTTAATTTATGTACTTTCACAAAAACATAATCTCTTCCCTGTTCACAGCAGTTTCGAATAAAATCCCAGCCTCCATAGAAAAACCTAACATGTCCTTTCCGGTATCGATATATAGCCTATAGCCTTTCTTTATAAATTGACTATTTAATTAAAAAATAATTTTTCAATTCGAACCAGTAGTTATCGCGTACAAAAAAACTCTTCAGCCTTATATTATTAGTATAGATAGCTGTTGCCCGTGACTTCGTCCGCGTTTCCGTCGTTTTTCGTAATAAAAAGTAGCCTATGTCCTTCCTCACCAGTGGCGGCGCTAGGCGTCGGCGACGTCGGCCACCGCCGCCGACAGCCTCGCGCCTGATGGGGCCTCGCAAAAAAGTTTTACAATATAAGTACACTATGGCAATCGGTTCAAGTCAACTTGAAAGTCGCTATTGATACTTTACGTTCATTTTGTAGCTGGATTAAAGAATTCTGTAATACAGGTTTTGAAAAAAGCCTAACAGGAACTAGGTTGTTTGTGGAGAAAAGTACTTACGAAATTCAGTCTCAATTTAAGGAAAAAAGAATAGCCAGGAAAAAACGAATGTTCATTACGAACATACTGATGACTCATGAAACAGTTGAATCTCCTGAAATGCAGTTCAGAGTCAACTTTTTTAACACAATGATAGATGCTATAACAGTCGACACCGTATGTCTATTTAAAGCACTCAATGAATAATTTGAGCAATTTGGTTTTACTAATGACATCAATTATTTGAAATCTATACCAAAAGAGGATCTTCTCAAACATTGTAATTTAGGTACAATACTTCGGGAACGCGAAAACAGTGACATACAGCCTTTCGAGTTATATGAAGAACTTCAGCTTTTTAAATCTAATGCACTAGACTCTATCAACGACGCGAAACAACTCATCCATTACATTTTAGAAAATAATTTAGAAGTGTATCCGAATGTTTACATTACAATTAGAATCAGAGAGTAAATTTATTTAACAATTAGGCAACATAACAAAAGATTAGGATTATAAATGAACTATCTATAAATAACTATTATTTGATATCCGTGTTGTAGACACTGACGCTCCTTCTTACATTTCACGTCCTGTTGCCTCTGTACTAAAATCCGCCGAAGATGAAAAAATAAGAAAATATTCAAACGCTTGTGAATTGCGACATACTACATTCACCCCTCTTGTTACATCCGTTGACGGAGTCTTCGCTCCACAAATGTCTACTTTCGTAAAACATCTTGGAACTGCAATCGCTGACCGCTGGAACAGGTCCTTCAGCGTAGTGATGGGTTGGTTAAGATCAAGAATCATCATCTCAATAATACGTGCCACTAGCATGTGCATTCGCGGCACAAGACATTAGCCAAGTTATTTGGCTTCGGCGATGGAGCAGCCCTACCTGGGCAAAACTAATGCGGATGTAGCCGACGAACCATGAAGCTGTCGTACAAAACCTCATTTTAAAACAAATTTAAGTTCCTCTTACAATTAGAATCATGCTCACAGTTCCGGTCAGTACAGCTTCCGCTGAGAGAAGCTTCTCAACAGTGTGTCAGTGTTATTGGTTTTGGATTTACTTTTTTTTTTCACACCGCCTTCCGGAATTAAAGTTATTTTTGGCTTTGTAGTGTTTTGATATGGAAGTCGGTTCTATTTTTTGTTAAAAATTTTTATCGCGCTTTTTAGTGGGTCGGTTTGTCTAGTTATAAAAGCCATAATGTCAACAACTTATCACCTTTTACAAAATATTGCTTTTCCCGATGCACAGCCGTTAATTTTTGAGGAGTTCTCCTGGTACTTGACCATCAGCTCTACATCACCATACTCATATGTATTGCGACGAGCATAAAGTGTTTAACATCCGTACTCAAGTAATCGAATCGCAATCCATGAAGTACTACTTATTATTGAGTAGTTCCAGTGGCCTTCTGTGGTCTTCATCATCAGTTCAACTTCCCCAAATGGTACTTTTCGAAAGCAACTGCTCAAGGTACTATAAGAAATACCCAAAACGCTATAGGTGTGCCTATAATATTTGAAGGGTTCCCTCGATTTCTCCAGGATCCCATCATCAGATCCTGATCCTGATTTCGTAACAATGGGACCAACTAGAAAGTATACCCTTTCAAACGCAAAAAGAATTTTCCAAATCGGTCCAGCCGTCTCCGAGTTATGAGGTAACATATATATATATAAAAAAAAGTTCAAAACGAATTGAGAACCTCCGTTTTTTGAAGTCGGTTAAAAAGATAGCAGATCATATAATGCGTTGTGTCACACTTATTCTCCACCAGCGTTACTAACACCAAAAAAAATTTACCAAAAAATAGAACCGACTTCCATATCAAAACACTACAAAGCCAAAAATAACTTTAATTTCGGAAGTCGGTGTTAATGGTTTTGGATTTTCTGTTTTTTTACACCGCCTTCCGAAATTAAAGTTATTTTTGGCTTTGTAGTATTTTGATATGGAAGTCGGTTCTATTTTTTGGTACTTTTTTTTTACGCTTTTTAGTGGGTCGGTTTGTAATTTATCTAGTTACAAAAGCCATAATGTCAACAACTTATCACCTTTTACAAAATATTGCTTTTCCCGATGCACAGCCGTTAATTTTTGAGGAGTTCTCCTGGTACTTGACCATCAGCTCTACATCACCATACTCGTATGTATTGCGACGAGCATAAAGTGTTTAACATCCGTACTCAAGTAATCGAATCGCAATCCACGAAGTACTTATTATTGAGTAGTTTCAGTGGCCATCTGTGGTCTTCATCATCAGTTCAACTTCCCCAAATGGTACTTTTCGAAAGCAACTGCTCAAGGTACTATAAGAAATACCCAAAACGCTATAGGTGTGCCTATAATATTTGAAGAGTTCCCTCGATTTCTCCAGGATCCCATCATCAGATCCTGATCCTGATTTCGTAACAATGGGACCAACTAGAAAGTATACCCTTTCAAACGCAAAAAGAATTTTCCAAATCGGTCCAGCCGTCTCCGAGTTATGAGGTAACACACATAAAAAAAAGTTCAAGACGAATTGAGAACGTCCTTTTTTTGAAGTCGGTTAAAAAGCTAGCAGATCATATAATGCGTTGTGTCACACTTATTCTCCACCAGCGTCAATAACATCAAAAAAAAATTTACCAAAAAATAGAACCGACTTCCATATCAAAACACTACAAAGCCAAAAATAACTTTAATTTCGGAAGTCGGTGTTAATGGTTTTGGATTTTCTTTTTTTTCACACCGCCTTCCGAAATTAAAGTTATTTTTGGCTTTGTAGTATTTTGATATGGAAGTCGGTTCTATTTTTTGGTATTTTTTTTTCACGCTTTTTAGTGGGTCGGTTTGTAATTTATCTAGTTACAAAAGCCATAATGTCAACAACTATCACCTTTTACAAAATATTGCTTTTCCCGATGCATAGCCGTTAATTTTTGAGGAGTTCTTCTGGTACTTGACCATCAGCTCTACATCACCATATGTATTGTGACGAGCATAAAGTGTTTAACATCCGTACTCAAGTAATCGAATCGCAATCCACGAAATAAGTTTCAGTGGCCATCTGTGGTCTTCATCATCAGTTCAACTTCCCCAAATGGCATTTTTCGAAAGCAACTGCTCAAGGTACTTTAAGAAATACCCAAAACCCTATAGGTGTGCCTATAATATTTGAAGAGTGCCCTCGATTTCTCCAGGATCCCATCATCAGAACCTGATTCCGTAGAAATGGGACCAACTAAAAAGTATACCCATTTAAACGCAAAAAGAATTTTTCAAATCGGTCCAGCCGTTTCCGAGATATGAGGTAACACACATAAAAAAAAAGTTCAAGACGAATTGAGAACGTCGTTTTTTTGAAGTCGGTTAAAAATAATGTATCGCTAATATATAATATAAAATGCTTTTAGCGATAAGACCGTTCATTGTAACACCCTTTGTAGTTTTAAAGTCCTTATTTAATTCTGTTATGGTGCACAATAAGGAGTATCTATCTAGCTACCTATCTATAATCAGTTTTTTGAACAACACTAAAACCATTACCTGTATTCATAACTCGTTCCGAGTGCTTTTACTTCTTGCTTTCTTTTATCTGTCTACTGTCTCTTGTTCTATTCTAATGTGATTCTAATACTGTCTGTGAAAACGTAATTAGCCTTCTTTCAATATTTTTCAACTATCTTTATCCTTCCTGTAAGTTTTCCTAAGATAATAAAATAAAAAAAGGCCTCGCGAACTCGATGTCGCCGACGTCCACATGTGGTCTAGCGCCGCCACTGTTCCTCACGGTTCAGTGATTTTTATGTAACAGACAGATTAACTTTCGTAATTTAGTAGGGAAATATAATATGTCAATCTATAATACTGTTGCAAAATATCGCAATACGGAAGCACACAATATTATTGTTAATAGCTGTGCCCGCGACTCCGTCAGCGTAAGTTAATGTATTGGTAATATTGTTTAGATCACGTTCACATGAAGCTTAAGTATTATAGAACGAAATTTTATACCTTCGGCCGCGAGATGCGTCGAACGCGGCGACCGATTCTCAAAAATAATCCTTATAGCATGATTCAGTATTCACGCGCGATGGCTTATTATTAGTGTATTTAATGTATAACTTTGGTGTTTCTATACCGATATGATTCTTTTTTATGGAATAGTTAATAATGTTAACTTTTTCAATTAGGGGTGACTGAGAGTGTTATAAACGTAAGAGAAGACAAATATTATAATCAGAAAGCTTCGAACTGCTAAGCTATCGGGAGTTACACGTGTTATTGTGAGTCAACCATAAAGATAAACATATGATGTCGTGGGATATTTTTTATATAATTTTAAGGAGAACATTTCCGTCATGAAATGATTTCTGTATAGTGTTAACCATTAAGGTTGCACACGCGACGTAAGCTTAAAAAATGGAGTAACTTCTCCCGTTTTCCCAACATTTCCCTTCACTGCTCTGCTCCTATTGATTGTAGCGTGATGAAAAGTATACTATAACCAGCTCAGGAGTATGAAAAATAATTGTACCAAGTTTCGTTAATATTCGTCGAGTAGTTTTTGTTTCTATAACGGTTATACAGACAGACAGACAAAAATTTTACTGATTGCATTTTTGGCATCAGTATCGATCCCTATGTACCAGGGGGTGACCCCTGGTAGTTATTTTGGAAATATATTTCATGTACAGAATTGACCTCTCTACAGATTTTTTTTTTTTTTTTTAATCTTTATTAAGTTGATTTGGGGTTTTTATCTCAATGGATACGCCAACCCCATCATGCCGAACACAAGCTTCAAAAAAAAATTCTTAATTAAATTTAAAGGAGAATACTAATCAATATAGTACACTAACTCGCTAAATCTTTTTGCTACATCTGACTTCGGTTGAGCTAAAATTGATTGTATTAAACCTACCTGTAATATATTTAAACTAAACTCATTGATTAGCCTTCTCCTTTCCTCTTGGTTCTTGACACACTCCATCAACAAATGATGTACATCCTCTAAAACACTGCATGCGTTGCAGTTGGGAGAATTTACTTTCTTCATGAGAAATGCAAACTTTGCTGATGGATAGTGTCCAGACCTTAATCTTACAACTAACTTAACATAACTTCTACTTAAGCTACTACTGTCAAACCAGGGCACTTGAGGAAGCTCATTTTGAACAGTTTTGTACCATATACCTTTATCTAATGATTTCCTGTTAAAATGTTGTTTCCAGTTATTGAAACATCTTATTTTAAATTTTGATACGTATTCAACATAATCTGGTATGAAGTTCAGCTCGATTCCTTCCGTTGCTGCCAATTTAGATGAGCAATCAGCTTCCTCATTACCCTGCAAACCAAGATGCGCTGGAACCCATTGCAACTTCAACTCTGTGCCAATTCCCATAAACATGAGAATATATTTTAAAATGTCGTAACCTATCGATGTGCCTCTGAAGCCTGAGGCACATCGAGCCACGTGATGCAATGCACTTTTGCTATCAGTAAATATAACAACCTTATCATATTTTTTTTCCATTACATAGGACAAGGCTTGCAAAATTGCAATGAGTTCCAACGTCATGATAGATACATTGGATACTATTTTAAAACCTACTCTATAATTACAACTGGAATCGTAAAACGCTGCACCTAATCCGTGAGCGCCCTTAGACCCATCTGAATATACACACATCAAAAGTGTCTAGGGATCAACATATATTTTTGCAATAACTGTTCTCCTGATTGATATTAATTAAAATTTTCTTTAAGGATTCATCAAATAAAGTGTTTTCGTTTGTCACAGTAACGATAAACCAAGTCACCTTTGCAGTAATAAAGAAATTTGCCATTTTCCTAATAAAGGGATTTTTGACATTTGAACCACTAACATTAAAGTTCGAAAAAAAGACTGAAATAACAGTTTTCTTTAAAATTTTATTGGGTAACTTAAACAATTAATAATCCGTGTTTCTACCGCGAACACTAACAACACAAGAACATCGGTTTGGCATACTCAAAATGAGTTCATCCAAATCACGCTGTGGAATGGCCGCCCATGTTCGTTGCAACAACAAAAAAAGGTCTTCTTGCGACTGGATACCCTCCATATTCGGCAGAGCTCTTCTCTGTAGCATATCCCATGCATGCTCAATCGGGTTCAAGTCTGGCGACTGAGCAGACCAGAGCAGGACATTGATGTTAGCTGCGGCGAGAGTCTGTCTTACAACTCTTGCGGTGTGCGGTCGTGCATTATCATGCATTAACTGAAATAAGGGACCGATTTGCACTTGTAGAGGAACGATGACGTCAGATACAATCGTCTCAGCATAAATTTGAGCGTTGAGGTTGCCTCTGATCCAAATCAACTCAGTTCTTCCGCCGATTCAAATACCCGCCCATACCATGATGGTTCCACCACTATAAGGATGGACTTCCTGGCAGGATTTTAATCGCTGTTGGCGTCCAGGGGTTCTCCAGTGTCGTATACGTCTTGTATCCGGTCTCATACCAAAACGAGACTCATCAGAAAAGCACACGAAACGCCATTGTTCTTCTGCCCAATTTCTGTGTTCAAGAGCCCATTGATATCGAATCCTACGATTGTGCATTGCTATAAGTGGTACCCGTAGCGGTCTTCGGGAATGAAGGTTCACTTAATGCAAGCGGTTTCTGACTGTTTGGTCGCTAATTAAGTTCCCTGAAGAGTGATGAAGCCTCACGGCTAACATCATGGCGGTTATTGTTGGAGCTCTTCGAGTTAAGATTTGAATGTATCGGTCTTGTCTCCGTGTGGTGCAGCGATACCGTCCTCCATGGCGCTCAGCCACGGTACCAGTGCTTCGGTAACGTGTCCAAAGTCGACTGATAACACTCTGACTTGTATTCAGAGCTAAAGCCACAGTACGTTGCCGGGAACCAGCTTCTATCATTCCCACGGCTCTGAGCATTTCTTCCCTGCTTAAATGACGTCGCCGCTCCATAATAACGTTGGTTTTAATCAGTAGTAGGGAAACAGTAGCACTAATAATGTCTTCAATGCGTTGTATGTTTTTATAGGGAAAATATTGACAGCTGATTTTCATCTTTTACTCGAATTTGATTAACAGTTCCTGTTTCAAATTATGAAATACACCAAAAAGGATCCATATAAATTTATAAAATCATAAATTTATTACAAAGCCACATCTCAATCTCAAGAAATCCGCATAAAAATGCTTGATCCCTAGACACTTTTGATGTGTGTAGTTTCTGCCACCCATGGTAATTAATATTCAATTCTCTCACGACTTCATTGAGTAAAGTGTTGGGCTCGTACCTTGTTTTAGCCAGCGATACACATTCTAAGCCCATAACTAAGCATTTATGAAAATCAACAGCTGATAACCAAATATCAAAAGTAAACATTCTAAGAATATCCACAGAAACACCTTCAGTCTGATTTACATCCTCAATTGTTTGTGCGAGTAGAGGCTTTTTTTTATTAACCCAATAACTAATTTGTAAAAGAGCCCTCAATTCAGAAAGTACACAAGTATTACTATTATTAGACCAAGCACTGATTTTTAATAAATACTTATAGGCTAAATATTGTCTTCTTATAAATAAAGGGGCAATGTGTAACTCGCTCTCCATAACATGAATTGGAGTACTTTTGATAAAGCCGCCTATTATCCTTAAGGCTTGATTCTGAATTTTATCGAGTTTACTAATATGACTTTTTGTACTATTATCGTATAAAACTGATGCGTAATCAATACGACTTCTAATTAAGGATATGTACAATCTTCTCAAATGTATCATGTGCACCCCCCAAGAACTTCCTGCTAGTAATTTTAATATATTTAAGAATTTTGAGCATTTGTTGACCACTTCATTAATGTGTTTTCCCCAGGTTAGACTCCTATCTAGCCATATGCCCAAATACTTGATATTTTCTTCTATTCTTAGCACTGGTAGTTTTTTCCTGCGACCTCTACTGAAAAGACAATATTGTGTTTTATTTGCCGAAAGTACCAACCCTAGTTCATTTAATAGCTCTACAACTAAGGCTAAACCATTTTGTACATATCGTTCACATATTTGAATGTCCTTATTAGTGACATATATTACAAAATTGTCCGCGTATTGCAAAACTGATACATTTTGAAGTCTATGACATATCTTGTTAGTAATTAAATTAAAAAGCAACGGAGACAGAGGGTCTCCTTGTGCTAGACCTTTATTTGTGAATCTGCTTATTACATTACCGTCACATAACTTTATTTTCAAATTTCGCTGATTGAGAAACCTCCACAGATACTTACAAAGCTTGGAACCAATCCCTAAACTATCCAGAACATATGATGCTGCGTCTATTGAAACATTATTATAAGCGTTCTCAATATCCAAAAAACAAGCTAATGTTGGTAAATTCTTGGAGAATCCAATCTGGATACTAGTTACTATATGACTCAAGCAGTCCAAACAGGACTGTGATTTTCTAAAACCTACTGTGAACGGAGACAATATCTTTTGCTTTTCTGTATACCATTCTAAGCGTTTAAAGATCATTAAATGAAAAGTTTTACATATACATGATATTAAGGATATTGGCCTTAATTTCACATCACTGTTAGTACTGCTTTTGGGAATAGGGACTATTTGAATGTTCCGCCACTGAGAAGGAATAACACCATTTTGATAAACGTTATTATATAAATTAAGCAAATATTTTTTAGCTATGTCCGGTAAATAATAAAGCATTGTATATGATATGTCATCTTCCCCCGGGGATGAGTCCTTTTTTTTTAAAACGCTATGTAACTCTTCGATTGAAAACTTTGATTCTAACAGTTCATTTTTGGATGTAAAGACTGGTTCTATGTTGGAAGCATAATCCGCAGTAAGAGAACGAAGTAAATCTTGAGATTTTTCAATGGACGGATATACTTTTGGTTGCTTACAACCTTTAACCCACTTCAAACGCTGCCAGACATAAGATGCTGAAACTCTTTCATCAAAAGAATCACAAAACTTGTGCCAAGCATCGGACCTTGCTTTTCGAATTAACCTCTGTGATTTATCTGTAAAATTTTCTAATATTGTAAGATTATCAGGCGTCGGATTTTTTCTGAAGTTAGCTAAAGCTAACCTTCTCTGCGCGACTATTTTAGACAGATCAGGAGTCCAATAATCTTTCGGTTTGAATTTTGCATCCGGTTTATTGTATATTTTAATTAAAGGTATATGTTTATCTGCTGCACTATTGATTATACTTACAAAATTGTCATAGTTCTCTTGAATATTTTCGTCATAGAGATTATAAAAGGTAGAATTTTCTGAAATAGTTTGTGAATACTTATCCCAATTTGCTAGTTTATAATTACGTTTTTTAATGTATCTGCTATCATTTACAATATCAGTTGTCAGCTTGATTATTAGGTGATCACTCCCTAGATTCTCGTTTAAGACTTTCCAACAAAACTTAATGGCAACATCAGAAGAAACAAACGAAACATCAGGTGAAGTTTGTTGTAAGTGCCCGTTTACAAGCTTTACACGCGTGGAGTCACCATTATTAATAGATATGAAACCGTTATCTAAAGAGGAATCTACGATTTGGGAACCCCGTACATCCGATTTCACTGACCAATTGGTGTGGTGCCCATTAAAATCTCCCGCTATTAAAGTTTTCGATGAAAAATGTGAGAAGATCTCATCCCAATCGTTAACTTGAGTTTGTATAGTAGAAGGACAGTATATAGATGCCACATATTCTAAGTCCTTGCAGTTAATTAACTTTACACAAACTACCTCGATACCTGTATTATTTGTTAGAAATGGCTCCAAACAGGATTGTATCGACTTATGGACAATAATAGCAACGCCGCCGTACGAATCAATTCTATCTTTCCTATATATGTTATAACTATTAATATTTATGATGGACTCAATATCTAGCCAAGTTTCACTAATAATCGCAATGTGTATAGTTTCACGTGCTAAAAGGTCTGTAAATGCCACTAATTTGGGGCGAAGGCTTTGAGCATTCCACTGTACTATGTTAAGTCTAATATAACTAGATATATTATCCATTAACAAAGTCAGAAAAATTAAATAACTTACTAACAACATATTGCTTTAGTTCTTCCCATATGACTACAAATACTGCCGATACTTTATCTTCCAATTTACTAAGTTTTATTATATTTTGTTTAGAAATTTTGTCGCTTCCCTCTTCCTCTCCCTGAATACTGGCCTGCGAAGGACCCCCTGAAGATTCTTGTTGATGTTCTGAACTCCCCTTGACTACACTGCTGTAGGTGCCTCTTAAATTCTTAGAATTTAATGAGACGCTGTTAGCTGGTGTCAATATGCCTTCTCGATTTGATGAATGCTTATTTGCTCTCATTTCTGAGTATAACTGTAATGCCTTTCTATAAGTAACTTGCTCTTTACTCATAATATTTCTTATTTCTTTTTCTCTAATAAAAAACGGGCAAGTTTTGTCTAGAACAAAGTGGTCTCCTTTACAGTTCAAACATTTATGCATTTCAATATCGCAGTTTTCATGTTCTGAGCTACCGCATTTTGGACATAATGACTTTTTGGCTGAGCAGAACTTTTTAATATGCCCGAATTGCCAACACCCTGAGCATTGTGACACGGCAAAATGATATGCGTCTACTTTAAAACGGCAATCGTATGCGTATATATATTTTGGCAACACACCGCCCTTAAAACATATTTTGATAGCTTCACTCGGTGTCCATGAACCATTAGTACATATTCGGTTCATTCTCTTCAGACTCACAATTTTAATATCACACTCCATAATTTTGAGTAACTCTTCTTCGCTCAAATCTAGATCGATTCCTCTGACTACTCCATGAATCATGTTTAATTCATGTGTAAATTGACAGCGAAGCCCCATCTCTTCAAGTTTTTTGCATTCCACCAACAATAGGGCATCTTGTTTCTTGAAAAATGTAATAATTGCTCTGTTTATGTTTTTATATTTAATATGATCAATACCTGTAATATTTTGCGATCTTAACAACTTAGCCATCGCAATTTGCTTAGGCAAACCTTCTAACGCTGTGATGCAAACTTGATGTTTCTCCACGGTTTCTATTTTATCGTCCTTTTTTCCTCTAACTACACTCACATTTGTTTGTATATCCAAAGAATCACTTTTGATCAACCGTTTCTGTTTCCTTCGAGTAACCGTAAGAAAATCTTCATCGCTCTTTAGTCCTTCTCCTTCACTACTTCCATCTCTTTCTTTTCTTTTTGCTGCCTTTTTTTCCGAACTTTCATTTCTTCTTGTTAATATATTTTCACCATCTGATAAGTCTAGATCTCGATCAACGTTCGCTAAAAACTCCGAATCACTCATGTCCTCCTCACTCTTACTCTCCTCCATCTCGAAGTCGGGACTTCGAGTGGGGAGAATAAATCGTTATCGCGGATGGTAATTTTACGTGCAAGTGTCCCGGAAAATTTTCGGGAACCCGGGAATGAAGTTAATTGCTCTCAATTATTCAGAAAACTATTTTTATTTATTTATTTTCACCACAAATTACAACTATACAGATTTATTATAAGTATAGATATATCTTGATTATATTAATTATTATTGTATTTGTAACTTAACTGTTATTTTATTGTGCTTTTAAAAAATACATATTTAACTAACATGGACACAATGTTACTATGGAGTAACTATCTCAGTGATTTATTAAAATTAAATTAAAATATAACGAGTTGTCTTAGGGCTCCATGCAATCGATTTGCCACGGGCCTCAGATGGTATAGTTACGCCACCGAAGGTAACACTTCCTCTTTCGAATCTTACTAACGAATACTTAAAATAAACAATAGGTAATCGACGTCAAGCAATAGTTGGAATGGCAAAAAAATCCTATATAAAACTGCTTATCTGTTTTGGGCAGTTTTTTAGGACAAGGTTGGCAGCACTGCTTAAAGAAGACATCCTTCAATGCTTGTGGTTGATTATTGAATGTTCTTATAAATATCGATATTTTGATGTAGAAGAAGTCGATATCGGTATAGTGGTCTAATAGGTCGATATATTGATATTTCTTCGTGTTGCAATAGCGTTTACGAATGCAATGTGGTTTTAGTCATATCAAACGTTTATCATCATCATGATCTGCTGTTTCTTTTTCCAAATATGTTGGGGTTGTCTACCAGTCTAACGGGATGCAACTAAGTACCTATTAGTGTTTTACATGGAGAGACTGCCTATTTAAGCATCCGTACCCAGAGCCGGATTAACCCTGTCAGAGGCCCTAAGGCAATGGCATTCTCGGGGCCCCTTTTCTTACTTTGACTGACCAAATCGTGTGTGAACTGAGGAAACGCACGTTAAGGGCAGTGGTTTTTAATATATTTGTTTCCTTATTCCCAGATTTGTTCTAAAATAGTTTTAATTCTACTACTAAATCTAACGATTTGTATTTTGTGAGATAACAGTGAGGTCCCTAAGTTCACACGCACATCAAATTCTCGTTCGAAGAAACATGTTTTCCTGGTTATGGATGGATGGATGGTGATGGATTATTCAAATAATTTCAGTTGGTTTATTACATTAACTCAAGTTTATTTCTTTAATTGAACACAAATTAAAATATCACTATAATAATTATAACCTTTTTATCATGTGATACACAACATTTAACTATTTATTATCAAAACCTTGTAAACACTATTACGAAACCTATTTATAAGATAGTTTAAACTGTTCTTTCATTGTTGTCTTGTATAACAGCATACTTGAACGTTATTTAAAAAATAACGTTGTTTGTTTACTAACTCTAAGACTAATATGTAATTGAACTAATTAATTTGAACATATTTACTGTATTTTTATATCATTTAATCATAGTTTAATGTTAAAATACAAAGGTTAACAAATCTGTTTTAAAATCGTACGATATGACGTCACTTGTTTACACTGTCGTATAAAAGCCGCCGCTCAGTCGTTCTCATAGATAATAAGAAAAATATTTTATCTATGGTCGTTCTAGACACGGTCACTCACAGCAGTGTTGCCAGACATACAGATTTCGCGGTATCCATACAGACTTTCAACATTCCAATTTTTTTCATACAGAATTACCTCAAATGGTAGTTTTATAATGTAGACGGAGAATCTCTGTCAACGGTTTATAATAAAATTACTTGTTCTCGTATTAATAATCTGTGGTTCTCATTTATTTTGTTTGTGGAACTACCGGAATAATTGAGATAGGAAATGTAAGTCAGTGACCGGAACTATCGAGAAGGATACGTTTCGAGTCTGCGATTAGTTTCACCAAAAACACGCAACATAAAATAATGAATTGTAAAAGAAATTATGAACTAGTAAAAAACTTATTTAAAAAACCCGACTGCTCAACTGGAATGGAACAACCAGCACATTTTTATTTTAAAAAGTTTCAAGCAGGTGGGACCCAATTGAACCTTATATAATTTTAGTTTAAAAAAATGGGATGGGTCCCACCTGTTTGTCAAAAAATGTGCTTTTTTCTTCCATTTTAGTTGAGCAGTCAGTTTTTTTTATTTTTTTTTATTTTCAGCTTATTAGTATTTAATTCCGTTTTAAACGTTATATATCCTAAACGGTTGCTAAAAATGAAAATAGTTAAAGAAACCTCAAAAGATCTATTTAATGATACCCCACTTGACATAGTTTGTCTTTTTTTTTTAACAATATGGTGCCTGGTTGTCGTTGTGGTGATTTGTTTTTATTTTAATCTATCTTATAACACTCACGCCATCAAGACAAATCCAACGACGTATCATTTATCAAAATCCGTTTACGGGTTTAATAGTTACGAGGGAACAAACGAACGGACATACATAAATACATACGTGGTAAAAACATAATCCTCCTGCTTGCTTTTGCCACAGTCGGGTAAAAAAATAAACAAGTGCACCACATCTTTTCTATCTATGGTCCAATACAATGCATACCTATTTAAAAATTAAAAAAAAATCAATTACTTGCTTATTCCCTATTACAGCACCTACAGATAAAATTACACAAAAGAGCAAAATACCAATATCAAATACAGATTTTTTACAGATTTTCTTAAATTTACTTAATACAGATTTTATACAGATTTTTTTAATCTGCAGTACAGATAATGCTTTCAAAAATCTGGCAACACTGACTCACAGTCGCTCTGGAGCAGTCACACCGAACGGACCTAAGTTAAGTGAACTTGTGTTGTTTCTAACTTTTATTAATATTTTCTAATATTTTTATGTGTAGAATTGGTATAAAAATCCTATCGTATTGCTATTGTATTTGAATATAAATTAATTATTTTGTATTTGTTACTTTAATGTGACAGTGTTATTAATTGATAATTGTGTGATAATTTAATGAACATTTGGTATTAATTCTATAAATAACATTACTTATATAATATGTAATGGAGTAATGAAATAGTAGATACACAAGTAAATAAAGCTATAAGTTATAACGATAGTAATCACATTGTGGTAATATTGTAAAGTACATATAGTGAATTGATGTTTATGTGAAAATGAATTATGTTTTGAAAAGAGTAACTGTGGAGTTTCTTGCCGGCTCTTCTCCATAGATAACTACCTTCCGAACCGGTGGTAAATTAATAAACTGATATTGCTATACAGACTACTAATTATTTCTATAAAACACCTAGTAATCATGGTAATACCGATTAATAGGTAATTAATCGGTAAATACGTAATAAATAGATATTGATAATTAATTAATTCTAGAAATAACAACATTCTCTACATATCTTTATATCTTCCATTTCTGACACGTGCACTGGGCCTGGGCCCCTAGTTGATGCGGGGCCCCTAGGCAGTTGCCTACTCCGCCTAATGGTTAATCCGGCCCTGTCCGTACCCAGTAGGAGGGTAACACGATACTCCTTGCCAAGACAAGTGTCAGATTTTCTTCTGACTAATGTAACGACTGTCAAAGATATCAAAATGACAGCCAGAATGAACGTCTTAGCGCGCTTTCTGATTGCGGTGGCTCCTTCACAAAGGCCACTTAACAAGAGTTGAAGTTGACACGGAGGAAACCCAATAAGTTAAGATGACCACCCATCCACGGGCCGATCTTGTCAAGCGTTGCCTAACCTTGAAGATTGACCTGTTTATCGATGTTTTTACGTGTTGATATATCGATATTTATAGGTTTTCTAATATATCGTTGCATCCCTACTTGTCATTCTTGAAATCTTGACAATGTCAAGGAAACATTTAAGTATGGAAAAAAGAAGACTTGGCATATGCAAGATAAGAATTTACTGATGACTTGGCTTTGGCCTTACTTTTATTTTATAGAAGAATACACAAATATGACGAGGCTGAATGGTCTTTAGACCGATGCCTGCCTTTATAAAGGCGAACAAATAAAAAAAAAGACAATGTCAAGATTTCATTCCTAATGTCAAGTGCGAAGAAGAAGAGATGCGTTGTACTAGGTAAATTTGGGATTAGATGCACCTATTCTTAGTATGTATTTAAAAATACGTGATCCAGATACCTGTTCCACCTAGTCCACCTGGTATCAATTATTACTTATCGAATGTGGTCATGGTGCACGTACTTAGTCCAAGTCAAGTTTTTATTGTGGCGACTAATTTTGCAGGAAACTGCTAAACAACAAATGAACACGGTATTTTGATTAAATTTTACGATGACTATCTTTAAGCTTCACGGACTCACCTCTTTGCCACTTCTCCTGTACTTGATATTTCTATTGAACTTAGTGTGTTAGCACCAGCAATCAGTGATAAGACTAGGTAGGTATCTAGTAATTGGACTTTATACTCGAGACAGTCAGTAATCATTCGATCCGGGAATACTCGATCTGAATGAGTACCAACTAGTCTCGACAAGACTGTATATAGATACTTCGTAATACTTAGTCTTGTCGAGACTAGTTGGTACTCATACGGATCGAGTATTCTCGGATCGAATGATTACAGACTAGTCTCGAGTATTGAAAGATAAAGATGGGAAGACTACGGAATAGCGTAGTTAAAAAAGGACAGAATATATATTCCTGCACAACACGCGTGCGCGTCGCGTTACTTTTATGTATTTTGAATTAGGGTTTAAATTCAAGTGACTGACTGTGAAGTCTAGAGTTCTCTAAACGGTCTTAGTTAGCACAGTGGATGTAATTAAAGAGAACATTAGTATTACATATTTATTAGAAAAACGCACAATGGAATATACCAGAATATGCAATAAGTTTTTCTTAACACACAGTTGTCATACTCAATTTATAAGATCCTTCAACCTGTCATACCAGCCAGTCTGAAGTTAAACTATTGCAAACCTCTATCTAACACTCCTCCTTAATCGTTTCCATCAGACTTCCTCTCCAACTCATGCTCCTCATACACATATATCTGATAGCTTCCTCAATCACTCACGCACAGTGACACACACCCATTTCTCTTCGACAAAACTCGTACTTATCTTTCAAAACTGCCTTGGTCAAAATATCGGCAACCATATACTTGGTATCTAGGTATTTCAACATATTGACACCATCTTCCAAAGTCTCTCGAATGAAATGATACCTCACATCTATATGTTTGGTTTGCTGATGGTGCACGGGGTTTTGTGCAATTGCCATTGCTGATTGGCTATCACTATGAATCAGAATGGGTGACTCCTCCTTACCCACTATTTCTTTAAGAAAACGGTTCAAGAAAACTGCTTCTTTTGCAGCTTCTGATAGGCTTACATACTCGGCTTCTGCTGTAGATATGGCAACACTGCGTTGCTTAGCGCTTTGCCATGAGAAAGCTCCATTAGCCATCTTGAAAATATAGCCTGAGTAAGACCTTCTGTCCACCAGATCACTTACAAGGTCTGCATCCGCAAAACCTTGAATCTTGCCATTTATATCTTTTGAGTACTTAAGTCCCATACTTTTTGTACCCTTGAGATACCTTAAGATTCGTTTTGTAGCTGTCCAGTGAATCTCCTCGAAGTTGGTACAGAACTGACTCATGTAATTTACTGTATGAGCTATGTCCGGTCTCGTACAGACTGCCAAGTACATTAAAGAACCTATAAGTTCTCTGTACGGCATCTGGTTCACTTTCTCATCTGATTTCAACCCTTTTGGTTTTTCGAAATGCTGACCAAGAATTCCAGAAGTTGAAACTATCTTACAGTCTGTCAAATTTCTGGAGAAGCTTCTCGACATACTCCTCCTGATCGACTGTAATACAGTTATTCTCTAGTTTGTGCCTCATGCCCAAGAATAGCTCTGCTTTTCCTAAGTCCTTCATTTTGAACTTTTTCATGAGTTCTTGTTTCACATTTTTCATATCCTACTTATTGTTATAAAATACAAGAATATCATCAACATATATTGCTAAGATAATCATATGCTTGCCAGTTTTCCTCGTATAAATACATGGTTCATTTTTGCATCGCTTGAAGTCCAAACTCTCTAGTTCTGAATGTAACTTCAAATTCCACGACCGAGGCGCCTGTTTGAGGCCGTAAAGGGATTTCTTTAGCAAAAACACAAATAATCTTCCTTTCCTTTTTCTTCGAACTGGGGTGGCTGCCGCATGTATATTACCTCATCTACATTCCCATTGAGAAATGCTGTTGTCACATCCATGTGATCAACTTTTAACTCAAGATTAACTGCTAAGGCAAGCAATAGCCTCAACGTACTGTGTCTAATTACCGGAGAAAAAGTTTCCTCGTAGTCAGTACCTTTTCGTTGACTAAAGCCACGAGCCACTAAGCGTGCCTTATAGCGTGTTTTATTTGTCGCCTCTTTTTTGATTCTAAAAATCCATTTAGAATCAAGAACGTTTACTGGACCCTCAGGTTTCACCAAAATCCATGTACCGTTGCTATGCAGTGCATCCAATTCCTCTTTGATGGCTGCTTTCCACATTTTTGCGTCTCTACAGGATAGTGCCTCTTGCACTGTAACTGGATCTATATATAATTTTCGAAGGATGTCCAGTGTTCATTCTCATCTTCAACCACCGCTTCGGGATCCTCGTCAATTTGATCTCTATCATGCAAGTTATCTTCCTGAACTAGTTCTTCCAGTTGAATATTTGCTCTATGTGGCGTTTGTATGTCATCCTTTAGGTTTCAACATTAGGTTTCCATTCAGCTTCCTTTTTGTACATTTGTTCTTCAAAAAATACTACATCTCTTGCTTTACAAAGTTCGCCGTTGACAGGGTTAATCAGTCTATACCCTTTTGTCTCCGAACAGTAACCCACAAATACAAACTCTTCGCTTTTTGCATCCCATTTCTTCCTCTTCACATCTGGAATGTGAACAAACGCCCTGCAACCGAACACTTTTAGGTGGCTCAGGTCAACTCTTTGTCCTGACCACGCCTCTTCTGGCGTCTTGTTTCTGACTGCTACAGTGGGACTCCTATTTTTCAAGTAAACAGCCGTGTTTACTGCTTCAGCCCAATAGCAACCGGGTAGACCTGCCTCTTGCAGCATTGTCCGTGCTTTCTCCGTAATCGTACGATTAGCACGTTCAGCAACTCCGTTTTGTTGTGGTGTGTATGCAATTGTCAGTTGACGTTTTATTCCATGCTCTCTAAGAAATGCGTCAACTCTCTTGTTAACATATTCGGAACCGTTGTCGGTTCTCAACACCTTCAACTTCTTTCCAGTTTGGGTCTCAGTATAAGTTTTGAACTCCCTAATAACCTCATAAGTTTCACTCTTAAGCTTGAGAAAATAAACGTAAGTTTTTCGCGAATAATCATCAATAAACTTCATAAAATATTGCTTACCGCTCCAAGAATCACTTTGCATTGGCCCACAGATATCAGAGTGTACAAGCTCTAAAATATCTTTGGCTCTAGTAGCCTTATTGCGTTCAAATGGTTCTCTTGTTTGCTTTCCCAGAAGGCAAGCCACACAGTCGAGTTTACGATAATTATATTTTTAAAAACTTACCCCAGTTGCCATTTTGTCACTCAATAAAGAAAGATGTTTCAAACCCAGGTGCGCTAGTCTCTTATGCCATAACTCTATATCGCCACTAGCCGCTGCAGATGCGTAAACTCTTGGCTGTGAAAAAGATTTAAGTTTGTAAATTCCTCTATCTACCTCTCCTTTTATAAGTGGTTTACCTTCTATTTTACAATCACTCGAGTTGTAAATTGTACACCCCTTTTCTGTAAAAACAGCAACTTTATTTTTATTAGTAATTTTACTAATGCTCAATAGATTTGATGTGAGACCAGGTACATACAATACATCCGTCACAGTAATGTGAGGCATCTCACTTGCTACCATACCATATCCCTCAACCTTACCTCCATTTGCGCAAGAAACCTCTATCTTACTACTTCTCTCTACAAAGCCAGTCATCCAATCCTTTCTGTAGCTCATGTTCTCTGATGCTCCAGAATCCTGGATCCAGCTGTCATCTTGACCTCCATGCTTTTCACCAAGAGCTGTTGCAATACTGTGTGCACCCTTCTTATTCCTTGGATTATGCGGGCAATCATATGCCTTGTGTGGCTCCTCACATATAAAGCACTTTATAGTTTTCTCTGGCTTTTTCTTGCTGTTGTTCCTCTGAACTTTCTTATTGGTAGTCATAGCAGATTTTGGTTTTACTGCAGGTACTGTTGATGATTTCAATGCACTCGAACTTGAACATGATTCGTCTCCATCTAGATGTAAAAGCTTCATTTTTATCACATCAGTAGTCAGTACACTATTACTGCTCTCTAGCGCTAATCTCAATGGCGCATACTTTTCTGGCAGACCATGTAGCATCAGTGCTGCTAAAAGCTCATCATCTATTTCCTTTCCCAAATCTGACAGTTTATTAGCAACTTGCATTAGCTCTGTCACATATTCAGTTATCGAATTAAACATACATAACTTTAGGCTCACCAGCCTTGACAATAACCTGCATCTATTTTTGATGCCTTTGTCTTCATATGCTGCTCTCAAATTGTTCCATGTCTCATATGCTGATTTCGCTTTACGAACATGTACCTTGCAATGGTTCTCGATTAGAGTCTGGCAAATGAAAGGAGACACTCGAATTATTTGCAAACTTTTATATGGCAATGCTACACTAATGTCAAATTCAATTTTCCAAAACAAGATGGCGTGTTGATGATGATTTGTTCTGATCTTGTTAATAGCGTTTATTCAACGAAAAATGAACAAAACTATTAAAAGTGGAGTACGGGAGATGTTGTTTCGCATGATGTCTAAATATCAAAAATAACAACAGAAGAAAGACGCCGAATTCAAACAAAAACAAGATTGTTTACGTGTGGTGTTCGATTTCATAAGTTAGTATGACGCTACTAAGTTGATACTTTGTCGTAATTCATAATTTATTCTATCTATATTTATTTATCTATTTGATTCACATTCATTTTATAGTATTTTAAACACCTTCATTATAATGCATTATGGTTATTTAACATACTATTAAATGTTGCATGGTTTTTAACAATTTTTTTCTTTTATAGAAAATTTGGTGGATGTAGCAGGGGTAAAACTTACGGATTTAGAGCAGAAAGATAGAATAAGAACCCAGAACCAGTACTCGGATGAAATAGCTTCAATCACTGGTAAGATTTTACTAGGAGTACTTTACTTTTATGAAGATGTAATTGAATTTATGACTTGCAGAACCTAATCATTCTGTTATCATTCTTTACAGAAGTGAGCGTTACTACATTAAAAAGAATTTAAAAGGAAGGTGTGCGTAAAGGCCATATAAACTCACAGAGTCCGACTTAGATAGTTTGGACATAGATGGTATTCGTAACAAAATTAACGAATTTTATATCGTTATAAAGTTTAAAACGAAACACATCAGAACCAGTATATGAAGCTGATGAAATTCTGAAGCAGAATGGGCACGAGGAATTGCGACTTCCCCCCTACCACTGCGGTCTAAATGCCATTGAGTTAGTATGGAGTTTGACTAAACGTAAAGTGGCAAGTAAAAATATTGCTCTGCCTGCAGTGGAGTTAGAGAAAGTTATAAAAGAGTCGTTTGAAAATATTACTCCCGAGGAGTGAAAGAAAATGACTGATCATGTCATCCATAATGAAAATAAATATAAAGAAAGGGACACATATTATTACAAAAAATAATTTAGGAAGTTTTATAATTAACGTAGGAAACAATGATTCCAGTGACTCGAATGAAACATTCCACATGGAAGTCTTACATTCAGATTTTGATTATAGTGAATAAATCAGAACTAGAGTCTGGCAAACGAAAGTAGAGACTGAAAAAGAGCGGCAAATTTAAAAAATATCAGCATAGCAACCCCAAAACTACTACGAAATACCTGGAATAACTATATTTGATACTTTAGAATTATGTATTTTATTTCATCGGAATAAAAATACAAGAGATATTTTAGGTAGGTAATAGTTTAGATATTGTGTCTTAATTCGATTACAAAAAAAACAACAGTATTCTAAACCAGTTCTGATTTATTCACTATAGTCAAAATCTGAATGTAAGACTTCCATGTGGAAAGTTTCATTAGAGTCACTGGAGTCATTGTTTCCTACGTTAATTATAAAACTTTCTAAATTATTTTCTGTAATTCTGTCCCTTTCTTTATGTTTATTTTCAACATGGATGACATGATCAGTAATTTTCTTTCACTCCTCGGGAGTCATATTTTCAAACGACTCTTTTATAAATTTCTGTAAGTCTACTGAGCAATATTTTTACTTGCCACTTTACGTTTAGCCAAACTCCATACTATCTCAATGGCATTTAGATCACAGTGGTAGGGGGAAACTCGCAATACCTCGTGCACATTCTGCTTCAGAATTTCATCAGCTTCATATACTGGCTCTGGTGTGTTTCGTTTTAAACTTATTTTATAACGATATAAAATTCGTTAATTTTGTTACGAATAGCATCTATGTCGAAACTATCTATGTCGGACACTGTGGGTTTATATGGCCTTTACCCGCACCTTCCTTTTTAATTCTTATTAATGTAGTAACACTCACTTCTGTAAAGAATGGTAAAACAAAATGATTAGGTTTTCAAATCATGAATTCAGTTACATCTTTATAAAAGTTATGTACTCCTAGTAAAAACTTACCAGTGATTGAAGCTATTTTATCCAAGTACTGGTTCTGGATTCTTATCCTATCTTTCTGCTCTAAATCCGTAAGTTTTTCAATAGGTTTCACTATCTCATCAACCCCTGCTACATCCACCAGATTTTCTATAAAAGAACAAAAAATGTTAAAAACCATGCAACATTTAATTGTATGTTAAATAACCATAATGTTTAACATTCTATAAAATGAATGTGAATCAAAATAGATAAATATTTTTCCTCGATAAATATAAATTGTGAATTACGACAAAGTATCAACTTAGTAGCGTCATACTAACTATGAAATCGAACACCACACGTAAACAATCTTGTTTTTGTTTGAATTCGGCGTCTTTCTCCTGTTGTTTTTCTTGATATTTAGACATCATGCGAAACAACATCTCCCGTACTCCACTTTTAATAGTTTTGTTCATTTTTTGCTGAATAAACGCTATTAACAAGATCACAACAAATCACCAACAACACGCCATCTTGTTTTGAAAATTGAGTTTGACATTAGTATAGCATTGCCATATAAAAAGTTTGCAAATAATTCGAGTGTCTACTTTCGTTTGCCAGACTCTATTTTAGAATACTGTTTTTTTTTTTTTAATTCGAATTAAGACACAATATCATTCTAAACTATTACCTACCTAAAATACCTCTTGTTTTTTATTCCGATGACATAAAATAGATAATTCTAAAGTATCAAATAAGGTTATTCCAGGTATTCCATAGTAGTTTTGGGGTTGCTATGCTGATATTTTTTAAATTTGCCGCGCTTTTTCAGTCTCTACTTTCGTTTGCCAGACTTTAGCAGACAGATTCTCGTGCGTGCTTTCTGATCACCACGCTTCTTAGCTGCATCGTATTCCTTAGACGGAGGACTTTCTACATGTTGCCACAGGTCATCATGAACTAATATGCACTCGTCGTCAAATTTCCATGTTTCAAAATTGCTACTCCCTTGCAATTTCTCAATAGACGGTAGTCCGGAACTCGCATTCGACGTGGTTGTTCTGCATTTCACCAGAGCAAAAGAAAAGGCCCATAACCTGTGAAGTCTAGAGTTCTCTAAACGGTCTTAGTTTGCACAGTGGATGTAATTAAAGAGAACATTAGTATTACATCTTTATTAGAAAAATTAGAAAAACGCACAATGGAATATACCAGAATATGCAATAAGTTTTTCTTAACACACAGTTGTCATACTCAATTCAAAAGATCCTTCAACCTGTCATACCAGCCAGTCTGAAGGTAATCTAATTCCACCAAGCCCGTTCCATCATCGGACTACGAGACAAACGGCGAAGCGCCGTCGTTACATGGTGGACATCCCACCCATACGCACCAAACGTTTTGGGAATACCTTCATTGTGCGTACGGCTAAGGAGTGGAATTCCCTGCCGGAATCTGTGTTTCCCGATAGCTATAACCTAGGAGTCTTTAAGTCAAGAGTGAATAGGTTACTTTTAGGTAAGCGTGCTCCATCTTCGACCACATCATCACTTACCATCAGGTGAGATGGTGGTCAAACGCGAACCTATTCTAAATAAAAAAAAATAAAAAAACTTGCAAACCTCTTTCTAACACTGACAAACGAATGATTTTGACAAACATGAATGAGCGGTAAAGCAGATTTATAACGTGTTGAGTGAATAGAATGCAATTACGCGTTAGTGCTATGAGGCCTAAGAGCAGTTGGATTTCGCAATACTTCATGATACTAGGTATTGTCAAAGTGAGAATAGGTGCCGCCTAGTATCGAAATTTACCTATTGTTCGGATCTGTTCTAGTGAATACGACTCATCTCTATAAAGTTGACATTCCTAATGTTTTTATTTTATAATATAAATAATACGACTGTGCATCACGACCAGAATAATTATATAAAATCATAATTCTGTTAAAGCAAAAGGAACACTTCTATGGTTAAAATTGAAGTTAAAAAATACTTTAGATACGTCATAAAACTACATACATGAAGAGTGGAGACGTATTAGTAGCACAGAATACTATTACCCTAAAGTGAGACTGAGATTAGTGGCTATTTTAAAAGGTCTGCCCGGCTGTTAATTGGATTCAGCCAGTTAATTTAACTTGGCAGTATATTCTTCACTGAATAAAAATGAATAAACTTTTGATGTGTCGGATTTGTTTAGTGGAGAATGTTCGTATGTTTGTGGTTTCAAACAAGAGTTTGCAGGACTTCTATGAGATAATAACCAATATTACTGTGAGTAAATAATTAAAGTAATTAAGTAATTAATAATAAGTAACTGCAGAGGCAAACCCACCATTGTCTCGGAATATGGTTTTAGTACCCAAGCTATGTCATTAAGGACCCCTTTAGTTCACCAGGAAAAGGAGAAATACTGATACCAGGATCTGATTGTACCATTTGTGAAAAAACTGTGTATCAACAAAGTGTGCAATTTATTTTACAAAAAACTATATTGTTTAAATTATAGAAACATTTCCTATTGAAATAAAAAGTAAAATTAGTTCAAAGAAAAAAAAATAAAAATGATTCAGGGGGTCTTAGAAACGGTAGTAGAGCAAGAATTTAAAATGAAATGTCTGTGTATCTATATCTCCAGAAATACTTGATGGAATTGTAATTTTTTGGTTCTATAGTTAGCTATTAATGCTTATTAGTTACATGCCACCGCCATCATTACATGGTGGACATCCCACCCATACGCACAAAATGTTTTGGGAATACTTTCATTGTGCATACGGCTAAGAAGTGGAATTCCCTGCCGGGGTCTGTGTTTCTTGATAGTTATAACCTGGGAGTCTTTAAGTCAAGAGTGAATAGGTTACTTCTAGGTAAGCGTGCTTCATCTTCGACCACATCATCGCTTAAGATCAGGTGAGATTATGGTCAAACGCAAGCCTATCAAAAGCTATTAGTCTTAAAAGCCTTTTAGTTCTATAGTTAACTATAATTCATTTTGGAAACTGGAACACTTACTATCAGTTGTGAATTGGGTCAAAAGTGGTCTCAATCGTAAATATAAAAAAAAACTCCAGATGCAGATATTTGAACACAGGCAAAGCTGCAGGCAGTAGCCTGTCAAATAATAATTTTATCTCTCTGATATAATGTATTACACTAAAAGACAATTTCTTTGTTCTTTTATATGACAGCTTAATCTCTAAATCGGTCATTATGCCTTTTTCTGTGTGAAAAAAATCAAATAAGTCTTCCTGCTGTGGGTTGAGTGGAAGGGAGTGTTGTGACCTCTACTGATAAAAACCCACGCTGTTTCTTCAGTTGCCCTTTTGGTCCGGGGCTGTGAATCTTGTTAGAAAATTTCCACAACCCCAGCTGTTCAATATAATTAGCCTTTTTCCAACTTTCTTGTGTAAGACTTCCAGCCTTACTGGATGCAGATGAATACCAGTTGTTTCGTCCAACGTGAAATAGAACGCACCTTTTTGGTTGGCAAAATTATTCTATTGTCTTTGACTTTTTTTCACTTTGACATATCCGTTCTTGGTAAAAGATTCATTGATTGAAATTAAAAGTCCTGTTGAATCTACGCGGTTAAAAGATAATTTGGTCGCGATTAACGATAAGTTGAAATTGTAATCCCGAATTGACGAAAAACCTGGGATATTTTGGAACAATAACGCTGAATGTCGTCAGACTGACTGACCTGCGAGTTGTTGAAAGTAATTGTGAATTGTTGCTAAAATACGCCTGTGGGGCAACGTTAATGCTGTCTGGACCACGCCATCTGAAGACCGGCGCCTTGTGAACGTCCATGAACACTTGACCACATTACACATTTCAATTACTCATTACCTACTTACACACCTATGACACGGACGTGGCCAGAAGAAAAGGTCGAAGCTAGTCGTCCCAGCTCAGAGGGTGAGTCTAGGTTATAAGTGTAAGCTTAATTGTTGTACTGAAGCCTAAGAGGCTATTGTGTAACTGTTCTTGAGAATCAACGTTCAAGCTCCGTGTAATCGCGGACAGTTCAGCATACCAGTTACCGTTGGCTGGTTTGGTACTGAACAAATTGGTAGCAGAAGCGTGGTCTTATAATATAAGATCCACTAAGTAAATTGGAAGTTTTGAACATTGTTAAAAATAACTTGATAAGTTTGAATATATTACCATGTCATCCGGGTTATCAGATTGAAGTTGTATTTGTAATTTGTACTGTAGCCCCTGTTGTTGTATTGACGAGTAAAATTTAATTTTTTGTTAAATTAGGATTTATTAGGTTGTATTTTGGTACATAATTTGGTATATTTGTTGCAAAAGTTGTTTGGTATATTTGTTGTTAAATTGGTTTAAAAGTTTATCTAAATAATAATCACACATTTGTTAACATAACAAGACTTGAATTGTGTACATTGATTTTTTGTTTAGTTCACACTAAGTTATTGAATTGTGTTATTAGAGATTGTCCGGAGCAATATTGTGCATTCAATTGTTGTGTTTAATTGGTGTTGATCCAGCACAATATATACATTAAATTGTTATTTTTTCTGTAACTAGCCATCCTTAGCAAGCTAGATTCATATTTGGAATAAGTACAGGGTCGGATTTGAACTTGAAATAATTGAATTTAAGTTTTTATTTTGGTGAAATTGTTCGGTTGGCTAACAAGTCATTGTTGTTTGTTTAATTAATTATTCATTAAAATTAATTTAGACTGGTTGGTATTGATATTTGTTTGTTGCAATGGCCTCATTAAAGGCAGTCAGGGAGTCTGCTGCCGCATTGACCTCACAGTTGAGATGGTTCACATCGGCAGCAGCAACGGTTGAGCGTTCGGACTTGGAGGAGCTCACCCTTGCTTGGAACGAGCATGTGAATGAGAGGATCAAGTCAGCTGATGCTGCGCTCACACGCTTCAACGAGTACATCATGGACGTGGATTTTGGGGTGATGGACTAGGCAGCCCGCGATAAGGTTTTGGGTGACTATGACCAGATTGTCCACCTGGGGGATGTCATAAGTCAACGAGCCCGGGAAATTTTGAGGAGCCGTGTGCCTGAGGAGGCCATGCCTCAGACCTCCGTTGTCAAGGGCCCTGGACTATTGGGTAGGCTGCCCACCCTGGAGCTGCCACATTTTGACGGTCGTTTGGACCACTGGCTGGGCTTCATTAATCTCTTTGAAAGTCTTGTGGATGCACGCTCGGACCTCGGACCTGCGCAGAAGTTGGCCTACTTGTTGTCCGTTTTGGAGGGCGAAGCTAGAGCCTTGGTGCAGCACTTGCCGGTCACGGACTCCTCCTACCCTACCGCTCTGGAGCTTCTCTCCCGACGGTATCAGAACAAGCGCTGCCTGGCTGATGTGCACATCGGCCAGATTTTGGGACTACCGGCCATTGCCAGCACGTCGACGTTGCAAACTGACTTGCTGAACCCATTGGTCTCAGCGACCAACGCCTTGAGACGCTTGAAGTTACCGGTGGAACATTGGTCCTACCTGTTGGTGCACATAGTGCTGCGGTTGCTCCCTGCGGAGTTGAGGTCACGTTTTGAGCAGAAGTATGGTGGGGATAGTGCCACCCATCTTCCCCCCTTTGACGACCTCCTCAAGTTTTTGGAAGACGAGTGTCGGTTTTTAGATAACACTCGTGGCGCCACGGGGTCACGCCCACCATCTTCTCGGCCAAGAGACCAGGGACGGACTAGGGCTCAGGGGCCTGTTGATGTTCGCCCCGCTCCCCGTTTTGCTGGCGCCCGGAGTCCTCGGGCTAGGGGGCCTGTTGATGTTCGCCCCGCCCCCCGTTTTGCTGGCGCCCGGAGTCCTCATCATTGCGACTTTTGTAAGGCCACGGGGCATGTCATGGCGCGTTGCCCGGCCTTTTTGAATTTGCACGTAAGTGCCCGCCGCCGCATTGTCAACGCACGCCGTTTGTGCTTCTCGTGTTTGGGGGCCCATTTCCATCGGGACTGCCCCGACCCCCGTCCGTGTAGAATTTGCAAGGGGTCCCACCTGGAGATTTTGTGCGCCAACGCGAACCGCTCCAGCAGACCATCTTCTGAAGAGGGTTCGCGCAGGGGGGGTATTCCGGAGACGAGCACCGGGCTGAGGCCCGCAATTCTGCACGCCGCTCTCCACCCCCCGCGCAAGTTGTACGCGAGCCCCGCGAGCGCCATTTGGTCTCCCCTCGTCAGGGAGAACGCGCGTTGGCTGCTAGGCAGCAGTGGCCGGACCAGCACCGCTACCTCTCCCCTCCGTTGGCGGAACGTCCCCGGTTGGAGTCGCGCCCTCCGCCATTCAGGCATCCGGTGGGATATGCCCTTCCGGCGATGGCGAGCGGCTCGGGACACCGCGCGGACGAACCATTTGATGGTTACCCTCGTCGTGAACTAAGGCAGCCTGGATGCAGTGATCGGTCGCCGCCCAGGCGCCGCTAGGAAATTGGCGCCTGCCCCGCTAAAGAACCCCCCCGGATCGAGTCGATTTTGTTGCCAACGGCCTCGGTCAGGGTCTGGGGACCCTTGGGTGACTCGATTGTGGTCCGTGCCATTTTGGACACGGGAGGCCAGGGTTCCCTTTTGTCGTCTTGGTTAGCGGGACAGGTTGGCCTGAAGGTGAACGACTTTTCAGGCAAAATTCAGGGAATTGGCGAAGCGGCTGTCACCACTGTTGAGGGAGAGACCTGGTTTGAAATCACCCCTGTGAGTTGTCTGTACCCTAAAATTGGTGCTCCTGCCCTTGTTATGCCGACTATATTGGGTAGCCATCCCGATTGTCAGTTGCCTTTGGATGTTCTACGGTTGACGTCAGGTCTGGATTTGGCTGACACCCGGTTTGATTCCCCTTGTACGGTGCATTTGTTGTTGGGTTCCGATGTTTTAGGGAAAATATTGTTGGGAAATATGACGGTCTTGCAGCCGGAGACCCCATGGTGCCACCCGAGGGGCCTGGTGGCGGTCTCAACCATCTTCGGCTTTGCGATTATGGGCCCAGTGTTGAACGTGCCCCCTCCACCTGAACCTGTCTTTGCGTTGGTGTCTGGCTCAGCCCTCTCTGACGCCGTTCAGAGGTTTTGGGAGGTTGAGGAGCCCCCTCAGGTGGCCCGCTTGAATCCGGAACACGAAGAGTGCGAGTTGTTCTATCAGAACAACACCGGTCGACTCCGCTCCGGTCGGCTTGAGACCCGGCTGCCTTTTGTTGCGGTGCGACCACCTCTCGGCCAATCCAGACCTACGGCTGAGAAGAGATTGTTGGCAATGGAGCGCCGCATGGCCAGGGACCCGGTGCTGCGGCAAAAATATGTAGATTTTATGCGTGAGTATGCAGACTTGGGACACATGTCGGTGTCAGATTTGGATTGGCGCTCAGTAGAGCATTTCTTCTTGCCACATCACGCGGTCCTCAAGCCATCCACTGGTAAACTGCGCACAGTATTTGATGGGTCTGCGCGGACTTCTTCCGGCGTCTCCTTGAATGATTGCCTGCATTCCGGCCCCAAATTATTGAGGGATCTTTGTGACGTCATCACGTCTTTTCGTCGTCATCAAGTAGTCTTTGTGGCCGACATCAAAATGATGTTCCGGCAAACGGTTATTCACCGGGATGACAGACGTTATCAGTTGATCCTGTGGCGGGAACATCCCCAGGATCCCATGATTGTGTATGAGCTCAACACGAATACGTACGGCCTTCGATCTAGCCCTTTTGTTGCTATTCGTTCGCTTTGGGAGCTTGCGGACCGGGAGCGTTTGAGGTTCCCTCGTGCGCCCGCCATTTTGAAAACGGACCTGTACGTCGACGATAGATAGATAGATAGAATACACTTTATTGTACACCAAAATTTAAACACACCTATTTAACAATATTGCTTATTCTATGGTAACAATGGCGGTCTTATCGCTGAAAGCGATATCTTCCAGACAACCTTTGGAAGGACTTTAAAAACTTTTAAATTAAAGTGGGGAGGGCTAAATTAGTGTACTAACTACATTACTCATAAAAACAGAGAAACAAAAAATATTTAAATATTAAAATAAATAAATGTATATGCAAATATATATACACACATCAAAAGTGTCTAGGGATCAAGCATTTTTATGCGGATTTCTTGAGATTGAGATGTGGCTTTGTAATAAATTTATGATTTTATAAATTTATATGGATCCTTTTTGGTGCATTTCATAATTTGAAACAGGAACTGTTAATCAAATTCGAGTAAAAGATGAAAATCAGCTGTCAATATTTTCCCTATAAAAACATACAACGCATTGAAGACATTATTAGTGCTACTGTTTCCCTACTACTGATTAAAACCAACGTTATTATGGAGCGGTGACGTCATTTAAGCAGGGAAGAAATGCTCAGAGCCGTGGGAATGATAGAAGCGGGTTCCCGGCAACGTACTGTGGCTTTAGCTCTGAATACAAGTCAGAGTGTTATCAGTCGACTTTGGACACGTTACCGAAGCACTGGTACCGTGGCTGAGCGCCATGGAGGACGGTATCGCTGCACCACACGGAGACAAGACCGATACATTCAAATCTTAACTCGAAGAGCTCCAACAATAACCGCCATGGTGTTAGCCGTGAGGCTTCATCACTCTTCAGGGAACTTAATTAGCGACCAAACAGTCAGAAACCGCTTGCATGAAGTGAACCTTCATTCCCGAAGACCGCTACGGGTACCACCTATAGCAATGCACAATCGTAGGATTCGATATCAATGGGCTCTTGAACACAGAAATTGGGCAGAAGAACAATGGCGTTTCGTGTGCTTTTCTGATGAGTCTCGTTTTGGTATGAGACCGGATACAAGACGTATACGACACTGGAGAACCCCTGGACGCCAACAGCGATTAAAATCCTGCCAGGAAGTCCATCCTTATAGTGGTGGAACCATCATGGTATGGGCGGGTATTTGGATCGGCGGAAGAACTGAGTTGATTTGGATCAGAGGCAACCTCAACGCTCAAATTTATGCTGAGACGATTGTATCTGACGTCATCGTTCCTCTACAAGTGCAAATCGGTCCCTTATTTCAGTTAATGCATGATAATGCACGACCGCACACCGCAAGAGTTGTAAGACAGACTCTCGCCGCAGCTAACATCAATGTCCTGCTCTGGCCTGCTCAGTCGCCAGACTTGAACCCGATTGAGCATGCATGGGATATGCTACAGAGAAGAGCTCTGCCAAATATCGAGGGTATCCAGTCGCAAGAAGACCTTTTTTTTTTGTTGCAACTAACATGGGCAGCCATTCCACAGCGTGATAAGGATGAACTCATTTTGAGTATGCCAAACCGATGTTCTTGTGTTGTTAGTGTTCGTGGTAGAAACACGGATTATTAATTGTTTAAGTTACCCAATAAAATTTTAAAGAAAACTGTTATTTCAGTCTTTTTTTCGAACTTTAATGTTAGTGGTTCAAATGTCAAAAATCCCTTTATTAGGAAAATGGCAAATTTCTTTATTAATGCAAAGGTGACTTGGTTTATCGTTACTGTGACAAACGAAAACACTTTATTTGATGAATCCTTAAAGAAAATTTTAATTAATATCAATCAGGAGAAAAGTTATTGCAAAAATATATGTTGATCCCTAGACACTTTTGATGTGTGTATATGCATATAAATACAATGTAATACATAGGTAATTAAATAATACAATACATAAAATGTGTTCTTTAACATCAAGTGGAGAGAAAACAAAAGAATAGTCATAAATTGGAATGAAAATAATTAGCAACCGAGCTTTTAAAAGTAGCCAGTGACTGAGCTTGTCTTACAGACACCGGCAATGCATTCCACAAACGAATAGCTTGCACCGTAAACGATGAGCCATAGAATTTAGTGAAATGTGCAGGCATTGAAAGTCTCAAATTCTCCGATGATCTCAAATCTCTTACATGTGTGTCATGAAGGAACTTAAAGCGTTCTTTGAGATAAAACGGGGTTGTGGGATTGAAGAGAATACTGTAAAGTAATGATAAAATATGTGCATTCCGGCGAAGGCGGATCGGCAGCCACTTGAGTTTAATGCGAAACTCAGAAACATGATCATATTTGCGCAAACCAAATATGAATATTATACAATAATTTTGGAGCCGTTCAAGCTTATCTAGCTGCACTTCAGTAAGATCTGGATAACTTGCTTCAGCATAGTCGAGAACAGGGAGAAGAAGGGATTGGGCAAGCGCAATTTTAGTGGCAGTCGGCAGGAAATTGCGCAATCTGCGTAAAGACCCCGCAGAGGCAAACAGTTTGCGGCTTACTTCTTGCAACTGAGGACCCCAAGACAAATCCCTATCAATATAAATACCTAGGTCTTTTACTGAGTCACAGTAAGGTATAGCAGCTCCATCAAAAACGATTTGAGGAAGGGTCACCCAGTTAATTTTGGAACGTAGCCTAGGGACGCCAACAATAATGACTTGAGTCTCGGCAGGATTAACCCTCAAACCATGATTCAAACTCCAATCAGAAATACGCGCTAAGTCTTTATTCACAATCTTCACCGCCTCAGACAGTTCTTCAACGAGAGCTTGCGAATAAATTTGCAGATCGTCAGCATAAAGGTGATAGGATGAGAGACGATCATTTGAAATAGAATTTCTAAATATGGCGAAAAGAAGAGGAGAGAGAACGCCCCCCTGTGGTACGCCAGCAGTAGTATTGCACCATGAAGATGATGTACCTTCAATGCAAATACGTTGTCGGCGGCCACACAGGTAACTACGAAACCAATCAATTGCTGTTGGAGATATGTTAAGAGAGCAGAGTATACCGAGCAGTACATCAAAATCGACAGTGTTAAAGGCGTTGCTGAAGTCCAGTAACGAAAGGACAGTCAACTTCCTATTATCCATACCTGATCTGATATCGTCAGTAATTTTAACTAGAGCTGTGGTAGTGCTATGTCCTGAACGAAACCCGGATTGGTACAAATTTAGGAGTTGGTTTTTACAAAGGAAGGCACTAAGTTGATTGTGGATAAGGCGTTCGAGGACTTTGGATAGGAACGGTAATATGGAAATAGGGCGGAAATCAGAGAAAGAAACAGGATTAGACTTTTTAGGGAGAGGAGTTATCTGAGCTTCTTTCCACAAAGATGGGAAAACACTTGAGGATACGGAATAATTGAGGACATGGCAAATGACAGGAAGAATTTCGTCCAGGATAGGGAGTATCATCTTACGGCTAATAGTCATTACCAACGGCATTTGACGTTATAGATAGCATGCTCTTCTTAACATCACAACTGGTAAATTGATTAAAAATAAAAGGAGAATAATTGGGAGTGGGAAGAGAAGAAAGATTATTTAGAGTATTGGTTTTAACAGCACCATTGAAGCTACAAGAGGTGGAAAAATGTTGATTGAGCGATTCAAGGTCTATATCCTTAGGAATAGACTCTTGACGTGACTTCCCAATTCCCATAGATCTAAGAAATTTCCAGACTTTAGCTGGATCACCGTTTTCAACGGACTTATGAATGTGGCGGCGTTGGGCATCCCTACAAACCAAGTTGCTGCGATTTCGGATAGCGACGTATTTTTCTCGACTTTCTCGACTAGGTTTGCACTTGAATTTAGACTTTGCTGCTGCCTTTCTTTGTAAAATTACTTTCACGTCTTCAGTTAGCCACGGAGCAGGTAGATGCTTAATCTTTACCAAACGAACAGGTGCATGCACGTCATAAAGCTTGTTAAGATTGGAATTGAGGAGGTTCACTTTGTCATCAATCGACTCTGCATGAATAAGATCAGACCAGTCAATATTGCTAGCATCTTCCCGAAGACTTTCCAAGTTCATTCCACCAAAACTGCGCTGAAGAATACTTTTGGGTTTTGACTTAGGAGGGCGAATTTTGTAGGAAACGTAAATTAAGTCATGGTAGGAGAAAGCGTCGGCCGAACATTGCCCATGCTTAGCGACGTGTTGTGTAGAAGAAACAAAAATGAGGTCAAGAAGCGTAGGAGTACAGTTAGGAAAATGATGAGTTGCGCTTAATGCGTCTGCACTGGAGCTCCTACGGTTGAGGAAGCTATCCTGTTGCGTGATGAGTTGGTCCAGATTCTGGCTTCCGCTGGCTATGAGTTGCGTAAATGGGTGTCCAACTCGCCAGCGCTATTGGAAGGTGTGTTGGAGGATCATAAGCAGGATCCTCATTTGTTTGAAAACGTTGACAACCCCGCCATGATGGCCGTCCTCGGCGTTCAGTACCGACCAGTTCAAGACACCTTTACGTACGATGTCGACTTGGAGTCACCTCCTACTTGGACTAAACGACTGGTGTTGTCTACTGTAGCGAGGACCTTTGACCCTAATGGTTGGATCTGCCCGGTATTGTTTTGGGCGAAATGCTTCCTTCAGCGCCTTTGGACCGCTGAACTTGGTTGGGACGAGTCACTTCGGGAAACCCTGTTGGAAGACTGGCTCCAATTTGTATCCGCGCTCCCTGCGGTCAATGAGGTCGCGCTGCCACGCGCCATCCTCCCCCCTGGGGTTTATACTGCCACCCTTCATGGGTTTTGTGACGCGTCCTCTCACGGTTATGCCGCCGCTGTTTATTTGCGCACCGTCAGCGCCACGGGCCAGGTGAAGTTGTCACTGGTCATGGCCAAGAGCAAGGTGGCCCCCCTCCGGACGGCATTGACCATCCCTAAGTTGGAGTTGTCAGGGGCGGTGCTTCTTGTGCGTCTCCTAAACCACGTTGCGCACACTTTGGGTGGAACTGTTGACATTCGGGCTTCTTACGCCTGGACGGACAGTCAAATTGTACTGTGTTGGTTGAAGACGTCCGTCCACTCTTTGGAGGTCTTTGTTGCGAACCGAGTGTCGCAGATTCAAGGTTCTGGAACGACTTTGATTTGGAGGCACGTGCCTGGTGACCTGAACCCGGGCGACGTAGCATCACGCGGGTGCATGGCCCCCCACTTGATTGCTCACCCCCTCTGGTGGGGACCGGACTGGCTGACTCGCCCCGAGGACGATTGGCCTCGAACGCCAGTCTTGATGTCGGATCCTTTGCCCGGGCTTAAGGTGTTCGCTGTTGGGACGAAGGATCCTCCGTTTGATCCTGATTTTTTGTTGAATCGATACAGCTCTCTCGACAAATTGTTGAACGTTACCTCGTGGATCAGGCGTTTTGGCCATAATTCTTGGAATCCAGGGGACAAGCGCCTGTCACCGGTTCTCTCTCCTCAAGAGCGACAGGAGTCACTCCTCCTTTGGGTCCGATCTGTGCAGACTGCACACTTTGAGAAGGAGATCGAGGTCTTGAAGTCTGGTAGGGTTAAGTTGTCGGGAGCTGTTAGTAAGCTGAATCCCTTCTTGGATAAGACGGGTCTTTTGCGTGTTGGAGGACGGTTGAGGCACTCTAGCCTTCCTTATGGGGCCCGTCACCCCCTTTTGTTGCCCAAGGAGGGCCACTTGGTACAATTGTTGGTGCGTGAAAACTCGCATGCCGGTTGCAATGCCCTGTTGGCCATTCTGCAGCGAGAATTTTGGATTTTGTCGGCTCGTCGTACTATTCGTAGCATTGTCTTTCGTTGTATGCCGTGTTATCGGAATAAGGCCTCCACTATGCAGCCCCTAATGGGAGATTTGCCGGCTGATCGTGTCAATGAGGCGAGGCCCTTTGCTGGCGTCGGAACGGACTTTGCTGGTCCCTTTTCGTTGAAGACGTCCACACTTCGAAATAGTAAGATTGTTAAGGCTTATTTGTGCGTTTTTGTCTGCCTGTCAACCAAGGCAGTACACTTGGAGCTGGTAACCTCTCTCTCGACAGAGGCCTTTGTGGCGACTTTGGAAAAATTTGTGTCTCGCCGTGGGTTACCTTCTTTGATTAGGTCTGATTGCGGTACGAACTACAAGGGTACAAGTAACTATTTGAAGGAGGTATACGCCTTCCTTAATGAGAGCCAGGTTGACATTGGTAATAGTTTGGCCCGCCGAGGGGTCACTTGGTTGTTTGACCCGCCAGCCTGCCCCCATTGGGGGGGTATTTTTGAGGCCGCGGTGAAAGCGGCAAAGGGACACTGGCGGAGATTGTTGGGAGACACCGTTCTCACCTTTGAGGAACTAGCTACGGTATTTTGCCGCATTGAAGCTGTGTTGAATTCGCGCCCATTGTGCCCGCTCTCTTCGGACCCGGATGACTTGGGGGCTCTAACCCCGGGCCATTTCTTGATTGGACAGCCACTTGTTGCCTTGCCGGAGTACCCCTTTGTTGATGTGAGCCAAAATCGGCTCTCGCGGTTTCAGTTGGTGCAACAGCTCGCTCAGAACTTTTGGAAGCGTTGGAGCTTAGAGTATTTGCACATCCTCCAGCAACGCGTCAAGTGGACGGATAAAACTCATCCGCCCAAGATCGGAGACCTCGTCCTGATTAAGGATGCCAACCTTAAGCCTTTGTATTATCGTAGGGGGCGCATTCTCAATTTGGTGGCTGGCACCGACGGGGTCCCTCGTTTTGCTGAGGTTTTGGTGGACGGATCCATCATAAAGAGAGCGGTCGCAACTTTGTCAAGGCTTCCAATTGATTAGTGGACGGGTAGGCCCGTCCGGGGGGGGGGGGGGGAGATGTTTCGTCCAACGTGAAATAGAACGCACCTTTTTGGTTGGCAACATTATTCTATTGTCTTTGACTTTTTTCACTTTGACATATCCGTCCTTGGTAAAAAAGCAACCGCCTTGTTTGTTGAGATCGATTCATTGATTGAAATTAAAAATCCTGTGGAATCTACGCGGTTAAAAGATAATTTGGTCGCGATTAACGATAAGTTGAAATTGTAATCCCGAATTGACGAAAAACCTGGGATATTTTGGAACAATAACGCCGAATGTCGTCAGACTGACTGACCCGCGAGTTGTTGAAAGTAATTGTGAATTGTTGCTAAAATACGCCTGTGGGGCAACGTTAATGCTGTCTGGACCACGCCATCTGAAGACCGGCGCCTTGTGAACGTCCATGAACACTTGACCACATTACACATTTCAATTACTCATTACCTACTTACACACCTATGACACGGACGTGGCCAGAAGAAAAGGTCGAAGCTAGTCGTCCCAGCTCAGAGGGTGAGTCTAGGTTATAAGTGTAAGCTTAATTGTTGTACTGAAGCCTAAGAGGCTATTGTGTAACTGTTCTTGAGAATCAACGTTCAAGCTCCGTGTAATCGCGGACAGTTCAGCATACCAGTTACCGTTGGCTGGCTTGGTACTGAACACCAGTATTTAACCTTCTGCAACCCAGTATCTGGGTGACAAATTTCCAGGCTTCTAATTACCGCTAAACATTATGAAAGATTTACTCATGGTAATTGGGGCCAATGGCATAACATTCTTTTTTAGGCATTTTTTTCTCTTTATTTTAATTTGGGGACTTTTATACAAATGTACATATCAGTCCCATTGGACCTTATACAGTAAATCGCAACAAAACAAATTTAATTCAACTATAAGCACCTCTGGAGTTAAGTGTCTATTTGTCTCGAGCTCTTTTAACATTTCTTTTCTTGCAGACTCAAATCTGACACATTTCGGCAATAGATGTATTACCTATCTTAGGCATGAAATCATCTTCTTATCATCTTCTCAAGAATTTTTTTTAAAGAATAACTGTGGAGTTTCTTGCCGGTTCTTCTCCATAGGAAACAACCAATTTCAAACCGTGCACTAACTTCTGATGTTTTATGAGTGCTCATGTAGGTTTATGTAAAAAAAAAAATTGATTTTGATCTTATATTAAGATAGTCATTACAACAGAAGATTTCATATTTTTAATTTTCTATTAATTTATGTAAATACTTACATTTTAAATGACACTTCAAAGAAAAAATAACATGTACAGACAAAATAGTTGCTATTTTCATAAGATTATTTTTTAGCTGACTTGCAACAGGAGAGTTGAATAAGAGAAAATATGTAGATATTTTAATATTTTTTTTTTCAAAGATAACTAGCAGTGTGGGTAGAATTCACATTACTAGCAATCTTGTTAACCCCTCCAACTAAGCTAAAATGCTTGTGTCTGGAGTGGGTTCACGGCAATGGTGTAATGGGTGGGGTTTGAACTCTCAATCACAAGTTCGACACCTTATCCATTTTTGTTCATATATTTATTAGTATCATGTAAGCATACACTATTGTAGGTTTGAATATGTCCCTCGTTTAAACTAACATACTGTATAATCATTGACAAACTTCCAGCTTGAAAATAACTGTTTTGATACTGAGCCCCTGCTTTTTCCTGAAAATAATCCTCACTAAACCCTTTAACAGAAACCATAACACAACACGTCACTCACAATAAACATTGCGCACAAAAAAATTTAATGAATTATAATTTTTTGTTTTTAATTAAAATATGTAGGTATTGTAAAATTTTATAATCACTTATATTAAAACTTCCCTACTTGCTTATGTTAAATTTTAATATTATTTATACCTAATTGTTTACTTTGATCTTATGTGTTAACATTTTAGTTGAATAATTTATCTATATAGAAATCTTGTGTCAATATTTTTTTATTTTGGATGAACCCACTTTTGACCTTGATCTTGCCTGATGGTAAGCAATAGATGAGGTCTACGATGGGACGAGCGAGCCCAGAAGATGCCTATTTACTCTTGCTTTAAAGGCTGAAAGGTCAAATGGCTTGACCAAAATTTATATTTTTTTATATCAGGTAGGTCAGGGAATAAGTTGCAGGCAATTTTGTTTTCACTGAAATAATGAAGTTTATTTTGCACATAGGATGTTATGTTGTAGATGTTTATTTTAACACTTTTACACGTCATTTTTTTCGTAAATGTAAACAAGATGAGGCCAGTGTTCCCTAACTGACTACTCTGAGAAGAAACACTGAAACAAACTCAGAGGTCAATGTCTCTTTTAAAGTCCATACACTATATCCTACAATCCATGAATCCAAGGATACAAATAATAAAACTAGTGTATAATGGGTGGTCTTATCGCGCAGGGCAGTACAGCTAACATTTGGGTGCACAGAAATGAAAGGAGATCCTCATTGCAAAATTTGAGACCCCTAGCACTTGCAGTTTTTGAGATTTCGAGTGACAAGTGACTGAATCAGTGACCTCTCGCTTTTATATATAGTAAAGCTTCGCCTAACACTTCTAATTTCTCCCGTATCGTGGGTGCGTTTAGCAAACATTTCAATTCACTTGCACAAGCTCATAGGTTGAAAAACCAGCAGAATGAATTAGTTTCTTTTTCCGTCCGTGAGTCACTGCGGGGTGCCAACTGAAAACTAGCGCTGAGTGTCTTTCGCCCAGCAAATGCTGAGTTGGTAACCCTTTCTGCGTGTACAATGGACAGGCTCAGCGATTATTTTCTTCTTTTTTTATAATGTTTTTCATTTTGTATTAATCCGAATAAATGTTTTTCAATTTAATTACCGTAAGATGTCCTACTACTGTTCAAAGGCTTCCCCCAATTCCTTCCATACGCTCTTTTCCCGCGCCGCTTCAGACTAACCCACGTGTAGCACGTCCAGGTCGCTTCGCCAGCTCTTCCTGGGCCGTTCTAGGCGGCGCTGTCCGTCTTCCGGCACCAATTGTGTGAAGACTTTCGCCAACGATCCTCATGCATACGGCAAACTTGATACGCCCATCCACTATACTATGCCCCTTAATTAGCAAAGAAATAATTTGATGGTTCGTTTGTTGCAGTTCGTTACAGATGACAATAGACCGATGCTGGCTTGCTACCTCTGCTACGCTAAACTAAAGCAAGGCTGTCGGTTCAAGAGGAAATGTCTGGAAGCGGAGGAATTGTTTGCTCAAATGTTGAATAGATGTGAGGTAAGAAAATCTTTATGTAAAACTAATGACTGTGCCTTATGATAAATGGCCTTTATTTTGCAAATTGGTTATTAAATAACACTTTTACACGTCATTATTTTCGTAAATTTATACTAGATGAGGCCGGTGTTTCCTAACTGACTACCCTGAGAAGAAACACCGAAACAAACTCAGGGGTCTATCTCTTTTAAAGTCCATACAATCTTTACTGGTTAAATTATATGGGAACCTTGTAGGTTACCGTCTGAGGCGATCTTTTGAGGAAAGATGCTCACAGATTTGAGTGGGCCTGTCCATACAGTGCAAGCATTTGTCAGATGACGTATAGCTCAACTTTGAACAAGGAGCTTATATTTATGAGAAACTCTTGCATGCACAGAAAAACATTCTCTCAAAAAATACAGTGCTACGAGTACTTATCCAGAACGTAAATACTACAAATAAACGCAACTTTGTCATTCCAAAAACCAGGCTCAAGAAAATCGGTGGTTCTTTTAAATGCCAGTGCATACATTTTTATAATAAACTTCCCTGCCTTTTACAAGAATTAAACATCAAAAAAATCTTCCAAAATCTATACTAATACTATAAAGCGGAAAAGTTTGTTTGTTTGTTTGTTTGCTTGAACGCGCTAATCTTCGAAAGTACTGGGTGGATTTGGATGCAATTTTGTATGGAAGTAGCTTGAAGCTTGAGGAAGGTTATAGGCTACTTTTTACGCGACTGCAAAAAAGGAGATTTATCATGTGTATTAGTACGGATATGTTTTTTTTTTCAGCAAAAACCTGTAGTAAATCGAAGCAGCACTGAGTTTATAGGTGGCCTTATTAGAACGTCAATAGAAAAAATAAGTATAATTGACGATGGTCAACCAAAGAGCGGTACCATAGAGGTTGAAGTACCTACAGTGCAAACCATGCCGGCTACCAGAGATACACAATATGAATTTATAGAGGTGAAGGTTGAACATCAAACTGAGGGTAAGTATGTTTTTCACAAAATCATTTATTTAAAACATGTGAAACACTATAAGTAGGAATTAGGACACATACCAGCTGCTGGAATTGAGAAACAAAATAAAAGTCGGTGTCGATGGGAATTGTTTAGTTCAATTTGGCTATGGTTGTTGTTTGGGAACCTTGTCCTTTTAGAAGTCGCTTAAAACCGTGTTGCGCCGACCCCCAGTAAATGGGATTAAGTGTTGGTTAGCCTTGAAGTTTATTTAACATTCACTTAGTAGTTCTAAGGCCTTTTTTTTTCGGTAGGAAAATCATCTAATGACTTCTTCCGCTCTGGGTGAAAAATAAAAATGGCAAACCCTCCCTGTTCCGTAAATTGGCCTTAAGTTCGCCGTTTCGTTCTCTTTAGATCATTCCCTTAACCCCAGCAAGTTCTAAGGCCCTAATATTAATATTATTTGTACAGACGCCAGCACGTCAGTCTACCCCAATCTGTCAAATTTTACCAATCGAACATTAACCTTTTACTATTGTGATAAGGTTGAAAATCTATGAAAGAAATTTGACGGATTGAGGTAGGTTGATGTGCTGGCGTCTGTACATCAATTATTTCATTAAAATTAAAATTATGTTTTGAAAAGAATAACCGTGGAGTTTCTTGTTGGTTCTTCTGAATAGGAAACGACAAATTTCGAACCGTGCACTAGCTTCTATAATTTTATAAGTGCGTTTTATAAGTTTTATAAAATATTGAGTTTGAAAAATCAGCCAGACATTTCAGTGAAAATTACCTACTTTACCTCCACTCTTCTCCATTATAGGTCTGGAGCCAGAATATCTAGACAATAGCTATCGGGATATAGATGCTGTACCAGTACACCAGGCAAGGTCTGACTCCGAAGATGATGTACCGCTTCTGAGGATCAAAACTGAGGTAGAAGACGTTGATGAAGAGATTCCACAGGTGTCTCGGAGACACGACTATAAAGATGGTGAGTAGAATGTTGAATCAAGTGTTTCTTTGTGCCTCAAAGAGTGTCAGCAAAATTGTCGGGGCCCATAAGGGGGCCGTTGCCTGCCGGGGTTGCGGAATTGTTCGAAAGAGTTACCGCGGCCCAGATCGGGAGGCAGTCATTGGATGATGTCCCACGCTTAAAAAAAGAGTGTTACTTTGCAGAAATCCATACCAAATTCTTCTTAGCGTGTCAACGTCAAGAATATCTTATCTTACTTCTTACTAATCTTACTTCTTACTAATATTATTAATGCGAAAGTTTGTGAGGATCGATGGACGGTTTGTTAAGCCTGCAATACATGTTGTCGAGTGAAGGCCAATAACAACATGTAGACGGTATATTTGCCTTGTCTTGCTATCGCTCGGTGTCACTTGCCTAGTTGGCCGAGTGTTGTCCAGCGCCAACGTGTATAGAGCTCATTTGATGCAACTTGTCTTCGCTCGCCGTTGCTCGTGATCACTTGCCTCACTTCGGATCGGTGTCGGTTTTTGGTCACAAATCAAAGGCACTCGCCTGCGCTCGGCCAACGTGTGGGCAGCTCTACAGACCCTCTTCTACATTGGTCGTCTGTATTGGCGTTCAACGAACTTGTCGAACCGAAGCCGTCTATGAATCCCCACCTGTAGAGACATACCAAAATGAATTCTACAAAAAGATATCTAGTGCTTTTTTTAAATTCACATTGTTAGCAATCTTGTTAACCCCTCCAACTAAGCTAAATATGCTTCTGTCTGGGGTGAGTTCACGCCATTAGTGTAATGGGTAGGGTTAGAACCCGTGACCTCTCGATCACAAGTCCGAAATCTAGCCATTAGGCCGTTCTGCATCACTTTCTCCGGTAATTTTTGTCTCTGGCGGTGTGAACTGTAGATTCGAGAGTGGTGATCTACATTTCTAGTTCTCTCTTTTTTAATAAAAAAAAAACCTTAAAAGATAGATACGGACTATTTTTAGAACTATGTAAGATAAACAATTCCACCGCACATTATCTTTCATGTTACTGCAACGGTTCAGGCAGCGTACGCCAATATAGTTTTCCGAGGGCAGGAACTACATAAAATCTTTATTAAATTATAGGCGTGTGTAACTCTTTACGGAACTGACTCACTGATCCGAATCATTGAAGTGATTCAAGAGATTGGTACAGTAACAACGTTTCAAATGCATCATTTGAATCTGAAACATTACTTTGCTCTGGCTCATTTCGCGCGACGCGTCGTTTGTGTGGCGACTGAGCAGTGAGCGAGCGAGAGAGGTAGACTGAGAGACACTGAGTTACTTTAACTATTGACTCTCGTATCGTATGCACGAAGATCGACTTTATTTATAATCTCACTTATTACAATAAATATGTAGACATAAAACGTTCAGTATTGATGCCTCAAAACATTTCTGTCTCAATAGTAAACGCCCGAGACGCAACGAAAAATCTCACGTTTTTATACATGACGTCGCGTAGCGTGCGTTCACTGAGTCATTTGAGCCGATGATCCAAATGAGCCAAATGAATAATATCAGTGTTCCGGATCATTTCAGTGATCGAGATGCAAATGTTCCAATCTCAAAAATGATACACTTTGCCCACGTCTATTAAATTATGTTATTATGTAGCATATGTGTTATTGCGATGTATAAGCTGTATTACTGTAGTTTCATCTAAATCTGTTCAGTAGCTTTTGCGTGAAAGAGTAACAAATATCCATCCATCCTCACAAACTTTCGCATTTATAATACTAGCTACTGCCCGCGACTTTGTCCGCGTGACAGGGTTTTCCCACGTCGATACCGATTCCGTGAGAATTCAACTATCTATTAACCAAATTTCATACAGATCTGTTTAGTTGTTTTTGCGTGAAAAAGTAACAAACATCCATTTCGCATCAACTTTCGTAAGAATATTAGTAAGAAGATATAGAAGTAACCTTCTAGGTTCCAATACATACTCATACTCATATTTTATATTACAGTAATGCCCGCGACGAAGACACCAAAATTAGAACATACTTTGACGTCTGAGAAAAAGAAAACTGAAACACAAGGCATTTTTCGAACAACACCAAACGTCACCATAAGACCTGTATGCCAATTCGAATTACCATGCACATTTAAAAAACCTAAATTGAACAATGTTATTAATAAAAAATCTCCTTCAGATAAAAATTGTAATACTAGCAACAAAAATGTTTTAATTCGTAAAATAAAGAATATCAAACCATCTGACAGCGTTGATGTAAACAAACAAGAAACTTTGACAAGCAAAGAAAAACCTTTCAAATGTGACGTTTGTAGCCGTCGTTATACTCTCAAAGGTCATTTAACATGTCATCTACGTTCGCATACAGGCGAAAAGCCCTACGAGTGTGACTTCTGTCATCGTTGTTTTGGTAATAAAAGTCATTTAAAATGTCATATTCTCACGCACACAGGTACGTCAAAACATTTCAAATGTGACATATGTCAGAGGCGTTTTACGTTAAAAAATAACTTGAGAACACATCTTCTCGTGCATACTGGTGAAAAACCTTACAAATGTCATATATGTCAACGAGCGTTTACTCAGAAAATACATTTGCGATCTCATATTCCTATACACACAGGTGATAGGCCATATAAATGTGATACCTGTGAGCGTAGTTTTTCTTTAAAGCATAGTTTGAAGAGGCATATTAAAACGCACAGTAATAAAAACGGAACGTGCAAGACTGAAAGAGTGACCAGGACAAAGAAGTAATTTTGTAACTCGCCATACAGCAATATTTTTATGCATTATGCTCCATGAAATTTAGATAAGTCAAATTGACGGTCGTTATTAAAAAAAAAAATAGTTTTATGGTCTTCTGAGTAGGATAGCTATACAACGTTGATAAAATCGAGAGACAATAAATTACCTGCTAGACCTATAGACTATAGACCTGCTTCCTGTTAATCCGAAACTATTGCAAAAAAATGTACGAGAAATTTGAAAAATATTTGTTCAAAAAGCTTAAATAGCTAAATAATCAAAGTAAAACTTTGTTATTTTTCTTGCGAACAGGAACATATGATGCATAGCTGCACCGTAGCGTGAATTTTGTCTATTTAAGGTGTGCGACCCTAGATAGCTATGGGTAAGTATTTAGTCAGCTGCTCGGAAAGATACATCGTATTTTTTTTATTAATTTCCTGTGACTAAACTATTGCTTGTATTGATCTGATTTTTGGTAATTAGCCTAAAAAAGATACATAGTAAATGTTGTTTTATTTAATGCATTTCGCTTTTATCAACGTTGTATAAAAGGCTCGTGGAGACGATTTCATTTAAAACGTAGAAAATAAACCTGACTGCACAAATCTCTAAGCAAGCAGTCTGGAGCTTTTGGCTAAACTGAAATTAAATTTTATTTTTGAACGTTGATTATTCTTGTTGTAATTTTTATATGTAACCTATGCCTTAAACAATTTTTAAAGTCCTAAAGATAAGTCAGTCTGTATATCGACGCCTTAGAGTGAAAACCTCGTAAGTGAAAAAGAAGTAACTTTTCAGGAGGAAGAAAAATCTGCGTGTTATAAAATTTTTGTACGGTTTCTTTCATGTTTTTTTTTATTAATTTATAAGAAAATTTAACCCGTTTTTATATTTTTCATATTATACATAATATCGAACAGTTCATAAATGCATAATCCATGGCCTGATTACGCTAAACTGACGATGCGATGCGAGTGTTTAGGAGGTTCTCACTTACTTTCATAGATAGCGTTTCGAGTATCGAATGAACATATTAGTGAGATCAGGATGTGCGTTGCTAGGATTACTTTCTGGAAACGCAATAAAAAAAAAATTGGACAAAAATATACTCCCGAGGTTTTCACTCTGAGGCGACGATATATATTTTCTGTCGGGGTTGAATATTCTAACAACATACCGTGGCCCCGGAATGTAATAGGGTGGAAGGAATAGGGTGGGATTTTAGTCAGTAGAAGTCTGACACTCCCTTCCGCTCCTCCCCGAGCGGGAGAAGTCATTAGATGATTGACCCACCGAAATAAAAAGCCTATATATTTTGTATTTTTATTCAGTAAACTAAAACGAAAGATTCCCTCTTAAGTCGCGCTTCCATATACTAATGTAAAACATTGTTATGTACGCATTTAAAAAAAATATTTATAAATGGATTGTTAAGATTCATGATTTATTTATTATTATATCTATACGTAATTATTGTAAATACACTCTGCAACTTGATTTGTATAAAAAACAAAATAAGACTTTAGTAGTTAGTAGGCTAGTTTTATGCAATAGAAAACTTTTTTAAATCTGCAATATAGTGTGTTATATTTTTTAGTATTAATAAAAATACATAGTAAAAATAAATGTGATACAATTTAAATTTTGTTATTTTCTAGATGCTACTCCTTTTTATTGGCGCTTCTGCAATAAAATGTATAAAATTGATAGATAAACTCTTTATTATACACCATAGCAGAATTAAATATGTACTTAAGAAGTAAAACCTTAAAATATTGAATTGAGAAAATTGTACAGTAAAAAGATTGTATCATGATTCATGACTATTGATTTAAATAGTAAAGATACGTTCGTCCGAACATTTGACGGAGGAGGTCGCCCTACAAAAACTTTAACGCCATCTATTAGAACTAGTATGAACTAAGATGTCAATCGGCGTGGTCTGCTCCTAGACGTAACCTTGTAAGAGCGAGATTTGGTACTTTTCGAGATACAAAGAAAAAAAACCTTTTATTTTTAGAAATTTATATTTGTTGTACATAATGTTACGAGCTGAGGTTCGGGATAGAATTAATTAACGCCAATTAAACTAAAATTAACACTTTAATAAATTAAACACAAAATAAAAATTTAACACAATTATTCGCACCACAACACTTGTCACTTAACACTTAGATCACACTTAAATCGCACTGAAATTCACTGGTAAATCTTCGATTATATCTCGTATTCGTCTCGTAATAAGACTGACCCTCTGCGCCCCTTTGCGCTCTATTTATACCCCAGTATATGAGTTCGAGAACATTCTTATAAAATCGACTCACTGTTTATACTGCCTAGAAAATTCCATGAAGCTATTGAGATTCATAGTATCGCTATTCGTCGCTAGATGGCGCTAGTGTCTCGACTAGATATACATATTACCGCTATTCGCCGCTAGATGGCATTAGTGTCTCGAACATTCTAGATTTATGTCGAAGTTTCTCGACGTACTTCACTAAGCGACTGGCGTAACACTGGCCCCCTCCTAAGACATGCTCGACCCGAGCATCATTAGATCCGTAGTAACGCGCCAGTCGATCAACATGAACAAACTTTGGCGCAGCTGGTGGACCTTTCTGGATCCGATAAGTGACGTCACTAATCCTAGTCACAACGCGATATGGTCCATCCCATTTTGCCTGTAATTTCGGTGACTTTGCTGCGCACCGGATTATGCAACCAGACGAATGAGCCTTCATCAAATCCTTGATTGTTTATCTTTCGGTCGTAACGAGTCTTCACCATCTGAGACATTTGTTGACCGGATTGTCTGACATGCTCGTATATGTCGTTCATTCTGTTTCGCAATTCACTCGCGTAGTCTGTTACACTACAAGGTGCATCCGGTGGTATTCCAGTGATTAGATCTACAGGCAACCTAAGCTCTCGTCCGAAGTTCACGAAAGCAGGTGTAACAGCTGTACTCTCATGAACTGCACTTCGGTATGACAGAAGGAACGGCTGAATGTTTTTGTCCCAATCCTTTTGCCTGCTTTCCACAACTTTAGCCAGATATGTCTCCAATGTCTGGTTGAAACGTTCCACCATTCCATCAGATTGTGGGTGATACGAAGTGGTCCTGGTTTTATGAGTACCCATTACTCGACATGTCTCCTGAAATACCTGTGACTCAAAATTTCTTCCTTGGTCGCTGTGAATTTCCAAGGGTACTCCGTAGCGACAAAATACTTCGTTAACCAATTTATCTGCCACTGTGGTAGCTTCCTGATTAGGAATGGCAAAAACTTCTGGCCACTTTGTGAAATAATCCATTACGACCATAAAGTACCTGTTCCCACTCTCGCTCTCAGGAAATGGTCCAGCAACATCCAGCGCTATCCGTTCCCATGGGGCTCCCACATTATAGATCTTTAAAGCTCCTCTACTGCGTGTTTGAGGTCCCTAAACTGCTGCACAACTAGTGCATTTGCGGCACCAGTCTTCTACGTCGTCTCGGCAGTGGTTCCAGTAAAACCTCTCTCGTATCTTTAACAGAGTCCGTTTTACTCCCATATGACCTCCTGAACATCCATCGTGGTAAAGCCGTAGAACTTCAGGTACCTTAGCTTTTGGTACGACCATTTGTAGGTGACAATGGTCTCATCGAGTATTTTCCCATTTGCGGCACAATACTCCCTCGTGAATCACCAAACTGTCCCACTGTGCCCAATAACTTTTTGTTGTAGTGCTCATTCCAGCGACGTCATGCCAACTAGGCTATGGAGCAGCGGCTTTCTTCTATTCAAGAATGGGTTTGACGTCTAAGTCATCCTGCTGCGCACGCTGTAGCGCTTCTTTCTACTCATTGCTCAGGTCTGTTCTCAGCATCTTGATGGCTACTATTTCTTTTTCTTCTTGCCTAACACAGTGCTTACATTCTTCAGGGCAAGGTCTTCTTGATAGCGCGTCCGCGTTGCCGTGACGTCTTCCATTACGGTACTCAGTTTCATAGTGGAACTCTTGCAGTTGTTCAATCCACCTTGCAGCTTGCCCTTCAGGGTTCTTGAATTGCAAAAGCCACTTTAATGCAGCATGGTTGGTCCGCAGATAAAATTTTCGACCAAGCAGATATTTACTGAAATGCTGCAATGTTTTTACTACTGCTAGTAGCTCCCTTCTTGTGACACAATAATTTCTTTCTGTTTTTGATAAAGCTTTACTGAAGTAGGCTATTACAACCTCTTTATCTCCTTTTCGCTGTGATAATATGCCACCAATTCCGGTATTACTTGCATCTGTGTCTACGATAAACTCATTCTCAGTGTCAGGAAATTCAGTGAGCTTGGGTAATGGCTTAGCAATATCAGCGAAATACATTTTAATTTGCTTTTAACAAACAATAAAAATTAAATAATACATATTATACATTATTTTTACGTAAATCGATCATCAAACAAAAATTCTAATAACCTATCACAATTCAATGTAGCTATCAGTGAAGGAAAAAAAATACCCATATTGCTTTCTTTTGTGCTTATTTTTTTGGTTAAAAAAATTTAGTTTTGGCGGCAATTATATGTGCGTCAAACTAAACTATATTAATTTACAGCTACTACCTACAGTGTTTTAAAACTAAAAGTTACTCTTAGTTCGAAGAGTGGCATAATAAAGATTACAATTTTATTGATTAAGTTTCTTTTTTCATTTAAGTAAAAAAAATAATTGGGATCCATCCAACAACTCGGTCCTAGCAACGCGTGTTATAACAAGTCAACCGAAAATATTTTTACGTAATTTAGTATTTTTAGTAAGCTGTTGATATAATTATCACCTATGTTTACGAAAGACAAATCTATACTAATATTATAAAGCGGGCAAAGGAAAAGGGCAATCGGAACTCAAAGATGATATCAATCAATTGTATTTATTTGTTTGTGATTTGTGATCTCCTAATAAGAGCGTAAACCCAAACCGCCGTGAGCTAAAGATAAACTTTACGAAAATATTAAAAAGTTGCGTAAAAATCTAAGTATTATATTGACAACACGCAGCCCAACAGCGCAACATAGAATGGCTCAACCACTGCGCCAACTGTGTCTCCACACTTTTTAATCCAATGAAAATCAGCATCATAAGAAAACCTTAAGATGAGATTATATAATTAACTTATAATGCTATAAAAAAGCTAGACTAGCGATTTCGGTCGATAACTTCAGTGAAGATAGACTGTTATAAAATTACGACGAGGAGGAGGATCCTGGAGGCGACACCGTAGACATAACACCAGCCGCGTGCCATCCGGCAATTTTGATCTAGGGCGCCGCCGAAATGCCTTCTTTGGCCTCGCGGCGCCCTAAGCCACCACCGCGACTGCGCTAGTTTTTGACGGGTGGTGTCATTTATTGACGTTTTTTTTAAATCAGTGTTTTTCCTTAGATTTTTATTATTTAATTTAATTTATTTACTAGTTTAGTTACTAAGTTTAATTTTGTTACATAATCAGATTAATGTCGAGTGGCAGCAGTGATGTGTTGTGTAATAGTGCTGATCAACCTTCAACATCACTAAATATTCTGGAGAGGTGTCCTCTGTGCACCCAGGCACGGTTTTTTAAAGGTAAGCGGGGTCTGAAAGTACATATTGGGAAGGTACACAAACCACCCAATGTATCTACTTCAGACCCCGTCATTTCTTTAACACCTACATCATTTTCCAATTTGGATCCGTTTTGGAAAACCCTTTCAAAATTCAAAAACTCTGTTCCGGTTTTAAAGCGAATTCCCCGCGGCGCTAGACCTGTAGTGGCGCAAAACCTAGCAGGATGCGTTCGCCTTGCCGCTCGCGAGAATTCTCAAAGTGCCTGGGAACATCTGCTTACCTTCCCGTATAGGATACTACATGTTCGAAAAAATTTGGCAACCAAAAAAACTTTAACTTCACAAATTAAAGAAAATTGTACTATTTCGGCCCATATTCAGGATGCAAAATTACCGACACAGAGGGTTACTTCCACAAGAAGTATATCCCGCCTAGTCGAATCTAAATTAGGGGAAGGTGACATTAGCGGAGCTGCCAGGATACTTTTTAGTAGTGATGTGGTGGCCCCATACTCTCCAGATACTCTCGCAGCTCTGGAGAGCAAACACCCTGCCCCAGCGGATGGTCTTTCCTTTCCCGACCCCCCCGATCAGGACATAAACACCCTCACCGTTACAGGTCAAGAGGTGATCACAGCCGTTTGTTCCTTCCGAAGCGGCTCTGCTGGCGGCCTCGATGGGCTGAGTCCGCAGCACCTGAAGGACCTACTCAGCTCAGGCGCCGGAGAGGCTGGTGAGTTGCTTTTGAAGGAGCTAACGGCTCTGATTAATCTTATGCTCTCAGGCCAGGTGAACGAAACCGTCACCGATATCTTGTACGGGGCCAATCTATGTGCCCTACGCAAGAGGGATGGCGGCATTCGTCCCATTGCCGTGGGAACTACCTACCGTCGTATGGCAGCCAAGATTTGCTCTAAATTTTATGGTGAGGATATTTCGACCAAATTTCAACCCCTGCAACTGGGTTACGGTTCCAAAGGGGGTTGTGAGGCTGCCGTACATGCCTTGACGACCTATTTAAATTCAGGTAAAGGAGAGGTCATCTTGAAGGTTGACATTAAAAATGCTTTTAATTCAGTCAATAGGGACACTTTGTTGGCAGAAACTAAAAAAGAAGTACCACAAATTTTTAGTTTTCTTTGGCAATGTTACAGACATCCGACTAAATTACTTTATAAGGAAAACCTTTTGGAATCAGCTGTTGGCTGTCAACAAGGCGATCCCCTCGGGCCAGCGATCTTCAGTTTAGCCATTAACCCAATCATTCGACAGTTAAATTCGAAATTTAATGTGTGGTATCTCGATGATGGAACCCTGGGAGGCGATGTAGACACGGTATTAGATGATCTACAGTTTTTAATAAATCAATTCCATTCCATAGGATTGGACCTCAACCTTTCGAAGTGTGAACTATTTATATCCGACAGTACTGACAGACAACTGACACTTTCAAAATTCAACGCAATAGCCCCAGATATCCAAATTGTGGAAAAAAGTTCTCTTCGTCTTCTTGGGTCTCCAATTTATGAGAATTCCTTTCCCGATTTTGTCGAGGAAAAAATACAAAATTTTAATGACATCTTGGACAGGATATACCAAATTAATATGCATTCGGCCATCACCTTAATTCGTTACTGTTGTTTTGGACCCAAATTAATGTATTTTCTTCGTTCTTCACATCTATGGCATCATCCTCACCTTTTGGAAAAAATGGACCAAATTATTCGTCAAACTCTGACAGGAATTTTAAATGTGGCTATGGACGACCGAGCTTGGGCACAAGCTACTCTTCCCATTCGTATGGGTGGTCTCGGCGTCCGCAAAATTACTAGTATCAGTCTACCGGCTTTTGTATCCTCGGTACACGGCACTGAGAAATTAATCAGGAATATCCTAGCTCCATCACTGGTTGATTTCAATGTGCCGTATTTCACCGAGGCTATAGATACCTGGAGACTCGCTTGCCCGAACCTAAATCCACCCGACAATCCATCATCTCAGAGGCGGTGGGATGAGCCGCTCTGTAAAGCAGTTCAGAGTGACCTTATTGCCACATCTGCTTCGGCTGCAGAGCGTGCGCGCCTGCTGGCTGTGGGTGAATGGGAGTCGGGTCTCTGGCTCCATGCACTTCCGTCATCGAACATAGGCACCTTGTTCGATGATACTACTTTCCGCCTCGCTGCTTCCCTTCGATTAGGTGCTCCCTGCTGTTCTGCTCATCGCTGTCACTGTGGCGAAGTTGTCAACAGCCTCGGTCACCACGGCCTTTCATGCGGCCGCAGCGCGGGTCGCATAGCACGGCACGCGAATATTAACGACATTATCCGACGAGCTCTTGTCACTGTCGGCGTTCCAGCTGTTTTAGAACCAAATGGCCTGGCACGCGACGATGGCAAAAGACCGGACGGTATGTCTTTATTTCCTTGGAAGATGGGTAGGCCTTTAGTGTGGGACGCAACTTGTGTCGATACTCTTGCGCCATCCCATCTTCCTAGCTCATCTTGTTGCGCTGGCGCTGCCGCTGCGGCTGCTGAGAACCTCAAGCGGCGGAAATATAATAACCTTGTTGGTAGTTATATTTTCGAGCCGTTTGGGGTTGAAACCTTGGGGTCGTGGGGTCCGAGTGCTCACAAATTATTTAAAGATCTGTCCAGACGCCTAGTTGACACTTCGCGTGACCCAAGGGCTGGCTTTTACCTTGGACAGAGGTTAAGCATTGCCATACAACGTGGCAATGCCGCCAGTCTTTTGGGCACATTGCCAGTGGACAGCGATGCGCACGAATTTCTGGATGCAATATTTTAGTTTATTTTTAGGTGTGTATATGTAGTTTAGGGTTTTTATTTAAATTAAAATTGTATTCTTTCTCATGTATTCTTCTGTACTTATAATAAATCTGTAGAGGTCAATTCTTTAAGTAATCTTCTCAATCATATTTTTCTGTTTCATAAATATAACACATATTTATCGCACACTCTCCGCGCTCAACGTTCTCTTGGATGCCAAACCTGATTGTGATATGTTTGCGGATGAATGGAAGAAGATCTTGTCTGTATGCCTGGAGTACTGTGAGATGAGTGTATGACTGTTAGATGTTTTTTATAATGTCTTCAAATAATGTAATTGGCCTTCGGCCGTGTTATTTTGAAGTAAAATAAATAAATAAATAAAAATAAATAAATAAATATCATATTATTTAATTTAATTCAAGATTTAAATTTTACCACCAATGTGAATGATAAATATGATTGAGTGTGACCAGTACTAAAAAGGATAGACAGGTACCTGGTTGATTTGATTGATTCGAAGAATGAAAAAAATCATAAAAATTTAATATAACGGAACGGTGGCGACTAAATACAGGCCAGTTTTTTTTTATTGACAAGTTATAAAAAAATTGTTTATAAAAAATAATTATGTATAATGCAGTCGAATTTCGTATAATGGGGCGTGCAACTGTCAAAGTGGCGCTACTAGCACACTTACCAATATCAAAGCAGTTTCTCTATGGAACAGTAATGAATTCCTAAATTAGAGACAGTTATTGAGAATTCTTCCGAAATTTTCCGATTAAAGAACATAATACATGTTCTTTAATCGGAAAATTGTACAGAAATCAACTGAAATCAATGAAATGAAAATAAAAAATATTACCACAGATGACCATAGATGATACAGATAACTATATAATATCTCACAATCTAACTAACACTGACAGTGACAAAGGTTCTTACGGTGGTGGCGCCATCTGCGATTAGCTTTCACTTTTCACAGACACTCGACCGTATAAACGAGATTAATGTGCTGGCAGCCCTGTTCTTGAAATCTTGACAATGTCAAGGAAACATTTAACTATGGAAAAAAGAAGACATGGCATATGCAAGATAAGAATTTACTGATGACTTGGCTTTGGCCTTACTTTTATTTTATAGAAGAATACACAAATATGACGAGGCTGAATGGTCTTTAGACCGATGCCTGCCTTTATAAAGGCGAACAAATAAAAAAAAAGACAATGTCAAGATTTCATTCCTAATGTCAAGTTGTAGAGATGCGTTGTACTAGGTAAATTTGGGATTAGGTGCACGCCGTGCACCTATTCTTAGTATGTATTTAAAAATACGTGATCCAGATACCTGTTCCACCTAGTCCACCTGGTATCAATTATTACTTATCGAATGTGGTCATGGTGCACGTACTTAGTCCAAGTCAAGTTTTCATTGTGGCTACTAATTTTGCAGGAAACTGCTAAACAACAAATGAACACGGTATTTTGATTAAATTTTACGATGACTATCTTTAAGCTTCACGGACTCACCTCGTTGCCACTTCTCCTGTACTTGATATTTCTATTGAACTTAGTGTGTTAGCACCAGCAATCAGTGATAAGACTAGGTAGGTACCTAGTAATTGGACTTTATACTCGAGATTAGTCAGTAATCAGTCGATCCGGGAATACTCGATCTGAATGAGTACCAACTAGTCTCGACAATACTGTATATAGATACTTCGTAATACTTAGTCTTGTCGAGACTAGTTGGTACTCATTCGGATCGAGTATTCTCGGATCGAATGATTACAGACTAGTCTCGAGTATTGAAAGATAAAGATAGGAAGACTACGGAATAACGTTGTTATAAAAGGACAGAATATATATTGCACAACACGGGTGCGCGTCGTGTTACCTTTATGTACTTTGAATTAGGGTTTAAATTCAAGTGACTGACAAACGAATGATTTTGACAAACATGAATGAGCGGTAAAGCAGATTTATAACGTGTTGAGTAAATAGAATGCAATTACGCGTTAGTAGTATGAGGCCTAAGAGCAGTTGGATTTCGCAATACTTCGTGATACTAGGTATTGTCAAAGTGAGAATAGGTGCCGCCTAGTATCGAAATTTACCTATTCTTCGGATCTGTTCTAGCAGTGATGTGAACTTAGCTATTTTATAGCTAGATCTAGCTATTTTTGCACCCCTGTCGCCTACAATTTCGAAAAAATTGTAGCTAAACGATTTAGCTACTTTTTTTTTAGCAAATTATTAACATAGCGACTTTATCAACACACTATTTTTGATGCTTGTGTGTGTGATTTTCAGTTTTAGTTTTTTGTCTGTGGAAGCAATTTTTAGAGTCGTAATCTCGTCAGCATTTTGAGTCATATTGTAAAAGCAAGACAATACTTAGGGCGTGCACTTACTACATTTGGTTAAGTGGACATCACAGGAAAAGGTGAAATTTTGGGTGGAGGTCAGACACTTTAAAAATGCATGTGGTGATAATACATCTATACTAATATTATAAAGCGGAAAAGTTTGTTTGTTTGTTTGTTTGCTTGAACGCGCTAATCTTCGAAAGTACTGGGTGGATTTCAAAAATTCTTTCTGATTATGATATGCAGTTTCATGCGGAAGGCTATAGGCTATCTAGCATTACGCTACTCCTCTCGGTTTTCCTACAATAAAGGTATTGGTGAAGTAAGTCGGAAGAAAAGATGCCGCTAAATTACTTTAATCGCGTGAGCTGGCGAAATGCTGAGTTATACGTAAAGATCATGTACTACAAAAATGTAGGGTTTATGTAGATCTAAAAAAAAAGTCCGCGGTACTGCATATCTAACTTTTATAAATAATCCACAATAAGGCAAATTATGTTAAGAAAATAATTAAAAAATAAGGAATGTCTTTGTAGTATTATTATTATGCGGCCATATTAATATTTGCGTTTGAAAGTAATTTCATCATCAAGACAATTTTATGAAGATTATCTTTGCCTTTTACAGTATTTGGACTTATAGTTTAGGAGAAAATATAAAATTATTCAACAACGCTATTCACCGAAACGGCCGCGGCGGACCGGGGATGCACGACGCGACGCGTTGAGCAAGACTCGCGTACTCTACCACTCCGCGATAGATACCGCACTGATAGTGAACCTTATCTTGGTTTCATTTCGACTTCTTGGCTAAGAGACTTCCTATGTAAAATTGTTTCAGCTTCTTTTACGTCAGATGTGTATTTTTGTATCTATACATTTGAATATTTATATTTTACTTTCTATTTAGTTGAATAAGTAATTTTGATACCTAGGCTGTTGTTTTGTTCATCCCATTTTTTATGTCATCGTTCAGTTTAAAGGTATGTTGTAATGAGATACCGCGGCCCCGGAAGGCAAGGGCAGCTGAAGTAACTGGGTGGGCTTTTAGTCAGTAGAAGTCTAACACTCCTTCTCGCTCCACTTAGAGCGAGAGAAGTCATTCGATGATTTTCCCACCCGAAAAAACGGGTCAGACATTCAACGTTGGCATAGTTTAAAAGCGATGTTGTTAGGATTCCTTAGCCGAATAGCAAAAAAACGGAACCCTTATACTATTCGTCATGTCTATCTGGCCGTCTTTCCGTATGTCACAGTCATTTTATTCCGAAACTATTAAGACTACAGAGTTCAAACTTGATATATAGATGTATTCTGCAAACCGCTTTCCGATTTTATGCGAAAATAATGTAAAAAAAAAAACATCAAGGGAGCCTCCCCTTGATGTTTTTTTTTTATACCCATACATGGAACTAAAACTAAAAAATTTTTTTTACATCAAGCCTGTATGCCTATGCGGGTGTCTACAAATAGACCTTTAAAAATAATACTGAGGTTCATGTAATCATTTTTGTCTAAGTCAATCGTTTGAAAGATATATTTGGGGACACATTTTACTACTTTGGAAGTGCCAAAGTAGTAAAATGTGTCTCTAACTTTTAAAATAATAAAGTGTAAAATATAAAAAATATGCTGTAGATTCTAATGACAACTTTTAACTAATTGATTCGAACGAGACACAGTTTTTGAGATTTCATTTTCACATTTGCAAAATCCGCAAATAAAACTTTGTCATACATAAACATTATGATAACAGCATTTTTTTACGTTAATCTATGCTAGCAAGCATAGCTACGGAATTCTTCATGGGCGAGTCAGTCGAAAGATATACGCTTCCAAAGTGGTAAAATATATTTCACCCCCCACCCCCTCCTACTTTTATAATAATGGAGTCAAAAACCAAAACAAAATATATGCTGTAGATCTTAATAAAAATTTCAATTAAAATTGGTTTGAACGAGATGGGTCAGCAGTTTAAAAATACTCTAAATGTATTCTTGACAATATTATTAAATTAAACTATATTTACTTCGCGATTAGAGAAACGCGAATTAGATTAACGCATAAAATTACACATTAATAATAGTAGTAGGTTTATACGCGGGTGAAACCGCGGGGCACAGCTAGTATAGGGATATAAGTGAACTGGCTATATCTTGCCTTTCGCTTCCACACTCAAATGCAGAGGTTGAGAGGTTATTCTCTCAAATGAATCTAGTTAAAAATAAGCAGAGAAACCGAATGAGTCTGATAACTCTAAATTCTATTTTATGTATAAGAGACTCGCTCAGGAAAAAAGGCAAATGTTGCTTCAACTGTACCTTACCTTTAACAGTTCTCCAACAAATGGGAACCATGGAGAAATACACAAAATCCCTGGATTCTCAGGATGTACAACCATCTACATCATCTTCCCTAAATTAAGTTATATTAATAATGTTTTACCATAAGTATGTACCTGTAAATATATTACGAAAGTAAAGATATCCATTACACACATTAGCTTTAATGTAGAAAAACGATTTTAACGATTATTTTAACTATATATTATTATTATTATTTTTTTTTTTTTTTAACTGTAGCAACTTCTAGCTACTTTTTTGGGTAAGATAATGTGAGAATCTGGCAACTTTTTGCAAAAGATCTAGCTACAGAGGTGATTGTATATGAATGTACTCTGTGTTGTATAGTTGGCAACCCTGTGTTGGCAACCTGTGTTCTAGTGAATACTGGTGAATACGACTCATCCATCGCTATCAAGTTGACGTTCCTAATGTTTTTATTTTAAAATATAAATAATACGACTGTGCATCACGACCAGAATAATTATAATAATTCTGTTAAAGCAAAAGTAACACTTCTATGGTTAAAATTGATTAAGAAGATAAAAAATACTTTAGATACGTCATAAAATTACATACATGAAGAGTGGAGACATTAGTAGTGAGATTAGTGGCTCTTTTAAAAGGTCTGCCCGGCTGTTAATTGGATTCAGCCAGTTAATTTGACTTGGAAGTATATTCTTTACTGAATAAAAATGGATAAACTTTTGATGTGTCGGATTTGTTTAGTGGAGAATGTTCGTATGTTTGTGGTTTCAAACAAGAGTTTGCAGGACTTCTATGAGATATTAACCAATATTCCTGTGAGTAAATAATTAAAGATGACTTATTAATAATTAAGTAATTAATAATAATTTGTAACTGCAGAGGCAAACCCACCATTGTCTCGGAATATGGTTTTAGTACCCAAGCTATGTCATTATGGACCCCTTTAGTTCACCAGGAAAAGGAGAAACGGTAGTAGAGCAAGAATTTAAAATGAAATGTCTGTGTATCTATATCTCCAGAAATACTTGATGGAATTGTAATTTTTTGGTTCTATAGTTAGCTATTAATGCTTATTAGTTACATGCCACCGCCATCATTACATGGTGGACATCCCACCCATACGCACAAAATGTTTTGGGAATACTTTCATTGTGCATATGGCTAAGAAGTGGAATTCCCTGCCGGGGTCTGTGTTTCTTGATAGTTATAACCTGGGAGTCTTTGAAGTCAAGAGTGAATAGGTTACTTCTAGGTAAGCGTGCTTCATCTTCGACCACATCATCGCTTAAGATCAGGTGAGATTATTGTCAAACACAAGCCTATCAAAAGCTATTAGTCTTAAAAGCCTTTTAGTTCTATAGTTAACTATAATTCATTTTGGAAACTGGAACACTTACTATCAGTTGTGAATTGGGTCAAAAGTGGTCTCAATTGTAAATATTAAAAAAAAAACTCCAGATGCAGATATTTGAACACAGGCAAAGCCGCAGGCAGTAGCCTGTCAAATAATAATTTTATCTCTCTGATATAATGTATTACACTAAAAGACAATTTCTTTGTTCTTTTATATGTCAGCTTAATCTCTAAATCAGTCATTATGCCTTTTTCTGAGTGAAAAAATCAAATAACTTCTCCTGCTTTGGGTTGAGTGGAAGGGAGTGTTGTGACTTCTACTGACAAAAACCCATGCTGTTTTTTCAATTACCCTTTTGGTCCGGGGCTGTAAATCTTCCTCGAACATTTCCTCAACCCCAGCTGTTCAATAATAATAATAATATTCTACAACTTTCACACAATGCCATCTAGTCCCAAACTAAGCAGAGCTTACTAGACAAGTGATAAACATACATATATATTTATAAATACATACATATCTATATATATAAAAGAAAGTCGTGTTAGTTACGCCACTTATAACTCAAGAACGGCAGAACAGATTTGGGTGAAAATTGGTATGGAGGTAGCTTAGAGCCAGGAGACGGACATAGGATTTATCCCGGAATTCCCACGGGATAGGGATTTAAGCGGGAAAAACATCCCACGCAAACGAAAAAGAAATGGAGAGTAGGGTAGGGGTAGGGTTGGTGTAGGGTAGGGGTAGTGTAGGGGTAGGGGTGGGGTAGGGGTAGGGTAGGGGTAGGGTAGGGGTAGGGTAGGGTAGGGGTAGGGTAGGGTTAGGGTAGGGGTAGGGTAGGTTAGGGGTAGGGTAGGGTTGGGGTATGGTAGGGGTAGGGTGGGGTAGGGTAGGGGTAGGGTAGGGTAGGGGTAGGGTAGGGTAGGGGTAGGGTAGGGTTAGGGTAGGGGTAGGTTAGGGTAGGGTAGGGTTAGGGTAGTGGTAGGGTAGGGGTAGGGTATCGGTTGGGTAGGGGTAGGATACCACGCGAACGAAGTCGTGGCGGGTCAGCTAGTTATAGATAAATTACACCCAGACAAAGAACAAATGATCATGCTCATCACACAAACATTGTCCTAGGTGGGAATCGAACCCACGACCTTGCACATAGCAATCAGGGCCACTGACCACTATACCAACGAGCCTGTCAGTATACCTAGCCTTTTTCCAACTTTCTTGTGTAAGACTTCCAGCCTTACTGGATGTTGATGAATACCAGTATTTAACCTTCTGCAACCCAGTATCTGGGTGACTTTCCAGACTTCTAACTACCGCTAAACATTATGAAAGATTTACTCATGATAATTGGGGCCAATGGCATAAGTTTCTTTTTTCTCTTTATTTTAATTTGGGGACTTTTATACAAATTTACATATCAGTCCCATTGGACCGTATACAGTAAATCGCAACAAAACAAATTTAATTCAACTATAAGCACCTTTGGAGTTAGGTGTCGGTAAAATATGGTGGAACATCCCAACATCATACCTATTTGTCTCGAGCTCTTTTAACATTTCTTTTCTTGCAGACTCAAATCTGACACATTTCGACAATAGATGTATTACCTATCTTAGGCATGAAATCATCTTCTCATATTAAGATAGTCATTAGCACAGAAGATTTCATATTTTTACCCGACTGCGCCAGAAGGAGGGTTATGTTTTTCGAGAGTATGTATGTATGTATAATTTAATTTAATAATTTATTGATAAATAAAAATGTTGGTACAACTCGTCTATCTTAATCTAAAACAAAGTACATAGATACACATTAAAGTTTCTAAAGATAGAGTGAAACGTCGATGTCCGCGCTAGTTGGAACTGTGTGACAGACATCGACGCCTTCCCCCTGCACTATTAGTTACAGATTATTCCATATGACAATTTTAGTGATTAAAGATTATACAAATAGCAATACAAAGTCTACATCTACATTTTACTATATAAAATGGAATAATTTAAATAATTAATTAATATTAATAATTCTATTGAACATAAATTAAATTAAAAAGTAATGGCAACATTAATTCTTGAAATATAAAATTAAATTTAAGAGCATGCAAGAAAATACGAAAGTGTGGGTGTTCGAAAGTGTGTATGGGAGAGTATTAGTGTGAGTGTAGTGTGTGTTTGAGTATAGTGTGTGTATGCGTTAGATATACGCTTTTTCATGACTATCGGGCGAACAGTCTTTCAGTATCGTCGTAGGAAAGACTCATTAAGTATTCTCTTACAACCATCTTGCATTTGCGCTTTGTTAGTGGATATATGTTACACTTCTTGTTAACGACGTTATATAGGCGGCCGCTCAAACTTGAATAGCCACGGCTTGCTAGAGCAGTCTTGGTTAAAAACGAAGGGCACACCAAATCTTTCCGTCGTTTATTTATTGTCAGGTTACTATCATAAATAAGACTAGAATGCTTACGGAGGATTATTTGGAGAACACAGAGTTGCCGGCATGTAAGTACAGACGAGTCCTTGTATAACTGAGCTGTAGGGTAACGGTACGGATTCTGAAGCATCACCTTCAGAACAGTCCTCTGTGCCCTCTCAAGTCGAAGCATCCGTGTCTTAAAAGTGCCGCCCCAAACTGAAATGCAGTAAGTTAGGAGCGACTGAGCCAAAGCAAAATAAATAGTTTTGAGCAATGGAAAAGCAATCACATGTCTTAATCTCTTCATCGGAAACATTATTTTACGAACACGGGATACTATTGAGTCTATATGTTTACTCCAACTCAGTGTGCAATCCATGTAAACTCCTAGGTACTTCACGCAAGTTGTTCTGTGAATAGAAGGACAATTACAGGTATCTCGCAAGGGATGAGAGCAGCTAGGTACCTTTATATCTGAGATGTTAGGCTGCGTAGTAGTATTAGCTGAAAATGCAATAAAGTTTGTTTTGGAAACATTTCATGTTAAAAGATTACAGGAGAGCCAATTCATAACGGTATTCAATGCATTTACTGCCGAGCGGTGCACAGAGGCCCTGGTATCACCACTAACAATGAGAGCAGTATCGTCTGCATAAACTAAGATTTTACAGTTTGGTATATTGAGTTGGCAGAGTTGGTTTATATAGACCAGAAAGAGAGTGGGCCCCAGTACACTACCCTGTGGCACTCCGAAGGATAGGTTCTCATCATCACTTATGTAATTTTCCAGCTTTACTCGCTGGCTACGACCAGTAAGATAATCACAGAAAATGCTTAGAGCGGTATCTCGTATTCCAAGTGCCTCCAAAGCTTGCAAAAGGATGGAGGTGGAGACAGTGTCGAAAGCCTTGGCCAAATCCAAGATTATACCCAGTCTTAGTCCTAGTATCAAGGTTCTTGATGACATGATTTGTGAGATCAAGAACGGCGTCCTCTGTAGATTTACCTTTCCTGAAACCATATTGGTTTGAAGCAATTGCATTATTGGACTCTAAATAATTTAGTAGTCTTTTATTTAGAATTTTGTCCAAGACTTTGGACAAGGACGTAAGAACCGATATGGGCCTATAGTTTTCGACACGGTCCCCATCCCCACCCTTGAATACGGGCGAAACTAATGCCTTTTTAAAGACGTTAGGAAAGGTACCCGTTGATAAGCATAGATTGCACACATGAGTAATAGGAGGAACGAGAACATGCTTAGCAGCTTTAATAACAGAGGCTGGTATACCGTCAAATTAGTGTTGCCCAAACGAGAGTCTCGCAAGAGTCTTGCAATTAGCGATTATACTATTGCTATTTATTAAACGGTAGTTGAGATCTCAGAACAATGTAACAGACTCTTGCGAGACTCTCGTTTGGGCAACACTACGTCAAATCCAACCGCGCAGTTATACTTTAGATCCATAATTATAGAGTTTACCTCAGCAAAATCCGTTTCAAGCAACACCAATGAATTGCCCTGCGGGTTAATAGAATCATAGCAGAAGACTGAATCTTCATTAAGATGAGACTGCTGTACCTTACGAGCAAGATTACCTCCAACATTAGCAAAATAATTGTTGATAAAGTTAACAGAGGTGGCAGGGTCTCTACAGCTATTGAGGAGATCGCTTGATTTACTTATTGCTGTCGAATTTTTATAAGTGATAGACTTTATGATATCCCAAGTGGCTTTAGGATTTCCGCTAGCCTTTTGCAGCTCGTTCTGCTCATATTGGCACTTGATCCTCTTAAGCAAGTTATTGCAATAATTGCGATATCTAGAATAAGTTAGTTTGGCCAAATGATTCTCAGGATCTTGCATTGATTTCAGATGTAGTTTATCACGATTGCGTATGCATCTCAACAGTCCAGGTGTAATCCATGGTTTAATATTTTTTTTTCTGTGCGGAACTTTATTTAATGTGCTGTGTGTATTTATAGACTCACATAAGATAGAAATAAGTAACTCCGCGCTATGATTGGATCTGTGCTATCAAAAATGCTAGAATAGTCTATGGTTTCTAGGTGACTAATGAGGCCCGGAAAATTAATTTGCCGATGCATACTTTAGGTTTCTTAACAAAAGAAACAGATTCCAGACAAAAAAACACAGGTGCATGGTCAGTGATGAAAGAGTCTAGAACCAGCACAGTCGAATATTTGTTGGACCTAAGGAAGACGTGATCCAGACAGTTATTGACACAAGTCGGGAAGAGGTGAGCCGGCAGAAACCCATGGAATGCTAAAAGATTTAAGTAGTCTTCAGAGTTGGGATCGTTATTGTCTGGACAAATATTAATATTTAAGTCACCTATCACAGCTACTGTTTTCGTGGATGAAAGGGTAGCCAGATTATTATTTAAGGAGCTTAAGAAATTTTCAATATTTTTAATTGACGGAGATCGATATATTGCCACAATTGCAACGTCTGGATCTAAGTTTAGTATAAGGCAGTTTGCATCCTGAAATATCGGTTCAGTAATCTTATAATTTAAATCAGAACGAATGTAGATTAAAACACCGTCATTTTGGTTACTAAACGTTGATTTTGCCGAGGCAAACCCATCCAAAGTAGGAATATCCACAGCCTTACTCAACCAGCACTCCGAGAGGATAACAACGTCACACTCAACATCCATTGACTTTATGAGGACATTCAGACCATCAAAATTCCGGTTCACACTACGAATGTTTAAATGCAAAATGTTTAGGGTTTGCTTAGAGGTTTGCAGGAACTGTAAGCATTGGTGTGGTGAGCAAACGAAAGAACGGGAAACATTAAGCCTGCGCCGAGGAAAATAACTCAAAACGGTCTTCACTATTAAAGGAATATAACCTATAATAGTACGTTAATTACCATACAAAAATATGTAATGAACACTAGAATAAATGTGTTAGCGTATATATTTGGCCAAATTTAAAAATATTTTATAGTTTATTAAACAAAAATACATAAAGTTGGACAAAAATCCTTACAAAACATGCTCGTGCATCGCTGAATTTTGATAGTAAACTGTTGAATTTTTTCATGAACTTCAATTCATATTATTCTCTAATTATCATACTACAATTTACGTTATTAACATTTCCAATATGTCGCTTGGTTGTTTTAATTTTTTCTTCTAATTTGCGCGCTATTTTGAAGCATACGCAACGTACACCCTACACCGGTCGAAAATTCAGTCGTCCACGGGAGCTCAAAGTGGGGTCACGTCTCATCGTGGAGCGTTTCGCCGGTAACTATAATTCGCGATCTATTGTGTACGTATGTATTGCAGCAATCCGTTGAATAACATAAGTCATATTTTTTGTTTTTTTGAGTACGATTTATTATGCATACCCAACAATTACTTACTTTTTATTGTTCAATATATATTTCTATATTTTTTTTTCAATATTTGTTTTATTATGGAAAAATGGAAAAAAAAATATTATTAGAAGAAAGTTGGCGCAAATTTTCGAAAAAAAAAGCCATTCTCATAAAAAGTACGTATTTCTATTTTGTGATGTTATTATTGCTTGCTTACTGAGAACCTTCTCCATTTTTTGAAGTCCGTTAGACTTCAAAAAATGGAGAAGGTTCTCAGTTCGTCTTAAACTTTTTTTTATGTATGTTACCTCATAACTCGAAGACGGCTGGACCGATTTGGATTTCTTTTTTCCTTTGAAAGGGTATACTTTCTGGTTGGTTTCATTGTTATGAAATCAGGATCTGATGATGGGACCCTGGAGAAAGCGAGGGAACTCTTTAAATATTATAGGCACACCTATAGCGTTTTGGGTATTTCTAATAGTAGCTTGTGCAGTTTCTCCCGAAAAGCACCATTTGAGGAAGTGAAAGTGATGATGAAGACCACAGATGGCCACCGAAACTACACAATAATAAGTATTTCGTGGATTGCGATTCGATTACTTGGATATGCACTTTATACTCGTCACAATGCATATGGTGATGTAGAGCTGATGGTGAAGTACCAGGAGTTCTCCTCCTCTCTCTCTCCTCAAAAGTTAACGGCTATGCATCGGGAAAAGCAATATTTTGTACAAGGTGATAAGTAGTTCACATTTTGGATTTTGTAACTAGATAAATTACAAACCGACCGACTAAAAAGCGTAAAAAAACTTTTTAGCAAAAAATAAAACCGACTTCCATATCAAAACACTACAAAGCCAAAAATAACTTAAATTTCGGAAGGCAGTGTCAAAAAAAATTAAAATACAAAACCAATAACACCGACTACCCAGAGTTTTTAATAATCATTAATTTATTTTAAAATCCAAGATGGCGGATGCAAGATTTTCTCAAACATTCGATATGGGTATCGTGTGATGGGTTTTTGAGGGTGGTGATTGCAAATCTGGTATTCATTTTAAAATCCAAGATGGCGGATGCAACATTTTCTCAAACATTCGATATGGGTATCGTATAATGGGTTTTTGAGGGTGGTGATTGCAAATCTGGCATTTATTTTAAAATCCAAGATGGCGGATGCAACATTTTCTCAAACATTCGATATGGGTATCGTGTAATGGGTTTTTGGGGGTGGTGATTGCAAATCTGGCATTCATTTTTAAATCCAAGATGGCGGATGCAACTTTTTTTCAAACATTCGATATGGGTATCGTGTAATGGGTTTTTGGGGATGGTGATTGCAAATCTGGCATTTATTTTTAAATTTAAGATGGCGGATGCAACTTTTTCTCACACATTTGATATGGGTACCGTATAATAGGTTTTTGGGGGTGGTGATTGCAAATCTGGCATTCATTTTAAAATCCAAGATGGCGGATGCAACTTTTTCTCAAATATTCGATATGGGTATCGTGTAATGGGTTTTTGGGGGCGGTGATTGCAAATCTGGCATTCCTTTTTTAAATCCAAGATGGCGGATGCAACTTTTTCTCAAACATTTTATATGGGTATCGTGTAATGGGTTTTTGGGGGTGGTGATTGCAAATCTGGCTTTCATTTTGAAATCCAATTTAAAACACACACGATATGCAACTTTTTCTCCGACATTCAATATGGATATCGTGTGTCTCTACTAAGTTAAATACACTGATAACCTGCAAGGGTGTATTGCTAAGTATAATTAACAAAGTAACGTAAGGGCTAAAATTATCGCTAAATGATGAAAATGATTGTACCCGTTTGTTGTTCGAAATACACTAAGCTCGCGGCGAACTTAGTGCGACCGCATTATATCGCTTGCTCAGCAAACGTGGTCGATTGCAAAATATTGCATCAAACATCGTGTAATAGGTTTTTGGGCGTATCGATTGCAATCCTGACATTCATTATAGAATTTAAGACGAAAGTTCATTGGCTACTTTGTTAGCTTACAATTTACACTCGGTTATTGATAATTTAACTGATCGTAGGTTAAGTGACTATTCAGTATTATCTAGGGTATCTAATAATACTGAAATTAATTGTTTAAACCCTTAGATGTGACAAAGGAGAGGTATAATAACACCATTTTACTATATCATCAGAATATAAATCGTTTCTCCGGCAAAATATTAGATGAGGAAATGGCAATAGATAAATATGATATAGATATCTTATGTTTTTGTGAAACCTGGCTAAAACCAGATAGAATGTTGTTTAAAATTAATATTTTTTCAGTTACTAGTGCATACAACAGGTCCTCAGTAGGAGGTGGTACTTTAATATTATGTAGTAATTCTCTTAGATATAAGGAACAAAAATATATCACCGCTTGCTCTGTTGATTGCTTGTGTGAGGTAGCATGTACAGAAGTTGAAGGCCAAACTTTCTTATATGTTTATAGACCACCAGCATCAAACTTGTCATCATTCTTAATGATAATGGGAGAAATTTTAAGTGCCTAAGCTTATAAGAGATAATAAATTAGTTTTCGTTTGTGGTCACCAAAATATTGATTTGTTAGTAAATTCACCTGAACACTGCAAGCTTACTTCATTGTTTGGTTCATTTAACTTAAAATGCACATTCAAGGAAGCAACAAGAAGCAACAAGAATAACAGCAACATCAGCTCAATGCATAGATAATATTTATACTAATTGTGCCATAAAATACTCGTCTCAAATTAGTGGAGTTAGGTCTGACCATACAGGTCATCTAGTAGCCTTTGAGTTGGTTAAAAAGCGGCAATTAAATAAGACTATTAAGTTTAGGCCACTAACTAAAATTAAATTAATGTTTTTAATGATAACATGTTAAGTACCTAATCTTTCAATGGCCTATAATGACTCCCATGACCCCAATGAAAATTAAAGGATATTATTTTCTTCACTATGCTACGAATTTAGTAAGGCATGTCCAGTTAAAAAATTTCAAATGAGTAATAAATCTAAATTTAATGAATGGGCCACTGCTGGAATAAGAATAAGCAGAGACAATTTATCCAACTTATACCATAAAAAATCATTGACTTCCGATGAAGCCTTCCATAATTATTTAAGAAACTACTCAAAGATATTTAAAAGAGTATGCGCCTAAGCTAAATCTAAATCAGTAAGTAATAAAATTAGCATTTCTAACAATAAAATAAAAACTGTTGAAGGTGATAAACAAAGAAACTGAAAACACAAACCAACAGGGTTAGAATGATTTGACTTTAAACATCGATGATCAGGTCATCTCAGATAAGTCAAAAGTGGCTGAGAAGTTGGAAAATTACTTTACCAATATTCCAGTAGAGGTTACTCAATCTCTACATTCTTCGCCATCATTAGTAGAATCTTATTCCACCAAGCCCGTTCCATCATCGGACTACAAGACAAACGACGAAGCGCCGTTGTTACATGGTGGACATCCCCCCCATACGCACAAAACGTTTTGGGAATACCTTCATTGTGCGTACGGCTAAGGAGTGGAATTCCCTGCCGTTGTCTGTTTCCCGATAGCTATAACCTAGGAGTCTTTAAGACAAGAGTGAATAGGTTACTTTTAGGTAAGCGTGCTCCATCTTTGACCACATCATCACTTACCATCAGGTGAGATGGTGGTCAAACGCGAACCAATTTTTAATAAAAAAAAGAAAAAGAAAACTTAAATAAGGATATACCAACATTTTCATTTAAGCCCATTTCTATTGATTTAATTAAAAAACATTCCAAAGTCTTAACATACCAAACACTGATGACTTATGGGGTGTATCTGTTAGGGTTCTTGGTAATGTTATTGACTCAATTGCTGCTATCCTAACAGGCATATTTAATCAATGTATAGACAGCGCTACTTTTCCCGATTTAATGAAACATAGTAAAGTAGTACTAATTTTTAAGTCAGGTTGTAAGAGTGATCCCTCTAACTATAGACCGATATATGTGCTTCCAGCATTAAGCAAAATATACGAAAAAATCATGCTGGACCTGATGCTGTCACTTTTTAACTCAAATGGGATTCTGAATAGTCGGCAGTTTGGTTTCACGAAAGGTAGGTCAACAACAGACGCAGGAGTAGCGCTCACCCGTCACATTCTGGAATCTTGGGAGAAATCTCAGGATGCAATTGGCATATTTTGTGACCTCTCCAAAGCTTTTGATTGCGTTGACCACAAAACACTGATCTGTAAATTTCACCATTACGGAATTCGTGGATTCGTGTTCTGCTGACCTTGTTCTTTCCTATTTATCAAACAGGCAACAAAAAGTTATTGTTAATGGAGCGACATCTGCAGGATCCCTAGCCAAGATGAGCGTTCCGCAAGGTTCAATTCTTGGCCCTTTCCTTTTTCTAGTGTATATCAATGACCTACCTTACATGATGACCAACTTATTAGATATAATTCTATTCGCTGAAGACACTTCTCTCATTTTTAAAATAGATAGAAAAGATGCGGTTGCGGACGCGGGATCATATTAGGACTCTTTCTAGTAGATTAAGCTCAGCTGCAGTAAGAAAAATTAGGCAATTAACTGATGTAGCGACAGCTCGGTTATTTTATTTTGCTTATTTCCACAGTATCATGTCTTACGTCAAACGTGTTCTTATCAAAAAAGCGTATTATAAGATTCGGGACTACGTTGAAGACATGACTGCTAGGCGATGATACCTTCGTTCTACACATGTGGCTTCCCTGGCTTATTGTAATTGCATTATCGACTAGTATATTAACAACTCCACTTTCGTGAGTGTGTCTTTTTATTTTATTTTTTCCCTACGATAATCAGATGACAGATTTTCTTTTTGTTTCATTTTTATTATTAATTTATACTTCTTAAGTTTATTTTTATCCATACTAATATTATAAATGCGAAAGTAACTCTGTCTATCTGTATGTTACCTTTTCACGCCTAAACCGCTAGTCCGATTTAGATGAAATTTGGCATGGGAATAGTTTAGGACCCTGGAAAGGACATAGGATAGTTTTTATCTCGGAATTCCCACGAGATCGAGAATTACGCAGGAAAAACCTCCAACGCGAGCGCAGTCGCGGGCAATATTATACTAGCTTAGTATAATATAAAGCTTTTTTGTGAATGGGAGAACACTGTAGACTCTTAGATTTTTCACAATTTTTTAATTGTAATTACGTTGTGCTGTATTAATTGGTCTATGCTGTCCTCTCATACCTAATTAACCTGTATTATAGATACATTGTAAGAATGATATTTTAAAAGAGTAACTGTGGAGTTTCTTGCCGGTTCTTCTCCATAGAAAACGACCAATTTCGAACCGTGCCCTGCGCCAAACTGCTGACGTTTTATAAGTGCTCATGTAGGCCTATCTATCTATACTTATAATAAATCTGTAGAGAGGTCAATTCTGTACATTAAATATATTTACAAAATAACTATCAGGGGGTGATTAGGGATCGGTACTGATGCCAAAAATGCAATCAGTAAAATTTTTGTCTGTCTGTCTGTATAACCGTTATAGAAACAAAAACTACTCGACGGATTTTAACGAAACTTGGAACAATTATTTTTCATACTCCTGAGCTGGTTATAGTATACTTTTCATCACGCTACAATCAATAGGAGCAGAGCAGTGAAGGGAAATGTTGGGAAAACGGGAGAAGTTACTCCATTTTTTAAACTTCCGTCGCGAGTGCAACCTTAATAGTTAAAGCTACACAGAAATCATTTATGACGGAAATGTTCTCCTTAAAATTATATAAAAAATATCCCACGGCAGCATATATCTATCTTTTATGGTTGACTCACAATAACACGTGTAACTCCCGATAGCTTAGCAGTTCGAAGCTTTCTGATTATTATTCTGCTCCGAAATTTAAAACCACCACAACTTTGCAATGGAACTCGGCTAAAAGTAACCCAGTTGCAACAAAATATAATCGAGGCTCAAATTTTAACAGGTTGCGGTGCAGGAGAATCCGTCTTTATTCCCAGAATTCCCATAATACCAAATTATTTTCCATTCCAATTTAAAAGAACGCATTTCCCAGTATCGGTGTGTTATGCAATGACAATTAATAAGGCTCAAGGGTAGACTTTTCGTGTTGCTGGAGTAGATCTCGGTGTCAGTTGTTTCTCGCATGGTCAGTTGTACGTCGCTCTTTCCCGGGTTAGCAGTTCTAGAAATCTTTATGTTCACGTGCCGGACGGGTCAACATTCAACATAGAGTACCCGGAAGCTTTGCGCTGAAGTATTTTCGTTCTATAGGTACTTAAGCCTCATGTGAACGTGACCTAAACAATATTACCGATGCATTAACTTAATAACACACAAGGAGTTACACGCTGACGGAGTCGCGGGCACAGCTATTAACAATAATATTGTGCGGTTCGGTATTGCGATATTTTTCACACAACAGTAACAGTATTATAGATTGACATATTATGTTTCCCTACTAAATTACGAAAGTTAATCTGTCTGTTACATCAAAATCACTGAACCGTGAGGAAGGACATAGGCTACTTTTTTTTTTACGAAAAACGACGGAAACGTGGACGAAGTCGCGGGCAACAGCTACCTATACTAATAATATAAGGCTGAAGAGTTTGTTTGTTTGTTTGAACGCGATAATCTCAGGAACTACTGGTTCGAATTGAAAAATTATTTTTTAAGTAAATAGTCAATTTATAGAGAAAGGCTATAGGCTATATATCATTACGCTAAGGCCAATAGGAGCGGAGCGCCAGTGAAGAATGCTTCAAAATCGGGGTTAAATTTAACGTTAGCCCAAAGTAACTATTCCACGCGGACGAAGTCGCGGGCAAAAGCTAGTGTGAAATAAAACATTTTGAGTTTGAATTCATTTTTTTCCTAAAATTCAAATGCGAGCCTATTATCAATAAAAAAATCACAAGAAACAGTAGTAGGTATCTCTACTACTATTTTTTAAGAGATAACATAGAGCAACCATGCCAGTAGCGTGCAACCAGCGCACCACGCACCATGAGACCATAAGTCTAGTTTAAGCATATACTAATGGGAACCCGTGTGAAATTAGTACTTCCCACAATATGATTATAAATTAAAGCCTGTCTGAATTCTGATGGATAACCTATATTATTGTATAGTTGTAAGATATGTTTCCAGTTCTAAGATATGCTTAATTATATTGAAAACTTTGGTCATTACAAGATATTTTTTAAATTGTAGATCCACTTCTGAATAAAAAAATGAAACGCCTCTTTTCAAGACGGGTTGGCGAGTGTACATTAAATAATACCAGTCCAAGTTTCCTAACAATGTTTTTCGTCACCACTGTCAGTGATCTATAAGATAAACTTAGAAAATACATCCTACTAATATTATAAATGCGAAAGTTTGTGAGGATGTATGTATATTTGTTAATTGCTCTTTCGCACAAAAGCTACTGAACGGAACTCAATGAATTTATTAAGTAGAACGAACTGTATTTACGCGGGAAAAACCTCCCACACCAATGAAGTCACGAGCAAAAGCTAGTAAGTAATAAATTTGAAGAGTCACATTGGTACTTGCCTAAATTTGAACCCACGAACTACCTACGTCATTTAAATCTAAAAGTCAATTGTCTGAAATTAAGTATTTCAAATGGCGGGAGACTTTGTTAAACATAAAAAACACAGTGATACGACGTCAGTGTGGAGCTATTTTTTAGTTGCGAAGGATAGGAATAGTGCCAAATGTAACCGATGCTCAGCCATTCTCAAGACTTTGGATGGATCGACTAAGGGATTACATACACATTTGTCATCAAAACATAACATCAAGCTTATATCAGCTTCAACAAGTCTAGATTCTGATAATCGGAACACAGCACCGCCGCCAGCCAAGTGAAAGTTAAATGATTTTGTGTGAATGTGTTGTTAAGTGAAATGTTATTTTACTAAAAGTGCCGACGATAGCCTCGATGATGTTTTGGCAAGAATGATTGCATTAGATGGTTTTCCATTCAGTATATTCATAACTTCAGATGATTCGAGAAAATTTGTCTTTGCAAAATACACGGATTTACCAAAGTCAGCCGTCACCATTCAAAAACGTGTCATGAATTACAGTGAAAAAATCAGAAAGCAAGTAACTGCAGAATTGAAACATTAGAAAAGTGCAGGTGAAAGATTTAGTCTTTCTTTCGACAAGTGGACTTCAACATCCATCAAACCATACATTGCTATCAACGTTCATTCATATAACAAAAAAATTGAACTTAGGACTTGTTCCTATTTATGGAAGTATGAAAGTATGGCTGAAAATTGTCTTCGTATATTGAAAGAGCGTCTAAGTAAATTTGATATTTCCCTGGATACTGACTTTATGAAAAACATAATTATATGTAATATTTAGGTAATATTAGTGTGATAAATAAAACCATCTAAATAATTAATATTCGTTTTTCAAGTTTATTCAACATAACGACAAAAATTTTAAAAATGCAAAGTTAGCAAACTTTGTCGTGCAACGGCAAGCGGGCCTCGAGCGAACTTGTCATTGTGTGTGTGACAACGCACACGACTAGCCCGCTGCATTAAATACCTATTTTCCGCGCGTCTCGTAGGCTCGACACCCTCTTAATTAGCAAAGAAATAATTTGATGGTTCGTTTGTTGCAGTTCGTTACAGATGATAATAGACCGATGCTGGCTTGCTACCTCTGCTACGCTAAACTGAAGCAAGGCTGTCATTTCAAGACGAAATGTCTGGAAGCGGAGGAATTGTTTGCTCAAATGTGTGATAGATGTGATAGATGTGAGGTAAGAAAATCATTATGTAAAACTAATGACTGTGCCTTATGATAAATGATCTTTATTTTGCAAATTGGTTATTAAATAACACTTTTACACGTCATTATTTTCGTAAATTTATACTAGATGAGGCCGGTGTTTCCTAACTGACTACCCTGAGAAGAAACACCGAAACAAACTCAGGGGTCTATCTCTTTTAAAGTCCATACAATCTTTACTGGTTAAATTATATGGGAACCTTGTAGGTTACCGTCTGAGCCGATCTTTTGAGGAAAGAAGCTCACAGATTTGAGTGGGCCTGTCCATACAGTGCAAGCATTTGTCAGATGACGGAGCTTACATTTATGAGAATCTCTTGCATGCACAGAAAAACATTATCTCAAAAAATACAGTGCTACGAGTATCCATAACGTAAATACTAGAAATAAACACAACTTTGTCATTCCAAAAACCAGGCTCAAAAACATCGGTGGTTCTTTTAAATGCCAGTGCATACGTTTTTATAATAAACTTCCCTGCCTTTTACAAGAATTAAACAACAAAAAATCTTCCAAATCCACCCATTACTTTCGAAGATTAGCGATTAATCCCAATTTATAATATGTATTAGTATGGATGTTTTTTTTTTCAGCAAAAACCTGTAGTAAATCGAGGCAGCACTGGGTTTATAGGTGGACTTATTAGAACGTCAATAGAAAAAATAAGTATAATTGACGATGGTCAACCAAAGAGCGGTACCATAGATGTTGAATTACCCACAGTGCAAACCATGCCGGCTACCAGAGATACACAATATGAGTTTATAGAGCTGAAGGTTGAACATCAAACTGAGGGTAAGTATGTTTTTCATAAAATCATTTATTTAAACATGTAAAACACTATAAGTAGGATTACGAACTAGGACACATACCAACTGCTGGAATTGAGAAACAAAAAAAAGTCGATGTCGATGGGAATTGTTTAGTTTAATTGGCTATGGCTGTTGTTTGGGAACCTTGTCCTTTTAGAAATCGGTTAAAAACTTGTTGCGCCGACCCCCAGTAAATGGGATTAAGCGTTGGTTAGCCTTGAAGTTTTATTCCTTATTTAGCATTCACTTAGTAGTTCTAAGGCCATTCTTTTTTCGGTAGGAAAATCATTTAATGACTTCTCCCGCTCTGGGTGGAAAAAAAAGTTGCAAACCCATCCTGTTCCGTAAATTGGCCTTAAGTTCATGGACCGCGGTATCTCTTTAGATCATTCCCTTAACCCCAGCAAGTTCTAAGGCCCTAATATTAATATTATTTGTACAGACGCCAACACGTCAATCTACCACAATCTGTCAAATTTTACCAATCGAACATTAACCTTCCACTATTGTGATAAGGTTGAAAATCTATGAAAGAAATTTGACGGATTGAGGTAGGTTGATGTGCTGGCGTCTGTACAACAATTATTTCATTAAAATTAAAATGATGTTTTGAAAAGAATAACAGTGGAGTTTCTTGCTGGTTCTTCTAAATAGGAAACGACAAATTTCGAACCGTGCACTAGCTTCTATAATTTTATAAGTGCGTTTTATAAGTTTTATAAAATGTTGAGTTTGAAAAATCAGCCAGACATTTCAGTGAAAATTACCTACTTTACCTCCACTCTTCTCCATTATAGGTCTGGAGCCAGAATATCTAGACAATAGCTATCGGGATATAGATGCTGTACCAGTACACCAGGCAAAGTCTGACTCCGAAGATGATGTACCGCTTCTGTGGATCAAAACTGAGGTAGAAGACGTTGATGAAGAGATACCACAGGCGTCTCGGAGACACGACTATAAAGATGGTGAGTAGAGTGTTGAATCAAGTGTTACTTTGTGCCTCAAAGAGTGTCAGCAAAATTGTCGGGGCCCATAAGGGGGCCGTTGCCTGCCGGGGTTGCGGAATTGTTCGAAAGAGTTACCGCGGCCTCGGAACACGAAGGGCATATGATGGAACACGGATGGGTTTTAGTCAGTAAAAGTCTGACACACCCTCCCGCTTCGGCAGGAGGCAGTCATTGGATGATGTCCCATGCTTAATAAAAACTTTTTTGCAAAAAATAAAACCGACTTCCATATCAAAACACTACAAAGCCAAAAATAATTTTAATTTCGGTAGTCGGTGTTATTGGTTTTGTATTTTCTTTTTTTTTCACACCGCCTTCCGAAATTAAAATTATTTTTGGCTTTGTAGTGTTTTGATATGGAAGTCGGTTTTATTTTTTGCAAAAAAGTTTTTATTTTCGCGCTTTTTAGTGGGTCAGTGAATTTTCCAAATCGATTCGTAAATGACGGAGTTATGCGCGAACAAAAAACGCAATGCAGAGTAAACGAAAAGATCATCAAGGTAAATTATTTTTTCGACTTTTTTTGATTTTTCAGAAACGGCTCGTCCGATTTCGATAAAATTTTTATGGGACCATTCGGGAAGTATACCCTTTCCAACAAAAAAAGAATTTTTCAGATCGGTTGGCAAGCGACGGAGTTATGCGTGGACAAACATAAAAAAAAAAAAAAAAAAAAAAAAAATACAAACATCCGAATTGAGAACCTCCTCCTTTTTTAGAAGTCGGTTAAAAAAGAGTGTTAATTTGCAGAAATCCATACCAAATTCTTCTTAGCGTGTCAACGGCAAGAATATCTTATCTTACTACTTACTAATCTTACTTCTTACTAATCTTACTTCTTACTAATATTATAAATGCGAAAGTTTGTGAGGATGGCTTGATGTTTGTTACCCTTTCACGCAAACACTACAGAAACGATCGGAAAAAAGGTGAATGCCAAGTTTCGGCTCAAATCATGTAGCGTCCGACAGACTTTCTAAATTAATGATAATTCATTATATAAAACTGTAAGAATTATACAGTATAAATAAAATCGGTAGAAGTACACCGTTTAAAAGTCATTTTAAATAGTTATTCAATTTACAAAACGTTTTCAATTAGAAATTTTGCGAATAGCAAAATAATATCGATACGAAATTGCACTTGCAAATCGATTACATTAATATCATTATGAATCTACGTAAGTAAATTTATTAGTTCCTAAAGTCATATCTCGTAATTCTTATAATAATTAATAATGTTTAGTTATATTTTTTAATATCTTATTCAATTAAATTATCGATACAGTTTAGAATAGTTATTTAGTGCTGGTAACAGTTATCTTGTAGTTGTCACTGATAATTGTCAAAAGTTTTACTTTTCCCGCGTTTTATGACGAGCGACGAAGTGTCATGTGTTTTTGAGTTTTGTGTTGTTTATTGCTTTGTTACCGGACTCCGATTTCTGTATTACTAACGACTACCTTGGCTGTTGAAAACGAATTCAATAATTATTATTCAATAATTTTATAGTTTATTTCATATTATCGTTAAAATTAGAAGTATTAAGCGGTCAACTTCAAAGAACTATAACTTTTTTGGTGTACGTCTTATAGAAAACTAGCTATACAGTCAAATTATATAATTATTTTTCTTTTTTATGATATACAACGTGTAACGGAATAAACGCAAGACCTCAGACACCCCAATTAGAATATTAAATTATAGAACTAAAAACAACATCTGTAATTTAATTTACTTAAAGAACACCCAGTTTTTTTTAAATAAAATGGTTGTCCTGACTGAACGTAAAACGTTCGAGCATACTACTCTATCCCTACGCACACACTCATAGCGCACACTCGTGCAAGTGGCTACGTTGTAGGTACGAACAGAAAGCTACGCATTAGGTATGTATCTGTACGTTCATTGACCGAACATTACCTACGTAGTTTGATACTAATAATTTGCGATATTACCGTATAACTATTATTGCTAGTTGCCTAACTAGTTTGATTCCATCTTTCCATCACAATTACACAGGCTTTGGTCTGACAGCTTCGAATGATTTGGTTTAATTACGGATACGGAAGTATTTTTAAATTGAGCAACTTTTCACCCCACTGCGATCTATCAGTACGGCAATACCTAAAGGCGTCCGAGTCTTTTCACCCGCCGGTGCCACCGCCTGCCGCTTTCGCGATATTACCACGTCCTCTACTAAGTCGTGTTTACATTTTTATTAGGTATCCACGTAAAAAAAAAAAACAAAGTCGGCGTGTTTAAAAGATTTTAATCATAATATTTACAGTACCTACTTAAAATCGTATTATGAAGGTACATACCTGAGTTATTACTAAATACTTCTTTGTTCCCTTTTTAAAAGATTTTAGCCCCCACGACCTATCCAACGAGGGCCATATTCCGCATCAAGATGCCGTCGGACGTTCCACGTGAAATGCGCGGGAGCTCCGTCGTGATGGTAAAACACGTCTCGTAACAACGAGAGAGGGACGTCCTCCAATAACTGGGGCAATACCTCTTGCAAGAACTGTAGGTAGGTATCTCCAGTCAACCTCGGTAAAAATACAGGGCCGAGTACGCGTGTACCTAGAACGCCCGCCCACACGTTCACGGAAAAACTGTGCTGGAATGAGTCCATACGGCATGCATGTGGGTTTTCGTGCCTCCACAAATGCATGTTGTGCTGGTTGTAAATACCAACTCGTGTGAAGGTGCTCTCGTCCGTCCAGACGATGTTTTGTTGCCAGTTTTCCAACAACCATCTACAAAATTGTAGTCGTGGCAAATAGTCAGTCGGCATCAGCTCCTGACAACGTCGTAGGTGGAAGGGGTGTTCGCCATCAGCACGTAATGTTCTCCACACGTACATGTGGCTACAGTTAAACAACGGCGCTGCTTCCCTCGTGCTGCTCCTTGGATTTTCATCCTGTCCCTTCAGCTGCCCGTAAGTTCCGGAGCCGCGGTATCTTTTTACTACATTTCCGCGACCCAGCTGAGTTACACCTAGCATTGCCCTGGCGCTCACCCTGGTACCATGTCGTTCATTGAACACTCGACACGCTAACTCCACATTATCGTCGCAACGAGCCAGTGTCCTCACCATCTCCGTGTACTGGATATTGCTATACCGGAAAGCCATCGCGTGCGTAAACAAGTAACAACAACAACAAAATTACGAAGTCCATTTGTCGTTGGCGGCGCGCGGTGGATGACTAACTTCGTTTGATATCGGGCGGGCGGTGGTGGCGCGTGTGCGCGGTGGCATATCAAACGTCAAAGGGCTAAGTCGGTAAATTATTGCGTCACGCTCTTTCATACTGATTTTGCGTTTGCAAAAAACGTACCTTAGATTTTCTAATATTTTGTCATTTCTCAACAAAAGATTGTGAAATGCGGAATTACAAATTCAGTCATGCATTTAAAAAAGCTTTATTGCTTTGAAATAAGTTTGAAATTTCCTTAAACTACGTACAATATCTAATATCTACTCTCTGAATAAGACCCAATGCAAAACTAGGGTAAAAAATTACTTACTAACACTAACCTATGATGAGACAGAAAAGCTTATGGAAGTTACTGAATAATCAGGAGTTTTTTTCCTATAGTTAACTCGAAAGATTGATACTCTTTGGCACAATGTAAGAATACAAATACTCTCATACACACTACACATGCACATACACCCTCACACGTACACTGACTCACACACATACACTCACCCTTAAATTCATACTCATACACACACGAAATAAACCTATAACTCACTTAGATTTTAAGTAAATTAATTCCTAATTCTAATTTTATAATTATTTGTATAAAGTATTACATTTAAGTGTTTTTTTTTAAGTTTAAAGAAATACTGTACTTGCTGATTTGATAAAATTTCAATGTCATAGACTGAGAGGATTGGCGCTGTATGCCGAGATACAGGTGTTTACCTAGTTCGGCTGCAGATGATCCTATATTATTTTTACTGATACTTTTTTCTATGTGCTAGTTTTTAAGTAATATTGTAATCCTTTTTGATGCAAATAAATAATTGAATTGAATTGAATTGAATTGAATAGGAGTGTGTGTGTGTGTGAGTAAGGATAGATATGATTATTATTATGAGTGACCGAACTACAAAGTACAAATTCGGTTGTGCAGTTAAGTAAGACGTACTGCTTGGAATTAAGGATTAATCTTCCTTAAATTAAATATTTTATTTTTCGCACACTAACTGAAATGTAAAATGTATTGATATTATTTACGTGTGTATTTGTGCGTTTATGTGTAGCTATTGAGCGGTCTACAAATTCAGCCATACATTCATATGGGTTTTTATGGCTTCGAGATAAGGCTTAAATTTCCCTAAATAAAATATTTTATTATGTTGTTTTACGCAGTGATCCTAATTTAGGTTAAATAAAGGATTTTTCCGGAGAAAATTAACACATATAAATAATGGTGGAAATCGATTCAGAAGCCGATTCAGAAGCCGATTCTGAGCAAACTACTTCCAGGTCTTGCGTTTATTCTGTTACACGTTGTATAGTTCAACTTTGTCGGTTCTGGCCGAGTCTTGAAGGAAGCCTTGGCATTCTCCTTTGTTAAGCGAATAGTAGACATCTTGAAATAACACAAAGGCCACTTCTTATCCTAGAATCCCTACGGGATCGGGACTTACACGAGAAAACATTCCCACGCGAATGAAGTCGCTGGCAAAAGCTAGTTTTATATAAGTTTGGCCCAAAACTCAGCTATGCGAATTCCGCTCGCTGATGCAGACATAATATCATCAAGAGTACAGGCGACGGGGCATGCGGAGCAAGATAGAAGGTGAACCATTGTCTGAGGGGTCACGCCGCGTATACATTTCAGATCTGAGCTGTCTGTGAATCCCCAGACATACCAAATTAATACTACAGAAAGATATCTAGTGCTTTTTATGGTTCCGTAGCCGAATGGCAAAAAACGGAACCCTTATAGTTTCGTCATGTCTGTCCGTCTGTCTGTCTGTCTGTCTGTCTGTCTGTCTGTCTGTCTGTCTGTGTGTCTGTCTGTCCTTCCGTCCGTCTGTCCGTCCGTCCGTCCGTATGTCACAGCCATTTTATTCCGAAACTATTAGGACTATACATGTGAAACTTGGTAGGTAGATGTATTCTGTGAACCGCTTTTCGATTTTAAGAAAAAAATATTTAAAATAAAAGTGGGCTCCCCATACATGGAACTAAAACAGATTTTTTTTTTCATGAATCCTATGCGTTTGTGGTATCTATAGACAGGTATTTAAAAATGACATAGGGGTTTCTAAAACTACTTTTTCATAAAGTCAATCGTTTAAAAGATATAAGCTTCCCAAATGGTAAAATGTATGTCCCCCCTCTCAACTTTTATAATAATGGAGTGAAAAATATAATATATATATATATATATCGGTAGATCTTAATGTAAACTTTCAACGAAAATTGGTTTGATCGAGATCGGGTCAGCAGTTTTTGAGATACAGCATATTTTCTAAAACCGCAAATATAACTTTGTAATTCATACAAACACTATGAAAAACAAAGTTTTGTGGCGTAGTTGTAAAAAAATGTAAATAAGCTAGTTTTAAGAAATTTGTAAGGTTTTTTTTCGTCAAAAAAGTATTATACATGTTATATTATATTATTATAGTTACTACGGAACCCTTCATGGGCGAGTCTGACTCGCACTTGGCCAATTTTTTTAAATTCACATTGCTAGTAATCTTGTTAACCCCTCCAACTAAGCTAAATATGCTTGTGTCTGGAGTGAGTTTACGGTAATAGTGGGTGGGGTTCGAACCCGTGACCTTTCGATCCCAAGTCCAAACCTAGCCATTATGCCCTTCTGCCTCACTTTCTCCAGTAGTTTTTGTCTCTGGCGGTGTGAACTGTAGATTCGAGAGTGGTTATCAACATTTCTAGTTCTCTCTTTTTTAATTAATAAAAAACCTTAAAAGATAGACACGGACTATTTTTAGAACTATTTAAGATAAACAATTCCACCGCATATTATCTTTCATGTTACTGCAACTGTTTAAGGCAATAAGGTTGTGTTTGGTTTAGCAGGATTTTAGAATAAATAGACGTGTGTTTGTCGCGAAGATTTTTTTCCGACTGGTTTGACAATAAGTTTAAGTGGACTGTATGAGTATTCATCTAAGTACATATCAATAGCTGGCTATAGACAACCAGCGCTATAGACCAACGTTACATTCATTACGGTGTAGGTAAGGTAACCTACTTGCGTAAACATTCCGGCCCCCAAAGAACGCAGTTCTTTAATATGAATTTAAACAAAGTAATGGTTATACAATTACAATTTTAAGGTAACAATTAATGATGACTAAGGTACGTTTTACACCAATACATAATTCATTCGCGCGCTTGACTCGTTCATGTGTGCAGCATAGCTAACGTTCTCCGTGTTTTATATTCGTAATAAGTGGTATAAAGTTTACATGTAAACATAAAAGTTACATCAATACAAAGCTCAAGAAAAGTACTGTGTTCTGTGATAGTGTTCATCATAATCAGACCCATATTTACGAAGATATCACGGTATGAAGTGAGACCATAACTCAATAAACACTGATCAGCTGCTTGTCACGGGTGAGTCATCGCATGCGCCGACTAGTCTAACCGTTACACTATCGCTGTCGCCGTTACTCCTACGCGCACGAACTGTTGCTTTGCTGCTCGCTCCCGTACCACGCGCTGTATGCGTGTACTCCTCGCCGTAGTAGTCAGCTGAGTCACCGCCTTTGTTCTTGAACGCGAGCTTTGTTTTGCTTTATTCAAAATGAATACAATTTGTGATGCTTGTAAACAAGATATAACTTCTAATCGATTAATATGTTGTACGTTATGTGAGAAAAACTACCACCCGATCTGTATCAATGTAACCACTGACCCTTCAAAGAGAAATGAGAACTGGGTTTGCCCTTCTTGCCGCGCTAAAGCCCCCCGGGCTAACAACAGTAACACGCCTATCTGTCCACCTGCGAAAACTCCTGAGCTCAACGTTTCGCACGTCAATTTGCAATCTCGTGCATACAAGCGTATGGCAGTCGGTTCACCCACCCGGGATGTCCTTGAAGAGTCTATTTCATTTTCTGAGTTGGTGCTGGAAATTCGTCTCATGCGGTCAGACATGGCAGAGTTAAAATCTACTGTATCGAAATTATTTGATGGGATGATTAAATGCAATGCTCGTCTGGACCAGTTTGAGGGGCGTATCGCCACTCTTGAACAAAACTCCACTAATTTGGCAGAGAGTAACGCAATAATATGTTCATTACAAGACCAATTAAATCAGCAGTCTCAGGCGGCCATGAGAAATGAAATAGAGATTATGGGAGTGGAAGAAACCAGTAATGAAAATCTTCAACATATTGCATTGATCACAGCCACTAAAATAGGGGTCAGCTTAACGCTGGAGGATATTGACTGGGTCGCTCGAGCAGGTCTGAAGAAAAGCCCTACTTCTAACCCAGACTCCAACTTCCCCCGGCCGGTAATAGTCAAACTCCTGCGAAGATCAAAGAAAAATGAATTAATAAAAGCATTTAAATCGAGACGCAATCTATCATCACAGGACCTAGAAATACAAGGCCGGAATAGGAGAATTTACATCAATGAACACCTCACTAAGGAAAATCGGATCTTATTTCGTGAAGCGCGAACGCGAGCCAGCAACGCTGGATTTAAATTTTGCTGGACGAACAGAGGCCAAATACTCATTCGACAAGTCGAAGGGAAAGCAGCAATTCAAATTAGGAACACTAGAGACCTGGACCACTTTCTTGGCACGATCACCTCAGCGTCACCTCCCTTTTCCGAGACTATACAGTGAACTCTATTTTTGTAAAAAGTCCCTAGGCGTGCGAGATGTATTCATACGAATTTTTTTATGTTATTATGTTTTTATATCTATTTATATGAAACATGTATTTTATAAGTACAAGTTAACATGTAGCTTTATAAACAGGGATGGTGGATATAAATCACGACTTTCTGTACTTAATACTAATAAAAATACTAATGTTCACCTACATACTTTAATAAATACTAAACTAATCAATACACTCATCACAAAAAATCAAAAACAATCAATACACTTCAACAAGATCTTACATTACCTATTACGAACCCAGAATTACTACGAATCACACACCCAATCACATACTCACTCACATCACACACCCGGCAGATCCATTACCATAGGCACAAATGCGGCAACAACTCATCTTGCACTATATTTTCATATTTTTGCTACATTGTTAGATAACGGATAAAGTAGAAATATTAGACGAAATCGACGAAACACTGACGTTACCTTGCCGTATCATTGATAGTCCAGAGCTATGTCGGGATTTACTTATTAAAAATGACTTTAAAGTACTGACTTGCAATATAAGGAGCTTACAAAAGAACTTTCCTGAGCTTGTAACGGTACTTCACCGTTTTGACTGCCAATTTGACGTCATTGTGCTAACAGAGTGTTGGCTCAACGATAACTCTATTGTCAATCAGTTACCAGGGTACAATTGCTATCGCACTCAAAAGGTTATCAACAAAAATGGTGGAGTTACTATATATGTGAGAGATACTTGGACAGTTTCAGTATGTGAGCCGGAATTTGATGATGCCAACTGCCTTATTGTCAAAATTAACACGGACGTTACTCTTCTGGGAATCTACCGCTCTCCCTCATTTAGCAATATTGATGGGTTTTTAAACTCACTAGAAAACTCGCTAAACGTTCTAAACAGTAGCCCATGCGTGATTGTTACAGGGGACATGAACATAAACCTTCTTGATAGTAATCCCAACGCCAATTTTATCGCCTATCAGTGTCTTCTGTCGGAACACAGGCTACTGCCTTCAATAACTGAACCAACTAGAGGAGAAGCTTGCTTAGACCATGCGTTTATTAGATCTAAAGGTTCAACACAAGGAGTAGTCTGTAAATCTTCAATAACTGACCATGACCTTGTTATCCTAGGAACGAACCTATTAAAAGCCAACAATCCACCCCGTAACAGGTTTAGAACAAAAATAGACTACTCTAAGATCGCAAATGAGGTAAGCAAACTCGACTGGATCGAAGTATTGTCTAAAACTGAAGTTAATGACGCGGTGCTTCTATTTAACAAAACTTTATTAGACATCATAAAAAAACACTCGACACAGGTAAAAATCAGTCGTACAAAGTTCAGCTTAAAGCCGTGGGTCACTCCTGGCTTGATTCGGTGCATGCGCCACCGAGACTTGCTGCATGCTCAATCAAAAGCAAATCCATCTAGTCTGGAGTTAAAATCCGTATACAAACGATACAGGAATTTTTGCAACGACATACTTCATAAGCGCAAGGCGGCTTATGAGAGTGAACAGCTGAAAAGTCACAGTAATCACCCAAAAACACTCTGGCGGGTCATTAAAGACATTTGCGAATTCCCCAAAAAAACAAATGACAACCAGGAATTATTAGGAATCCGAAAAGATGGCTTTTCTTCTATCAATGAATGTAACCGCCATTTTGTCTCAGTGGGTCAACGCTTGGCTCTCAACATCCTGGACAAACTCCACACAACAGAGAGTAGACTATGCAGTGATGCCAACCTAGTAAATCGATCCAAAGATTCTCTTTTCTTTCCCCCTACTGACATTTCTGAAATCGATAGCATAATAACTGACATGAAAAACGATAGTGCACCTGGTTCTGATGGTATCCGTCCACTTCTCCTCAAGCTCATCAAACCATATATCTTGAACCCCCTAGCACATATCTGTAACCTAAGTATGTCTACGGGTACGTTCCCCAGCTGTTGGAAAATGGCAGTTATAACACCAATTCATAAGCAGGGAGCCAAAGACTGTCTCAATAACTATAGGCCTATTTCTCTTTTATGTGTTTCATCCAAAATCTTAGAGAAACTCGTAAATAACCGCCTTGTCGGTTTTCTGGAGAAACACAGCCTATTGTCTGGACGCCAATTCGGTTTTAGACGAGGCAAATCCACAGAACAAGCCACAGGACTTCTGACTAATATTGTTTCCTCAAAGATTGATGAGGGGAAACGAGCTATTGGTGTCTTTCTTGACCTGGCCAAGGCATTCGACACGGTTTCAATTCAAATGCTTTTGAAAAAGCTGGACTACCTTGGTGTAAGGGGTGTCGCTCGGGATTGGTTCAAAAGTTATTTAACGGATAGATGGCAATCTGTGGTAGTGGGGGATTTTGTAAGCGAAAGCCTTGCAGTCACTTTTGGCGTGCCACAGGGCAGTGTTCTCGGTCCGACATTATTCAATGTGTATATGAACGACATCTTGAGCTTAACCATCCCTAGATCAGATATGATCCGTTACGCAGATGACACGGCTATCATATTCCACGGTGATACATGGGCGGACGCCTTAGACGCCGCAGAAAAAGGCATGCGTATTATATCGAACTGGCTCAATCGAAATCTTTTGACTCTTAATGTAGAAAAGACTAATTTTATAACGTTCCACATTAGCCGTCCCAGTTGTCCGGATATTAAACTCATTAAGCCTGCGCCGAGTAAAATAACTCAAAACGGTCTTCACAACTAAAGGAATATAACCTATAATACTACTTTAATTACCATACAAAAATATGTAATGAAAACTAGAATAAATGTGTTAGCAAACATAGTTGGCAAAATTTAAAAATATTTTATAGTTTATTAAACAAAAATACATAAAGTTGGACAAAAATCCTTACAAAACATGCTCGTGCGTCGCTGAATTTTGATAGTAAACTGTTGAATTTTTTCATAAATTTCAATTCATATTATTCTCTAATTATCATACTATCATTTACAGCTTTAACATTTCAAAAATGTCGCTTGGTTGTTTTAATTTTAATTTTTTCTTCTAATTTGCGCGCTATTTTGAACCATACACCGGTCGAAAATTCAGTCCATTCAGTCGTCCACGGGAGCTCAGAGAGGGGTCACGTCTCATCGTGGAGCGTTTCGCCGGTAACGATAATTCGCGATCTATTGTGTACGTATGTATTGCAGCAATCCGTTGAATAACATAAGTCATATTTTTTGTTTTTTTGAGTACGATTTATTATGCATACCCAACAATTACTTTTTATTGTTCAATATATATTTCTTTAACATTTTTTTTTTTCAATATTTGTTTTATTATGGGAAAATGTAAAATAAAATATTATTAGAAGAAAGTGCCATTCTCATAAAAAGTACGTATTTCTATTTTGTGATGTTATTATTGCTTTTTAACCGACTTCAAAAAAAAGGAGAAGGTTCTCAGTTCGTCTTAAACTTTTTTTTTCGTTTGAAAGGGTATACTTTCTAGTTGGTTCCATTGTTATGATATCAGGATCTGATGATGGGATCCTGGAGAAAGCGAGGGAACTCTTTAAATATTATAGGCACACCTATAGCGTTTTGGGTATTTCTAATAGTACCTTGTGCAGTTGCTCCTGAAAAGCACCATTTGAGGAAGTGAAAGTGATGATGAAGACTTTTTTCAAACATTCGATATGGGTATCGTGTAATGGGTTTTTGGGTGTGGTGATTGTAAATCTGGAATTTATTTTTAAATTCAAGATGGCGTATGCAACTTTTTCTCACAAATTCGATATGGGTACCGTGTAATGGGTTTTTGGGGGTGGTGATTGCAAATCTGACATTCATTTTAAAATCCAAGATGGCGGATGCAACTTTTTCTCAAACATTCGATATGGGTATCGTGTAATGGGTTTTTGGGGGTGGTGATTGCAAATCTGGCATTCATTTTAAAATCCAAGATGGCGGATGCAACTTTTTCTCAAACATTCGATATAGGTATCGTGTAATGGGTTTTTGGGGGTGGTGATTGCAAATCTGGCATTCATTTTAAAATCCAAGATGGCGGATGCAACTTTTTCTCAAACATTCGATATGGGTATCGTGTAATGGGTTTTTGGGGGTGGTGATTGCAAATCTGGCATTCATTTTAAAATCCAAGATGGCGGATGCAACTTTTTCTCAAACATTTGATATGGGTACCGTATAATGGGTTTTTGGGGGTGGTGATTGCAAATCTGGCATTCATTTTAAAATCCAAGATGGCGGATGCAACTTTTTCTCACACATTCGATATGGGTATCGTGTAATGGGTTTTTGGGGGTGGTGATTGCAAATCTGGCTTTCATTTTGAAATCCAATTTAAAACACATAAGATATCCATATTGAATGTTGGAGAAAAAGTTGCATCCTTGGTGGATACAACTTTTTCTCCAACATTCAATATTGATATCGTGTGTGTCTACTAAGTTAAATACACTGATAACCTTCAAGGGTTTATTGCTAAGTATAATTAACAAAGTAACGTAAGGGCTAAAATTATCGCTAAATGATGAAAATGAGTGCAACCGGTTGCTGTTCGAAATACACTAAGCTCGCGGCGAACTTAGTGCGACCGCATTATATCGCTTGCTCAGCAAATGTGGTCGATTGCAAAATATTGCATCAAACATCGTGTAATAGGTTTTTGGGCATACCGATTGCAATCCTGACATTCATTTTAGAATTTACGACGAAAGTTCATTGGCTACTTTGTTAGCTTACAATTTACACTGGGTTATTGACAATTTAACTGATCCTAGGTTAAGTGACTATTCAGTATTATCTAGGGTATCTAATAATACTGAAATTAATTGTTTAAACCCTTAGATGTGACAAAGGAGAGTTATAATAACACAATTTTACTATATCATCAGAATATAAATCGTTTCTCCGGCAAAATATTAGATGAGGAAACGTTAATAGATAAATATGATATAGATATCTTATGTTTTTGTGAAACCTGGCTAAAACCAGATAGAATGTTGTTTAAAATTAATATTTTTCTGTTACTAGTGCATACAACAGGTCCTCAGTAGGAGGTGGTACTTTAATATTACGTAGTAATTCTCTTAGATATAAGGAACAAAAATATATCACCGCTTGCACTGTTGATTGCTTGTGTGAGGTAGCATGTACAGAAGTTGAAGGCCAAACTTTCTTAAGTGTTTATAGACCACCAGCATCAAACTTGTCATCATTCTTAATGATAATGGGAGAAATTTTAAGTACCTAAGCTTATAAGAGATAATAAATTAGTTTTCGTTTGTGGTCACCTAAATATTGATTTGTTAGTAAATTCACCTGAACACTGCAAGCTTACTTCATTGTTTGATTCATTTAACTTAAAATGCACATACAAGGAAGCAAAAAGAATAACAGCAACATCAGCTCAATGCATAGATAATATTTATACTAATTGTGCCATAAAATACTCGTCTCAAATTAGTGGAGTTAGATCTGACCATACAGGTCAACTAGTATCCTTTGAGTTGGTTAAAAAGCGGCAATTATAACATGTTAAGTAATCTTTCAATGGCCAACTTTGACTCCCATGACCCCAATGAAAATTGCAGGATATTATTTTCTTCACTATGCCACGAATTTAGTAAGGCATGTCCAGTTAAAAAAATTCAAATGAGTAATAAATCTAAATTTAATGAATGGGCCACTGCTGGAATAAGAATAAGCTGAGACAATTTATACAACTTATACCATGAAAAATCATTGACTTCCGATGAAGCCTTCCATAATTATGTAAGAAACTACTCAAAGATATTTAAAAGAGTATGAGCCCTAAGCTAAATCTAAATCAGTAAGTAATAAAATTTGCATTTCTAACAATAAAATAAAAACTGTGTTGAAGGTGATAAACAAAGAAACTGGAAACACAAACCAACAGGGTTAGAATGATTTGACTTTGAACATCGATGATCAGGTCATCTCAGATAAGTCAAAAGTGGCTGAGAAGTTGGAAAATTACTTTACCAATATTCCAGTAGAGGTAACTAAATCTCTAAATTCTTCGCCATTATTGGCAGAATCTTTTTTAAAGGAAAACTTCAATAAGGATATACCAACATTTTCATTTAAGCCCATTTCTATTGATGTAATTAAAAAGCATTCCAAAGTCTTATCATAACAAACACTGATGACTTATGGAGTGCACATTTAATTAATGTATAGACAGCGGTAATTTTCCCGATTTAATGAAACATAGTAAAGTAGTACTCATTTTTAAGTCGGGTTGTAAGAGTGATCCCTCTAACTATAGACCGATATATGTGCTTCCAGCATTAAGCAATATATACGAAAAAATCATGCTGGACCAGATGCTATCATATTTTAACTCAAATGGAATTCTGCATAGTCGGCAGTTTGGTTTCACGAAAGGTAGGTCAACAACAGACGCAGGAGCAGCGCTCATCCGTCACATTCTGGAATCTTGGGAGAAATCTCAGGATGCAGTTGGCATATTTTGTGACCTCTCCAAAGCTTTTGATTGCGTTGACTACAAAACACTGATCTGTTAATTACACCATTACGGAGTTCGTGGATTCGTGTTCTGCTGACCTTGTTCTTTCATATTTATCAAACAGGCAACAAAAAGTTATTGTTAATGGAGCGACATCTGCAGGATCCCTAGCCAAGATGAGTGCTCCGCAAGGTTCAATTCTTGGCCCTTTCCTTTTTATAGTGTATATCAATGACATACATGATGACCAACTTATCGGATATTTTTTATTTGTAATTCCATTGTGCTGTATTAATTGGTCTATACGACAGTATAGACCAAAGTTTTAAATATAATTAAGCATATCATCGAACTGGAAACATATCTTACAACTATATAATAATATAGGTTATCCATCAGAATTCAGACAGGCTTTAATTTATAATCATATTGTGGGAAGTATTAATTTCACACGGGTTCCCGTTAGTATATGCTTAAACTAGACTTATGGTCTCATGGTGCGTGGTGCGCTTGTTGCACGCTACTGGCATGATTGCTCTATGTTATCTCTTAAAAAATAGTAGTAGAGATACCTACTACTGTTTCTTGTGATTTTTTTTTATTATTGGCACGCGTTTGAATTTTAAGAAAAAAATTAATTCAAACTCAAAATGTTTTATTTCACATAGGCCTACATGGGCACTTATAAAACGTCAGCAGTTTGGCGCAGGGCACGGTTCGAAATTGGTCGTTTTCTATGGAGAAGATCCGGCAAGAAACTCCACAGTTACTCTTTTAAAATATCATTCTTACAATGTATCTATAATACAGGTTAATTAGGTATGAGAGGACATTAAAGCCTGTCTGAATTCTGATGTATAACCTATATTATTGTATAGTTGTAAGATATGTTTCCAGTTTTAAGATATGCTTAATTATATTGAAAACTTTGTTCATTACAAGATATTTTCTAAATTTAAACCCACGACCTACGTCATTTAAATTTAAAAGTAAATTATCTGAAATTAAGTATTTCAAATGGCGGGAGACTTTGTTAAACATAAAAAACACAGTGATACGACGTCAATGTGGAGCTATTTTTTAGTTGCGAAGGATAGCAGTTGTGCCAAATGTAACCGATGCTCAGCCATTCTCAAGACTTTGGATGGATCGACTAAGGGATTACATACACATTTGTCATCAAAACATAACATGAAGCTTATATCAGCTTCAACAAGTCTAGATTCTGATAATCTGAACACAGCACCGCCGCCAGCCAAGCGAAAGTTAAATGATTATTTTACTAAAAATGCCAACGATAGCCTCGATGATGTTTTGGCAAGAATGATTGCATTAGATGGATTTCCATTCAGTATATTCATAACTTCAGATGATTCGAGAAAATTTGTCTTTGCAAAATACACGGATTTACCAAAGTCAGCCGTCACCATTCAAAAACGTGTCATGAATTACAGTGAAAAAATCAGAAAGCAAGTAACTGCAGAATTGAAACATTTGAAAAGTGCAGGTGAAAGATTTAGTCTTTCTTTCGACAAGTGGACTTTCCGCCGGACCGCCGCCAGCCAAGCGAAAGTTAAATGATTATTTTACTAAAAATGCCAACGATAGCCTCGATGATGTTTTGGCAAGAATGATTGCATTAGATGGATTTCCATTCAGTATATTCATAACTTCAGATGATTCGAGAAAATTTGTCTTTGCAAAATACACGGATTTACCAAAGTCAGCCGTCACCATTCAAAAACGTGTCATGAATTACAGTGAAAAAATCAGAAAGCAAGTAACTGCAGAATTGAAACATTTGAAAAGTGCAGGTGAAAGATTTAGTCTTTCTTTCGACAAGTGGACTTCAACATCCAATAAACCATACATGGCTGTCAACGTTCATTCATATAAAAAAATTGGAATTTAGGACTTGTTCCTATTTATGGAAGTATGAAAGTATGGCTGAAAATTGTCTTCGTATATTGAAACAGCGTCTAAGTATATTTGATATTTTTTTCTGGATACTGGCTTTATGAAAAACATAATTATTTGCTGAATAAATAAATAAATGATATATAATAAATGAACCACCTGTGGCTGTTGATCATATGGACGACATCCATGATGATGAACATTTAGAAGACTTAGACAGTCCAGAATCAGACTTAATCTTAATGTCACAAAATGACCTTGCGCTATAACACATACCAGAGTTAACACAAGATGAAAACATTAATGAGCTGATAAAGAAAATCCGCAAAGTTGTAGAGTGTATTTCAAAAGATCACCATTGAAAAATGAAACAGTACTTCAAAAATAAATAAAAATTGAACATGGAAAAGAGCTGTCACTTCTTTTGGACTGTAAAACCAGGTGGAATAGTCTTTTAACAATGCTGGAGCGATTTTATCTTTTAAAAACCTTTTAAAAAAATAGAATTAATAAATTGTAAAGAACCAGATAGATAGCCCTACAGACCTCAATCTGAACGATAATTCTGTAAGCAGTTTTATGGCGATAGGAGCCGGGTTTTCTGGTTTAGAACAAGTTTCAGCTTCCTTTGACATTCCCTCTATGTCCGACAAATTATACGCCAAGTGCCATAACAAGGTCTGTCTACTACGGGAATCAGCCAAAGAAAAATTGGCCAAGTGCGAGTCAGACTTGCCCATGAAGGGTTCCGTAGTAACTATAATAATATAATATGTATAACTACTACAACTACTAGTCTGTCTGTCTGTCCATCAGTCCGTCCGTATGTTACAGCCATTTTATTCCGAAACTATTAGGACTATACATATAAAACTTGGTAGATTGATGTATTCTGTGAACCGCTTTCCGATTTTAATAAAAAATTAAAATATATTTAAATTAAATTAAAAAATATTTTCAGTTTTAGTTCCATGTATGGCGAGCCATACATGGAACTAAAACTGAAAAAATTTTTTTTTCATAAAACCTATGCATGTGTGGTATCTATATACAGGTCTTTAAAATGAGATTGAGGTTTCTAAAACCACTTTTTCATAAAATTAATCGTTTAAAAGATATACGCTTCCAAAGTGGTAAAATGTGTGCCCCCCTCTAATTTCTATAATAATGGAGTGAAAAATATAAATATATATATTCAACGTGTAACGGAAACCCCATATCTAACCAAAAGGGCTGAAGACAACATTTGGTATGGAGTCTCTATGCACAGTTTCAGCACAAAATAACTGACTAAAAGAATTGATACCAAATTATTGGTTTCACATATTTTTTGAATACCAATCATAACAAACGTGTCACAGCACTACGAGGGTCAATAACTTTCCACGTCACTTGCCAATAACACGATAATTCTTTTCGTTCTTCTTAATTTGAAAAATTCGGTCTCTGGTATCAGTGTACTGGAATTTGTAATAAGTTCTACACATGTAAACTTAGGATTACAAAACCCTTGCCATATCGTTTGTTATCATCCAAAGAAGCCATGCACTTGGTATGTATATACCCTTTAAATTACACGTTGTATATATATATATAAAGTTATATTTGCGGTTTTAGAAAATATGCTGTATCTCAAAAACTGCTGACTCGATCTCTTTAAAACCAATTTTGATTGAAAGACATTAAGATCTATATATATATATCTATATATATATATATATATATATATCTATAGATCTTAATGTAAACTTTTTTAAAAGTTTACATTAAGATCTATCGAGTCAGCAGTTTTTGAGATACAGCATATTTTCTAAAACCGCAAATATCACTTTGTAATTCATACAAATACTATGAAAAACAAAGTTATTTGGCGTAGTTGCAAAAAATGTAAATAAGCTAGTTTTAAGAAATTTGTAAGTTTTAGTTTTTTGTCAAGTAAATACATATCATATTATACATATTATATTATATTATTATAGTTACTACGGAACCCTTCATGGGCGAGTCTGACTTGCACTTGGCCAATTTTTGTAAAATGTTATAATAAGCAATATAACATTAGATTTATAGATTTCTTTTATTTTTTTTTTCTTTTAAATTTAGTTACACTTGATACATATATTGTTATGAAATAAATTACGCTTATATTTTCTGCGAAGTAAGTTCGCTAGACAGCATTAATGAAAAAATGTTTTTTTGGTATGGCCCCACGTATATATAATAAAGTACATATTTTTCGTAAAGTCATATTTTTAATAAAATGTTATTAAAAATATGACAGTACATCTCAAACGAGCACTAAATCAAATTTTAATAAACAAAACTTATTTCAGTCTGGTTTTATTATGACATTACATAATTATATTTTTTTTTATTTCATACTGGTTTTATTATTCAAATAAGTACTGCATACCCATCTACCCTAACTTTCTACTTACCCAGTTTCGAAGCGTCAATAGCCTAATGGATAAGGTGTCGGACTTGTGATCGAGAGGTCGCAGGCATTACACTATTGACGTGAACCCACTCCAGACACAAGCATTAGCAAGAGGGGTTAACAAGATTGCTAGTAATGTGAAATGTACCCACATTGCTAGTATTCTTTAAAAAAAAATCTGAGGAGTTTAATACATAAAATCAAAGTTTTATTGCAATAGGATGAATAGTGAGGGAACGGATAATGTATTACTACAGTAAAAACAAACGTTAATTTTTATATAATAGGTATAATTTATTAAATTTATTTTTGTGATTTATTTACGTACCTACTTGCTTCATTTAGATCCATCCAGCCGTTTGAGCGTGAAGAAGTAACAAACATGCAAACAGACACATTCATTCACAAACTTTCGCCTTTATAATATTAGTGTGATAAATAAAACCATCTAAATAATTAATATTCGTTTTTCAAGTTTATTCAACATAACGACAAAAAATTAAAAAATGCAAAGTTAGCAAACTTCGTCGTGCAACGGCAAGCGGGCCTCGAGCGAACTTGTCATTGTGTGTGTGACAACGCACACGACTAGCCCGCTGCAGTAAATACCTATTTTCCGCGCGTCTCGTAGGCTCGACACCCTCTTAAAATCCATGAAATAAATTGTCAAGCCATACAGTGCTGCTGTAGTAGTATTGGCAAAGTAAAATCAATCAGGTACCTGGGCATCACAATTGATCAGAATTTGTCTTTTAAAGAACATATTTCGACACTCTCTAGAAAGGTACGTAAATTCATTTATATAATGAAATCCCTTCGTGCTAGTGCTCCGAAAGACATGTGCAGAAAAGTGTATCTAGCACTTTGTCACTCGTTGCTGCAGTACTGCGTAAGCGTCTGGGGTAGCGCAGCTAAGTCCAATTTGATTGAGCTCGAACGTGCTCAGCGGGCTGTTCTTAAAGTCTTCCTAGGGAAACCGCGGCGATATCCCACAGACGATCTATATAAAGAAGCTGACGTCTTGCGTGTCCGACAACTTTATATCCTGAGGTCCCTACTTAACCTTGTTGCTGAATCTGGGAGGAAATTCACATACACCCGAAGAGGGAGGGTAGGAGCTGATAGTCTTCCAATCCCAAGGATAAAAACAATATTTGCCTCCCGGTTTTCGCTGTTTCTACCTGTTCGAGTCTTTAATAAAGTTAACAAATCCACACTTAGAATCCCTGGAAATGTTTTCGAAGCTAAGATTATATTAAAGGCATGGCTTCGGAACCTAACTTACGACGAAACAGAAAATTTTCTATGCCCTATTAATTAATTTTAAAACCAAGAAACCGACTCATAAGATCTTCCCTGTCTATTGTCTATTTTATAAATCACCCGTTCATTCCCAATAACACACACACACATGCACGCACACACACACACTCACTTGCAAAAGCATTACACACTACTCACTAACACTGAATCACTCTTTCACTATCCACTTAATAATACCATTACGACATTGATGTACCGACACAATCTTATTCAATTCAAATTCACTAACTTCATTAACTATTACTATAATTTTTTTTTTGTTTACAATTATGCATTTTTTTCTTTAATTTGTCTTGTTAAATTAACTTAATTTGTTAAATTTGTGCTACAAAATGGATAATTATCAATGTGAATTATTATGTCAATTATTGTTTTTTTTTTTTAATATTTAATTAGATTTCTTTTTTAACTGGCTGTGCTGTATCACTCTGAACCGAGTAACGAGTAGGTCTGTCAACCTCCGCTTTAATATTGGGCCACCAAGATACAGGCTGTGCCTAGTTTGGGGCCCATTGCTAAGTGTTTTGTGTTCTGTTATTTTGTGCATAGTATTTACTGTCTGTATTGTCATAACTTGTGTGTGTAAATAAATAAATAAAATAAATAATTAACTAATTAGTACCAAGTAGTATTCACACAAGTACAACATAATAATATAATACCGCAAAAGTAAGGTTTACAAGTAGCTAAATTATATCTACATACTTATTATTATATCGATGTGAGGGCCGGGATCGTATTTTACACAGCTGTTTGAGTTAGTTGCTTAACTATTTAATATCGTTTTATACTAGTAAATTAGGTATTTATCTATAAAAGGTAAGTAATGAGTTCATTAACTTGCACATATAACTTGCTAAACATTATTTCTAAGTAGGTATACATTAAGTATATAAGTAATAGACACGAGTTTCACGGTAAGTTATAAATATGTTTTATTGTTCTTAGTTTAAAGTATTTAGTTTTAATAATTAGGTAGATACACTATATTAGCTTTACAAAGAGAAGGTAGCACTAATCCTAAGTTTTTTTTTGTTAATATATATATTTTACTCACAGGGCGTTTAAAAACACTGTTCTTACATCTAATCGATACAACTCTAGTCAGATTATCGGGACCAACATGTTTTTTAATAACTGGACCTAATATCCACTTACTAGGTGGTATATTATCATCCTTTAAGATAATTATATCATCGATTTCTGGCTCAAGTTGTTTTGTGTTCCATTTATGTACTTTATTAAGATTAACAAGATATTCTTTATACCATCTTTTCCAGAAATCATTGACCATTTTTTGGACTAACCGCCATCGCTCGAGATTAGTGATATGTTTACAAGGTGTATAATTGTCATCTGATAGGTTTAATAAAGGTAAAACCAACTAAAAAGAGGCCTGGTGTCAGGGGAAGAGGGTCATTAGGGTCATCACTTAAAGCCGAAATAGGTCGCGAATTTAAACAAGATTCAATCTGTGCTAGCACAGTGGTAAGTTCCTCGTAGGTGAGTGTACTATTTCCAATTACCTTTGTGAGATGTGTTTTTGTACTGCGTACTCCAGCCTCCCACAAACCCCCAAAATTAGGCGCATGTGGTGGGATAAAATGCCATGTAATGCGTTCTAAAGTTAACAACTCTGCTATATCATCAGGAATAGAAGACTTGGCCTTATCGAACATGTCTCTTAGCTGCTTGTCTGCTCCCACAAAATTAGTACCATTGTCACTAAAAAGGTCTTGACAATCTACACCAGCTGATCTGAAAGGTCTGCTGGGTTTTACTCGTACCTCTGGCAATTGACCCATCAACTGTACCGCATTGTTTGTTGCATATCTCATACAAGTTGTACATTTTCGGTAATATCCGTTTGCTTGGTCCTTCGCTCGCAATATCCAGTACTTCGACCTCAGGTAATTTAGCATTACTTGTGCTGTCTCGTAAATCAGTTTCGCTGCTAGTATAGCGCCACAGAGTTCCAACCTCAGAATAGATAATTGTTTTTCAATAGGAGCAACCTTTGTTTTTGCTGATATTAAATTAAAAAGATATGCCGCCTGCGAAGCGTCTCCGAAAACGTGCAGCTCTATTGTAGATGTGTGGAAACATTGTAACCACCTTGATATAGAACTTGCTTTGATGTGAGCTAAATTCTCTCTGAAGTGTAACCATTCCGTTAGCAGTTCTCCACTTATGGTGTCGTCCCAGCTTAGTCTTATTTTCCGTAACTTTTGTATCATCATTTTTGCTATAACAACAACAGGAGCTATCCACCATAACGGATCATACAATTTAGCAACATCTGAAATAACACGTCGTTTAGTTATTGGTTCCTTTATTTCTGGTAAGTTGAGAGAATATACAAAACTGTCAGCGTCTCGATTGCAATTAACTCCTAGTATTTTAACTGAACTATTGACCTTAAGAGGTAGTTCATGATCATCTCTTTTATTTATACTCATATGTTTTAACACGTTTTCATTGTTACTACTCCACTTTTGTAACTCAAAGCCTCCTAAGTTCATTAGTTTATTCATGTCATTGTAAATACTAACAGCTTCATCTTCTGTCTCACATCCTGACAATAGATCATCCATAAAGAAATCTGTCTTTGCTATTTTAGCAGCAGCTGGATATGTTGATTTCTCATCATCGGCCAATTTCTGCAATGATTTTACTGCAAGGTATGGTGCACATGCGGTACCAAAGGTCAATCTCACTAATTTGTAATGTTTTATTTGCTCAGTCGTTGTTGGTCTCCATAATAACCTTTGATAGTCTATGTCTTCATCTGCTACACGCACCATTCTATACATCTTTATAATATCTGCAGTAATACAAATTTTATGTGTCCTCCATCTCATTAGTATATGACGTAAGTCTTCTTGCAGCTTAGGACCTACAAGCAAATTGTCGTTCAAGGAAACCTGATTACTGCCCTTACACGAAGCGTCAAAAACCACCCGAAGTTTCGTCGTATCCTTATCTTCTCTTACTACGCCATGGTGAGGTAGGTATACCGCTTTAGGATTATTAATATCCGCAGAATGTACTTCGATCATGTGATTAAGATTAATGTATTCCTTCATAACCTTACTATATTCTTCATGAAACTTGCAATTTCTTGCGAATTTCTTCTCGAGAAATTCAAACCGTTTAGCAGCTATTTCTCTCAGTCCTTGAGCTTGCCCTTCTGGGTTGTTGTTTTTGAATGGCAATCTTACCACGTATCTTCCCTCCTTGTCTCTGATCGTTGTAGCCTCGTAATACTCTTCACATCTTTCTTCTTCCTTTGATAATCTCTTTTGTATGGTGTTTGGCTCGTTTTCTAACTCCCAAAATAACTTAAGCATCTCATCTTCTTTAAGCTGAATATGCAAACTACTGAAGTTCTTCTCTGCTGAAGTGCATTCTCGTGACATCCTTCCTGATAGAACCCAACCTAGAATTGTGTTTTGTGCTAATAGATTTCTTTCAGGATGTTTGATAACGCCGTCTAACAAGACGTCGCTGTAAACCTCAGCTCCAAGGAGAATGTCTATTCTCCCTGGTTTTGCAAATCCTGGGTCAGCCAGCTCCAAGTCTTTTAAGACTGACCACTCAGGAATACCTAGATTAGTGGTGGGTAGCATTGTTGTTAATGAACGCAATACATAAGCCTCTACCCGCACTGACGCATTAGGATTGTGACATGATTTGACGTAAAGTGTGACCTTGTGTTTGATTCTCATTTGTCTCTCTCCCACACCTGACACCCAACCACTCACAGATTTACGATTAAGATTCAATAATTGCACTGTTGCTTCTGTAACAAACGAAGCCTGTGACCCTTGGTCCAACAAAGCTCTCACAACGTATTTGCAACCATTCCTACTATCTACTAAAACATTAGCAGTAGCTAATAGGACACTGTTTGATTGTATATGTTCACTAGAAAAGTTGGTTACAATATGCTCATCATTAGATACAGAAATAGGCGTACCTGTAGATTTGTTGATCGCTATACCTGTAGTTGAAGTTGCACTTTCCTTCGGTTTCTCGTTCTGTAGTCCTCTCTCGAAATGCAGAAGGGTGTGGTGCCGCCGTCCACACTTCCTACAACACGATGGCTGACGACACTTGCTCACGGAGTGTGTAGGTGCCAAGCAATTGAAACATAATTTGTTCGTTTGTACAAATTCTTGTCTTTCATTTGTATTCTTGTCTCCAAATTTCTTGCAGGAATAGATGTAGTGGTCACCGCTACACAAAGCACATTTTGCTTCAGACCTTTTTTCCTCACTGCTGGTAACATTTGAATGGAAAACCTTGGGTTTGACTACTGGTTTGGGTTGCACCGTTTTAAACTTAGTACTTTCTATCATTTCTAAAGCTCGAAATCTCGCTTCCAAAAAATCTCTTAATTCCGACCAAGTAGGTATATCGTTATTACACGTTGCACTAATTTGTTGTTCCCACAATTTTATAGATTCAGAATCTAACTTCGATACAACTAAGTAGGTAGTAACCATATCCCAGGTATCAGTCTGCATACCCATGTTATTCAACGCCTTCAAACACGTAGAAGTTGTGTCGACTAGTTGTTTAATTGAACTAGCCGAATCCGCCTGCACAGGTTTTTGCGTAAATAAAATCTTCATAATCGCGTTACTATTGAACCTCGTATTGTTATAACGTTTTATTAATTGGTTCCAGGCCTCATCATAATTTGCGTCTGTTATGGAAAAGTTACGTAACAGCACCTCGGGTTCTCCAGATAAGTTGCTTTTCAGGTAATGCAGCTTTTGTACACGTGATAGATGCTCATTGTCGTGAACTAGAGTACGGAACAGGTCGTAGAATGGTTGCCACTCCTCGTACTTTCCGGTGAATGTGGGTATCTGTATATTCGGCAACCTTATTCCTCGATTCTTGAAATCACGCACGTCGTTAATTGAAGAGGATTGAGACAAAGCTGGTTGAAATTTTGGTTCTTCTAAAAAGGGCTGAAGAGCTTCTCTTAATGTCGATTTGTAGTTTATATATGTCTCTTCAAATAGTTCATAAGTATCTTGCTCAAAGTAGGTATGTTCTCTTTCCTCATCAGCAACTTTTATAACAATGCACTTATGACCCTCCTTGAACTCTTTCCATAGTTCCTCTAATAAGTCCAACCTTGTTTCTAAGTAGGATCGTTTTATTCTATCTTTCGGCGATTTCTTATAGTTTTTTTCTGACGTTTTTAAGTTTTCCAGTAGCTCATTCTGATACATAATGAGATCCTCCATCGTTATTTATTTGTTCCACTCCACAAGAAACACAGATAGTCACAGTATATAGGTAAGTTCACCGAAATTATGCGTTTAACACGGAATAAAGTCTATTTATTTGTATTCACTAATTAGTTTTAAACCACTTCTCCGAAATATCCTTATCGCTTAGGAATGCTATTGTTCTCACACGCGGCGGCCGCTCGCACCTGGGTCGGTCGACGACTTGAATCCGGTTCGATTTAGGACCATATGTTTGAGGCAATAAGGTTGTGTTTGGTTTAGCAGGATTTTAGAATAAATAGACGTGTGTTTGTCGCGAAGATTTTTTTCCGACTGGTTTGACAATAAGTTTAAGTGGACTGTATGAGTATTCATCTAAGTACATATCAATAGCTGGCTATAGACAACCAGCGCTATAGACCTACGTTACATTCATTACGGTGTAGGTAAGGTACCTACTTGCGTAAACAGCAACGGTTCAGGCAGCGTACGCCAAGATAGTTTTCAGAGGGCAGGAATATATTCGACTTACTTACTTTATCGTAAAATTATGGCCAAACTACATAAAATCTTTATTAAATTATAGGCGTGTGTAACTCTTTACGGAACCGACTAACTGATCCGAATCATTGAAGTGATTCAAAAGATTGGTAGAGTAACAACGTTTCAAATGCATAATTTGAATCTGAAACATTACTTTGCTCTGGCTCATTTCGCGCGACGCGTCGTTTGTGTAGCGACTGAGCAGTGAGCGAGCGAGAGAGGGAGACTAAGGGACACTGAGGTACTTTAACTATTGACTCTCGTATCGTATGCTCGAAGATTGACTTTATTTATAATCTTACTTATTACAATAAATATGTAGACATAAAACATTCAATATTGAAGCCTCAAAACATTTCTGTCTCAATATCCGCCAGAGATGCAACGAAAAATCTTACGTTTCTATACATGATGTCGCGTCGCGTGCGTTCACTGAGTCATTTGAGCCGATGATCCAAATGAAACATATCAGTGTTCCGGATCATTTCAGTGATCGAGATGCAAATGTTCCAATCTCAAAAATGATACACTTTGCCCACTTCTATTAAATTATGTTATTTTGTAGCATATGTGTTATTGCGATGTATAAGCTGTATTACTGTAGTTTCATCTAAATCTGTTCAGTAGTTTTTGCGTGAAAGAGTAACAAATATCCATCCATCCTCATAAACTTTCGCATTTATAATACTAGCTACTGCCCGCGACTTTGTCCGCGTGACAGGATTTTCCCGCGTCAATACCGATACCGTGAGAATTCAACTATCTATTAACCAAATTTCATACAGATCTGTTTAGTTGTTTTTGCGTGAGAGAGTAACAAACATCCATTTCGCATCAACTTTCGTAAGAATATTAGTAAGAAGATATAGAAGTAATCTTCTAGGTTCCAATACATACTCATACTCATATTTGTTATTACAGTAACGCCCGCGACGAAGACACCAAAACTAGAAGATACTTTGACGTCTGAGAAAAAGAAAACTGAAACACAAGGCATTTTTCGAACAACACCAAACGTCACCATAAGACCTGTATGCCAATTCGAAGTACCACGCACATTTAAAAAACCTAAATTGAACAATGTTATTAATAAAAAATCTCCTTCAGATAAAAATTGTAATACTAGCAACAAAAATGTTTTAATTCGTAAAATAAAGAATATCAAACCATCTGACAGCGTTGATGTAAACAAACAAGAAACTTTGACAAGCAAAGAAAAACCTTTCAAATGTGACATTTGTAGCCGTCGTTATACTCTCAAAGGTCATTTAAAATGTCATCTACGTTCGCATACAGGCGAAAAACCCTACGAGTGTGACTTCTGTCATCGTTGTTTTGGTAATAAAAGTAATTTAAAATGTCATATTCTCACGCACACAGGTACGTCAAAACATTTCAAATGTGACATATGTCAGAGGCGTTTTACGTTAAAAACTAACTTGAGAACACATCTTCTCGTGCATACTGGTGAAAAGCCTTACAAATGTCATATATGTCAACGAGCGTTTACTCAGAAAATACATTTGCGATCTCATATTCCTATACACACAGGTGATAGGCCATATAAATGTGATACCTGTGACCGTAGCTTTTCTTTAAAGCATAGTTTGAAGAGGCATATTAAAACGCACAGTAATAAAAACGGAACGTGCAAGCAAGACTGAAAGAGTGACCAGGACAAAGAAGTAATTGTGTAATATTTTTATGCACTATGCTCCATGAATTTAGAAAAGCCAAAATGGCGGTCGTTATTAGAAAAACAAAATTTAGTTTTATGATCTTCTGAATAGGATAGCTATACAACGTTGATAAAATCGAGAGGCAATAAATAACCACATATTCTGTACGTGCTAAGGGTTAATTAATATATATATATATATATATATAAAAGTTAATAAGAAAAATTTTAAAAACTTTTTTTAAAGAGTTAAATAGCTAAATAATCAAAGTAAAACTTCCTTATTATTTGTAATGTGAACTTATGATGCAGAGCGGCATCGTGGCGTGAATTTTGTCGTTTTAAGGTGTAGGTACGTCCCTAGATAACTATGCGTGAATACTTAGTCAGCTGCTCGGAAAGATACATCGTGTTTTAACTAAGAAAAAACTTCAAAAATTTCTTGTGACTAAACTATTGCTTTTATTGATCTGATTTTTGGTATTAAGCCTAAAAAAGATACATAGTAAATGTGGTTTTATTTAATGCATTTCGCTTTTATCACAATGTATAACAGGCTCGTGGAGACGATCTCATTTAAAACGTAGAAAATAAACCTGACTGCACAAATCTTTAAACATGCAGTCTGGAGCTTTTGGCTAAACTGAAATAAAATTTTATTTTTGAACGTTGATTATTCTTGTTGTAATTTTTATATGTAACCTATGCCTTAAACAATATTGAAAGTCCTAAAGATAAGTCAGTCTGTATATCGACGCCTTAGAGTGAAAACCTCGTAAGTGAAAAAGAAGTAACTTTTCAGGAGGAAGAAAAATCTGCGTGTTATAAAATTTTTGTACGGTTTCTTTCATGTTTTTTTTTTATTAATTTATAAGAAAATTTAACCCGTTTTTATATTTTTCATATTATACATAATATCGAACAGTTCAGAAATGCATAATCCATGGCCTGATTACGCTAAACTGACGATGCGATGCGAGTGTTTAGGAGGTTCTCACTTACTTTCATAGATAGCGTTTCGAGTATCGAATGAACATATTAGTGAGATCAGGATGTGCGTTGCTAGGATTGCTTTCTGGAAATGCAATAAAAAAATGGACAAAAATATACTCCCGAGGTTTTCACTCTGAGGCGACGATATATATTTTCTGCCGGGGTTGAATATTCTAACAACATACCGTGGCCCCGGAACGTAGTAGGGGAAGGAATAGGGTGGGATTTTAGTCAGTAGAAGTCTGACACTCCATTCCGCTCCTCCCCGAGCGGGAGAAGTCATTAGATGATTGACCCACCGAAATAAAAAGCCTATATATTTTGTATTTTTATTCAGTAAACTAAAACGAAAGATTCCCTCTTAAGTCGCGCTTCCATATACTAATGTAAAACATTGTTATGTACGCATTTAAAAAAAATATTTATAAATGGATTGTTAAGATTCATGATTTATTTATTATTATATCTATACGTAATTATTGTAAATACACTCTGCAACTTGATTTGTATAAAAAACAAAATAAGACTTTAGTAGTTAGTAGGCTAGTTTTAAGCAATAGAAGACTTTTTTCAATCTGCAATATAGTGTGTTATATTTTTTTAGTATTAATAAAAATACATAGTAAATATAAATGTGATACAATTTAAATTTTGTTATTTTCTAGATGCTACTCCTTTTTATTGGCGCTTCTGCAATAAAATGTATAAAATTTATAAATAAACTCTTTATTATACACCATAGCAGAATTAAATATGTACTTAATAAGCAAAACACTCCACTTTAAACTCTCTTGCCATACTGAACGTCGACGAAGCTGAAATAGAATTCAGTATTCTTCAGTTACGGAATGATTGTGCCGTCGGTTGGGATGGGTCCACTATTTTAAAAAACGGCCGGCATGTATTGGTTTCGTCAATAACATACCTCTGTAACCGTTGTTTACAGACAGGAGTGTTTCCTGATGCCCTCAAAAGGGCAATCGTACACCCTATTTACAAGAGAGGAAATAGAAATTGTGTCAATAATTATAGGCCTATATCAGTCTTGCTTGCGCTATCTAAAATTGTTGAGAAGATTCTCAATGAACTGTGTGTGTGTAAAATACCTGGGAGTACAGATAGACGACGGTCTAAGATGGGACAAGCGAGTTGATGTACTTACCACCAGAACGATGCGTTTGATTCACATCTTTAAGTCTCTCAGAGAGTCGGCTAACGCTGACACGCTAAAAATGGTTTACTATGCTCTGTGTCAGTCTATCCTTGGCCTTTGGCTACTGTATTACTGTTTGGGGCGGTACAGCAAAGACTTATCTTCTAAGGATTGAAAGAGAGAGCAATACTTAATGACTAGAAAACCATATAGATATCCAAAAACCAAACTCTACTCAGACTGTAAAGCTCTTTCAGTTCGTCAACTCTTTCTGCTCAAATCGATTCTTAGAAAACACATTAGTTTCCCATAGCCCAATCCAGCAAAACGAACGTGTCTTTTCCCAGGTAATCTACACAAAACTTCTTTCGCGAAACACCAGTTTTACACTTTGAGTACACATATTTACAAAAAAGTTCACAAACACCTAAACATATTACATTTAAACTCATACGCAATAAAACATAAAGTAACAGATTGGCTGATACAGAAGGACTATTCCTATACGGAGTCTTTGCTCACTTACGTCACTTAAACCCGAGAACGCACGTCTTCAAACATACACACACATACATACACACAAATACATCCACACATTCTCACACATCCACATCCGACATCCAAAAATTGCAAAAAGAAAACTGACTGCTGACAAACAGTAGATCGGCGCAGTCCACTGTTGTAGGTACTGTATGACTAAGCATGTTTAATATACTAATTAGCTGAACACTGTTTCTTAGAATACAGGCTAGCCTAGTTTAAGAGGGTTATTATATTTAAGTACAGAAATTTTGTAACATACTGTAATGCCTTAATTAATCTACTTGTTACTTGTCAACTGTTTGTGTTTATTTCTGTAATTGTAATTTTGATAAAAATAAACTTATTATTATTATAAAACCTTAAAATATTGAATTTAAATCACAAATCGAGAGGCTTCATCGACTCCTGTTAGATACAACTATGTCAAAACTTTTGTTATAAACAAAAGTTGTCAATTTATCCACCGCCATTTTCTCAGCTATTACGGGTGACTGTGGGCGAAACTTGTACAGTAAAAAAATTGTATCATGACCATTGATTTAAATAGTAAAGATACGTTCGTCCGAACATTTGACGGAGGAGGTCGCCCTACAAAAACTTTAACGCCATCTATTAGAACTAGTATGAACTACGATGTCAAACGGCGTGGTCTGCTCCTAGACGTAACCTTGTAAGAGCGGGGTTTGGTATTTTTCGAGATACAAAAAAACCTTTTATTTTTAGAAATTTATATTTGTCGTCGATTGAACGAACGTCAATTGCCGTCCTTCAAGTACGCATGTACAGAGTGTTTCTTTTACTTATCAATTTAACATTTTTAGTAAATATTTTAATATTCAAAAAAATAACATTTTGTTTTCGAATGGTAATATATTTTTAGCATGTATGGATGCTATACTATTGCGGGTTAACGGGAACGCCCTCTGTTAATTATTAACATTCTGTATAATATTTATTTCCAGTTTACAATTTACATGTAGTTAGTCATTACTCACTAATAAAAAAACATTTCATCTTATAAATTGTAGCTTTACATTGTGTTATAGACCACTGACACCAAAGCTAAGATTAAACATTTTATTTGTGTTATGGGTGTCAGGCTCTCAAAATAATTAAATGTTCGGAATTAAGTTGTGTACATATATTAGGCACTATAAACAGTAGTAAAGATTTTATATAAGCAAAAATTTAGAATAATTATGAAAAAAATTATCAAATTATATTTCCCGCCCTGGGAGGAGCGGAAGGGCGTGCTAGACTTCTACTGAAAACCCACCCCGCTCCTTCAGCTGCCTGCCAACCCTGGGAGGAGGAGTCCTGCCGGGGTTGGCAGGCAGCTGAATTTTGTCTTTGAATTCTGTCGAACTAGGAGTGGGAGGAGTCCCACTCCTAGTTCGACATTGATCACAAATAACATCGTCATTTGTGCCCCATTTCAAATTTCGCACATTGTATCGGGATAAAAACCCTATCTGCTATGCCAAACCATTTACCTATTTATTTAAACTTAGTGTTACATGTGCGGACGAGGCATTCTCTACCAGTCAAACTTTGGGTTAAGAAAACACACTGTGGTAGGTGTACGAGAAAATGGAATGAAATAAATATAGCTATATATAGGTAATACTAATAAAATACATATAGGTATATGCTAAAATAATAACCTAATAAGTACTGTGCTTTATAATAATCTTTCTGATTAAGAGAGCTCATAACAATTATGACGAAGACTAAACTAAGAAGAACAGGTTTTTTATTTTTTTACTTTTGTATCTATCTATGTGTCAATTTATTGTCATCTAAATCAGTGGCGAAGGGTGAATTTTCATAAAAGGGAAGCCGAACCAAAAAAATGCTTATCTTGCTCAAGTGTAATGCGTGAATTCCAGTAACTGTGGCCCTGTGGCTGACTTCGAAATCTCGTAACTTCGTAAATAATTATTAGTTTAATTGAAAATAATAGATTACTATTTATATATTCATATATAAAATAATAGACTAATATTTGCCATATTTCAAAAGGGAATGTACGTCAGAACCGCGGGTGTACTTTTCAGATCTGCCTAAATTTATTGCAATTATTTGGTACCTTCTGTGTACCTTTACGTACCTCTCTTGAAAATCTGTGTACCTACACCAGTACACTGATATTTTAAAAATTAGGTACACCCGCCATCCTGATATCAGAACCGCGGGTGTACCTAATTTTTAAAATATCAGTGTACGGGTGTAGGTACACAGATGTTCAAGAGAGGTACGTAAAGGTACACAGAAGGTACCAAATAATTGCAATAAAATTAGGCAGATCTAAAAAGTACACCCGCGGTTCTGACGTACATAAAAGGGAAGCCGGTAGGAATCGAGTTGTATGGAGCCTTCGCCACTGATCTAGATGCATTTTACCATTAGGTATGTCATGAACGAAAACGAATCGCACAAGCATCCCATGAATAAACCATAGACAATTGCTTTTTTTTTTATTAATTGTGTTTTTGTATTTAATTATTTTTTTTTTAAATATTAAGCTAAGGATAGTTTGTATAAGTTGGTGAAAACTGGTTCCATTGATCACCCACGCGGTCTAACTGTTACTTATAGCACTGGTTTTTACCTAGTTTAAGTACCAATGATGAAATTATTGTAAATTATTATTGAACTAATAAATGATTATGATTATGATTTTGTCTACACACAGAAATGTATTATTTTTACTGTTTGACAGTGTTTGTTTTGTAATAAACTTTTAAGAACTGGCCCGTCTATAAATTGATCTGGTTGTACTGGGTTGTACATTACTGATATCAATAAATGTACCTTTTTAAAGAAAAAAACAAGACTTATTTTATTTCAAATTTGCTGCCCGCGAACTTAGTACCGCGGTTTTTGTTTTTCTATTTTTTTTTTCATACATTTGTTTATGCGCAGTTCCACATTTCGAAGATTCATTTTTATTGGTATAAATAGTCTTTACAGAAAGAACAAGGTTTCTGTGTTCCCTACCACATATCACCTGTCAGGGCTGTCAGTCTTTAATGCAAGAGTGAACAGGCAACTTCTGAGCTCGCTCGTTCCATCGCAGACTTCATCTAGGTATCGCTTACCATCAGCCGTGATTAAGGGGCGGGCTCCACCGAAATAAAAACTCTAAATAAACTTCTACGAAAAGACCTCTAATAAATTGACATAAAAGCTTAATCAATGTGCCGTGCATTTTTCAAACAACTCTTGGAGTCGGTTTCAAAACTTGAATTGTGTCAGAATTGTCGCGTTTCGGTCGAGCTGTAACAAACTATGTAATAAAATCTAAGAATCTGAATTACACGCACTTCTGATTGTTGTATCATCATGAAACTTTTATCTAAATTCCCTAAATATCTTACATGTTAATTTCGTAACTAAAGGTCAAGTAATAACGATGCATCAAGGTATCATACGGACGGAATTATTTCGAAAGGACGTAATCAGAAAGAGAAAAGTATGGTTTAAAAACCTAATATTATGGCTTTTAATCAAGCAAAGTAGAATAATCCATTATTACGTGACATTTGACAGACAGAGGTCATCGACGTTTCTATTCTTGATTTAATCGCATAGTAGGTAGTTGACTTTTACAACAGGTCGAGAAGAAGGCGTTGGATTAGCGTTCCGCGACCCGCGGTTTCGCTCGCGTGGTTTTCTTTTTTGTTAGCGAAATAAACCTAACCTAACCGATTTCGACCATGGCGGCCAATTTAATAATTGATCTGCGCAGGAGATATTCAAGGGTGGATCCAGCTTTGGTGCCAGGGGGGTCACATAATCGTGGTCAAGTCACAAGAAGTTATAATTTGTATTTCCTGACTCCGCTGCCACTTGGCCATCCACTGCCGATATTCGTTTACAACGACAGAAACTGGAGTATTATCTAGTAACAATGTTTAAAAATTTTTATTTGTGGTCCACCTAGGTCCTGGACCCCATGACCCCCTGAGACTGAGACCCCTGAGATTACACTTTTTGTTCCTTTACTCTCATTGTCCGATGGGACGGCAATCCGATACGACCGGAGAGAGATCCGGCGCTGGACCAACGGCGTCTTGGCTTACGGTGACTGGGCGTTTTTTAACCAAAAAGGTGCGGTACACCTTTTTGGCAACAAGAATTATTGACAAAGTGTAAATTAACGCGGGGTAATCCGCGGGCAAAAGCTAGTTTTATATAAATTCGGCCCGAAACTCAGCTACGCGAACTCCGCTCACTGATCCAGACATAAGATGCGTGAGTCCAGCCGTACCTACAAAATTGATTTACGTGTCCCGTCTGCATTATTCCACAAGGGCAGAGGATATTGTGAATTACATTTTGGCGAAATCCAATCTCTCCCTGAGAGTCGAACAGCTAGTCTCATCACGGAACTAATTTTAATTCTTTTGTGGTGAGAGCGCCGGCCAAACACCTTTCGACTTTCTTGAAGGAGGAATTTTGGCCGAGAGGAGTAATGTTCCGGCGTTTTCGAGGCCGGTTACCGGTCACTGCGTGACACACGACGCCGATAACTCGTGTAATATAATATGTATAAGTTTTGGTTAAGTGATATAGGTATATATGTATTAGATTTTATTTGTATGGGCCAAGTTGCCTGAAATATATAAATTGATTGATTGATTGATAAGATCATCAAGTGTACAGGTGACGGGGCATGAGGAACAAAATAGAAGGTAGCCGGTGGGACATTGATGTCAGTGTGTGGTGCCCTACATTTGAGATCTACTGTGCAGATTATCTTTGCTACGGCCGACTTAGGTTCGTAATCTGTGTATTAATTGGTCTATGCTGTCCTCTCATACCTAATTAACCTGTATTATAGATACATTGTAAGAATGATATTTTAAAAGAGTAACTGTGGAGTTTCTTGCCGGTTCTTCTCCATAGAAAACGACCAATTTCGAACCGTGCCCTGCGCCAAACTGCTGACGTTTTATAAGTGCTCATGTAGGCCTATCTATCTATACTTATAATAAATCTGTAGAGAGGTCAATTCTGTACATGAAATATATTTACAAAATAACTATCAGGGGGTGATTAGGGATCGATACTGATGCCAAAAATGCAATCAGTAAAATTTTTGTCTGTCTGTCTGTCTGTCTGTATAACCGTTATAGAAACAAAAACTACTCGACGGATTTTAACGAAACTTGGTACAATTATTTTTCTTACTCCTGAGCTGGTTATAGTATACTTTTCATCACGCTACAATCAATAGGAGCAGAGCAGTGAAGGGAAATGTTGGGAAAACGGGAGAAGTTACTCCATTTTTTAAACTTCCGTCGCGAGTGCAACCTTAATAGTTAAAGCTACACAGAAATCATTTATGACGGAAATGTTCTCCTTAAAATTATATAAAAAATATCCCACGGCAGCATATATCTATCTTTTATGGTTGACTCACAATAACACGTGTAACTCCCGATAGCTTAGCAGTTCGAAGCTTTCTGATTATTATTCTGCTCCGAAATTTAAAACCACCACAACTTTGCAATGGAACTCGGCTAAAAGTAACCCAGTTGCAACAAAATATAATCGAGGCTCAAATTTTAACAGGTTGCGGTGCAGGAGAATCCGTCTTTATTCCCAGAATTCCCATAATAATTTTCCATTCCAATTTAAAAGAACGCAATTCCCAGTATCGGTGTGTTATGCAATGACAATTAATAAGGCTCAAGGGTAGACTTTTCGTGTTGCTGGAGTAGATCTCGGTGTCAGTTGTTTCTCGCATGGTCAGTTGTACGTCGCTCTTTCCCGGGTTAGCAGTTCTAGAAATCTTTATGTTCACGTGCCGGACGGGTCAACATTCAACATAGTTTACCCGGAAGCTTTGCGCTGAAGTATTTTCGTTCTATAGGTACTTAAGCCTCATGTGAACGTGACCTAAACAATATTACCGATGCATTAACTTAATAACACACAAGGAGTTACACGCTGACGGAGTCGCGGGCACAGCTATTAACAATAATATTGTGCGGTTCGGTATTGCGATATTTTTCACACAACAGTAACAGTATTATAGATTGACATATTATATTTCCCTACTAAATTACGAAAGTTAATCTGTCTGTTACATCAAAATCACTGAACCGTGAGGAAGGACATAGGCTACTTTTTTTTTTACGAAAAACGACGGAAACGTGGACGAAGTCGCGGGCAACAGCTACCTATACTAATAATATAAGGCTGAAGAGTTTGTTTGTTTGTTTGAACGCGATAATCTCAGGAACTACTGGTTCGAATTGAAAAATTATTTTTTAAGTAAATAGTCAATTTATAGAGAAAGGCTATAGGCTATATATCATTACGCTAAGGCCAATAGGAGCGGAGCGCCAGTGAAGAATGCTTCAAAATCGGGGTTAAATTTAACGTTAGCCCAAAGTAACTATTCCACGCGGACGAAGTCGCGGGCAAAAGCTAGTGTGAAATAAAACATTTTGAGTTTGAATTCATTTTTTTCCTAAAATTCAAACGCGAGCCTTTTATCAATAAAAAAATCACAAGAAACAGTAGTAGGTATCTCTACTACTATTTTTTAAGAGATAACATAGAGCAACCATGCCAGTAGCGTACAACCAGCGCACCACGCACCATGAGACCATAAGTCTAGTTTAAGCATATACTAATGGGAACCCGTGTGAAATTAGTACTTCCCACAATATGATTATAAATTAAAGCCTGTCTGAATTCTGATGGATAACCTATATTATTGTATAGTTGTAAGATATGTTTCCAGTTCTAAGATATGCTTAATTATATTGAAAACTTTGGTCATTACAAGATATTTTTTAAATTGTAGATCCACTTCTGAATAAAAAAATGAAACGCCTCTTTTCAAGACGGGTTGGCGAGTGTACATTAAATAATACCAGTCCAAGTTTCCTAACAATGTTTTTCGTCACCACTGTCAGTGATCTATAAGATAAACTTAGAAAATACATCCTACTAATATTATAAATGCGAAAGTTTGTGAGGATGTATGTATATTTGTTAATTGCTCTTTCGCACAAAAGCTACTGAACGGAACTCAATGAATTTATTAAGTAGAACGAACTGTATTTACGCGGGAAAAACCTCCCACACCAATGAAGTCACGAGCAAAAGCTAGTAAGTAATAAATTTGAAAGTTGTAAATAATAAAGAAAATTCGAATGAAGTCTTAAAATCAATAAATACTATTAACCTGGTATAACAAAATATTCAGGGATTCTTAAACAAGGATTTGGAAGTAGAATTATGTCTTGACTCATATTTTTTATATCAATACTATTGTATTGATATTCTCTGTTTAACAGAACATTGGTTTAAAACCATCAATTTATTTTCAATTTTAAAAATCACCAGGTTGGTAGTTCGTTCAACAGAGTAAGTGCCATACACGGTGGCTCTTTAATTTTTATAAATAATCAACTTAAATGATGGTATGGATATTGTGTCTCTGTTGAACGGATAATTGAAATAGCCTGCTTATAATTTTTATTTATGGGGTACTAGCTGTGTTCCTATATTATGTTAAAAATCGATGCCAATTGTTTTTTTTTTCTTTCCAGAGAACAATGGTGCGCCGCCGCGCCGCCGCTGGGTGTGAAGATATGAAGAAGAAGGAGAATTAACGGAACGCGTTCGTGCACCTCGATCCCGGGCTATAAACGGAGCTCAATTAAATCCCCCTTAAATATCTTTAACAATATTAAAAAAAAAGTCATAAAAAAAAAGTTGTTAGTTATTATACAGGGTGTCCAGTAAATAGCACGACATACTGCAGGGGGTGATAGCTTGGGTCAATACCTACCAAAACAACACAATATATGTTCAGCAAAATCTTACGGATTTAGTTTTATAAAATTTTCCGAATTATGAAAAATCTCTACCTTGAAACAGATTTTTAAGCATCCCGTAATGAAAACTTCCTTTTCTAGTTTTTTTTTTACATCCAATTATTCGTGAATAGTTACTTTACTCATGGATAAGTCTTTTTTCTATCAAAAACAATGTTTGAAAAAAAAAAACAATATTTAGTTTAAATTTTCACAGAACAATTTTCTTATCGCTTAACTTTGACCTACAGTGGCGAAAAAAAATTTATGTGGCAGATTTGCACAAAATTGCATTTTCATAAAAAAATACAAAAAATTACTATTTTAGTTCCAGAGAAGCTGATTTTGTTGAAAATGTAATTAACGTAGTTTTGTTAAAATAAGTTGTGACATGTAAAATTCGACATGCACGCGTAATGGATAAAGGTTTTTACCTGCTCGCCGACCGACCCGAGCCGACCGGTTACGCGGTGTCCTACCTACCTAGGTAGGACACCGAGTAAATTAATTAAAATTAATTAATTAATTACCTAATTAATTAATTAATTTATCTATTAATTAATTACCTAATTAATTAATTAATTTAAATTTAAATTAATTATTAAATTGCGGCGCGATGCGATGCAGTGCGATTCAATGCGATGTTATGCGATGCGGCGGTTCTGTCCTGCCGCACAGTGGTCCGGATTTTGAAAATGTTGGACTTTCGATCGAAGATGGTTATTTTACTAAACAAAAAATGGTATCGAATAGTATATATAACGCTGATAAATATTTATTGCTATAATTTTTCGACAGAATTGCTCCTACACGTCACAAAAGTTTAGAAAAAAAAATGTACGGGAGAAAATCAATTTTTTTTTCTCCGGCTAGTATTAAAGTATAGCAACCAAACCTTATATTCTAGTAAGTACTTGTTGCCCTTAATACGACGACATATAATTTGCTTGCGTATCGCTGCGGCCTTGGCGCCTATGATGATTCAGTTTCAAATTTTAAGTCGATTTTTCTTAATGTTTTTAACCGACTTAAAAAAAAAGGAGGTTCTCAATTCGTCTTGAACTTTTTTTTCATGTATATTACCTCATAACTCGGAGACGGCTGGACCGATTTGAAAAATTCTTTTTGCGTTTGAATGGGTATACTTTCTAGTTAGTCCCATTGTTACGAAATCAGGATCTGATGATGGTATCCTGGAGAAATCGAGGGAACTTTTCAAATATTATAGGCACACTTATAGCGTTTTGGGTATTTCTTATAGTACCTTGAGCAGTTGCTTCCGAAAAGTACCATTTGGGGAAGTTGAACTGATAATGAAGACCACAGATGGCCACTGAAACTCCTCAATAATAAGTATTTCGTGGATTGCGATTTTATTACTTGAGCACGGATGTTAAACACTTTATGCTCGTCAAAATACATATGGTGATGTAGAGCTGATGGTCAAGTACCAGGAGAACTCCTCAAAAATTAACGGCTGTGCATCGGGAAAACCAATATTTTGTAAAAGGTGATAAGTTGTTGACATTATGGCTTTTGTAACTAGATAAATTACAAACCGACCCACTAAAAAGAGTGAACAAAAATTTTTTTGGAAAAAAAGTAGAACCGACTTCCATATCAAAACACTACAAAGCCAAAAATAACTTTAATTTCGGAAGGCGGTGTGAAAAATAAAGAAAATCCGAAACCAATAACACCGACTTCCGAAATGAAAGTTATTTTTGGCTTTGTAGTGTTTTGATATGGAAGTCGGTTCTATTTTTAACCAAAAAATTTTATTTGTCGTTTCATCTTAAAGGAAACGGTTAGAAATGGATAAAGCCCCAAAAAGGGCTATTTTTAGAAGTCCTGAAAAGGACTATTTCGGGTAGTCATGAAAAGGACTATTTTATACAGTCCTGATAAGGACTATTTTAATGAAACGACTTATCTTACTTACTCAATTCAAATAATAACAATATCACTAAATCTATCACACTATTACGCTAATGGATCCTGCAGCTTCTGTAGATCTATATTTTCAGTTTATTCTGTTGTTACCTCAGGCAACAACAAAAGCTCTTTAACATTCGAAAAAAAAAAAACGAAATGTTTTGAGTTGTTATATTTTGGTCGAATATGGGATAAATATGGGCCCGAACTAATTAAAAAATTATGCGACAAGTCTTCGTTGGTCTTCATCCTGTTAAATTTTCTTGTGTGATTTTCACGAACTCTTCGAAATTCTTTATTTCTTGCTTCACTGGCTTCTTCGGAAAGAATACCAATTGGTAGGAAGCCAAAGTGTTCGCAAATGTCTGCAACATGTATGAGCAGCTTGTGCACATTTGCGGGCATATAAAACCACGGATATAGATGAACAAACATCTCAGCTGTATCTCGACAATACGTTCTAAATTTTTCAATATCTATCGCACATCCAGATGAAATTGTTTGAAGAATAACCGCGAAATGCTTTAGTAGGTCTTTATCAATATTGGTAATTATTAAAAAACCTTCTGGCTGTATTTCCGTCGTTTGTCTACAAGAATTCCCATTTGCTGCTTGAATTCTTCTTGTGTTAGTTGTTTTTTCGCGGTTTTTAGTTCCTTGTTAGCAACTCGTGCAGCCCACATTTTAAAGTCCATGTTGTATGATATATGTAGAATACACTCCATACAACGAATCCACATATGAAGAGTAGAAAGTCCATATTTATAAACATTTTCTCGTACAGGTCTTGAAAATACTTCTGACAGCTTGTTCATCTCAGTCGGCTTAGCAAGGCAAATATTGCAGGCAGATGCAGATGAAGTATCAGTTATAATAGTAGCCACTTTTCCGTCGATCATTGTCATATGAAGGTCGTGATTAATCTCCAGCCCGGCACACTTTGTAGGACCAATATTATCTATTTCTTCTTTCAATGAAGCTTCTTCTTGCTTGATATATTCTGCTGTCTCTTTACAAAATTCAATTTTAATAAGCCTACAGTAATAGGTTGAAGAAGGTGTTGGGTTTTCCCATATGGTGATATTATTAGAAACTAATTTAAGAGGGACAAGACTTGACATAAATACCGTTGAATCACTGAAGTTTAAATCTTCACTTCTTTTGCTTGTAGGTGCTTTGTGAAGAAGCTCCATCGAAACCCCATTTACTGATTAACTTCAATCCTTCATTTGACGTATCAACTTGGGTACCAGTAATCTGAAGAATCTTCTGGACTGTCAGATCCATTAGGGCTTGAATCTTCACTTTAGTTCCTCTCTCAGTCATTTCTAAATCGCTTGGATCTCATCTTTTCTTAGCTTCAAGGAGTTTGTGATACGATGGTAAAACTGGAACTTCACTATCTATCAGCAGGCACTTTCCTTAAACACAAATATTTCCACTTTGACAAATTCAAACATGTATAAAGATCTAGAGCGCGATCTTCGTCTAAAGATTTTTGCTTACTTTCTTTTTAAACAAAGCGGTTTAAAAATTCGCAACACTATCAGGGTTTTTCGTTATGTGATCAATAATATTAGCTAAGTCATTCTTCTTTTCTGTCTTAAGTCTTGTGACTAATGCGAAAGTGAGTTGTTTCGGTGAGTATTCCAGAAGAGACCCTGAACGTCCTTTCTTCTGTTTGTTGCCGAGGTCGACAAACGGTTTCCTAATCTGAACTAAATCCGTAGATGTGCCCACAGTTGATGTAGACGGAATCACAGCTGCTACAGTATCGATATCAACGGAAGTACTCGTAATGTCTGACGATATGTTTTCGATAACTTCATCTTGAGCTAGAAAAACTCTGATAAATTCACTGTAGTGCAATTTGGCCAACTGATGTTTGCCCATCTGCGACTCATATTACTAATATAATTTTTTTAAAAGGTCTTAATTATTTATGAATCTTCTGAACATATTTCAACTGGCATGCACACAATAATAGCTTCATAGAGTCGTGTCCAATTTTTCATGTCTCCTTCAACACGAAGTAACATAAAAATATCTAAATTCGTAACAAATGCAGCCATAACTAAACTCACAAAACTTTCACACAGCACAGATAATGATGTTGCTTCCTCAAGGGTTGAGAAACAAGTTAATTGTTACCTCCACATATTTATAACAAACACAAGTTCGCAAGTAGTGACTGACATAATTAGTACCGCTGCGTTCAACAACCAATCAGCGTCGTTGATATTACCCCTACCACCCTTTGGTGGTGGGGGTTAATTATTATTTTATCAAAGTAATAGTTTTAGTCATTTAGGTATAGATAGTCATCGTCAGCACATGACTGTCTTCAACTACAGTAGAAAATTTATTAAAAAAAATATGTAATTTTATTATTGTCTTGTAAATGAAATGCCTAACAAATGCCAAAATTATTTTTTTAATTCTTATTGTATTGAAAAAAAATTAAGTTCTTCTTAATTGTAAAACTCGTTAATAGCCATTAGAAAATACAACATAAAAATTTGAAACTTTGAATCATCGTAGGCGCCAAGGCCGCAGGGATATGCAAGCAAATTATATGTGGTCTTATTAAGGGCAACAAATACTTACTAGAATATAAGGTTTGATTGTTATACTTTGATACTAGCCGGAGAAAAAAAAAATAGATGTTCTCCCATACATTTCTTTTTTCAATATTTTTTTTTGACGTGAAGGAGCAATTTTATCGAAAAATTGTAATAATAAATATTAATCAACGTTATATATACTATTCGATACCATTTTTTGTTTAGTGAAATAACCATCTTCGATCGAAAGTATACTATAAAAAAAGGATACTATAATAATAAAAAGTATACTATAACCAGCTCAGGAGTATGAAAAATAATTGTACCAAGTTTAGTTTAAATCCGTCGAGAAGTTTTTGTTTCTATAACGGTTATACAGACAGACAGACAAAAATTTTACTGATTGCTGTTTTGGCATCAGTATCTATCCCTAATCACCCCCTGATAGTTATTTTGGAACTATATTTCATGTACAGAATTGACCTTTCTACAGATTTATTATAAGTATAGATATAGATAACTCTGTTTTTTTTTACTATCCTTCGAAATGACATTAACAGACCGGCCGGCCGGTCGGCCGTAGATTAACGATTATGTAATTCGAACCGTAGTACGACCTTACTACATCATCATATTACTTGCATTTAAAATAAAATCCTCTTACGAACTAAAATAGCATTTTTTCGTTTTTTTTTTTTTATGAAAATGCACTAGTATTGTATCTTTCCAAAACCACCATTAAACAAGCTATTTTTTAAGTTTGTTGTGCAAATCTGCCACATACATTCTTTTTTAACCACTGTAGGTCAAAGTTAAGTGATAAGAAAATTGTTCTATGAAAATTTAAACTAAAAATTGTATTTCTTGAGACCATTATTGTTTTTGATAGAAAAAAGACTTAACAATGAGTAAACTATTCACGAATAATTTGATGTAAAAAAAACTAGAAAAGGAAGTTTTCATTACGAGATGCTTAAAAATCTGTTTCAAGGTAGAGATTTTTCGATATTTCGGATAATATATAAAACTGTAAATCTGTAAGATTTTCCTGAACATATATTGTGATGTTTTGGTAGGTATTGATCCAAGCTATCACCCCCTGCAGTATGTCGTGCTATTTACTGGACACCCTGTATAGTAAGTACTGCAACTTTATTAATTTACAAAAAAACTTTTTACCAAAAAATTAAACCGACTCCCAAAAAACACTGCAAAGTGAAAAATAACTTTAATTTCGGTAGTCGGTGTCTTTAGTTTTGTATTTTCGTTTTTGGCACCGACTTCTGAAATTAAAGTTATTTTTCACTTTGCAGTGTTTTTTGGGAGTCGGTTTAATTTTTTGGTAAAAAGTTTTTATTTCACTCTTTTTAGTTGGTCTATTTTTAATTTACCTAGTTACAAGAGCCTAATTATCAATTACTTATAACCTTTTACAAAATATTGCTTTTCCCAATGCTGGGCCGTTAATTGTTGAGGAGTTCTCCTGGTACTTCACCATCAGCTCTACATCACCATATGCATTGTGACGAGCATAAAGTGCGTAATATCCATATTCAAGTAATCGAATCGCAATCCACTCAATACTTATTATTGAGTAGTTTCGGCGGCCATCTGTGGTCTTCATCATCAGTTCCACTTCCTCAAATGGTACTTTTTGAGAGCAACTGCACAAGTTACTATAATAAATACCCAAAACGACATAGGTGTGCCTATAATATTTGAAGAGTTCCCTCGATTTCTCCAGGATCCCATCATCAGATCCTGACGTTTTCAGCCGTCTTCGAGTAATCGATGATCATACATTAAAAAAAAAAAAAAAAACAAAAAAAAATATACGCGTCGAATTGATAACCTCCTCTTTTTGTCGTCGGTTGATAACCGTGTATAGGGTTATAATAGGTTTAGTTTAATTATTATTCTAATTCGTTGATTAATGTCAACATTGTGTAGACTATAATCATAATTTAAAATATTGCCAGCGATTTAATAATATCATACTCCGTTGCGTAATTTAATTATTTTGTGTTCCGATGGCAACTAAATCTTTGAATTTAGAAGAATAGTTATTTTGTAGCATTATTTTGGTATGAAATGTTATATTATAAACAAACTTTTTTATTTCATTAGAAATTGCACGTGCATAAAATCTGCCTAGACTTTTTGATTCTATGATAAGAACTTTAAGACAGTGTAAATAAATACATTTTGATGATATTTTCTGTGAATTTTTTTGTTAATTTCTGTATGAACCTTAAAATGTAATGTCATTTTAAATTTTCGAAAAGTCTATTACAAATAAATGAATTAAACTAAATTGAATTGTTTTTTTTCTACAACTGATCATCCAAAAATTGTTCTCGAGTAGATTTTCACTAAGTGTTTATCATTTCACACTGAGATCATAGCCGACAGTTTCGCGTCAAACAAAGGTCTTTTACTATAAGTAGAGATAAGATTTAGATATTATTAGGTGGACCCCTTCGCTTTACCTCATTTGCCTTTGGACCACTACCTTTGAGACAATGTGTATACAGCAACACAACATTACTCTGCTTCTGGGACAGTCTGGTAAAAATAATATTTCACAAGTAGAGTAGCCTACATTTTTTTTTCAATCCTTTCACTCTCACTGGTGCCAACGCGTATTTTCTTCCAGGAACCGATATCGATAGAGCCTGGCTTGTTGAAAATATTTCTGTAATATTTGAATAAATTAAGCTGTATTTTCTTTTGGAAATTATATATTGGTTTTATTACTTGAAAAGCTTCCGAATTTTATAGTGGCGTAGGAATCGAATTCATATTGTATTTGTAAACACTCTACACGTTGGCCAACACAGTGGCGAATGTAGTGGCCAGTGCCTATTCGCCAACGTGTAGAGGGGGTGTTTGTGCATCTTGGGTTGTATTGGAATGATGGCCGACGAGTTGGCGCGAGATCCGTGTGGTGTCGGTTTTTTGCAAAAGATCAAAGGGTTGTTGGCCGAGTATTGGCTACCGCGTCCACACGTTGGCCGCGCGTTTAGTATGCTATGAGCTCCCAGAACGATCGCACGCACCTGATTAAACATTTTAACCGACTTCAAAAAAAAGAAGTAGGTTCTCAGTTCATCTTGAACTTTTTTTTTATGTATCTTACCTCATAACTCGAAGTCAGCTCGACCGATTTAGAAAATTCTCTTTTCATTTGAAATGGTATACTTACCATACCCATTGTTATGAAATCAGGATCTGATGATGGGATCCTGGAGTAATCGAGGGAACTCTTCAAATATTATAAGCACATTTATAGCGTTTTGGTTATATCTATCTTGTGCAGTTGCTCTTGAAAAGCACCATTTGGGGAAGTGGAACTGATGATGAAGACCACAGATGACCACCGAAACTACTCAATAATAAGTATTTCATGGATTGCGATTCGATTACTTGAATATGGATGTTAAGCACTTTATGTTCGTCACAATGCATATGGTGATGTAGAGCTGATGGTGAAGTACCAGGAGAACTCCTCAAAAAGTAACGGCTCTGCATCGGGAAAAGCAATATTTTGTAAAAGGTGATAAGTAGTTGATATTTTGGCTTTTGTAACTAGATAAATTACAAACCGACCCACTAAAAAGCGAGCAAAAACTTTTTAACAAAAAATAAAACCGACATCCATATTAAAATACTACAAAGGCAAAAATAACTATAATTTCGGAAGGTGGTGTCAAAAAAAGAAAATACAAAACGAATAACACCGACTACTGAAATTAAAGTTATTTTGTTAAAAAGTTTTTATAGTCACGCGTCGGTAACAACTAGTGTAAACAAAATGTCAGTAATGACTTATAACGAAGAAACTTTTCGGTTTATAGAGCTCTACCAAGCCGTAAATTGTTTGTGGAGCCCAAGAAGCAGAAGTTAGCGTCTCAATCCATTTTAATAAATACGTCCGCACATTGGCCTGTACCGTAGCAAACTGAACGACCTTACAACGTGTGGACGCTATCACGAACTCTTGGCCAATATGCTGGCCACTACATTCGCCACTGTGTTGGCCAAAGTGTAGAGCCGGCTTTATGCAATGCCGGCAACGCGCCTGTCACGTTGATTATAGTAGGTATCAAGTAACGAATAGTAAAGTGAGGGTTTTTTTTTACTAAACTCCAGCCTTACGTGCTGTCGGCGCGTCGTGTTCCACGCGCGCCTCAAAGAGCTGTCAGGACCAGTGACTCCCGTCACTGGTCCTGACAGGGTATAGGGAATAGGGTCCCCCCTATAAGGCCATTCCCTGCCGGGGTTGCGGTAATGTTCCAACGAGATACCGCGGCCCCGGAACTTTGGGGCAGCTGAAGGAACAGGGTGGGGTTTTAGTCAGTAGAAGTCTGACACACCCTTCCGCTCAACTCGGAGCGGGAGAAGTCATACGATGATTTTCACAACCAGAAAAAAAAGCCTTACGTGCTGAAGATTATGGACTTGTCCTCTGTGCAGCCGTTTATGAACCACCTAACGGTAAGCTGATCCAGCACGACATGCCTCGAACATTTTTATTAGAATGACACGTTGTTCGTGAAAACTCGTTATATTTACGATCAAATTAAAGGTGTGATAAATAAATGGATAAAACGAATATTACAACTATTAAAAGTATTAAACCGAATACAAGGAACAACTCCGAAACATTCGCGATAATCAAAGGTAATAAAAATACCTTAAAAATATTTTGTAATTTTTTCGCAAACCTATTTTATGACCCTTCTATTAAGCCGTCCTATTGTTTGACCAGATTGTCAGACGTTTCCACTAAATAGCAATGTTACACTTAGTTAATGAACTTATCTTTATTGCAGTTGAAAGAGTTGCGTTACCAATATACAAAAAAACCGTGATAAAAAAAAAACTGTTTTTATTGAAATAGCACAAATACTATTTGAACCAATACTTGGCGCAGTTCATACAATATTATCAGAGCTTTTTGTTTATTGGTAGCACACTTCATGCAACTGTAATAAAGATAAGTTCATTATCTAAGTGTAGCATTGTTATTCAGTGAGAACTGGGAACGTCTGAAAATCTGGTTAAACAATAGGACGGGTTCACTGATGTCTCCAAAACACAGTTGACAGATTTTTAATTTACAACCAACGTTTCTATACTTACCTACTATTTAGGTATTTCACAAACAACTTATTCCGCAAATGTTTTATTTTATAAACACTCGTATTACAAACATTTATTTAGCAATTAATGCTTCTCTTTACAAATGTTTCGCATTATATTTAATCATCGCATTATACCTATTCCAAATTATTATAAATGTTTGTGGAAAGTTGATAATAATTTAATATAGCAATTACATTATTACATTTTCTAAACCAAACAGAAAATGTGAGTACGCAATAACTTCTTGTCAACAATAATAATTCATTGGAGCTCACGCTGCCAGTGCCCATTGAAGAAACATAATTATCTCAAACTATCATTGAGAGTAGCACGCGCATGTGTGTGTAAAATACGCTTCGTGCATCCTATTGGTCAGAATACATGTACTGAGCTATCGAGTTGCGAGCCGTGCTATGCGATTATAGCCTTAAAGGTGAGCATGCGGAAGTTTGGTCGATAGTACATACCAGGATAGGCGACTTCCTTTCAGGAAGTTGTCCTACCACCAGCGACAAAACCGGGATTCGGTCGTGGTCCACCTGCTTATTCTTCTGAGTGGACCACGAGCACTTTTTCTTGCCGTTGAATAAAAAAGATTTGCATATTCTTCATCATTCGTGATCATCAGTTAAATAGGTATTTGGTTTTCCGTTTGTTAGAAGATCTAAATTCAAGACTCTTCTGTTCAGTTAGAAGGTTCTAACTGAACTGATAGGTATTTGACAAACGGATAATTTATTATTAACCTTTGAACCGCCCGACTTCATATCGTTTGCCGGGCCCCCAGCCCACAGTGAATCGAAAAATAAATACCTACAACAAAAAGAGCAGTGCAATATAATTAGGACTTCTGATTAAGAAACTAAAGTTTATTAACCTTTTGACCGCCACGTCAAAAAAAGAAAAGCGTGCGCTCGGCGCCAAGCTCCTAAAAACCTACAAAATAGTAGTGAGGTCGAAATTATATCGATAAAGCTCATGAAAAACTATATACAAAACATAGGTTTTAATTTCAATAAAGATATATACCATCCTTGTGTTGACTTTTATTTCAAACCGCTTTGTCCTTTATGACATAAATGTAATAATCTGTGTCACAGTTACGGCCTTTATTATTATTTAAATCCATAAATAGAATCAACAATCGATAAAACCAAGTCAACACCATCACAGCACTATTGTCCATCATGACGTAAGTTTTTGTCACGCTATGACGAGTGGCGCAGCTGGCACGGAATTCTTAAAATTGCTCGCTTCTGCTCTAGAGGTGCGACACCGATACTTATCAATAATATCGAAATATTTCATTCTTATTGTCTTGTACTAATTATTAGATAGGTAAATATTTACATATTGTAGATAATTATTTACTAGTCGGAGGTCAGAGATGTGCGTTTTTTTTTAATCTCATCAACAAACAACGACTCATCGACTAGATATTTTCCATACAAGTTAATATTTAACAATAGAAGTATGTGTTTTTCCTCGCAAGTGTGTTGAAAAACGTCGTATGAAACGCGTGTGAAATAATCAACATTGCACACATGTATCATATTGTACTATAGTCAGGCGCGGTCCTAAGGGGGGGCATCACAGGGGACATGACCCACCTAAAATCGTACACCCCAAATAGATAGTCTTCTAAAATTTTTCAGAATAAACGTTCTAAATATGATCACCCGACTTCCCAGTAAAAATAGAAAACTTACATTTGTTTTATAATGTGTGCAATAAAATTTGTATTGTGCAATAAAGAAAACTCATTTAATCGACATATTTTACTGTTAGTGACCCCCCCACCCCCAAATTCCAGGCTGCAACCCTATGTGTTGCCTGACTATAGTGCATCGCCACTAAATGATACAAGACTGAAATGAATAGAAAATAATGAGGAATAATGGTACCTACATGGACAAAGTCTCTTAACCGTCTTACATACTTACATGAAGTTCACAAAAGATAAAATAAAACATTTTATAAAAATCAGTCTTTTAATTAAATAGGTAGCAGAAATTGGTAGAACAATCGTACCATTTTTAATACCTTCACACATTAAATACTGTTCAACATGTAAGAGACAACCTTCATAATTTTAATTAAACAATCTATCTATAATATATAATAATATAATATCTGAAATATTTTTAGGTAAGTATTTAAATTTTTGGATTTATTAATGACGCTACGATCAATATTCATTGATAGTTATTATCAGTGATCGGTGTAGGTAGATTGATTTTTGGTACTTGTATCATAAATGCACACAGAAAGAATAACATGGATAAGCCATTTTCCCGGAAAGTAATTCCGGTATTTCCGGATTCAATTAAACATTGTTAATGTTGGTAGTGATATTATTCCTACTCAATTCAAAATTTAAAGGAAGGTATAAAAACTAAATTAATTCATTATTTATCTGTAATTTTTATTGTTTATATGTAATTTTATTTTTATCTGAAATAATATTGCTCATTTTATTACAATTCCTACCTTTTTTTTGAGGATGGCAAATCATCAAATGACTCCTTCCACTCTGGCAGAATAAAATTCCTACATAAGTTCCGGTTTTTTTTTAATAATCCACCAATTCCGGAGGAATGTCCATATTAATATATACGTTTCGGATCAATGACCCCATTTCAATCTACCTACTCCGATCATTGGTTATTATACACATAATTTTCAATAATTACCTAATCATTGTAATTTTTTTTAATATATTTGGACGTAAAACAAATGACAGGGACACGCGAAAACTGCGAAACGTGTACCCTAAACAAGAGCGACCCGAAAAAAATAAATTACCATTTTTCAAATATAGTGGAGGCAGGTTTAGACGACATAGAACCATGCATACTGCCTAATGTTTATGCAAAAATAATAACGTTCTTGCAAGAAGCTAAGGGTAGCCATGCCAAGGATATAAAATATGACACTCAAAATAATTAACGACTTTTGTCTCTAAAGTGTGTTTATAATAAATAATTGACATGTATATGATTTCGCTTTATTTTCTAACGTAATCACTAATAAATAACGTAATAAGCATAAAATGATTAAACTTACCGCAAAATCTTCGTCTTCTAGAACTCCCGCACTGTCTTCCATGATAAACGTGTCATTGTCGACTCCTTTCAGTATATTTAATAAGTCTTCACTACTCATATTATAGTTCTCCATTATTAATAATATTTAATAACAGTAAATAAACTACACTATTTCAAAAAATTCCGCGTTTGACGTCATGGGATTGTCAAACAGACGACTGTGGCGTCCCCGGAACAGACAATACAACAATGTGATAGAGATGTGCATTTCAGTCATTTTAATTAATCGATAATCTACTAACACTCGACTTTTAAAGTGCGTATAGTTCGGTATTATAACATTTTCTTGATTTCTCAAGAAAAAAATCTATATCAAATGTTTTATTTATTTATTAGTGCAGAATTCAGAGTAAAATAAATATAACGTAGGTTACCGTCGAGGTCGATATTTTTGTTTTATTGACTGCTATCTACATCACTACGTGTCCTGATATGGTGACTATGGCGCCGAGGGCACTAAGTTTTTCGAACTTTATAACTGGCTTACTTTTTTGTCATCTTGTTACTATACTTGAAACCTGACGAAAGCAGTTCACTTCAAATAAATAAAGAAGAGATAAGGTATATAATTAACAAGGGAAATGAACAAAACAATGCTGTTTTATGATATTTATTTACGTTTAAAATTCTGTCACCCAGTCGCGACCGTGGCGTGCTGGGCACGTTTTGGCTTGTCGTCTATACACGACCGTGGCGGTCAAACGGTTAAACTGATAAATGATTACTAACTATTTACCTAATATAAACATCGTTTTGATAGAATACGGCGTAATTAAATAAAAAAGTACATTAAACGAGCTGTGATATTTTTGTCGTATATATAAGACTCTGGCGAAATGGGACCGAACATATTTGTCGTAAAAATGCGACATAGGCGGTTAAAAGGTTAAAATGGTGGACCACCGGTAAGAAAAAGTGCCCCTGGTACACCCAGGTGAACTAAGCAGGTGGACCATGACCGAATCCCGGAGAAAACGACTAACTATCGATTATTTTCTCGCTCAAGAGACGTGTGCGTGTTTGTGACGATGTGCAAGAAAAAGAGATGCACATATTAATAGTCGATCGCTGACTGATTACACCGCCGGCGAGGACTCGCTCCACTAGTTTGTTCGCTGAGCGACAAAAGCTATTAAAGCTACTTGCTCAGCGATGCTCGCTTGGCGGTCAAACTTGCACTGAGACGCCAACCAGCAACAAAACTATCAGAACAACACACTCGCTAGGTACTCGTTCAACGTCGGTAGTGGGAAACTGCCTCAGTGAGGGTACAAAAATAAAACAATAAAAAGGATTTTCACAGTACCGTTATATTTAAATTCACTAAACATTTTATTTGTATTTTATATTTATTGTGATAACGTAAAATCTAGCTTCAAACTATAACATGCATACACTATATATGTCAAAAATTTACAATTAATTTACAGATCACCTATTTATTATTGTTAATTGTGCCGTTAATATTTAATCCGTCACTTAGGTTAACAGAATGTATTAACACGTATTTTTTATTTTTTCAATGAAGACGATACAGTGACTTGAAATTCCACGTGACGTCACGCTGTGGTATACTTTTTAGCACTCTATGACATCAGCAGCCCCCACTCCTGAACTTTAAAGCTTTCGCTCTTTGTAAATTTTTATTGATTTGAAGTGTACAAAATATTTTGAAAATGTAACTAACGGACCAAGTAGAGTAATCATTTTGTAACACAGGAAACTACCCTATTCTATTACATTTAAAATTTTCATCTGATTGTTCAACATTTCAGCATTATACATAAGATGAAGAAATCAAATGAAGATTGAAGGAAGCTCTTGCCATATTGAAATTTTTTGGAACTTATATATACATAAATATATCTTTTCATGTACTACTAATCTTCCTTGGTTGCTAGGTATTAGAAGAGTTCCATACGCTTTCTAAAAAATCCCGACCTTTTCAAACTCTTACAAGCTCTGACGATCTCAGGGACTGCGAAATTGCAATGCAATGTATGACTTATATCAACGAAATTAGACAATAATTAATAGCCGATAAACTATTTAGCAACGCATCTGCTCTTTAAGGCAAAATTGAGCTTTCTTGCCTTAGGAATACATTTCAGGCCTTTGTTAGCATGTTTTGGTCGAATGCGTAAATTTTAGCTATTTCTTTATAGAGAACACTACCCACATTTCTAGTTACTAGGCAATGTGGGTAGTGTTCACATTACTAGCAAATTGTTTAACCCCTTCAACGAAGCTAAATATGCTTGTCTGGAGTGGGTTCACGACAATATTGTAATGAGGAGGGTCACAAGTCCAACGATCACCAGCCATTAGGGTATTAACGCTTAGTATAACGTACAACACTTCGCTTACCCGCCTTCTCCAAATGGGGCAAAGTTTTTTTGTTAAAATGACACAATTAACAATAATAAATAGTAACTTAACATAGACTATACTACGAATGTGTATCTTTTTTTAAAAATTTAACGGAGTTTCGTCATACCTTTCGTTTCAGGCACTTTAGGTTATGCAAAAAGCAGGATCGAAATAGCTACCCAAAAAACGGGAACTTGGCAGTGATTGAAAACACGTCTATAAACACTTGTTAGTTTTAAACAGACGGGCGACTATTTTACGCGACTTTGCGGTTTGTACGTCTTTTTGTGACTTCACTATCGATTGGGAACACTATCATTTTTGTATAAACAGGCCATTCTGTATTAACTTTTTTTTTAAATAGCAATGTGGGTAGTATTCACATTACTAGCAATCTTTGTTGACGCTTCTTTATATAATTTCTTTTTTTTTACAAATTAACGAATTCTGGCCCTGATCGAGATCCAAAATTCCTGTGGAACGAAAAGTATACGGTTTCCGACATAAATAAAAATGGTCTGAAATAAATCGCCCGTCCGCAACTATTCATAATAATATTATTGCTTTACAGTACTCAAGACGGAACTCAAAAAATGAAAGCCCAGTTTCTAGAAAGAAATAATCCAGCCGTCACAATTTAAACGAAGCAATACCATTGGCTGTATGAATGTTGATACTTAATACACTCAAACGACCACAGAGTGGCAAATTGCCAACGTTCATTTTGCTATAATATTCATTCGAGAAACTGGGCATATTAAAAGTTTTCTTAAACCTGCTGCATTAATTTTGCTTTAAAATCTAACTATGAAATATTTCATTGCTTCCGCTGGGGTTCCTTATATAATCACGCTATTTTATAATATTAAAGGGAACAAAGGTCAAGAAAAGCTACAGATTTTGAGAAAACACCATTTTTTACCAAAAAAATTCCTAGGTAATAAACGAAAAAAATTACCAAAAAGGTAGAAAAAATTAACGAAAGAATTCCAAAAAACTGTAGCTTTACAAATTGATATAGTAAAACGTACTAATTTAATATTATTTTAATATTTATTTTTTTACAATTTCTTTTATGGCCTTTTTGCTTTCAATTTTATTTTTTATTGTTGATAGTAGGTTTTGTAATTAGTATTATTTCCGTTAATTTATTATAACTGTAATTTTACATCAAAGACTTGAATATCAAATCTATGACAATCATTCATATTAATTTTATTTCTCAATTAAAAATGTTTAAATTTCATAATAAACTGTCATACAATGTCTATAATCTATTGCAGCTTATACTTTTCAAAGGCACTTGAAAATCAACCCTAAACATAAATAACTAAAGTCGATATTTGAGTAAGTGGCGATGGAAAAGTAAGGCATCGTTTTAATTAAAAGTTATTCGGCAAAACCAGAACGCATTCGGAGTTTCGGGTTTGCCGAAAATTTATAATTTCGTATACTACATACAACATGTACGAAATTACCGTTGAAACAATCCAAAATGGACCGTAAATCAAATAAATAAGACTTTTAAATGCAAATTTATTTATACGTATTCCGTCTTTCAATACCAATCATCAAACTTTTACAAATAATAATTATTCAATTTGTATCGAATAAAGAAACAGTATTAAAAATTATAGAAATCGATTCATTAAACTATTCTGGACAATCCAGTGTCAAGATGTATATTTAAAAAAAAAAATGTTATTACGAATGACTATAGTAAAATTTATTAGGCTAAAACTGAATTACAAAATCTACTATCAACTGCTATAGTAAAACTCATAATACACTAACAAAAAATATTAATTACTATCGATAAAATGTTGAACTAATTTTAAAAATTCCTTCATTCGTTTATTATAATTGTATTAATCATGAAACATTTGAAATGACTGCGTAAAATAACGGTTTAAAAAAGACATGGAAATTAAAAAAAAGAAGTTTTTAAGCTAAAATGGTCACTGACAGTATCATTAGAACATAAAACGGGATTTTACCATGTGTACTTTTTTTCAAGTTTCCAATATTTCGGCACTGTTGCAAGCGCCATGATCACGGATGAACACAATATCGAAATTTCGAAACAATAAATACACATTCTAATGATAAAAAAAACGGCATAACCAACTTGGGTTTTAATGCAAAGGCTATAGATGTTTCACACCAAGTCATCATATGCCTATTCATATGCATAGGATTTTACATTTTACATGGAGTGAGAGCTGGGTAACACAATATTCCTTGGCAAGAACAGTGTTAGATTTTCTGGTTTCTAATTACTCTCAATAAATGCCACTGAGGTTGTGACTAACTATTTGGCCCAACATAATATTGTTAAGTTAATTAAGTTTGACCACCATCTCACCTGAAGTTTAGCAATGATGTGGTTGAAGATGAAGCACGCTTACCTAGAAGTAACCTATTCAATCTTGACTTACAGGTTATAGCTATCAGGAAATACAGACTGGCAGGGAATTTCACTGTAGCTGTATGCACTTTTATTTTGAATGGACCATGAGTTCGAAAAAAACCTCTATGCTTGTATACTACAATACATTTTGTATTTAATTTGTCATTTTACAATTATTTTTCGCAGCCATTTCTACATAGACAGACAACACAACAAATTATATATAGTTTACAAGACGTACATGTTTACCTAAACTAAAATTGTAAACTTTATTTGGGGACTAATGCGTACATCATATTTTTTAAAACGAAAATTAATTTTAATGCACATATATTGCCTGGTATTTAATTTATTTTCTAGATTAAAAAATATTAAAAAAGAGCCTATTTAGTCATTTGCATTTGTAGCTATTTTTTGTTTAGACTATTTTTACATAAATCTCGTCATTTAAAATATCGAATGCCTCGAAAATGATTGGATATTCAACCATTTTGTATATTTCCCAACCGTGCAATGAAGATTACATTTCAAATATCGCTTTCTAATTTTCTACAACTTAAAAAATACGACAAAAATTTATTTAAAAATACTACTCAATTTTGAAAGAATCGTTAATAGGTAAAACTATATTATGACTGGACGCCGTTTTTAAATGTGCTTGCGAAAATATTAAATTGTGTTTTATTTATTGTTATCGTAATAATATTCAAAAGTACAATCGACAAATTTGAATCACGACCCACTTTGACGGTAATTGTTTGGAAATGTCAAAATAACAAAGATTTCCTTTACCGTGCATGCCGCACTTAGGACCGTTTTAAATATTGACAGATATAATTTTCTGACAAGATCGTTCGGTCAATCGTAACAAGGTCGTTACTATGGAAACGTATGATTACGCGAAAGTCGACCTAATTGTATTTGTACGTCTGTAAGAAATTAAGCTTATTGTGGGTCATGATTCAAATTTATCGACTGTTCTAAAGACCGATTTTAAAAAGAAATTATCGACGTAAATCTGTTTAAAGAAAATTCGCTCAGACAATGACGCGCATTTGACCAAAACTCGCATATCTATCATTCTAGAAATTGGACATAGATTACTTTATAATTAATTTAATTACTATCAAACCTATTTTTAGAATTTTATCAATTGTCGCGTATTTTTAACCTATTTTTTTCCAATATTGAAAAAAAAAAATCTTAAAAAGAACCACTTTCATCTATGCTAAGTATATCCTAAAGATACCCTTTAAACATTATAATGTGCAATTTTTTTTTTCATATACATGTTTTTTAATTATTATTAAATATACAATACGAATTTTACCATCAACTACTTAAATAATGAATGGACAGCCTTAATTAGGCTTTAGTGGGATTTTTTTTTACAAATTGAGACAAGTGCATTCGTTTCGTGGATATGAGTCATATTAGCTGTCAAACAGATAAATGACAACCATAGATCTTTACAATTAGACCATTGATTAAAAAAAAAAACGATGAAATGACGCTAAAAGCTCAATATCAATTATCAGATTAAAAGTATTTTAACCTTTTTAGCACAATACCAATCACAGATCTTTTGAAAATGTTGATGAATTAAAATTAAAAAAAAAAAAAGAAAAATTAATAAAAATAAATTAATTTTTAAATTGAATTTAAGAGTATTAAAATTGTTTTTTAAATTTCCCTTAAATTCATCAACACATTGAAATATTACAATAAATAAACAAAATAGTCAGTTTTTTCTTGCTCCTGTAAAATTCACTTAAATGGAGTCACGAATTCTGATTTTCCGACCGTCGATATGACAGACCGCCGATTTAAAAAAGTAAGAATTATTGGGATCGCTTTCGGATTATCAGATCCAAAGAATGCCGATTAATGTAGGCTTATTGAAATTATTATTGCAACAAATAGTCCACGATAATACATCATCCCAAATTGCAAAAAAACTAATCTAATATTTTAAAAACTAATTATTCACAAGATACATTACTTTTATACACTATCATAATTTTTTTTAATTAAATTTTTATTATTTCCGAAAAAAAAATGCAAATTTACTTCAAAATGGAAATATCACATACTATTTCAAAACTTTTCAAACTATACACAAGTCTATACAAGGCCGTATTTAAAAAAATACATTCGCCTGGTGTTGCCAGTAAATTTGTACAGGGCAATAATATTTAATTATATTTTTTTATATACCAAAAAGTTTTTATTATTACCAAAAACACCTATTTGCAACCTACTTGGCGGAGTTCTTTCTCTGTACGTTGATTTTTTCTGTCTTCGGTTTGTCTTTTCTCTCTGTGAGTTTCTTGTCTATCTTCGGTTGTGTCTGTGGTTTGTCTATGGTAGCGGGGGTGGGGTTGTTTGTGGTCGGGGGTTTCTTGGGCTTGTTGGCTTTCGCTGCAGCTGCGTAGTTGATTGGTTTGAAGCCGGAAGTCGGCTGGGTTTCCTCCACAGGGGCCGGTAATGGCTGCAACAATTAAGTTTTTTATTAGTACTTAACATTGCGCGAGTTGGAAAAGGGGAACATAGATGCTCTGGAGATGTTGTGCTGGAGGAAGAAGCTTAGAATATCGTGGACAGAATTCCGCACGAACGTGTCCATACTTCAGGAGCTAGGAGTAGTACAGTCGCGCATACTGCAGTACTTTGGTCACGTCTCTAGGCGGGGGAACGACTCTATAGAGCGGCTGGTCGTTCAAGGAAAGGTGGAGGGAACCAGGTCGCGTGGCAGGTCAGCAATTTGCTGGACTGAGCAGGTCAAATCAGCACTGGGAAGCGGCGTATCTGAGTATACCAAGCACTCTGCCAACAGGGACAGATGGCGGGAGATCGTGCAGAGCTGTTTCCGTACCACCAACGCGGAAGCCTCAACGTGACCACGACCGCTCTGTCAAGAGCGAAGCGACAAGGAAGGAAGTCATTATAATAAATAAGGTTAAGCAACACTCGCTGAGGTCAGAGATTCCCGGCTGTTATTTGACGGCTTTGGAAGGTGTTACGGGTAGAAGGAAGCCAGGAAGACGGACACTGGTCTTGACAAAGGGTACTGTGTTAAGCCGGCTCTTCACGTTGGCCAACACAGTGGCGAATGTAGTGGCCAATGCCTACTGGCCAACGTGTAGATGGGGTGTTTGTTCATCTTGGGTGCACAAACACCCCATCTACACGTTGGCCAATGTCTGGCCACTACATTCGCCACTGTGTTGGCCAACGTGAAGAGCATTAGCCAACTACTGGTTTGTGGAGGGCAGACAGGCCAGTCGTTCTATGTAAAACACATTACTCAACTGCATTCGGTTAGGTTAGCAACCCCCCAATATAATTTATTTACAAGCACCCAGAGGAATTGCAAATACCTACTTTGCTTAACAAATCGCTCGTTTGCGAGAGTATCGACATAACTCGAAATGCTGTCCAATGTAACTACAGTCGAAACCTGATATAACGACATTGAAGGGACCATATAAATCCGGACGCTATAACCGGTAGTTGTTATAAGCAATACATACATATAAACAAATAGACAAACATGTATGTATAGTTATTTCATATGTTTTTATTTTACAAATATCTAGGACTCGCTTCTGTCCTCGCGTAGGAGGGTTTCCCGATCCCGTTGGAATTCTGGGATAAAAATAGCACCTGTGCTATTCCACGATGTCAACTACCTACTAACTAAATTTCACTTAGATCCGTTTAGTAGTTTTTGCTTGCAAGAGTAACAAACATATATCTCCATCCATCCTCACAAACTTTCGCATTTATAACATTGGGTAATATAGGTATTCATTAAAAAAAAATTACAGTGAGAAATCAAAATAATCCTTCATAGATTAGAATAAGTTTGAATTATACATAATGTTTTGTTTTGCGGGAAAAAATGTGACAATTGGTCGCAATAGCCGATGCTTCTCGATAAAGTTTCGTCGTTTAAAGCGATATGTCGCTATATCCGATGTTATTATAAGCGGTAGGTTTACTTTATTGTTTATATAGGGTTTCGGCCGGGACCTCGCCATTACGTCGTAATAACCGATGCGTCGTTTTAAGCGATGTCGTTATATTCGGTTTTAACTGTAGATACTTGTGTGAAATAATCATAAATTTAAGTATAACATCGTGAACTGAGACACAATGCCAATTTTGCACCGACGTTCAACAGAGACTGGGCCTGGTCAAACCCAGGCCTAGTCTCTCTCACAGAGGAGCTTTGCTGCTTAAGCTTCAAGCAAATTATGTTGGATTCCATATTTATAATAACATCGTATATTCTATGTTTTATGCAAATAAAATATAGTGTTTTGTTTCAAATTAATACTAACACTGTTTCTTTCTGATGAATGTCGGCGCAAAATTGGCATTGTGACTCAGTTCACGATGTTATACTTAAATTTATGATTATTTCACCCAAGTATCTAGTTACATTGGAAAGCATTTCGAGTTATGTCGATATTCTCGCAAACGAGCGAAATGCGAAAAGTTGTAAGTACAGATGTAAACATTGATAAGTAGCACTACATAAAAGATAGTTAATTATTTAGTAATCCTGTTTTTTTTTTTCTAACCTAATCTATACATATAATAAAACAGTAAAGTGTGTCTGTACATTAAAATTTTATACAAAAATAATAATTGAAGAGGGTTAAGAAACGGTAACACGGCAAAAAGTCTGTTTGTTTGTACACGCTAATCTCTGGACCTACTGGATAGATTTTAATGAAATTTGGCAAATAGATAGGTGACATTCTTGAATAACACATAGGCTTTTTATGCCAGAATTTCCAGGGGAACGAAGTCACGGGCAAAAGTTAGTCTACTATAAAAATGTTGAGCTTACCTTCTGTTCTGGTACAACAGCAACTTCTTCCATATTCTCTTCTAACTTCGTCTCACTCTTGACACCTTTCACACTAACATCTTTCTTCTTAGGCGCAACTTTCGTTTCTGACTTGACCGTTTGTGGTTTCACTTTACTTTTTATTTCCTGTTTCGCAACTGTTTTCTTTACTTCTACTTTGGTTTTGGAATCCCGCTTGTCTCTGGGCCTTTTCTCTTGCTTGTCTATGGTGTCGGCTGCGCTCACTTCCGGTGGATCGGTTTGTGGTGAAACTGGTACTGAAAATTAAAAAAAAAACCGTTAAATTCATAATTTTAAATTTGTTGTTGTAATGGAGTTTGGAGTTAGGTATGTATGGGTCACACATTCTTCTTTTAAAGATTTATAATCATTCTAGCTGACCCGCCCCGACTTCGTTCGCGTGGTATCCTACCCCTACCCAACCGATACCACTACCCCTATCCTACCGATACCTTACCCATACCTTACTCTACCCCTACCCTACCCTACCCTACCAATACCCTACCCCTACTCTAAAAAACAGATAGTAGCCGATTCTCAGACCTACTGAATATGCATATAAAAATCGTAAAAATCTGTAAAGCCGTTTCGGAGGAGTAAGGTAACTAACATTGTGACACGAGAATTTTATATATTAGACTAGCTGACCCGCCACGACTTCGTTCGCGTGGTATCCTACCCCTACCCAAACCTTACTCTACCCCTACCCTACCCAAACCCTACACTACCCTACCCTACCAATACCCTACCCCTACTCTGCCCCTACCCTACACCAACCCTACCCCTACCCTACACCAACCCTACCCCTACCCTACCCTACCATACCCCTACCCTAAAAAATAGATACTAGCCGATTCTCAGACCTACAGAATGTGCATAATTATAAAAAATCGTAAAAATCAGTAAAGCCGTTTCGGAGGAGTAAGGTAACTAATATTGTGACACGAGAATTTTATATATTAGATTATCTTACTTATACATATTATAAGCGTCAATAGGCTAATGGGCAAGGAGTCGGACTTGTGAGGGAGAGGTCGCGGATTCGAACACCACCCAATACACTATTGCCGTGAACACACTCCAGACACAAGAATATTTAGCTTAGTTGGAGCGGTTAAAAAGATTGCTAGTAATGTGAATCCTACACAGATTGCTAGTTATCTTTAAAAGTAAAATCTTTTGTTTCGTGAGTGCGTTTTAACAAACACCCCGACTCAGAACAACTATTTGTTACCATTCAAACTTTGTTCCGGTGCGGGAATATAGGTAACCCGCGACACGCTTCGGATTGGGCAATCGCTTAACCGTGCATAACGGCTTAGTGGCAGAAAATCTTTAGTTAATTTATGTATACATGTATCAAAATACAGATTAGATACTTAAGTAGGTTATACCACAGTATAAAATATGGACAGACAGTACGGGAAACTACCTACAAACGCTCGAAACAGCACACTCACACAAACACGCGCACCGACGTGACTCCTAAGCGCGGGTCATAGTGCTCTCAGTAGTGCGTGCCGCGTCAAGACGAGTGGTCACGTTTAAATTTTATTTATCTCCGAAAATGCCACGAGCTTATTGAGTTGTGTACGGCTGTTTGAACTCGGCTTCAACAAAACCGGAGCTATCGTATTTCAAACTACGTTTTTTTGAAAGGTAAAGCCAGGTCCGCTGCGACGTGTTTTCGTGTTTGCAAACAGTATAACATTGTTTGCTAACCTAATGCTGTTTTTTTGTTGTAACCTAATGCTATTGTTTAGTCACAGCGTCGATTGGAATCTGTCAGGTTACGTACGAAAATGAATCTTTCTAAGGAAAATGTTCGTGCAATAATTTTCTACAACTTTAGAAGAGGCCTGACACGGTTTCAGTGTTTTGAAGAGTTAACATCTGTGTTCAGTGATGAAGCCCCATGTCTGCGGACTGTCGAACGAACGTATTTAGAATTCCAGCGTGGATATACCAGTGTTAGTGACAAATCTCGCGAAGGACGCCCAAAATCCGCCTTCACTGAAGATAACATCATTGCTGTGAGACAACTAATTTTCGAAGATCGTCATGTGACGTATCGAGAGATAGAGGCTCTATTAGGCATCTCAGGGACAACCATTCAGAAGATCTTGCATGAAGCGCTTGGTGTGAGAAAGCTAGTTTGCCGTTGGATACCGCATCTGCTTTCCGACGATCACAAGGCGGCCTGCGTCAGATGGTGTAAGAAAACTCTGCAAAGGTTCAACCGAGAAGAGTCAAATCACGTCAACGACATCATCAGTGGTGACGAATCTTGGATCTATGCCTACGATCCTGATTCCAAACAACAATCTACAATCTGGGTCTTTCAAGACGAGCCAAAGCCGACTAAAGTTGTTCGTTTTCGAAGCACTTCAAAGAAGATGGTGGCCACGTTCGTTGGAAAAACCGGCCATGTTGCGACTATTGCACTTGAAGATCGTAGAACGGATAACGCAGAGTGGTATACCACAGTTTGTTTACCACAAGTCATCGCCGAACTTCGAAAATCTAATTCAAAGCGACGCATCATCCTGCACCACGACAACGCAAGCTCACACTTGAGTATTTGACGAAGGAAAAGTAGAAATTCTTGACCATCCTCCATACAGTCAGGACTGTATGGAGGCTTAGGTCAGGACCTAAGTCCTAACGATTTCTTTTCATTTCCTAAAATTAAGAAAAGTCAACGTGGTCAAAGGTTCCAGTCCGGGGAAGAAGCAGTCGACGCTTTCAAGTCAGCCATTTTGAACACCCCTATTTTAGAGTGGAATAAATGTTATAATAACTGGTTTGAGCGAATGGAATACTTGAAAAACAATAAAAAGTGCTATAAGGTTCTAGTTGTGTTTTTTTTCTTCAAACGACAATACTTAAAAGGCATACCTCGTAGCCGGGACTAACTGCTTTTTAACATTGAAGAGCTCTTCATACTATCATATCATACTTATAATAAGCCATTTACCTTCTTCTTATCGTGTGGGTAGTAAGGTCTAACGACCCCATACACCCTAGTGTCAGAGCTTTATACGTGCTTTCCGAAGCACGGAACCATCTTTTTATCAGACAATCAGGTGATTCAGACCTGCAATGTCCTAGCCAAACTGGAAACAACTTTAGAAAGTATGCTTCCCGCGGGTTTCGAACCCACGACCACCGGGTCACAAGACAAAACCACTAACCAAACAAACAAAAACCACGCCTAAACCACTCAACCACGGAGGCAGTTTTTTTTTAAGCCATTTACCTTCAAAATATATTATCTACTTCGTTTTTATTGCCATGTTATTCCTTCACCACCCATAACTGGTAGAGAATGCCTAAGACATTCGAGTCAGCTATACTAACTTTTTCTGGTGCATAAAGGTTTAAAAAATATGATTGCAATTTATTTTTTATAGGCTTGCGTTTCTCCACCATCTCACCTAATGGTAGGCAATGATGAAGTCGAAGATGAAGCATTCTTACCTAGAAGAAACCTATTCACTCTTGACTTAAACACCCCCAGGTTATAGCTACCAGGAAACAAGACCAGGGATTTTATTTTTGAAAATTCTTTTTTGCAAGTATAAACTGAACTCGGGTACAGTGGTACCCAACTGATAAGGCGCGTCGTGAATCTTCGTTCGCGCAGAAAAGAAAATATGGCCCCGAAGATTAACGAAATAACTTACAATCAACCTTAGTTCCCTACTATAAGGTTCATAATACACTGCAGCTGTTAGTTCCGTCTCACTCACGCGTCACGCGCTAACATGGCGGCAGCTGCCGACCAATAGCGGTAAACGAAAAAGAGTGGAGCGTGCCGATTGGTCAATAGCATTTCCCGCGCTTTGAAAATTCATGTTCTGCGCAGGTACATCGGTAAGCCATATCAGTTGGGTACTACTGTATCCCTTAACTATAATATAAATAATAAATAATAATAATCCACAACTTTCAAACAACGCCATCTAGTCCCAAACTAAGCAGAGCTTGTGCTATGAGTACTAGACAACTGATAAACATACATATATATATTTCTAAATACATACATACTATAGATAAATTACACCCGGACTAAGAACAAATGATCGTGCTCATCACACAAACATTTGTCCTGGGTGGGAATCGAACCCACGAACTTGCGCATAGCAGTCAGGGCCACTGACCACTAGACCAACAGGCCTGTCAACTCGACCCTAAAAATAACATGCACAACAGTACCTTCAGTTTTGTCGTCTGTGTGTTGTACCTCGCTGCTTGGCTCCGGGGGCGCACGCTCTGTGGCGGGGGCGGAGGCCGGGCCGCTAGGGGGCTCTGGTCTCTCATCTGCAATGGAGACAGTCACATCTACACTAATATTATAAAACAGAAAAGTTTGTTTGTTTAAGCTCGTTAATCTTCGAAAGTACTGGGTAGATTTGGATGAAATTTGGAATGTAAGTAGCTTGAGGAAGGTTATACGCTACTTTTTACTCAACTACAAAAGAAGAGTTGTTTTTATCGTAAGCGAAGTGCGCCGCACGACTGCTGGTGTTTAATGCGACTCAACCCATCCCGCTTACAAATCGATAATACGGTATTTCCTCTAGCGAGACCCAAGTCGAAGTCCGTACAGTAGTACCCAACTGATATGGCTTGCCGAGGTACTTGCGCAGAACATGAATTTTCGCAGCGCGCTTCGTTTCCTTTGCCGCTATTGGTCGGCAGCCGCCGCCATGTTAGCGCGCGACGCGTGACGCGTGACTGAGACGGAACTAACAGCTGCAGTGTATTGTAACGGGGACGTGTGTTTACTCGGGATTTTTTTAATATAAACGCGATAGGTTTGATACTTGTATAATATTATATTCACATTAATATGGAAGATTATTCTAATTACATCTTCACGTTATTTTAATATCGAGCCCGCTTCTGCGAGCGGCCCGGCGCGGTCTGTCTCTTGTTAAAACAAATCCTTCGCATGTCTAACATTGCGATCTAAATTCAAATCATAATTAAATGTCCCGCGCGGGAAAGGCTTAGTCCCTCTTTCGGGGATAACTCAACCATGCAGCGTGCTGAGCGTACGTTTGATATAGCTGACAATCCGACAAGTCCGGCATTATGTCAAAAAGTGACAATTCGAAAACTTTTTTGTTTGCTACAACTTACAGGTGACAAAATTGTCATCGTGGACTGAATTGGATGGTAACTTTTATAATAATAGACTGAAAGATCTAAAAAAAATATATACTGTAGATCTTAATAAAAACTTAATGTAAATTGGTTTCGAGATAGAGTCAACAGTTTTTGAGATATATATAGCACATTTTCTAAAACCGCAAATCACTCTGAAAAACAAAGTTATTTTGCGTAGTTACTACCGAACCCTTCATGGGCGAGTCTAACTCGCACTTGGACATTTTTTTTCCCCCGCTTTCGACGAAAGAAGCCCGCTTTTTTCACTGAAAAGTTTCAAATTCCCGATTTGGCAAAAAAATCTAGCATCACTGGTTCGAACACAGTCAGGCACAATATTTTGTGCAACTTATATGATCTCTCAAGAAAACTCAAAGAAATTCATTATGCACTAAAATAAAAAGTTTGATGTAGGTATTTTATGACGAGCGACCGCGAGTGACCTACAGTTTTCGATAAGAAATAATGTAAAATTTACTTTTTTGTTGTAAATAAAGGGTTTTGAGTTGATACTGTTATTATTATTTTCCAATAACAATGTCAAAATTATTTGACGGCACGTTAAGGCTCAATATACACCGCCGCGGAACGGAATGGAAGCGACTTTTTGCAACCATAGCATAATGAACTTTATGTCAATTACATACAAACTAAATATCATTATCATTATACAAACTAAATAGGAGCCAAAAAAGGTCGCGCGTCTTCCGTGGCATCCTCGCGTATTCTCGAAAATTCCCCTAGCTACTGTCGTTTGTATAATATTCGTTGCAAAAAGTCGCTTCCATTCCATTCCGCGGCGGTGTAAATCGAGCCTTACGATTTCATTAAAAATGTCTTTACAAAAAATGGCACATTGATTCATGAAGGTTCGCCTACCCTGTCCTAGGGCTAAAAATCGAAGACGTGTAACCATCCACCAACGCGTGATGGAGTATGGCCCATTCCCTTTCATAGAGAGGCCTGTGTCCCAGCAACGCAGTAAAGTCGTAGCACACATATCAAAGCTCGTAGCACACGTATCAAAGCTCGTAGCACACATCAAAGGTCGTAGCACACATATCAAAGGTCGTAGCACACATATCAAAGGTCGTAGAACACATATCAAAGGTCGTAGCACACATATCAAAGGTCGACTTCGGGAATCGTAACGTAATCGCCTCGCCTCGGGACAAGCTCATGAACCTCGGTGCGGTGCGTGGTCGACTTGCAGTTCCCGCGCTTGCGGTTCTCCGTACCCTTTACTTTTTTTTTTAACGTGGTAAAATCATCAAGTAAGTCCTCCCACCCCGGGCAGGGCCGGAGGGACTGTCAGACTTGTACTGACTAAAATCCACGGTGTTCCTTCAATAGCCCTTTACGTTCCGGGGTCACGGTAATGGGATAAGTCCCACAACCCCGGCAGGCTTCGGCCCTCTACAGGGGGGGCCTCGTCATATTGCTGACGCTCTTTGAGGCGCGCGTGGAACACAACGCGCCGTCGACCCGGGCATGGTCCATGGTCGGACAGCGAGTTGCCCTTTACTCGCTGTCCGCATGCCCGCGCCTACAGTGGCCGGAGATCGTCGGCCGACGTCCGACGCCGTGGGCGTCTACCACTGTGGCTGGGCTGGAGGGAGGACGCCATCCTCTCCCTCACACGGCCCGCCTCCTCCTTCGGTAGCATGACTGCTTCGCAGAAGGAGGCGACCGCTTCCCACTCCCTCTCGCCCCACAGCATGGCCTCGACCAATGCCGGGCGCGAGAGGTCTCCGCCTATCGCCGCCGTGAGGACACGTCGGTGCTCTGCCCAAGCGGGGCAGTCTTGCACCGTATGCTCTACTGTGTCCTCAGGGCGATCCTCGCAGTGGTGACACCCAGGCGTTTCTTCCTTCCCCATCAAACACAGGTACCTCCCGAAACTTCCGTGTCCGGTGAGGACCTGTGTCATGCGGTAGGTCAGGACGCCGTGACGCCGATCTAGCCACTCCTCAAAGAGGGATCTTACCGCCGCAATTGCGGCGTGCCCGAGCTTACGTCTCTTCGTCCACGCCCCTCCCGCGGTCTGCGTTGCCTAACGTGCTTTAATGGGCTGTCATTCACAAGGCAGCTTCCAGTTGTGTTGCGCGTGTGTTTGACGGAATTGTTAGGTTCGATTTTAACAAAAATAACGATGAATAGGGAGAAACTCATAGTTAACACACTTAACGTTCGGATTCAAAATGATTGAACTAGTGCCGCCTAGCCGTTGACCAGCGGTCGGCGAGCCATCAACGTTACGTAGTTACGTTACGTGGACGTCAATGGGAAAGACAAGGCGGTTACGATCCGCTCCTGAGTTGATGTGTGCTGTGACCCGTAGGCTGAATTATTAAGGCCGTCAGAAAATGTAGAACCGCTTTGGTGAAAAAATATTTTTTGGCATCGCTCCGAAATTCTATAATAAAATACCTGATGTAATTAAAAATATGTCATTATTAAAGTTTAAGAAATGTCTCTACTCGCTATTAATAGATAAATGTTATTATAATGTTGAAGATTTTTTAATTGTAATTTTTCAAGTAGATTGTCTCTTTTTTTCTATTGAGTTTGTTTATTTTTTAATTTAGCTTATAAATAATAAATAAATTGTTTATTATGTCTTAAACAGTAACATTAACAAATGTGAATGAAATAGCCCCAGTAAGTTTAATAACACTTGTGTCGGGGTTTTCTCTCTCCTCCCCTTGAAATTTAGTTGTTGAAAGTTAGTTGACAATATTGAGTGAGACTTAGTTGATAATTAACTTAGAAATTAGTTCTAAGTTAATTATCAACTACCTACATACCTACATTATAACTTTTAAGTCAATATTTTTGTTCTTTTTCTTCTTAAAATTAGTTTAAGAAGAAAAAGAACAAAAATATTGACTTAAAAGTTATAATGTAGGTAATTGCAGCTCTGTATAGTGTGTTATTGTGCGTGTGTCTATAGAATTGCGTGAGATTGAGTGTGCCTGGATGAGATGATGTATGCGTGTGTTTATAATAGAGTGTGAGTTTTGGTGTGTATGAATTTGATGGTGTGTGCGTGTGTATTTGAGTATGTGTGTGTGGATGAGATGGCGAGCGCGTTTGTGTAAGTGTTGAATTTAAGTGTTCGCAGTTAGTGCCGTTATAATCAAAGTTAAAAAAATACCACTATATGATCAGGAGGTAAACATTTTTGCCAGTGTCAAGTTAGTCTGGCTAGAATGTACTCCGTTTCCTCATAGGTTAATCTTAAGTTAGTCTGGCTAGAATGTACTCCGTTTCCTCATAGGTTAATCTTTTTAATCATTAAAACAGTATGCTGTTACATTTTGTAAGTATTATATTTTTTCTTTTTGTTTAGATTTTTAAGTATTTGGAATTACATTTCATACTGTATTTGTACGCCTTCACGGCAAAACATAGTGCTCAAATATTTATGTATATCCAAGACCTTTATGTTACAGTGGTATCCAAATGATAGGGCGCGTCGTGAATCTTCGTTCGCGTAGAAAATAAAGTATGGCCCCGAAGATTAACGAAAGAATGCTTCAAACTTACAATCAACCTTAGATCACTACTATAAGGTTCATAATACACTGCAGCTGTTAGTTCCGTCTCACTCAGCTGGCAGCTGCCGACCAATAGCGGTAAAGGAAACGAAGCGCGCTGCGAAAATTAATTTTCTACGCAGGTACATCGGTAAACCATATCATTTGAGTACTACTGTACCTAGTTGCGCTGATATACGATTCTATTCGTTTAGAAACTAATTGTTGGCAACACGCCTAATAGCTAATTGGTTGACACATTTCCCCTTCCGCTTTACCATCTCCTTCGCACAAACCTTTGGCTGTTCGCGAGTGAAAGAGATGGACAACACGGCTTGCGATCGCCGATAAGAATCGAAGAATCTTCAATGGCTGACAATCGTTGTTAATCGCACACGCTCTCCGTGAGAAAAATTCGATATCGAAGAAGTTTGGTGTTGTTTAGTGAATACAGTGGTTCCATCGTGCCAGGAGACAAGCCGGGACGTTTAAGGTTAGTGCATACACATCCCAGACGACGCCTGGCTCTTATATCTTTGTTCCTGTCTACGCGTCACATTCCTAACAACTTTGTGTGAACCAAATTTTCTAACATAGCAATCTTTAGCTACCGCGCATCCATTACAAATAAATATTCTGATTCTGACAGACAAGCCCGGTAAAGCAGCCCACAAACTTTTTGTTAAACCATGATACTCGTAGAAAATAAGGTTTCTTACCTGTGTTTGCAGGTACAGGTCTGGTTGGCACGAATTCAGCAGCGAGTGGGTTGAGGGTCGACCGAGAGACTGTTTCCTCCAGCGAAAGGGACGGACCTCCATTACTTGTTCTGTAAATAACAACAGTATTGTTTATACTCAACTAGTATAAAGCTACTTCCACTTCTTTTAATTTATCGATTTAAATAATTACAATTAATTTAATTCACCCGCAATACCTTACAATCATAAAGTTACTAGTATGCCCGCGGCTTCGTTCGCATGGGAGTTTTCCCGCATATATCCCGATCCAATATATCATTTTTTTTATCCTTTATTATTTAAAACATGCGTGTACATTTTTTACAAATATAAACATACCACCTAAACCATCGAGCGTTTATCTGTGGTATGCTAGCCGCGGCAACTCAATGCCACACCGCACCTACATACATCATTAAAAGTAACACTTTAACTATGCATCGAAACACCTAGATCGTAGTACTTTCTAGAAAGTGTTTTTTTAGCACTTTACAGCAATTCTTTGGAGTTAATTTTTTAATAACATTTACAGGCATGTCATTTAAGAATGATGGTAGCATGCATTCCCACGTCCTTGCACCATACACATTATTGTGACTTGGTATTTTATACGTGGATAAGTAGGACAAACAACGTAACGACTGCAACCTTTCGTATTTCTGGATATTACTGATACTGTAGAAGTTATCGTTAATGACGCGTAAACGTACCTTGTCGAAGACATTTACAACTTGACAGTGCTTACTATGTTAAATTTCATCAAAATGGGTTCAGCCATTCAGCGTGAAAACGGAACATACATAGGTACACACTTTCGCATTTATAATATTAGTAGGGATAGTATGGTTTTGTGCCTTCAGATTGCTAAGACGACAGTAATGCGCAAAAGTGTGTATTGCATGGCTCCTGTCATAAACAGGATTATTGGTAAAACACTAACATCCTCGCAGGAATACGTTACAACACCATAAACTAACAACTTTTGTTCTTAAACTTTTAATAATTCAACATATTTTAGCTTCCATGTCCTGTCAGGAGCTGTCTGTTCACACAAGTCAGTGCCGTGAACAGACGAGGCCTTCCCTTCCACCTATACCCGCTTCTTACTTACATTCTATTTCATTGTCCGAGTATAGCCTCAGTGTTGTATGGTGAAATAGATAACAGGAAAAGTGTTACACATCATGGCTTTATTTAATACAGAGGGGTTAATGGCGATTGCAATTGCTCTAAATGAAGAGTCTCTAGATCTCGAGTTAGACAAGCCGTACAATACGCTATATTCGCGTACAGTCGCTATTAATAACTCTTGTGATGTTTACCAACAAAAAAAAGTCAACAAATTGCAAGGAAAAAATATCAACACGTGCACGCAACGGAATGGAATCAGAACACTTGCACACGTTACAGCGTCGGCCCTGACATTGAAGCTTCGTTGCCGGCACGGGCACGGACATAGATCGAATTCATAGACAATGTATGCAATGATTTTTTTTTTAGACTCCTGACGAAACACGTCCCTGCCCCGTCCCTGGCACGGCACTGATGTGTGGGGATAGACCTTTAAATGTCACGCAGTCTGCGAAGCAAAAGAAAGCGCTAGTAATTTGGGTAAACTGATAGCACAAAAGGCAGTGGAGGGGATTTTGAAGGTTTGTTTTTGGTATAATATGTATTGTTTTCTAAAAATTCATAGAACAAAGTGATTGATTGAGATGTTACTATACACGGACTTTTAATTCGATGTAGTAGACTGACAGTTTCTGAGTTGTCAGATAATAACGAATCCCATAAAAAACAATACTTGTCAAAAAAACCAAGTCTCGCAACTCAATTCTTCTACCGTAAAAAGTTGTGAGATCCATGTAATACCAAGTTGGTTATTAATTTAGTCAGTCCCTACTTAAGGGACCTTCTGCCTTAAGTTGTTACGTAATTATCTAACCTAACAACATCTTATAGTGACCATATCAATAGTAAAAATCTTTAACGATTTAAATAAATACATTGACTCGGCCATCGCATGAAAACACAATACATATATCTCACAAGTAATACATATATAAATTAGATTGTTCAGTGTGATTGCTAAGTCAATCTATTTATTTAAAACGTTAAAGATTTTTAAAATTGATATGGTCACTATAAGATGTTAAGATGACCTTATAGTTTCGCTATGTCCATCTGTCCGCACGTCTGTCCGTTGAACAGTGTTGAACAATGTTACATTATGGAAATATAAAATCGGCGTTATTAGCTTTTGTCACTAGATGGCGCTGATTACATTTTAAAGGGTGTACTATGCCAAATCGAATTCCAAATAATCGAATATCAATTGATCGACCACTAAACATCAAAATTGTAAATACTCGAACGTTCATAATATCGAATGGTTAATAAATTGAACATTAAATAAATCGTACACTCAAGTGTTCAAAATGTAGAATATTTGTTTGATCGAGCGTTCAACGCATCGCATATTCGTTCTATCGAAATATCAATATACGGAATACCTTTTATATCCTTCAAATTTTCCTCAGGCAGCTACTTCCATACCATATTTCATCCAAATTCATGCAGTACTTTTGAAGATTAGCGTGTTTATTAAACAAACAAACGTATCCATATTTGACTTTTAATTTGAAATTTAATTTGTATTCAATTTGATAGTTTTGACATGATTTTATTTTTTTATTAATTTAATTGACTTTTAATATATCTTTGAATCTTTTTGTATGTAAATTTCTCCATTTGTACCTATTTTAAATTAGGAAGCCGAGCAATTGTTTGAATTTATATATTTTTATTTTATTTTATATGGATCTTGGACTTTTAACCTCGTAAGGACCGCCATTATTTACGTCAACTATTAGTTGAGCCCCGCTGGCACAAAATTTGTGTGCCAGCGGGGCTCAACTAATACTTGTTTACTGCCACGTTTTTGTGCCGCTGGGGCTCTAGAGGTTAATTTAATTTTTCACGTGACAACGTCTTATAATTCGATGAAGCTGGCTGCACGCACGAAAATACGTGACTCATGCGGCGTTACCTCGCTCTGAGGCGTTCCATCGCTCTGAGGCGTTCCAAAGCAAATCAAATTGGATCTACAAGTTGACATTTATGTATGACTCAACGAATCAAGTACTAGGCTATCATATAACGGTAAGAGATGACGTCACTGTGTAGGGATTCTTTGACATTTATGTATGACTCAACGAGTCAAGAACTAGGCTATCATAAAACGCTAAGAGATGACGTCACTGTGTAGGGATTCTTCCATTGCCATGAGAAGTGCAGTAATAGTGATGTAAAATTCAAATTTTCTTTAGAAAAATGCAACCATTCCATCAGTATTTTCTTATGACGTTGTCACGTTCAACTATCGTCAGTAAACCGACTTTACAGACAACCGATTTTTTAATTTATAATATTAGTATAGATGATACTCACGTAGGCGCGTGTTGATGGTTGTGTCCATTGTGTGTAGGCCGGTTGGTCCTGGTGCGCTGTTCTCTCTGCTCATCTTCGAGCATTGCTTCTATACACTGTTCCATGAGAGCCTCTTCTTCTAACTGCTGCATTACCTGCAAAGGAGAACAGGTCTCTTCAATTCCCATCCCTTCAAACTGATAAATGAAGACTTTGCGCTTCGTATGTTTGGTCTAAATACAAAGCAAATGACCTAGATACAAAAACATAGATTACTGAATTAACATAGAAACTGATTGTATTTGACATATTATGACCAGTGTGTGTGACGTAAGCCAGAATATAATAATCTTATACAACGTGTAACAGAATAAACGCAATTCCTGAAAATAGTTGGTTCAGAATCAGCTTCTGAATCGATTTCAGTCATAAAAAATAGGTGTTATATTTTGACGGAAAAATCTTTCATTTAACTTAAAATGGAAACAGTATCATGACATTTGACAAATTAATACAATCCTTAATTCAAGGAAATGCGCTCGTGTGCGTATCGGCCGCTAACATTGCATGAGTGTATGCGTCTGCGTAAGGCTATTGTATAACGCACATACGTTTTGCATTTAGTAAGGATAACTATTTTTAAAATAGTACCTAGATATTTTTATAAAATAGTAATTTATAAAGAAAAATCTAGGTTTAGTTTCAATTTATTTAGTTACGGACGTTGTCTTAGACTTATAATTTAATATTCTAATTGGGGTGTCTGAGGTATTGCGCTAAATCTGTTACACCTTGTATACAGCCTGATTTTTTTGTCTACGTCCTATTTTTTTCTAGGCATTAGGTATCATTCACTAACTAAATTTTTGAAAAAAAATAAATCAATATGTTACATTTTCATATTAAATCATTTTCTCGAAAGAACTATCCGCTTTGCGTGGTCACTAAGTTAAACGTTAATAATACTACACTTGCCGCGCAAACATTCAATGAAAAGTGCAGCGTGCACGCCGCTTACCCCCGTCCCGTTAATTACACCTGCGCGACACCGGACACATCTAAAGCCAGCAATACATGTTGGCCGAGCGTTGTCGAGTGAAGGCCAATACCAACATGTAGACGGTATATTTGCCTTGTCTTGCTATCGCTCGGTGTCACTTGCCTAGTTGGCCGAGTGTTGTCCAGCGCCAACGTGTATAGAGCTCATTTGGTGCAACTTGTCTTCGCTCGCCGTTGCTCGAGATCACTTGCCTCACTTCGGATCGGTGTCGGTTTTTGGTCACAAATCAAAGGCGCTCGCCTGCGCTCGGCCAACGTGTGGGCAGCTCTACAGACCCTCTTCTACATTGGTCGTCTGCATTTGCGTTCGACGAACTTGTCGAACGTGTGGACATTATTTCTTGCCTTGTACCTATTTGCCGAGCGTTGGCCTACGTATTCTTACCGCGAGTATTACGAAATGGTGCGATCTTACATACTTAGTGGTGACAACTTGAACGGTGCCCAGAAAGACTGTACGCAGCAGAAAGTATTCGTCGCCTTCGCAATCAAGGGATAATAAATCCTTCTGTGCCTAATCTCCAAACGTTTTAGGCCGCAAATCAGAGGCTATTAGACCATGGCCAATTTATAACTCCTACACACGCTCAAGGATGTGGCAGGCCGAGACTCGCAGTAGAGATCGAAGAAGATATCTTCGATTTCTTTGAACGGAGTCCTAGATCGAGTACGCGAGATACAGCGCGGCGCTTGTATGTGGACGTGTAAAACGACGAGTGTATGTGGAGGAAGCCCAAAGCCTAGACCAATTAAAAGAGCAAATTGTACGTGCATTCGACCAAGTGAAAAGTGACACTGTAGTGCTCAACAAAATTAAAAATAATGTGCAAAAACGTGCAAGACTCTGTTTAGAGAGAAAAGGTATGCATTTTGAACATTTATTAAAGTAGTCTTAATGTGATTGTTCTATGTTAGTTTTGATTAGATTTTTAATTATCTACACTTATAATAAATCTGTAGAGAGGTCAATTCTGTACATGAAATATATTTCCAAAATAACTATCAGGGGGTGATTAAGGATCGATACTCATGCCAAAAATGCAATTAGTTAAATTTTTGTCTGTCTGTCTGTCTGTCTGTCTGTCTGTCTGTCTGTCTGTCTGTATAACCGTTATAGAAACAAAAACTACTCGACGGATTTTAACGAAACTTGGTACAATTATTTTTCATACTCCTGAGCGGGTTATAGTATACTTTTCATCACGCTACAATCAATAGGAGCAGAGCAGTGAAAGGAAATGTTGGGAAAACGGGAGAAGTTACCCCAATTTTTAAGCTTCCGTCGCGTGTGCAACCTTAATGGTTAAAGCTACACAAATCATTTTATGACGGAAATGTTCTCCTTAAAATTATATAAAAAATATCCCACGACAGCATATGTCTAACTTTTATGGTTGACTCACAATAACACGTGTAACTCCCGATAGCTTAGCAGTTCGAAGCTTTCTGATTATAATATTTGTCTACTCTTACGTTTATAACACTCTCAGTCACCCCTAATTGAAAAAGTTAACATTATTAACTATTCCATAAAAAAATTGGCCAAGTGCGAGTCAGACTCGCCCATGAAGGGTTCCGTAGTAACTATAATATAATATGCAAATTTCTATACTTATAATAAATCTGTAGAGAGGTCAATTCTGTACATGAAATATATTTCCAAAATAACTATCAGGGGGTGATTAAAGATCGATACTCATGCCAAAAATGCAATCAGTTAAATTTTTGTCTGTCTGTCTGTCTGTCTATATAACCATTATAGAAACAAAAACTACTCGACGGATTTTAACGAAACTTGGTACAATTATTTTTCATACTCCTGAGCGGGTTATAGTATACTTTTCATCACGCTACAATTAATAGGAGCAGAGCAGTGAAGGGAAATGTTGGGAAAACGGGAGAAGTTACTCCATTTTTTAAGCTTCCGTCGCGTGTGCAACCTTAATGGTTAAAGCTACACAAATCATTTCATGACGGAAATGTTCTCCTTAAAATTATATAAAAAATATCCCACGACAGCATATGTCTAACTTTTATGGTTGACTCACAATAACACGTGTAACTCCCGATAGCTTAGCAGTTCGAAGCTTTCTGATTATAATATTTGTCTACTCTTACGTTTATAACACTCTCAGTCACCCCTAATTGAAAAAGTTAACATTATTAACTATTCCATAAAAAAATTGGCCAAGTGCGAGTCAGACTCGCCCATGAAGGGTTCCGTAGTAACTATAATATAATATGCAAATTTATTTGACGAAAAAAAAACCTTACAAATTTCTTAAAACTAGCTTATTTACATTTTTTACAACTGCGCCAAATAAATTTGTTTTGAAAAAAAAAACCTTACAAATTTCTTAAAACTGGCTTTTTTACATTTTTTACAACTGCGCCGAATAAATTTGTTTTTCATAGTGTTTGTATGAATTACAAAGTTATATTTGCGGTTTTAGAAAATATGCTGTATCTCAAAAACTGCTGAACTGATTTCGTTCAAACCAATTTTGGTTGAAAGTTTATATTAAGATGTACAGATATATATGTTTTTTAGATTTTTCACTCCATTATTATAGAAGTTAGAGGTTGTGTCCGCCACACACACATTTTACCACTTTGGAAGCTTATATCTTTTAAACGATTGACTTTATGGAAAAGTGGTTTTAGAAACCCCGATGTCGTTTTTAAAGAACTGTCTATAGATACCACACATGCATCGATTTCATGAAAAAAATATTTTCAGGTTTAGTTCCATGTATGGGGAGCCCCCCTTTATTTTAAATATTTAATAATTTTTTTCTCAAAATCGGAAAGCGGTTCACAGAATACATCTACCTATCAAGTTTCACATGTATAGTCCTAATAGTTTCGGAATAAAATTGCTGTGACAGACGGACGGACGGACAGACAGACAGACAGACAGACGGACAGACATGTCGAAACTATAAAGATTTCGTTTTTTGCCATTCGGCTACGAAACCGTAAAAAGAATCATATAAATCGGTATAGAAACACCAAAGTGAAATACGCTTATAATAATAAGCCATCGCGCGTGAATACTGAATCATGCTATAAGGATTATTTTTGAGAATCGGTCGCCGCGCTCGACGCGTCTCGCGGTCGAAGCGTTCTCTAGGTACTTAAGCCTCATGTGAACGTGATCTAAACAATATTACCAATACATTAACTTACGCTGACGGAGTCGCGGGCACAGCTATATTGTATCATTACGCTAAGGCCAATAGGAGCGGAGCGCCAATGAAGAATGCTTCAAAATCGGGGTTAAATTTAACGTTAGCCCAAAGTAACTATTCCACGCGGACGAAGTCGCGGGCAAAAGCTAGTTTGTGAATAAGTTGATTGAAATTTTTTAAACACGCCTAATAGCAAAAAGTTTTGGCACGGTTTTAATAAGGTCTAAAGTTCTTAATTATCTAATTTATTTTTACTTTCTTTGTAATTTATTAATTAAGGATTACATTCTAATCATAGTGAACATAGCACATACCTTTTGCTAATTGACGGCCCTAAGCCCGTAAAAGTATGAAGGGAAAATTTGCAACTTGCTTTATTATTGTTATGAATGAATTAATGAATAGCGGCGGCGCGTTACCTAGCGCGTACGCACGGCGCGCCGGTGTCCAGAAACATCAACTTTTTATAGATAACTTTGTGATGTGATATCTCAATATTTTTGTATTGAGTGATACTAAAAGAAAAAACACCTATTCAATGATTTTCGCCAAAGATTAATATATCAAAATTTGGACGGAGGCTAAAATATCAGGCTGTATAAAACTTAATTGTAAAAACTCAATCAATTCTTTTTGTATTGTGTTTCCTCTCATACAGGGTAGGTTTAAAAGGTGAGGAAAAACGAAAAAAGAAAAAATTGCGGTGCGAAGTTGGCCGGGTCAGCTAGTGTATGGAAACCCCATATCTATCCAAAAGGGCTGAAGACAATATCTGGTATGAAGTCTCTATGCACAGTTTCAGCTCAAAATAACTGACTCAAAGAATTGATACAAAATTATCGGTTTCATATATTTCTTGATTACCAATCATAACAAACGTGTCACAGCACTACGAGGGTCAATAACTTTCCACGTCACTTGCCAATAACACGATAATTCTCTTCGTTCTTCTTAATTTGAAAAATTCGGTCTCTGGTACCAGTGTTTTGGTATTTGTAATAAGTTCTACACATGTAGACTTAGGATTACAAAACCCTTGCCATATTGTTTGTTATCATCCAAAGAAGTCATGCACTTGGTATGTATATACCCCCTTTAAATTACACATTGTAGATAAATGAAATCCTTCAAAAAAAAACCTTTCAAATATTATGTTATTAACAATATTATGTTTTGTTAATAAAATTTATTTATGGTAGAAAAGTGACACTGGGAATTAAAGAATTTAACGTTCTTAACTGGGTTGCAGGAATGTCCTATCAAGATACTGCGCCTCCGGAACCTAACTCAAAAAAGTTGGGAAGCCTAGCAAAGGTGAGACGGTACTTCACACCGGAACAGCTGCTCAATCTTTATCAAGCCCAGGTTCGGTCGTGTATGGAGTACTGCTTTCATCTTTGGGATGGATCTGCCAAATACCAACTGGACGCCCTTGTGTCTATCGAGAAACGGGTCAAGAGACTCGTTGGCAACGATGCACTGGTCGAGTCAAAGCTGCAGAGCCGACGAGTTGCAAGTCTGTCGGTTTCCTATCGGTTACATTTCGTGGAGTGTGCGATGGAATTACACAATCTAATTCCGCCAAGCCCGTTCCATCATCGGACTACAAGACAAACGGCGATGCGCCATCTTTACATGGTGGACATCCCACCCAGACGCAAAAAACGTTTTGGGAATACTTTCATTGTGCGTACGGCTAAGGAGTGGAATTCCCTACCGGAGTCTGTGTTTCCTGATAGCTATAACCTGGGGGTCTTTAAGTCAAGAGTGAATAGGTTTCTTCTAGGTAAGCATGCTTCATCTTCGACCACATCATAACTTACCATCAGGTGAAATGGTGGTCAAACGCGAACCTATTCTGAATGCGAATCCCAAAGCGTTTAGTGCGTATAGGTGGGATGTCCACCATGTAACGATGGTGCACCGCAGTTTGTCTTGTAGTCCGATGATGGAACGGGCTTGACGGCTAATTACCAAAATTCATTCAGATCCGTTCAGTAGTTTTTGCGTTAAAGAGCAACAAACATACATACATACATCCTCACAAACTTTCGCATTTATAATACTAGCTTCTGCCCGTGACTTAGTTCGCGTGGGTTGTCCCGATCCCGTGGGAATTTCAGGATAAAAAGTGTCCTAACAATCCCCATGCCAAATTTCATGTAAATCGGTTTAGTGGTTTAGGCGTGAAAAGGTAACAGAGAGACAGACAGTTACTTTCGCATTTATAATATTAGTATACCATGGATATGGATTATACAAGGTGTAACAGATTAAGCGCAATACCTTAGACAGCCCAATTAGAATATTAAATTATAAGTCTAAAACAACATCCGTAACTAAATTAAATTGAAACCAAACCTAGACATTTTTTTATAAAATAGTTATCCTTCCTAAACGCGAAACGTATGTGCGTCATCCAATATCCTTACGCAGACGCATATACTCATACAATGTTAGCGGCCGACACGCACACGAGCGCATTTCCTTGAATTAAGGATTGTATTAATTTGTCATGATAATGTTTCCATTTTAAGTTAAATGAAAGATTCTTCCGTCAAAATTTAACACCTATTTTTATGACTGAAATCGATTCAGAAGCGGATTCTGAACCAACTACTTTCCGGAATTGCGTTTATTGTTACACGTTGTATAGAGATAATTAAACGCGAGGCACACGTAATTAGTATTTTCGTGTTTGCAAATATGTACTTAAATTGTTTTTTTTTCTTTTGTTGCTTTCCTTTTGTGTGCTTTGTGGCTAGTGCCGAATATTTTATTTCTTTAAACCATCCTTTTCTCTCTCTTTCTTGTTATTATTTAGCCGCGTGTTAGTCAAACAACACATATATATCAGTATATCTGGCCGTACCTGCGTATATCTCACCTGCTTATCAAACTCCTCTTCGTTTTCCATCCACATATAATCAGCAAAATCATCTGGTTGCGGCTGCGTTGGCACGGGCGGATACGCGGCGGGAGGGTAGTATGCACCGGCCATCACGTAACCTGTAACATGCGCATATTTATATATTAACATTTAACTATACAATCCATTATCTGCTTAGACTTACTCAATTTATATCAAGCCCAGGTTCGGTCGTGTATGGAATACTGCTCTCATCTTTGGGATGGATCTGCGAAATACCAACTGGACGCGCTTGAGTCTATCGAGAAGCGGGCCAAGAGACTCATTGGCAACGATGCACTGGTCGAGTCAACGCTCCAGAGCCTTGAACATCGACGACGAGTTGCATGTCTATCGGTTTTCTATCGATTACATTTCGGGGAGTGTGCGATGGAATTACACAATCTAATTCCGCCAAGCCCGTTCCATCATCGGACTACGAGACAAACGGCGAAGCGCCATCGTTACATAGTGGACATCCCACCCATACGCAGAAAACGTTTTGGGAATACCTTCATTGTGCGTACGGCTAAGGAGTGGAATTCCCTGCCGGAGTCTGTGTTTCCCGACAGCTACAACCTCGGAGTCTTTAAGTCAAGAGTGAATAGGTTACTTTTAGGTAAGCGTGCTCCATCTTCGACCACATCATCACTTACCATCAGGTGAGATAGTGGTCAAACACGAACCTATTTTCAATAAAAAAATAAAAATAATATGTTGGGGGTTTGCCTTCCAGTCTAACTGGACGGACCCGAGTAATTGAAATTGAAAAACATTTATTCGGTGATAAACACACACACAACAACATACAATAGAAAATTACAAACATAAAAAGAAATAACACTCAAAATTTCGCTGAGCATGGCCACACCGAAAGGGTTACCAACTCAACATTTGCTAGGCGAAAGACACCCAGCGCTGGTTTTCAATTGGCACCCAGCAGTAGGGGACTGTTCATTACGTAAGCACTATAGGGGGGCGTGGGAGTCTTTGCTTTGCTTATTTTTGATGACATGGGGGGTGGGGGATCTAGATGGTGATTACGTCAGCAATAATTATTCAATTTTTTACACATGTAGCAACACACATTGTCTATGCTTCAAAACGAAATGCATTTTCGGGGATTCCTACAAATAATGAATTGTTGAATTCCGTGTCAGTAAAGTTTATTTAAATGAATATTATGTACGTTACAGACTTCTATTCCAAACCTATTTCTTATTTCTAGATTTATAACTACTGCTCATGGATCAATCTTGTACCAATGTTTACGTAGGGGTGGGTTAAAAATTGCAAAAAATGTGCTTACGTAATACTTGAACGAAAGTTGTGTAGTATATTAAATATATAAATAAAATAATACTGAAAGGTGTAATATCGCCATAAAGGTGTAACATGGCCATACTCATTTACTAGCTGTGCCCGCGACTGTTCGCGCAGAATAGTGACTTTCGGCAGCATTTTTAATTTTTAAGGCTAATAATTTTGAAAATAAAACTCATACATAATTTGAATGTCGTATTTATTAATATCTAATCAAAAGTAAAAAAAATAAGTTTCAAGCTTCTAGCTTTAAAAATTACGCAATTTCCATACTTATTATAAGTACATATTTTCGCATTAAAAAGTAGTCTATGTCCTTTCTCAGGCTCTAGACTATATCCGTACTAAATTTCATTAAAATCGGTTCAGTAGTTTAGGCGTGATTGCGTAACACACAGACAGACAGAGTTAAGAATAGAATAGAAGTTTTATTAGATCCTCCATTATGACGAAAATACTGCATCAATAATTTTGAAATAAATATATGGTAAAGTTGAGGATTAATGTTAGGTACTATGTTTGACGAAAACACGATTCCATAAAATTTTCTTCATAGAAAAAAAAAATCCAAAGTTACCTCCAAACCGAACAATAAACCGCTGGTATTCAAAAATAACTTCAAATTAGATATTGAAACTTTGCATATTAATTGAACTAACTATAAAGCAGGTCTTATGTTATTTACTTTTTTTTTAAATTACTATTATTTTCACCGTAAAAAGAAATAAACTAAATTATCGGTGTCTTGGAGTCTTTTCCCGGCCACCCTGTCTCGCTTGCCCGCGTGTCCGCGGCCAGTAGTGTGCGAGCGAGATAAAGAGTGAGAAGCGCTGAGGTAGTTCAGGCCCTTAATTATACAATCCATCGACTGCTTAGTATTTTCACAACTGTCGGTCATGGGGTCATAACCCCCTGGGCTAATTAAAATTTTTAAACATTGTTACTAAATAATACTCCAGTTTCTGTTGTTGTAAACGAATATCGGCAGTGTATGGCCAAGTGGCAGTGGAGTCAGGAAACACAAATTATAACTTCTTGTGACTTGACCACTATTATGAGACCCCCCCCCCCCCCCCTGGCACCAAAGCTGGATCCACTCTTGGTCAAGAGCCACTTCAGTGTGCGAAATGCATCGCGCTCTGGGCAGAATTTTTTTATTTGTAGAAATTTTTTCAATTTGACTTTGGGTTTGGGGGGGTCATGTCCCCTGTGACCCCCCCCTTCGAACCGCGCATGCCCTCCCCCCTATGCTTACGTAAACATTAGTACAATTGATTGATTCATGAGCAGCAGTTATAAATCTAGAAATAAAGAATAGGTTTGGAATAGAAGTCATAATATTCATTTAAATAAACTTTACTGACACGGTATTCAACACTGGCACCAAAGCTGGATCCGCCCTTGATACAGCTGAGTACTAGTGTGTTACATGTAGCCACTGCCTATCTGACCTCCACAACCAGTAGCTGGGTAACACGATAGCACTTGGCCAGACCAGTGTCAGATTTACTGGCTTCTGACTACCCGTAACGACTGTCAAAGATGTCCAAATGACAGTCGGGACATGCTTTCCGAGGCACGGGGGTATCACACCGCCAACGAAAACATAGTGCAAACGTGAGTCAATGTATTGTGTGTATTGTGTATGTATTGTGTGTGTGTGTATTTTGTGTGTGTGTGTGTGTGTGTGTGTGTGTGTTTGTGTGTGTGTGTGTGTGTGTTGTGTGTGCGTGTCAGACCAAGCCAGTCTTCTGTGAGCCTAGATTAGCATGTAATCAGTGTCTTACCGGGCATATCGTCGTTGCGCCTGCCAAGTTCCATAAGTGATTTTTTGTAAGGTTTTGGGAAACAACAAAAAACATGTTACTGAATTGAAAATAAAAAGCTTGGTAAAATTATTGATACCACAGCACAGACGTTTATTTGATATATTATAAAAATACAAAAGTTGCCGAAACTATCAGTCATTTAAAGGGCTAGAATTTTTTTATGCAAAAAAGAGCACATAAAAATGAAAAAATGCCGATATGCCCTCTGGGGATGTGTATAGGGTAGACGGGCGGACGGTGAATGCTGGCGTCGCAAAACTATATTGCAGACATGAGTGTGTTGTGGTTTTGTAATGTGTGTGTATCGTGTGTGTGTGTTTAGTTTAGATCAGACGAAGCCCAGTCCGCTGTGAGTCTAGATAAGCTTGTAATGAGTGTCTTACCTGGCATATGCGCTCTGGGGATGTGTACAGGGTAGACGGGCGGACGATGGATGCCGGCGTCGCCGCTGCCGACGACACCACCGCCGACGCCGCTATCAATGATGACCCCGTTAGGCTGGGAACATCGAGAAAAATAGCCTTTAACAACTTCTAAATTGCCGTGAGATCTCAGACTGCTTTCTACAGTTAAAATTTTAAACAGTAATATTGATAGCCGATCTTTTATTTGAAGTGACTAAAATTCGGTACAATCCACCTTTATAGGTACCATTAAGCTCAGCGTACCATTAAGCTCAACTAAGTATAGGCAGAATTAATTTACTGTGCGTGCAAGCAGAAGCTTTAATAACCGGTGTAAGCAGCTTAATTGACCCTTTTACAACAAGTGTGATTGCAGCCATAAGACGCCTAGCCGAAGCCTTGATTTTTTCAAAAATTAATAATATCCGTATTATTATTAATACTATTAATATTATTACTAATACTATTTGGTCATTTTGAATATTCTATGATATGGTTGTATTAAGATTATAATAATGTGTTCACTAAAAGATTTCGCTGCCTCTAAGCGTGAGGACTTTTAATTCTGTCACTATTATATTACCAGTCACTATCTACTATTACAGTACTCACTGTCTACTATTATATTACCATTCCTCCATATTTCCTAAATAAATGAGATTCTCTCTCTCAGAAATTGATATACATATAAAGAAAACCTTCTTACTAATAATACAAAATGCGATAGCTTGTGAGGATGGATGTAAACTACTGATCGGATCTGAATGACATTTGGTAAGTAGATATTTGACATAGGTACTGGAATAACACATATGCTACTTTCCGGAATGGAAAAACTCTGCCACGCCAACGAAGTCGCGGGCAAAAGCTAGTCTATTATAATATAATATTCACAAACCTGCCATTGGCCATTCTCCTCGTTGCCATAATACGCGCCAACATTGGGTGCTGTTTCCGGTATCTTCATATTAAACTAATATTCTTCTGTCTTAGAAACTAACAAAAATACTTAAACTTTTAGTCTATGCTTAAGGTTGTTGCACTTAGGCGGGTAGGTTTAGAATTTGAGCAAGTTGAATGTAGGGTAGGAAAAGAAAATTGTTTTAATGTGTTTCTTGTGCGTTGCGGTAACTATCTTCATTTCTGGTGTTCTCGGCAACTGGAAATAAAGAATAATTTTCGGTGAGAGTTCATTGAGATCTACAGCATTTAATATTTTTAGATTTTTCTGTCTTATAAAAAAGTTAAGGGGGAAGGACGACATTTTTCCATTTTGAAAGTGTCATGAGGATCGTGATCTATCAAACAATTGACTTTGAGAAAAAATGAGACACGCCGCATCTCGTTTTTAGTTTCAGTTCCATGTATGTCCCATAATTTCATATTTTCAGCGGTTACACATCCACTTACCAACTTTCAACTGTGTATAATAATTTCGGAATATATTATAAAGCGGAAAAGTTTGTTTGTTGTTTGTTTGTTTGCTTGAACGTGCTAATCTTCGAAAGTACAGGGTGGATTTGGATGAAATTTAGTATGGAAGTAGCTTGAAGCTTGAGGAAGGTTAAAGGCTACTTTTTACGCGACTGCAAAAAAGGAGAGTTATGTTTTTACCGTGATAGAATCCACGGAAGCGAAGCCCCGCGTGAGTACTAGTACTAGTCTATACTAATATTATAAAGAGGAAACCTTTGTATTTTTGTATGTTTGTATTGAATAGGCTCAAAAACTACTGGACCGATATCAACATTTCTTTTACCATTACTTAGAGGGATTCTTCCGAATCCGTATAGGCTATATTTTATCCCGGAAAATAGATAGGATTTTTCGTGGTAGTGAAAATTGTGGAGTAAGGCGTCGAAAAAACTGCCGTACGTTAACGATTCTCGCGAACGCTGCCTATATTTAATATAAACATTACACCCGTGCGAAGCCGGGGCGGGTCGCTAGTATATTATAAAGCGGAAAAGTTTGTTTGTTGTTTGTTTGCTTGAACGCGCTAATCTTCGAAAGTACAGGGTGGATTTGGATGAAATTTGGTATGGAAGTAGCTTGAAGCTTGAGGAAGGTTATAGGCTACTTTTTACGCGACTGCAAAAAAGGAGAGTTATGTTTTTACCGTGATAGAATCCATGGGAGCGAAGCCCCGCGTGAGTACTAGTATATTATAAAGCGGAAAAGTTTGTTGTTTGTTTGCTTGAACGCGCTAATCTTCGAAAGTACAGGGTGGATTTGGATGAAATTTGGTATGGAAGTAGCTTGAAGCTTGAGGAAGGTTATAGGCTACTTTTTACGCGACTGCAAAAAAGGAGAATTATGTTTTTACCGTGATAGAATCCACGGGAGCGAAGCCCCGCGTGAGTACTAGTATATTATAAAGCGGAAAAGTTTGTTTGTTGTTTGTTTGCTTGAACGCGCTAATCTTCGAAAGTACAGGGTGGATTTGGATGAAATTTGGTATGGAAATAGCTTGAAGCTTGAGGAAGGTTATAGGCTACTTTTTACGCGACTGCAAAAATGGAGAGTTATGTTTTTACCGTGATAGAATCCACGGGAGCGAAGCCCCGCGTGAGTACTAGTTTCGGAATAAAGTGACTGTAACATACGGACATGATGAATCTATACGGGTTCCGATTTTTGCCATGTGGTTACGGCACCCTAAAAACGGCCAGTTGCGAGTCACGGACATCGTCTGCTTGGTCTTTTTCCAACTATGTTGGGTCAGCTTCTAGTCTAACCAGACGCAGCCAAGTACTAGTGTTTTACATAGAGCAACTGCCTATCTGTCTGACTACCCGTAACGACTGTCAAAGATGTACAAATTAGACCTAGGTAGCTCGCAAAGAGATAAAATTGAGCTAGCTCTTTAAGAGCAGGCAGTGCAAAATAATTTTAACGCAAGCTCCGCCCCCATCCACCCCGGTTAGGTCGTTGTATACTAAACGCTAACGCAGCAGTAATAAAATTGAATATCGCGTGCACTCTTTCACCATGTTCGGTTTCGAAACTGCCGTTGTGTGCTAAACGCTAACGCAGCAGTAATAAAGTTGAATATCGCGTGCGCTCTTTTACCATATTCGGGTTCGAAACTAAATGTCGTAAGTTTCAATTCTTATTTCGTTTATAACTAAAGTGATAATTGATCTAGAGAAAAAATGTCCTATATTTGGATAATAAACTATATATTCTTACTGTCAATACTAATTTTAGACATAAAAGCTTAGTAATCTTGATTAAATTTTGAATAATCTTTAAAAAAGACATGATATTCGATTAAAAAATGAATCTAGCGAAAATGTTCCAATTACGAAACTGGTCTAGACATGGAAAGAAAAAGATCCAATAAATCATATAAGTACTAAAGTTCCATTTTGATTGTATGCGTGATACTTTCAGAATATTAATACAAAATTACATACAATTTAAGGATCCTCCTCTTAACACTAGAAAGCCCAACATTTTTGACTACCTGCAACGCCCAGCGTCCGTCGAAATGACGGACGCCTTTAACTAAAAATTTTAGCTATAAAATGAAACTCAATTTAATATTAAATTGTAACGTGTATTGTTAAAAACATACAAGTATTAGAAAAATTGGTTAGCATTTATTTTATTTTTTTATATTTCGGATTTTTCTTCGCGACCTACACTGTTCCCACATCCAATTTTTTGACAAATGTCGCATTTATCAGATGCCTTGTTTTTTTCGCACAAGACAGTTTGCCCTCTTTTTACCTGATGCCTCTGGAGTCCGTAGGTCCCTCCTGCTGGGGTCTGGATCAGCAGAAAAAGCCTTGATGGAACTAAGTAGTGGCCGACTGGCGTGATTGTGCACTAACATAAGGATCACTGAGTTCACTTGTGAGCTTCAAAATAACGTCATGGCGGTTTATATTTTGAATTATTTTCTGTTTACATAATACCCACAGATTTACAGCAATTTAGGGCCAAGAACTCATGTTCAACTCCTGGCATTTGGTTGCTGAAGATAAGGCCACTTGGTGATCCGGATAAAGTACTTTCACTTGTTCCAGTACATATTCTAACTCTTCCTCGACCTCTGGGTAACTGATAGGGTAATTAGTTCCATGGGCACTACTCTCACCACTCCTACTCATTTCACAGCCTCCAGTGAAACTCTCATAGATTTAATGTGCACAGACCTCAGTGCTAGATATACGTCGGTTGAATCTTTCGGTTCACTAAATGGCCATTCAATCATAATAGGTGAATTTAATATTAGGCGTAACAAGTTTAAACCATATATAGTGAATATTAGGCCACTTAAGAACGTAAATATAGATAATTTTAATATGGACCTAATGCTTCTATGTCTTGGAAATATTTCTTCATTAGATAATGTTAACGATATGGTGCGATTTTTTAATACGCACATAATTGACCTCTTCGATGTCCACGCTCCATTTAAAACATGTACCATCAAGGAAAAGACACCCCCCTGGATCACTGACACTATCAAAATGATGATGCGTTTACGGGATGATGCCTTAACTAGCTATAGGAAAACCAAATCCGAAACAAAACGAGTTTGCTACAAAGAACTTAAAGCCTTGGTGGTAAGATCTATGTATAATGAAAGAGTAGCGTATTACAAACATAACATAAATAATAGAATTAAAAATCCAAAATTGCTTTGGAAAAACCTAAAAACTACGATAACTTTAACGCAACCTAGACAAGACCTTCCGTCGCATTTTTCAGATCCTGACCAGATTAATAATAATTTTTTGACTGTCCCCGGTAACCTCACGGCTAGCCCGGCACTTCTGACTTATTTTAGTAATGACAAATACGGTGAAGCAACGTTCACAATTACCCCAGTAGAACAGACAGATGTTTCGCGTATTATTCAGAATCTGAAAAGTAACGCTGACGGTATTGACAACATTACCCTGGACATGATAAATATGACTCTGCCATACACATTAAATATTATTACGGATATTGTAAACAGGTCAATAATGACGTCAACCTTTCCTGACCAATGGAAAATTGCCTCAATTAGGCCCTTGCCTAAAATCTCAAATCCATGTACCTTAAACGACCTACGCCCTATAAGTATATTGCCATGTTTATCTAAAGTGCTTGAGAAAATTGTTAGCCACCAATTAACGCTATTTCTGGATCAAAACAACGTATTGCCTGACTTGCAATCAGGGTTTAGAAAACAGCGCAGTACCTCCACCGCATTACTGGATGTAACAGACAACATATTGTCTGCCCAGGATAAGGGGATGTGCACGTTGCTGGTCTTATGGATTTTTCCCGGGCGTTTGACGCTATAAATGTTCCACTACTTTTAGCGAAGTTAATTTATTACGGTTTCGACTATAAAGCTGTAAAATGGTTCCGGAGCTATCTTAGTGATAGAAAACAGCGGGTGGATCTACGGTTGAGTGATGGGAGTACTCTTAGGTCGGCTATTATTCCTATAGAGAGAGGAGTCCCACAAGGCTCAATTTTCAATCAATCAATCAATCAATCAATCAATCATTTATTTTTGTGAACATAAGTAAAATAGGTGGTAAAATATATGTCATTAGTAACTATCTATGTTCTGCTGTAAAAGCATACAAAAATATTAAGCTTACATTAATTTAAATTAAATCACATCATAATAAATTAAACTAAATCACATCATATTGTATTAAATTGAATTACATCATATGAAATTAAATTAGATTACATCAAGATATCAAAAATTAAAATAAAAAATATTATAATCAAATGTCAGCTATGTCAATATTAAAATTATGTATTTACATCAGATATCAGGAAATAATAAACTGTCGATCATAAAATTCATTAATACTTGTCATTTAAAAAGTCTTCAATGGAGTAGTATGTCTTATCAACTAGAAATAGAAGTAATTTACGCTTAAAATGGCCGACATTTTCCTCACTTCTGATACCTTTTGGCAATTTATTATATATTTTTGGAGCCATTACGAAAATACTGTTCCTATATAGTGAGGTTTTAGATCCAACTGTTTGTAACTGGTCACAACGACGTTGACTACTTACTCTAGAAAATTTATGTAAATTAGTTTTGACGAATATGGATGTTTCGTATATATATAATGAAGGAACTGTTAATATTTTCATATCTTTAAAGAGTATTCTGCAACTGTCTGTACTCTTTAAATTGCAAATCGCTCTAATGCATCTTTTTTGGCACTTAAATACCTTATCTTTACCTGTTGCATTACCCCAAAATATAATTCCGTATCTCAATGTTGAGGCAACCAGGCCGTGATATGCTGTTAAGACTGTTGTTCGATTTGTGGTTTTACTTAACATATGCAAGGCATAGGAATATTTGTTTAATTTAGTACACACATTGTCAATGTGTGTATGCCATTTTAATGTGCTTTCTATATTTAATCCGAGAAATTTCGTCACTTTGGTCTCATTAATAGTTTTGTTATCATAACTAATATTTAAGTTCAGAATGTGGTTAAGCCTTTGATGGAAATTCATTATAACTGTTTTGTCTAGATTTATAACCAAATTATTATTCTGTAGCCAATTCACAACCGATTTTATGCTAGAATTAATATCTGTCTCTAGTGTAGTTAATTCATCACTATTAAAAAGTAAAGTACTATCGTCTGCAAACATAGTCATTGGATAAATTGAAGCTGTTGGAAAGTCATTAATATAAATAATAAATAGGGGAGGCCCGAGTACACTTCCTTGCGGCACTCCAAACGTTACAGTTCTCTGGTCAGATTTAAAAATTATTTCAGTTTTTTTACAAATCCTACTGACTACAGTTATTTGCTGCCTATTACTAAGATAAGATTCGATTAAATTTAATACATTTCCTCTAATTCCGTATTTGTTAAGTTTATTTAGTAATATTTTATGATCTACGCGATCAAAAGCTTTTGACATATCCATATAAAGCGCTAGAGTTGGTAGTTTTTTATCGACTCTGCTGCTAACTGCTTGCAAGAAATCGTATATGGCTACATCAATAGATTTATTTTTTCTAAAGCCTTTCTGGTTATCAACAAATAAATTATTTTTCTCAAAGTATGCAGTAAGTTGGTTAGATATTGCCTTTTCAAATATTTTTGAGAAAATAGGTACCAATTTTAGGTCCCATCCTTTTCATTTTGTACTGTGCAGACATAATAAGATGCCTGAAAAACTGCAAATACCATATTTACGCTGACGATGTCCAATTATATATATCTTTTAAACCAGAAGATTATCATAGCGCCATTAGGGAACTCAATGAGGACCTTCTACGAATCGCCGATTGGTCTGGGGATAACTGCCTGTCACTAAACCCAAATAAAACTAAATACTTAATATTTGGCAGCAGACAACAGCTGGCTCGATTACCTAGTTTTTTTGACGTGAAGCTAATGGGTGAGCCAGTTGAGCGAGTGTATGAGGCGCGCAATCTGGGCCTTACCATGGACAGTGACCTTCGGTTTGAGAAGCACATTGCAGAATCAATAAAAAACTGCTTTTATCGCCTAAAGGTCCTATACAAAATGAGGCCTTATCTGTCTGAACAAATAAGAGAACAACTAGTGGAAGCGTTGGTTCTGTCTAGATTGAACTACGCGGACACAGTTTACGGACCGCGCCTATTAGCTCGTACTGATAAGCTCATTCAAAGGGTGCAGAATGCTTGCGCTCGATTTTGTTACAGCATTCCTCGTAGAAGTCACGTGACACCGTTTCTTAACAAACATTTTACGCTAAAAATGAAATCGAGACGTAAACTGCACCTGGCGTGCCTTCTGTACGGAGTGGTCAAATATCAAAAACCGGATTATCTCTATAATAAACTAAGTTGGATCACTAGCAAAAGAGAATGTGGAAGGAGGCAGTGTTCACAACAACTTTCCTCTCAGCCCCATAGGACGGTAGCTTACAAAGGTAGTTTTCGCTATGCGGCATCAAAGGTGTGGAATAACCTGCCACCACCAATAAGATCGAGCAACACTATCAACACCTTCAGGAAACGCTTACGGCAGTATTTAATAGATGCACAAATAAAACAAGACATGGTCAACCAAAATATCTCAATAATCTGACTGAATCTGATTTTTCAAATGATTTGTTTGTGTTTTGGTTTTGTATAAATGGTATAAGTAATCAATAAACTATTAGGTACAAGACATTAAATTATTATGCAGCAAGCACACTTCTTTTTAGATCACGAGACGCAAAATTAAATTTTAAATTAAATTAAATTAAATTTTTTATTTATTTTTACGTATGGACAAAACATATAATATATATTATATTTCCTACAAAAATACACACACACACAAACACACATATGTATAAATAAATATTATTAATTATTTATATTCTATACAAAGCTGGTTCACATCCGGTAGTCACTTCAACACTAGGTCCGGTTGAAAACCAGCGTCAGGCACTAGTTGTCTGGCATTTTGCTGAACCGAGCCTTTTTGGCGCAGTCGCGAGGCACACGTAATTTGTTTATTTTCGTGTAAATGCAAATATGTACTTAAATTGTTTTTATTTTTTTTTTATATTTAGTTTCTTTCCTTTTGTATACTTTGTGTTGTGTGCTTTGTGGCATGTGCTGAATAAAGTTTTTTTCTTTCTTTCTTTCTTTCTTTCTCCGATTCCTCAGAATCGGAACTGTCAGAATGTGAAAGAGAAGTACCTGAGGCAGGTATGAAATGTCTTCGTTTTCATCGTCGGATAATCCAGACACCAGCTCGGAGTCAGATTGTGATGTCATACGTTTTGAGGCAATTATTTGAGCAATTCACAATACATTTTTCACACAATGTTACTTTAGTTCACTATTTGTGACAATAATTGTATCTCACAAAAATAAAAACTGGAAACAACGCGTATCGAATGACGAATAAATCAAAAAAGGTAAAGTCCACCTATAACTCAATACTGAAGGTAGTTTGCATCGACTATAAAACTAATTTGAAGATAGGTACCCTCATATTATAAGTCCGTCATTTGGACGGACGCTGGACGTTAAGCCGGCTCTACACGTTGGCCAACACAGTGGCGAATGTAGTGGCCAATGACTATTCGCCAACGTGTAGAGGGGGTGTTTGTGCACCCAACTTGCACAAACACGCCGTCTACACGTTGGCCAATACGCATTGGCCACTACATTCGCCACTGTGTTGGCCAACGTGTAGAGCCGGCTTTATAGGTATACCTTGCTATAACTTTATACCAATATCACTTATACATTACTAAACCACCTTTTCGGGTAATTTAAGCAGAAAAAATAAAAGTAAATTAATTTCATCTTATTTCACCAAATATTTCCGGAGAAAATAATAAAATAAAAATCGATATCCGTCATTTTGACGGATTGGGCGTTCTAGTGTTAATCGCAATGTATCTCTCAGTCTATCACGGAATAGCTCATTGAGCTCTTTGACTCAATACTCTATCTATGCGAGTAACGAACGATACCGACGAAGCGCCGACAGCGGCCGACAATGCCCGAACTTCCCCGACGTTGTATTGTATGTAGCTCACTGATCGGCTCAATACGTCATTGTAAAATAAATCTTATAATCGTTGACTTAAAAATAAAAATGCTTTAGCACTTTTACATAGGTACGTATGAAAATCCTTAGGGAATAATAGTTTGTGATTTTGTGTTTTTGTAAACAAAACAACAATTGTTTCGGCGGAATATCGTGTCGCATGTTGCGAAGCGCAGTTTAGTTTTAGTTGCTTGTAGTTAGTTAGAATTAGTAAGTAATAGGTACAGTAGTAGTATAGTAGTAGTAGTAGGTAGGTAATAAGTGTTATAAGCTAAATAATATTAAGTTTAAAGAAAAAGGACATAATTTTAATATTTATTTGTAATGAAACAACCTAATGTATCTAATTTTATCTTTAGCTCGCAACTACGTTAAATGAACTGAAGAAATTCAAAGATTTTATAGAGCCACTGAGCTAGTTGTCTCGTTTGATTCGCGTAAATAAGAGCGGCTCAATTTGATCAGTAGCTCGCAAGTGCGTCAATTGAGCTCAAGAGTTAAAAGATTTATTCAGTGAGCTAAAGAGCTAAAAGAGTGATATGGCTCTTTTGATCAAAAGAGCTACGTTTCTCTTTTCTTTTCCGTGAGCTACATTTCGCATGTCTAGTACAAATGATAGGTGAGCCCAACACCTTAATTTCAAAGGCACGAGAGAGGAGGAATTATCAGAGGCACAGAAGAATCTCAGTATGTTAAGATGATCTTAGGTGTGTGTGCTTCTTGTGTGTGTGTGTTTGTTGTTGTTGTTTTTATTTTACTAGTGTATTTTTTTATGTGCTTTGCTTTTCTTTATTTGTAGTTTTGTAAAGCTAATTTTTAATGTGAATGTGAGATAATTACAGAAATACAGACTCTGAGATTCATTTCTGATAAGTTATATTACATTTATTATGTCAATTGGTCTATACTGTCTTCTCATACCTAAAAAAAACATTGTGTCTATTATGCAAAGATTGTGAAAATCAGTATTTTTTTAAAAGAGTAACCGTGGAGTTTCTTGCCGGTTCTTCTCCATAGGAAACTACCAATTTTGAACCGTACACTAACTTCTGATGTTTTATGAGTGCCCATGTAGGGCTATGTAAAATAAAATAACTTTGATTTGATCAACCAACTACAATCAACCTAGGCAAGTCTAACCTTGAAGGTCAACCTGATTTAGCCATGAGCTAACCATTCATACTTTCAGATACATATTAAAATAAAAGCCTCTGCCCATGACTACATTGTCATTGAGGCTACATATTATTGTCCACTTTAGGTATTGTAACTACTAGTTAATACTGCATTGTTTTATAATCGCATAAGATAAAACCACAATAACATATGTGACCAATACTTAGTTTAACTGTAAGAGAATGTGTTCTTATCTTTTTTATGGCCCATCCATACATATGTCACATGTAAAGAGGGGGGAGAGGTGGGAGGGTTGTGAGAATGCTGAAAGATATACCGTGGCCCTGGAAACTCAAGGGCACCTGAAGGAACGGGTTGGGTTTTTGATCGAACCCTGAGTAGCCACATGAATAAGTTTGACCAACTTGTGCATACCCGATGCAGCCATACATAACCTACCTATTAATTGGCTTGGCACCAAATGCAATCAGGTTTGTAGGTACCTAGGCCATATTATTAAAAGTTACACATCAAATGATTAATTATCATTTTTTAATGCAGTTGTGTTTCATTCATTTTGAAGTTGATTCCACTTTTTGTCAGTTATTTTACAAAGGTGCATCATTATAATCTGCCTGCCCTTGTGCCATGTTACTTTGGGGTGGTGCAAGATGGTTTTAGGAATTCTAGACACACCTGGTTAGCATCAGAACCATCCATTCATTTTAACTGTCGATTAGTTAACATTTCTGAACTATAGAACCCAGTTACCAGATAACATGTTCACTGTCTAGCAAAAATGTTAAAATCAGCTCTCACATCCATCCAATTAGTTTTATGTTCTTGCTTGAAAGCACTTTGTATCCACAAAGATCATAAAACTTGGTGGGAAACAAAGACTAACATAATTTATGATTAATTTCATGCATTGCCAGTACTTTAAAACAATTATAGTATTAAGATACATTTTGTAAGTTTTGTAAGTCATAATAAAAAAAATAGACACTGGGTTGTTGATTTTTTAATCTCGTTCCAACCCAAAATGAACATAAATGTGGGTAATAGATAGTCAATGTGTTAAAATCAAAACAAAAATATCACAAATGAGTTTGAGAGTATGAGCATCAACTTGAAAAGAAGAAACCAGATTAACTATAACCTTAAAAAATGAATACCTATTTTTTCAGTGCCCTATACTTTTAATAACTTTTCTTTGAAAAATGTTAAAAAACAGATGTATTATAGTAGGATTGCTTAATGTATGCTGTTTTTACACAAATTTATTCATTTATTTATTATATAGCTTTTTGTACACCTTAAAATACTTCTATGGAAAAAAGTACAACTAGTGTACAATGGGTGGTCTTAGTGCGATCTCTTACAGACAACCTTTAAATAAATAAATAAATATTCCACAACTTTTCACACAACGCCATCTAGTCCCAAACTAAGCAGAGCTTGTGGTATGGATACTAGACAACTGATAAACATGCATATATATTTCTAAATACATACATATTATAGATAAATTACACCCAGACAAAGAACAAATGACCGTGCTCATCACACAAACATTTGTCCTAGGTGGGAATCGAACCCACGACCTTGTGCACAGCCAGAAAGGAAAGGAGACAGATTCGATGTCAAAGAAGTACATTTAAAGACTTCTTTAATTTATTTTCATGCTATATTTCAATTAAGTTCCCTTAATTTGCTAATTGCTAACCTTGCACTGCATATTGTGAATAAGGTAACTACAATACTGTAGGTACTATGGGAAAAAAACTGCTTAACTCCATGGTAACTGACAATAAAATTGTAAAACTAGATTAAAAGCTCCTTTTTAGTTATGATTATATGGTAATGAATAATGATAGTTCAAATTGATTGGAATATGAAAACTTTTTGTTGATTGAAAACTAAAATTTTTCAGTAAGGAGAGAGTATAAGCTACCAGCGTTCAAAAGCATGGTGAATTTTATTTGTTAATATTATGTACTAACCCTAGCGTAAGCAGCAGGGGCGTGCATAGGATTGTGACAGGGCATGCGGCGGAGTAAAAACACACAAAAACTTCTTCTTTTATAGATTTTTAGCATAGCCACAGCCACGCATCGTAGCATGGTGGCGATGCGTTGCTGTGGCTATGCTAAAAATCTATAAAAGAAGAAGTTTTTGTGAGTAATCGGTCACAAAAACTTCTTCTTTTATAGATTTTTAGCATAGCCACAGCCACGCATCGTAGCATGGTGGCGATGCGTGGCTGTGGCTATGCTAAAAATCTATAACAGAAGAAGTTTTTGTGTGTTTTTCTCCGCCGCATGCCCTGTCATAATCCTATGCACGCGCCTGGTAAGCAGTATACTAACACATCTATGGATTTTTAATTCTCTGAAATAAAGAATTTGAATTTGAATTACCTCTCCCTATAACTTTTCCCCTTCTTTCTCAATTATACATGTAATATTTATTAGTATATGATTTTGGTATTGTATGAATTTATATTATTATGTTCAATTAATATTATGATGGTTGTATACTGACAGCCCTTAATCTGTCTCCTTTAAGTTTGTCCATCCAAAGGTTGTCTGTAAGAGATTGCCCTGTGCGATAAGACCGCCCATTGTACACTAGTTTAAATTTTTGTATCCATAGAAATATTGTAAGGTGTACAATAAAATATATAATAAATAAATATAAGAGACTACTTTTTGTCACAGAAAATGTGTTTGATTGGCCATATGAGTAAAGCCCAGGGGGAGGACACTCCGTACATTTTGACAGCGAAGTAAAGAAAGAGTTGCCATCTATAAATTGGCCCCGTACTATTTACTGTCTACCGGGTACGTTAAATTGTCAACAGATGGCGATATATAATGATCAAAAATATTTATTTGAAATAAAATTATTTATGTAATATTAATTGGAGATAACTTTGACAAAAATATTAGACTCTTCTTACGAATTCAAATAGACACATAAATGAAATGCATTTTGATAAAGCACAAAAATCAACCTTATTTAAAAAGACCTGGTGCCAGATTCTACTTAGGATTTATAAAGTGACAGTTCTTGAACTGACAAATGAAATTTGAAAATTGTTGAAAATAAACAGTCACAAATGGCGGTTTGTTGCATATTATATATTTATATGTTCTGCGTATGTGCGCTTTGTAATTCCCGATCCGTATTGTTGTATTTCGTAGTAATTACCACAAGTATAATTAGTGCGTCGATTTGAGCCTTGTGCAAAGCCTTGTGTTGCTCCCCCTTACTATTAGGACCTTACTCCGAAATTGTTGTATTTTACTGTGCGATATTGTGAAGAATTTAATATTATTGTTAAATAAGAAAAATTCACTTAAATCATATTGGTTTTATTTTTTTTACAAAGATTGTTTTTTCGTTACTATGGTAATTAGCAAAAACCACTGACAAGTTCATCACTGCAACAGAGGTTTGCATTAAGTAGGTAGATACAATCTTTACACCCACACTTCTTTAAGAATTTGCTTCAAGACCAATTCCACGAGACAGGTCGTTAAACCTTGGTCCATACAGAGGTTTTGTAAACATGTCTGCTAGTTGAACTTGTGCTGCAACTTGTTTAACAATTACTTCTCCTTTTGATACACATTCTCTAATGTAGAAGTGTCTCAAACTAATATGTTTTGTTCGACGGTGAAATTCATAAGGCGGATTATATGATAATTTCACAGCAGACTCATTATCAATACACAGTGTAACTTTTAAAGATTCTGTGTTAGTTAGGTCTGCAAAAAGCTTCTTCAACCACACAATTTCTTGTGCGGTTTCGCTTGCTGCTACAAGTTCGGCCTCTGTGGTTGATAGAGCCACTGAAGTTTGTTTTTGACTCTTCCAGGCAATAGCAGTGCCAGCATAAAGGCAAACCATGCCTGTGGTAGAGTGCCCAGTCTCTGGATCTCCTCCATGATCAGCATCTGAGTAGCACATTAATTCATTTGCTTTACTCTTTGGATAAAATGTTAAACCTTTATCGAGAGTTCCTTTAAGAAAGCGAAGAATTCGCTTTACAGCCACAATATCCTCCTTACTGGGGTTTTCTAAATGTCTGGAAGCTACTGACACTGCATAACAGATGTCTGGTCTTGTTGCGACCATCAGGTAAGCCAGTCCTCCGACACAATTTCGATACGGAAATTTCACATCTTCATTTTCATTAGTTTCTTGCAATTTTGACATCTTAATTGCCGGAGATGTAACTGATTTGCAGTTTTCCATGCCGAATCGTTTTAGTACCTTTTTGGTGTAGGCTGTTTGTCTTAAGTTTATTGATCCGTCTTTGTTTTTATTTATTTCCATACCAAGGAAATATGACGCTGGCTTCGATGTGATTTTGAAGTTTCTTTCAATTTCATTTAAGAATTCTTGACCAGCGTTGTCAGTGGAAGCTACCAAGCCGTCATCGACATACAGTACTACAATAACCTTTGAGTTTCCATTGACTCTTACATACAAGCAGGGATCTGCCTCACTTCTCTGAAATTTTGCATTCATCAGAAACTTATGTATGCACTCATTCCAGCATCGAGGTGCCTGTTTTAAGCCATAGAGACTTTTCAAAAGTCGACATACTTTTCCTTTAGGTACATTAAGTCCATTCGGTGGTGCCATATAAATTTCCTCTTCCACTGTACCATTTAAGAATGCAGTTGTGACATCGAATTGTTGTAAATTCAGATTTTCGTTAGCTGCAGTTCCTAGTATTGCTCTGATAGTTGCAAGTCGTGCAACTGGACTGAAGGTTTTATCATAGTCAATACCTTCACGTTGAGAAAAACCTTTGATAACCAGTCTTGCCTTAAACCGTTCTATGGTTCCATCAGCATTTCTCTTTATTTTGTATATCCATTTGCTTGGTAAAGCTTTTCTACCTTTAGGTAATGTGGCAAGTTCCCAGGTATTATTTTTCTGAAGTGAGTTCATCTCGCTTTGCATAGCTTCTTCCCATTTTTCTCTATTTTCCGATGATATGGCTTCATTATATGTTTTGGGTTCAGTGTAAATGTCTTCTAACTCTGCAACAGCGTTCATAACGCAATCATCATAACGTATGGGCTTGCGTATTAATGAACGATCACGCAAAGCTCTGATTTCTGTTTGCTCTACAGCGACTTCATTTTGAGGTATTGGTAGTACTTCTTCTTCTGCGGAATAAATTTCATCTTCTTCAGAAATTGAATTATTATTAGTTCCTGATTGCATTTCTGTATCAACGTACGTGTCTTCTTCTCTTTCTTGACTTTCCTGTACTTCTCTATTTATGTTTTGTTCTAGAAATTCAATCTCAACATATTCTTTTTCTTTTCTTGTTCCAACATTGTTATTTTTGCTAGTGTTCTCTTCTTCCTTTATGTCATAGTAGAATTTCTGCATAATGTTTACATTTTTGGTTACAATCACTTTTTGCGTTGATGGTACCCAAATCCGGAAAGCCTTGGATACTTCAGAGTATCCAATAAAGACTCCAGGTATTGCTTTAGCATCAAACTTGTTTTGTCTTCCTTTTACGAGAAAGAATGCCTTTGCTCCAAATCTATTAAAGTGTGCAACACTTGGTTTTCTACCAACCCATTTTTCAAATGGCGTTGCATTTCCGATGCTATTATTTGGACTTCTGTTTGACAGATAGTTTGCTGTGTAGATAGCTTCGCCCCATAAATACATCGGTGCATTAGACTCAATCATTAGACTCCTTGCTTTTTCTAGTAAAGTTCTATTTTTCCTTTCCGCTATACCGTTTTGATGCGGTGTATATGGTGCAGATAATCTTCTGGTTATGCCATTTTCTTTTAAGAAATGGTTGAACTCATTGTTACAATATTCCGTGCCGTTGTCAGATTGTAGGCATTTAATTTTCTTTTCCATGAAGTTTTCTACTTCAGCTTTATAGACTTTGAACATATCTATGACTTCATTTTTAGTCTTTATGCAAAATACTCGACTATACCTCGTGAAGTCGTCAATAAAAGTGACAAAATATTTGTTTCCAGCACAAGAAGCTTTTGGCATCGGGCCACACACATCACTGTGTATAATCTGAAGTGGTTCAGAAGTGCGAGGTTCAGTTCTTGGTTTGCCGATCGTAGCTTTCATTTTCGCTTTAATACAAACTTCACATTCTTCTCGCTGTTCATCTATTTTGAAATTAAGTCCAATCAAACTTTCATTCTTAAGTGCTAGTTTCATATCCTTGTAGTTCATATGTCCCAGCTTTGAATGCCATTCTGAAATATTATTATTGTGCACAAAATTAACTTTTTCATATTTTGAGTTTATCACTGTCTTGGGAAAAATCGCATAGAGACCATCTTCAGTTCTCTTCGCTTTAATTACAATACCATATTTTGGATTTTTTACTGTAGCTCCATCCTTTTTGAAGAGTACTGTATTACCAGCATCTGTAATCTTCCCAATAGATAAGAGATTTGTACAAAGGTCTGGAATGAACAATGTATTGTGTAGTTTTATTTCTTTATTTGTGTTTAATAAGAGATCAACTCTTCCTTTTCCCAGTATGTTTGTGTTGTGATCTTTAGAAGCTAATTTCAATGTTTTATTCATGTGTTCTATTTCACTGAAGTATTCTTTGCTATAGCACATGTGGGATGTGCATCCACTGTCCAAAATCCATTGTTTCTGGAATGGAAACGCTTCATCTTTTCCTAATAATGCTAAGCTATTAAATTCCTTTTGGTCAACTTTCTTCCCTTTATTGTTGGGATAAATCCTGTTCTTATTTTTGTAATTTTTCCAGCAATTCTTAGTCATATGCCCCTTTTTCTTGCATATTTTGCAGTATAAATTTGACTTTGCATAAAACGATTCTTGTTCGCTTGAGCTTGTACTCGGGTTGAGTCCTTGAGTGTTTCTCCGCGCTTGGAATTCCTCTATAATTTTTATTTTTAGTTCATCCGGTTTCGGAAGATTATCACGGGACTCAATTGCAACTCTAAAGGTTTCAAATTCTGAGGAAAGACTGTAAAGCATCATAATACTTAGTAAATCTTTATGAACTGAAACATTCATTTCTTCCAGTTTGTCTACAATGTCCATAAAGTTGTCTAGATGCTCCCTGATGTCATTTCCTTTTTCATATTTTGTTAAAATTAGTTGCTTCAGTAGCGTTGCTTTCCTCGCAGGACATTTACTAGCATGAGTTTCGTTTAACTTTGTCCAAATTTCATAAGCTGTTTTGCAGCTTTTTATTTGCTTTAGTTCCGACGGCGATATTATTAAAATTAGCTCACTGACAGCCAGCAAGTTTCCCTCAATATCTGACTCACTTGCATTGTTTAGGTCAATCTTTTGATCTACAAATTTCCATAGTTTTCCTTTAACAAGTACGGCTTTGGCCTGTATTGCCCATGTATCGTAATTTTCTTTATTTAGACTTTCTATTCTGTTCATCTTTGCCTTTTTTTTTCAGATTAAGCAACCACGCTCTGCTACCATGTGAAGAATTTAATATTATTGTTAAATAAGAAAAATTCACTTAAATCATATTGGTTTTATTTTTTTTACAAAGATTGTTTTTTCGTTACTATGGTAATTAGCAAAAACCACTGACAAGTTCATCACTGCAACAGAGGTTTGCATTAAGTAGGTAGATACAATCTTTACAGATATAGACGCTTTTTTCTGTGTGATATAGACGAATGAATAACTGTGCTAATTTTTGTTTTGTGTTTATTTAATTAAAGTGATAATTTTGGTCTAATTGGCGTTAATTATTTCTATCCCGAACCCCAGCTCGTAACAATTCTTTGTTTTCTTTCTACCTTTTACTATCTACATTCCCTTAGGACTATTTTGTTTCGTCCTATTTCTGTAGCATGTTCTACTAGAACATGTTACAAAGATAAGACGAAACGTTATACATCTTAACATGCATATAAATAGCTATGTGTGTGTGTGATTAGTTTGGGGCCAATTTACAGATGGCGTATTGAAATAGGTTTGCATTTTTATCACATGAGAGGGCTCTCTTTTCCCTGTATATTACTTTACTCTTTGGTAAAGCCTCAGTGTTATTTACATAGTGTCAAATGATTTATATGTTTTAATCAATGGTCAGTGGTCAATGGTCAATGATAAAACCTCTTTCTATAAAATTGTGTTGTGTAACTATGGTGGAATGAAATTCCCTCCAAAACACTCCCAGAAATGTAACATTCTATTTTTAAAATAAGTGCACTTTTCTAATGAGTATCTAAAGAGATTTGATAACAAATAAAACTTATAATGCTAAACGTAACTGAATTTAGAAGCTTATTAATATTCATGTCTTCTCATTACCATTCAAAATCATGCTCCAGTGATTAAGTATGATGAGGAAAAAAGGCCATGAACAGGCTGAATACAGATATAACCTTTACAGAACACAGTAAAAGTAAAAAGTAATAAAAATAATACGTCGTGTCTATGTTTAGTTGTCCTATTAGATTTTAGAGTCGCAAGCTTACGATAATATTATGAAATTGTATGTCAACAAACGAAAGGTGTTCTGATTATTTAAATGTTCGACTTTCTACTTTAGGCGGAAGTTTCCACGTACGCTATTTACAACGCAGATGCCGTAGAGATGTAAATAAAAATTAAACTACGAACAATAGTGCATACGACAGGCCAAAAATAGATCAACCTAGAAACTAAAATAATTAATTGACCGACTTTCATTATAGTCAATTTTACATCCGAATAGTTTACGGACATGTTCGAGAACAAATACACTTACAAATCTTACGTCGACACCGTGTAAAGGCAATTTAACTCGGAAAATACTTCGACTATCTGCACGTGTGCGTTTGAATAGCTACGTAATCTAGATGCAAGATACTCACTCATTAGATGCACTTTTAGTGCTTTCAACCACGAATATACGATTTACGTTCAGAAAATTACTTTTTGACAAAACTGATGCACAAATAACTATAAAATAAGCACTATAACCTCCAATATCACAATCCCACACACAAGATCTTCAGCCAGTATTCGTGGCGGTAATGGCGACTGCCGTGAAGTCTGGCGCGCTCCAACGTGGAACATCTACGTCCAACTTCGTTATAAAATATTAGCCGGCGTTTTTCTATGAAATTCGCTTGTATTGTTTTGTCTGAAATAAATGAAAATATGGAGAATATTACCTTTCTACTAGACAATCATACTCTTGTAAATTTAGCTGAGCCAAAAGAGTTGTCAAAATGACGAGTGAGTTCTTCGTTCAAATTAATATTATGACATGATTTTATGGTATTAGGTCGGTCAACGTTTTTTTTTTTAAATAATTTAAGTGTAAAAGCTATAGAAACTCATAATGTTACTAGCTGCTGCCCGCAACTTCGTTCGCTTGGGAGGATTTCCCGCATAAATCCCGATCCCGTGGGAATCCCGGGATAAAAAGTAGATAGTAGCAGATTCTCAGACCTACTGAATATGCATATAAAATTTGGTAAAAATCAGTAAAGCCGTTTCGGAGGAGTAAGGTAACTAACATTGTGACACGAGAATTTTATAATATTAGATTTAAACAATACTAAACGACGATAAAGCCGTTGTGTTATATAAGTTCACTCGGTTCTCTCCGTAACTTTTTAACCGTGACAATTTCTGAACGTCACATAGCATTCCACTCCAAGCAAGGTTTGTGCCACAATATATAGGTATTTAATGTTTCACTTTCCTTATAATTCATATAAACTAAACAAAAATTTTAATTTCATGTTCTTTTGAAAAAAAAAATAAGATTTCGTTTTTTTATGACTTTAAAAAGCCAAAACAAGAAATCAAAATGTTAAGTTTAAATTAAACTGTTACGTAAAATGGAGCCCAATCGTATCGATCGATAACTAAATGTCAAGAAAAAGCGCGGGAACCTTCAAGATTGTTAGGCGCCTTTTTTTCTTTAAAAAAAAACTTAATTTGTAATAAATAAAAAGCAACTCATTTTTGAACAAATTTAATAGTAATTAACGTGGTAGAGATGGCCCGGAGCCGTAAAAAACGTAAAAAGGAACATTCGGCTGAAGACGGAGAGGCGGAGTCGGTTGATGAGGGCTCAGCGTCTGACGTCGGCTCTGTAATATCCGAAGAGGATACTGATAAGTATACTCCTTTTAGAATCCCAGATTACGTCCGATATTACCCCGAAGATGGTGGTAATTTTGAATATATCGTGTTTCTAGAAAGTATAGAAGAAGATAAACCCATTGGCTTGAGGGATATGATGTCCCTTGCAAATGCAATTAAGCGTTACAACAAAGGTGTCAAACAACTGCAGCGGATTAACAAGAGTAAGGTAGGTGTCATATATGAAAGACCAGCACTGGCCAATGCTGCTTTAAGTAATAAAAAGTTTCTTGACGGTCACAAATTAAAAGCGTCAATCCCGGCTGCCGCTACGGAGGTTACTGGAGTCATCACACATGTCCCCATTGAACTCTCAAATAAACAAATTTATTCCGCACTAACAAGCACCAAGAACATCGTCTCTATAAGACGTTTTATGAGAAAATTAGTGGAGAATAAAACTGTAAAATATACACCAACAAAAACAGTATCAATTACTTTCTCATGTCCAGTTTTGCCAGAGAGTGTCGACCTCAACAGTTGGCGTTTTGAGGTAAGACCATATATTCCTCCAGTGAAGCAATGCCTTAAGTGCTTGAGATATGATCATATTGCCAAATTCTGTAAAAACTCTGAGAGATGTTCAATTTGTGGAGAAGCACATAATTACAAAGCATGTATAGTTCCCGCCTCGGGTGCAAAATGCTGTCACTGCTCGGGCAATCACATTGCTATATCTTCTTTATGCCCTGTAAAAAAAGAAAAGATTCTGCTACATAAACAAAAATATGAGAAAAAAAGAAGTTATGTTGAAACTCTTAATGACACAAACTTTCCGAAACTAAACAAAACTGATCAATTTCTGTCACTCTTAAATTCAGAACTGATTTTAAAAACTATTTCAGAATCAATAGTTAAATTAATAACACAAAATAAAATGAATGAAAAATCAATTTGTAGTACTAGCATTAAAGATGTCCTGCAAGAATCCTTTAAAAATATTAGGTAGGTATTAAAAAATATATATTTTAATGGATTATTTAAATATAGTCCAATGGAACGCTCAGAGCTTATTACACAATCAACATATTTTCAATAACTTTTTGTTGGACAATTCTATTCATATAGCTTTAGTTTGTGAAACTTGGCTTAAGCCCCGTCACACTATCAAATTTCGTGGTTATGATGTAGTCAGACTTGATTCAGGGAATGCTCATAATGGTGTCGCCATTATTTTACATAAATCTATTATGTATACTAAAATAGACACAATCTATGATGATTCCTTACAAAATATAGCAGTTCGTATTAATTATGCTAATAATAAAGAACTTACTATTGTAAGTTTTTACAGTCCAACTAATTGCAACCCTCCTTTTTCTAAAACAAAATTAGATAGACTAATTCAATCTTTTCCTCGTCCAATTTTTTTAGCTGGCGATTTTAATGGTTTGCATACAACCTGGGGATGTTCAGCTTCTAACTGCAGAGGTAGGGATATTTTGGATTCCATTAATAAAAACAATCTTGTTCTTTTAAATGATGGTCAAACGACTACTGTTGGTTCCCACACTTGGAGGCGAAATGCTCTTGATTTGACCATTGTCTCTCCTTTGCTAGCCCTGGAGTGTGAATGGTCAGTTCATGATGATCCTTTAGGCAGTTACCACCTTCCTGTAATTACAAAATTCTTAGTGAATAACAATAATTCTTCTAGCTTTCATATACCTGACAGTATTCCTCTTCCATTTTCTTATAATTTCAATACTGTTGATTGGAAAACATATTCATCCGGCATTGATGCTCTTTTGTGTAACTTTTCTATAGACAGACACAATCCTTTGCTTAGCTATAATAAATTTATTAAACTCTTACATTTGGCACTAGTAGATTCAATTCCATCTCCAAGGCGCTACTCCTCTGATGGGGGGCAGGCTCAGCCCCTTTCAACCTCTAACAGAAAGAAAAGAACTCCACTCCCCTGGTGGAATGCTAACTGCAGCAAAGCTGTGGAAGATAGTAAAAATGCTTACTTAACTTTCAAACACAATCCCTCTGAAACAAATTACCTAGCTTTTAAGAAACTCCAAGCAAAGAAAAAGTTCATTATCAAGTATGAAAGAAAGATGAGTTGGTTGAAGTTGTGTGAATCTTTCAACAGAACTACACCTATGTCTGTGGTCTGGTCATATATGCGTAGATTTAATAAAAGTTCTGCATCCACATCTCAAAATAATAACATATATTCTTGGATCCCCGAATTCCTTAAAAAATGTACACCAGATACAGTAGAGCCAGCTTTTATTTTCAACCCTTCTCATCCTGTTTCTCCTAGTAACTTTCACTTAATTAAACCTTTTACATTTGTTGAATTTACTACAGCAATCCATTCTCGTAGGGATACTGCAGCTGGCCTCGACCATATCTCTTATAAAATGCTAAAAAATCTACCTGATCAATCTAAATTAGTTTTGCTTGAAATCTTCAATCTTCTTTGGCAGCATTCTCTAATTCCTGAAGATTGGAAAACTGATTGTCTTGTTCCCATTCTCAAACCCAACAAAGATAAAAATAGTTTTGACTCTTACAGACCTATAGCTTTAACTTCATGTATGGGTAAAATCTTCGAGCAACTTATCAAACAGAGGTTAGAACATTTTATTGAGAAGAACCATATACTACCTTCGAATCAATTTGGGTTTAGGAGGGGTAAGTCTTCAAGGGAAAGCATTGCTAATTTACATCTTGATATCTTTGAAGCCTTCAAATCAAGGAATGCTCTTGTCAGTGTTTTCTTTGATGTGGTAGGTGCATTTAATAATGTTAATCATCATATACTCTCTTCAGAATTGGCCGCTGTTGGTTTGCCTGCAAAGGTGATAGAATGGATATATAACTTTTTGAATGGTAGAAAAGTATTTGTTAAGTGTAAAAATAGGCTTATAGGCCCTAGGTATTCTTACAAGGGCACTTGTCAGGGCAGTATATTGAGTCCTTTAATATTTATTTTATACATCCACAAACTTAATATTATCCTAGGCACTGAAGTATCCAATCTCCAGTTTGCGGATGACCTGGTAGTGTACTGTGTTGGTAATAATACCAGTACAGTATGCTCCAAGCTTAACATTGCCTTGTATAAACTAAATTGTTACTTTAATTATCTTGCATTAGACATTAGTATAGATAAATCCAAGGTTGTAGTTTTTAGCAATATTGGGCCTTTTATAGTCAATATTAAATATGACAACACTGATTTGCCTGTGGAGAATAGTGCAAGATTTTTGGGTGTTATTTTTACAAGCAACCTCTCTTGGAGAAAATATGTTGATTGTATATGTGACAGAGCTCAAAAAGCCCTAAATGTCCTGAGGTCTCTTGCAGGGACATACTGGGGTTCAGACCCTAAAATTCTTTTAAAATTATACAAATCCCTTGTACGAAGCCACTTTGAATATGGTTACCTCTGTTTTTCCTCAGATAGTCAATTGGTAAATAAACTAGATATCCTTCAAAATCATAATCTTAGACTTATTACAGGTGCCATGAGAACTACTCCCATTAATTCTTTACAAGTAGAATGTAATACTCCCCCCTTAATCTTACGCTTTCAGTATCTCAAATTCTGTTATTTACTTAAACTTTTTTCTGTAAATCATCATCCTCTGATTAAAAAGTTATTTTCACTTCACATTAAGTATCCTGTTAACACTCATCTGACCAAAAATATTCCATTTATGCTTTTTGATTTTTCATTCATGATCAAGTTAGATGGTCAGTTTAAATTTCACAAATCTAATGAATGGGTGTGTTATGAGAAAGAGTTTGAATGTCTATTTCATGAGCTGGATATAGTAATTGACAACAAATTAAGAGATCGGCAAGAAGTCTATAACCTCTTAGATCAATACCCACACTATCACCACATTTATACAGATGGCTCTAAAAGTAATGAAAGGGTTTCTATGGCTTATGTCATTCCTCATAAGGAATTTGGACTGGGAGTAAAACTGAAGAAAGAATCAAGCATATTTTCCGCCGAAGCTTATGCCATTCTTGCTGCACTTAAATACATTCAAGACCAATCTGAAAATCGTTGGCTCATTATCACTGATAGCATGAGCGTATTGCATGCTTTGAAAAACTATCAAATCAATGCTCACACAAACTGCATTATAATAGAAATCAGGCACATACTTCATAATCTTTCAACAAGAAACTATAGTATTACATTTTTATGGACTCCATCACATATCGGAGTTTCGGGTAACGAGCAAGCTGATTTTCTAGCACGTGCGATTGCTGACATTGTTGACAGTGACAGCGGCAGCCCCGTCGACGATGTCGCTATTCCTTATAGCGATTTAATACCTACAATCAAGTCCAAACTTTTAAAAGATTGGCAGGACACATGGACAGAATCTCTTACTAGAAAAGGTACTTGGTATGCTCAAATTAATCAGAATATTGGTAAAAGCCCTTGGTTCACCAATTGCCGTTACTTCAGAAGCAGACAATATTATACTATTCTTTGCCGTTTGAGATTTGGACATTGCCGTTTCAACGCTCATTTACATCGCATGCGCATAATTCAATCGCCTTCTTGCACCTATTGCTCAACAAATGATGAACAGACTCTTGATCATATTTTCTTTCAATGCTCAAGTTTTAATATTCAAAGACTGTCTTTAGTAGCCAATTTATTGAATTTATATGAAAAACCAGAGAATATACCGCGCTGCATTGAAGACATTTTGAAAAATAAAGACACCTATGTATTTATTTACGATTTTATTAAAAACACGATCAAGGACATATGAAACAAGGATTTTAACAAATATCGGACTCGACTTAGAAATAAATTCTATGAGATAATATCTGGGTAAATAACTAACAATTGAATATGGAATATGCATCGGATGTAACATTGAAGACTTGGCTCCGGCCTTATTACACACTTGGAACAGAAACAAATATTACAGACCTGGCTGTATGGGCTTGACTCTTTGCCTGTCCTAACGGACGAAGGGAAAAAAAAAAAAAAAAAACTAAATGTCAAAATTATGTCAAACAGCGATTAAATCGCGTAAAAAAATTGTTTACTTTTTTCATATTATTGTGTGAAATCTTATAATAGATCAAAATGTCGGTTCCTTATACTAAACTAGTGACTCCAATCACTCGGCTTTCCGTCGTATGTCGCGGCTGCTTAGCTGATTCAGGCGAAATGAAGAATATGTATGAATGGGGTCTAAATGACGATTATTTCAGAGTTACTGCCATTGAGGTGAGTTTACATGCATAATTTCTGTTACTGTATCAAAGATCACCATTTTTGCATACCAATACGAGATTACACTGTTATTGAAAGTTTATTCTTCGCCAAAATATTACATTAGTTACAACAGGTGATAAAAAAATGTGACATGAATACATGAGGGTACATTATAAAATATTATTACAGTCTCAACTTTTACAGCTGTCTCATTGGTCTAGTGGTCGCAAGCGTGACTGCTAAACACGAGCTTTCGGGTTCGATTCCCAGGTTGGTCAAAAAGTTCTATTGAGTTTTACTACTTAATTTTTTTAAAGAGAATTAATAGACATCACATTACAAGCAATCTTGTTAACTCTTCTAACTAAGATATATACATGCTAAGATATAGACATGCTTATGTCCGGAGTGAGTTAATAGCAATTATGTAATGGACAGAGTTTTTTTTTCTCTTTCTCTCTCTTACGACGATGTCTGACAGTTTGAGTACTTTCGTGACCTTCTCAAATGTCCCTTCTTTGGCATTCTTCGTCAGGTCGTTGAGCTCCTTAGTAGGGTAAATACGCTAAACGTCGCCCCCCCCCAATTGTCGGCCGTCTGTACGTTTTCAGCTTGCGTTCATTCAAAAGGTAATTAATTGACAATTTTGCTACCTGAATTACAACCTTAGTTAATACTCTATATGTACAAACCGTTACTATTCGATTACGTCACTTACTCTTCGCACACTGAACGTAAGTCGCGACTGCGCCGTTGAAGCCTCAAGTTTGCGCTAAAAGTAGTTTACTTGATGTGAATATCCATACTTCGGGAATTGATATTACTATGGTAAGACATTTCTTTTTTTTTATGCTTTATTATCACTAAAACGTTAATTTACTATATTTTGAGATAGTTTTTTCAACGTTTTGCGTATTGTTTTAAGGGCAAAATAGGAGGCCATCAATAGAGCGCCAGTTTTGATTTAAAACCCAATTCTCGGCCGTGGCCGACTTAAAGTAAATGCAGTCTGTTTTATAAATTCCAATTCTACCAATTCCATTGGTTTAACAAGAGACTTTGCAAAGCTTACAGGCAAATAAATCTATTTTACGTTTATTTGCCAAATACCAGCCGGGGTGATATTAGTTGAATCTCGAGAAATAAGGTACATGAAATAGGGGCCGACATTAGAAATATTAAAGATCGTAATGTCGACCAGCCTCAAATTCGGATGCCACTATACAGGCTGATTACTTTTGTATTTTTTCATTGATTGGGTGGGAAGGTAGTCATTTTTAATTTATTTATGTAACTTATTTTCTCAAAATTAAACATGTATTATGACAAGTATATTTATTAATATTATTAAGAAGTTAATCTTTAATGTAGGAATTGAGAATATTGAAAACATATTTATGGTAGCTAATTATGGTTTGGGAATTTGGGATATAAATATAAATTGCTCTTTGGAACTTGCTATCTATGAAATTTGTTGCTGTCCCTTGTTTATTAGCTTAAAAAATATAAATGGTTGGTAGTGAATCTTTGAAGTTTACTTACTTTCATTGATTCATTAACCTGCACATGACAAAAACCTTGTTCGTTTTCACTTTTTAAATTTAAGGTACTACAATGACCGAGCAGGTAGATGCAAGGCCTTCGCGAAAGGAAAGCAAATTATGCAGTTACAATGACAATAAAATAAAAGAAGCTCTTGAGGCAATAGGTAATGGGATGCCCATTCATGCATTAAACTATTTGGCATCCCACGAACAAGTGAACAACGTTACAAGTATTTTATTTTATTGTGATGTTTTACTTTGTTATAATTTTAGTACCTAACACTTTTGAGGGGAAAAAATATATGTTAGTAATAAACAAATACAATTACAAATGTATACTTAGTGTGATATTAGACTCATATTAATAATATGTATTTGTCACTGTCTTAATTTAAAACACCCTATACCCGGCCGACATTTGGGAAAAACGCGACCGACCATGGGCCGTGAATGGCCGACTTTAGGGTTTTTTCGTTCTCGACTCATCTAAACCTTACTACTTTTTTCTTTTAATAAAAATTTCAACTTTATGCCTTTAAGCATGAAATAGATATATGAAACTAGCCAAAACCGCATCAGAAGCTATCCTTCGTTGCAAAATGATGGCGCCAGAGCGATCCCCAGTCAGAAAATCTGTTAGAGGGCGTATTTACCCTAGTCCAAAGTTGAGCTTACAGACTAACAAAAGCTTGCATTTACAGGATGGGTCTACTCTGATCTCTTTGGTTCTTTCTTCAAAAGGCCATTTCAGACCAATCTACATAATCCTCATAAACTATTGTGAATATGTGAACTGTGTAGGTTGTTTTATTCGAGATAAACATGATTGTCTGGCAGTTTGAGTGCTTTTTACGGCCTACCCAAACATCTTTACCTTGGTATTGTTCATCAAATCGTTAAGCTCCTTGTTTTAAGTTGAGCTATATGTTATCTGACAAATGCTTGCACTGCATGGACAGGCCCACTCAAATCTGTGAGCATCCTTCCTCAAAATATAGCATCATCTCATATGGTAACCTACAAGGTTCCCTAGTTTATTTTTTATCCCGTATAGATTGTATGGACTTTAAAAGAGACCCCTGAGTTTGTTTCGGTGTTTCTTCTCAGGGTTACCAGTTAGGAAACACAGGCCTCATCTAGTTTAAATTTACAAAAAAAAATGTTGTGTAAAAGTGTTATTTAATAACCAATTTGCAAAATAAAGATCATTTATAAGGCAAACTCTTTATTACAAGGCCAACACCTTAGACTTTACGCTTGTCATTGTCAGCAGTCACTCCATGTAAAACACTGTACTAAGTGGCAGGGAACACAGAAGCCGGCAGAGAATTCCACAGCTTGGCTGTGCGCACAATAAATGTGGAGGAGAAGCGCTTGGTACGACAAGACGGTATATCAACCAAGTGAGGGTGGTAGCCAGCCGTGCGTCTGGTAGACCGGTAGTGAAATGGAGATGGAGGAATCAAGAGAATAATTACATGGTTTCATTAAAATTTATTCAGCAGTTAATTTTTTCATTCATCTCCTATTTGAGCCCCTTGGGGTTTGATGTTTAAAAAAAGTACCCTATGTTTAAACCTGGGTTAGCTGATTGTTTGTGCCAGAATTGACTAAACTTTCTTTAGCAGTTTAGATTTCTTATACAAACTTTCATCTCATATTTGAACCTTTCAGGGTTTTTTGGAAATCAAAAGTAGCCTATGTTTGATCCTATTCCTTTGACTATTTTCTTTATAAATTACAATCAAATTGGTGCTGTGTTTTAGCCATGAAAGCGTAACAGACATACAGCCATTCATATTTATAATATTGGTGTAGATTTAGTCCTTTAGGTATTACTAGCTGCTGCCGTGGGAATACCGGAATAAAAAGTAGTTTATGTACTTATCAAATTTAATTAAAATCCATCCTGTAAGTCCGGAGATTAGCGTGTACTTACAAACAGACAGACTTTTTGTATTTTTTTTTGCAATATTACCTTTTCTTAACCCGCTTCAATTATTATTTTTGTATAAAATTTAAATGTACAGACACACTTTTTTACTGTTTTATTGTATCTATAGATGATGTTTTAAGTAAGAAGGCAAATAATTATCTGTAGGTATGGTTTGTTAAGAGTCAATAAGAGAAAATGAATAGAATACCAATATGCACAAAACGTTTAGGGAATACTTTTATTATACGGCTAGGGAGTGCAATTCTCACCCTGTTGGTGTCTGTGTTTCGCAATAGCTATAACCTGGGGATCTTTAAGTCAAGAGTGAATAGGTTACTTCTTGGTAAGAGTGCTCCATCTTCGACCACATCAACACTTGCCATCAGGTGAGATGGTGGTCCAACGCCAGCTTATCATCAATAAAAAAAGTCGGTGTTATTGGTTTTGTATTTTCTTTTTTTTGACACCGCCTTCCGAAATTGAAGTTATTTTTGCCTTTGTAGTGTTTTTATATAGAAGTCGGTTCTATTTTTTGCAAAAAAAAAAAATTTTTCACGCTTTTTAGTGGGTCGGTTTCTAATTTATAGAGTTACAAAAGCCAAAATGTCAACTACTTATCACCTTTTACAAAATATTGCTTTTCCCGGTGCAGAGCCGTTCATTTTTCAGTTCTCCTGGTACATCGCCATCACCATCACCACCATATGCATTGTGACGAGCATAAAGTGCTTAACATCTATATTCAAGTAATCTAATCGCCACCCACGAAATACTTATTATTGAGTAGTTTCGGTGGCCATCTGTAGTCTTCATCATCTTCCCCAAATGGTGCTTTTCGAGAGCAACTGCACAAGGTAGTATAAGAAATACCCAAAACGCTATAGGTGTGCCTATAATATTTGAAGAGTTCCCTCGATTTCTCCATGATCCCATCATCAGATCCAAACGTGACGACAATGGGACCAACTAGAAAGTATACCCTTTCGAACAAAAAAAGAATTTTCCAAATCGGTCCAGCCGTCTTCGAGTTATGAGGTAACATGCATAAAAAAAAAAGAAAAAGTTCAAGACGAACTGAGAACCTCCTTTTTTTTTGAAGTCGGTTAAAAGAACAGTAATACACTTAGAACTAACACAATTTGGTAATGTCGGTATATGTGCCGCGCTCCCTTCGTTGAACTAGCGCGATGGTACAGACGGCCAGTCCGAATTCCTTTCACTTAGGCTAGCTTAGTACCCGCGGCTGCATGAACTCATCTATCAGCCTAGGTGTGGCCGCAGCCTGCAATTTTGTGGCGGTCACTAATAATAAAATATGTCGAGTACCTAAATTGTTTTTTTTATTGCACACTACACAATGTTATTGCACACATTATAAAACAAATGGCAGTCTTCTATTTTTATTGGCAATTCGGGTGATAACTTAGGACGTCTTATTTTGCATTTTTTTTTAAAGATTTTTCTATTTGACGTGTATGATTTTGGGGGGTCATGTCCCCTGTTGTCCATATGTATAGTAGTATAGTGCCCGGCACGTAACTTGGCAAGAGTCGTTAGATGCGCAGAAGTCGTTTTTAGGTGTCATCGGTTGTCAAGCGGGACGCAGGGTATGAAGTAGCGCCGCTCCGAGCGTGCGATTGGTGCGTCAGTAGACCCTTGCCTCTCACTCTGTGTCTACGTCGCGTTCGGTCCCGAATACATTTGCGTACACGAAAGTTGTGCTTTGTTGATTTGTTGTTTTAAATTTAGTTTTTGTTACGTTGATTACAATGCCAGGACCAAATACCCTTTTACGCAGACTATTAAAACGTCAGAAAGAACAGTCAGACACTCAGGGGCGGATTGTGTTTTTTTAATTTGTGGGGCCCTGGGCTACGACTGCTCGGGGGCCCCTTAATTATTCAAATAATTGTCATTTTGTCAAGAAACTGTTTTCTATATCTATTTGATGAAAATAAGGTACAGGATTAAAATGAATAAATTAAATTTATATAATAAGAGTTCTTATTTATATTTTTTTTATTACTGATGAGCCCGCTCTTGACCTCGATCACGCCTGATAGTAAACGACAGATGAGGTCTACTATAGAACGACAGAGCGCAGAAGTTGCCTGTTCACTCTTACTTTAAAGGCTGCAGACGAGTCATATGTGGAAAGGAACACAGAAGCCGGCAGATAGTTCCAAACCTTGGCCGTACGCACAATAAATGTAGAGGAGAATCGCTTAGTGTGACAAGGTGGTATATTGACCAAATGAGAATGGTACCCTGCAGTACGTCTGGTAGATCTGTAGTGAAAGGAAGATGGAAGAATCAGGCCTGTATTAAGTACTACTATAGTAATTTATATAAGTACAAACGGTTATTTGCTCATCACTAATCCTTTTTAGCAATTTGTGAAAACATGAACTACTTTATTTTCAAAAACAAGATTACTTCTTCTTTACGTCAGGTGTAGATAGAGAATATTAGATCTTTATCAATGAAACTGCCGTTTTTCATGAAATAAGTTAACGTATTTTTTTCTATAGGTATTTTTATTTCTATTAATCAAAGTAGACACCCATGCAATCGATGCATTTTTTCCAACTCAGTAGTAGCTTATAATGATGCTTATAATGATGAATTCTTGAAGAAATCAGTTGGACGGGAGGCAACAAATTCCCCGCCAAGAAATTATCCAAATTCAGGTCAAAATAGAAATCTGCAGGCGCAGTCTAGTTAGTACGACGGATGGCGGAGAACTTCCAACACCAGCTCTTGAAACTTGTAGACTGTCTGCTGTGTAGTATGAGTTAGTGCAGGAGCAGCGGAGAGAATGCTAACGTGTCCCCGCACCCCAGCTAGAAGTGAAGGAGAGAAACACCGTGTGGTTTTAGTCAGTAAAAGTCTGACAGACCCCTCCGTCAACCCCAGGGCGGAGGACATTCATGAGAATTTCCACACGCAAAAAAAAAAAAAAAAGGAGCAGCGGAGGCGAGCGATTGAAGCAAGCTGGTTGGAACTGTGCGAGCTTCTCCATCATTGTGTTCAGTTCTGCAGTAATGCTCACCCTGTTTGGTAAGAAGCTGCGATGAGTTACACCGGGGTTAGACAACCAAACATCACCTTTCATCAAACCATCACATTTCTACGGGTCAGTTTTCGTTTAGGGAATTGTTTAGATGCTAAACCAGGATCCAACCAACTTGCTGAGCGCTTGCGATTGTCGAACAGAATCCATTTTTTGTCGCAAGCAACAAAATTCTTTCGTTTGTGTGCCTATTGAGCAGTGCAAGGTACGTCTCGATGCGTCCTTCGTGCTGCATTTCATTCATACTCGCAAACATTCGGCAGCTGAGGCGATTTCGCTCGCACTACAGCCATAACTATTTAGTAATCTATGCTACAGCGCCGTCTCCTATCTCGGTCCTTGTTTATCGATGACTGTAGGTTTGGGACTGATGATGACACTGAACACAGATGTGTGAGTTTCCGTGCTTGTATTCGTGTGCCGAGCCCAGGGTTTACTGATTGTGATATTAGCGCGTAACATATCTTCCTCCTTTTAATACATCAATGGGTACATGTATTTTTTGTGTTTTAAGTTAAGTAGATGAGGCCGGTGTTTGATAACTGACTACTCTGAGAAGAAACACCGAAACAAACTCAGAGGTCAACGTCTCTTTTAAAGTCCATATAATTTGTATTCGTCAAACCATATGAGAAGCGTTAAGGTTCATATCTGAATATCATTGTGTCTTTTGAGGAAAGGAGCACGCAGGTCCAGACAGTGCAAGTATTTGTTAGGTATCGTGTCTCAACTTTGAACTTAAGGGGCTCAACGATCTGACGAACAATATCAAAGTAAGGACAGGCCACACAAATACTCAAACTGCCAGACATCAACTATGAATTATAATGAAAATAACATAAAAAGAAATAATAACCTACATATTCCTCACATTTACAATAATCTATACTAATATTATAAAGCGGAAAAGTTTGTTTGTTTGCTTGAACGCGCTAATTTTCGAAAGTACTGGGTGGATTTGGATGCAATTTGGTATGGAAGTAGCTTGAAGCTTGAGGAAGGTTATAGGCTACTTTTTACACGACTGCAAAAAAGGAGTTATGTTTTTATCGTGATAGAATCCACGGGAGCGAAGCCCCGCGTGAGTACTAGTAAAAATATAAAAGATTAAAAAACGAAAAAGAAACAATAGATTATAAGTATATACAGTACTTTAGAAAGTCAGTCATTAACTCAGCAAAATATAATTATTAAAAAGCCCACATAAGTAGGTATATCATTGGAGCTGAAATCTTTCTGGCATAGGTTAGGTTTTAGAAATAATTTGAATTTAATTAGGATAAATTACTTATCACTTAATAGCACACGAATACCCATACTCACACACAGTTGTGACAATTAAACACTAAGTTTGTATTTAGATGACAAGAACAAAATTGCGGCGGTACCACCCGACGAAATTGCGCTGCGGGTAGTTCCTTGTAACAAAACGCCCTCTCTAGCTAAAAAAAAATACTGAATACCTGATCATTGATAAGCGATAAGGGAATTCCCTGCTTCATTCTCGATAGTCGTCGGATTGACCGATCATGGCGCTGCCAATATTATGTTAATTTTACATATATCCGATTTATTATATATATACATATACAGGGTTAATTGTAAAACACCAAAAACCTCTCGGGACTATGTTACTAACATCATAATCAACAACTTTTGTTCTATGACTTTCAAAAATTCGTCATATTTTAGTTCACCAGATTTTCATACAAAAATAAAAATATTTAAATTGAACGCCCTAAATGTTACAAAGTCTATGCGAAACAAAAGAAAACGACTTATACTATCACTTTCTTTTGTTTCGCATAGACCCCGTAACATTTAGGGCGTTCAATTTAAATATTTTTATTTTTGTATGAAAATCTGGCGAACTAAAATATGACGAATTTTTGAAATTCATAGAACAAAAGTTGTTGATTATGATGTTAGTAACATAGTCCCGAGAGGTTTTCGGTGTTTTACAATTAACCCTGTATATAGATTAAAAAGTATCGTCTATTTTTTTTATGAGCACTGGTAGGGGGCCCCTTATATCCACGGGGCCCTGGGCTGCAGCGCAAATAGCCCATAGGTAGATCCGCCCCTGCAGACACTACAGTTAACACGTTCGCTGGCAGTGAGCACTTATCCTGACACCACATTACGACAGTAGGATTTTCCACGACGTACTCTTAAAAATAAGTGACCCGTCCCTCGACGTACTGTTATAACGCACTATTTTAATTTCCCGCCTAACGACGTACTGTCAGCGAACGTGTTAAGGTAGGTTGAAATTCCGAATTCGTCACTGTCTTTAGGACACCGGGAAAAAAGAGGAATAAAAGGGGTAGCAGTTTTATTAACTAATTGTGACGACGAGAACATATAATTTGTAATGTTTTTTTAAACAAAATTTTTCACTTTTATATGTATGTATTTTATTTATTTATTATATACTTTATTTTACACCTTACAATAAGTTTCATAATGTTTCTATGGATACAAATAAAAATTAAACTAGTGTACAATGGGCGGTCTTATCACACAGGGTGATCTCTTACAGACAACCTAAGGATGGACAAACTTAAACTAAGGGCTGTCAGTGTCAGTTTACCTAAATACCTAATTAACTAATGAATTCCTCTCCTTTCTTTAACTGGTTCTGAAGAGATATGATTAAAAATTAATAATGACGATAACCATAGAATAATGGCAAGCAGTAAAAGTGACCACTTTTTTGTTCCACTAAGTGCACTACGCCAAAACCTTGCCAACTTACGTGCCGGGGACTGTATGAGCTGCTACAGTCCCATGAAGCTTATTCCCAGTTTATTATAATTCCAGACTACAAGAATCCAGGGCGTGTCAGAGCTGCTGTGTGCGGCCTGTGAGAATGCCCTGATCAATTGCAAAGAGTTTCGAGACAAGTGCCAGCTCTCCGACAAGATAATCAAGACTTCGCTCACAGTTAGGGTATGTATTGTTTAAGGCTTTCATCCCGCGAGTCTTGGTCTGTAAAAATTCTTATATCGTATCGTAATATGTCTTGCATTTTTTTTTTTTAATATTTGACAAAATAATGTTTTGTTAATGTTAAATGAAGTGTTTCAAATAGAAAAACCACTTTGAAAAATGATGAGCAGAGTACTATGAGCTACTTAACATTTTTTTGAAAATTTTCTTATGAAATAACTATTTGAAGAAACACTATTAGCTAAGAAATTTAATTATTTAAGGTAGGTTATTAAACAAAACAATGTATTCCGAAAAACTAAAGGAATATGCAAACAAAACAAAATAAAATAAGACGCTTTAGTTATTTAAAAACGAGTAATCTTATTAATAGTAAGGAACATTGATAGATATGAGGAACCCTAATACTATATAATATTATACTAATAATAAATGCGGCTTGCTAGCAGGACTGCCTCGCTTTCGTTTTTGCCCAATGGGTATAATTTTTGTTTCGAAGGTGTTGTAAGATTGAGTCGAATTTCTGAACCATTCCTCTTCCATGTACTTTACCAAGGTGGTTTGTGTTTTCCATTTCTCAAGGAACGCTTGCGAAGCGGCATTAAACTATTCGAGTGAAGCTGCGTTATGCAAAGCATCTACATTTCTCAAAACACTATTTTATCCTTTTTTGGCAAAAAAAAATCACATAGAGTCGTCGCCCCGCCCCCACTCGAAATCGCGCGCATCGAATAGTTTTTATAAAAAATATCGTATCAAAATAAAAACATAAGAGCTCTTAATAAAGCAGCTTACAAACGTTGCTTAAAGTCAACTATTTTAGTAGTATGTTTTGTAAAACCTCAATTGGAAAAATCGTCTCAATCTTAATATTGAAGTTGCCCTCTCTGTATTTCTAGTCACTCATTTAGTAATTTAGTCGCACGGCTAGAATTTTAATGTCTGAAATGGATGAATCACAACCCACTTTTTGTAAGCTCGTTCTGGATTTTTTATTAATTAATATTCGTCGTTAGTTTAGTTAATTTTTCGCTTACTCAAATTCATAGCGCTCAAGTTTTTAAACCAGTATCTCATCACCAACCGCTAAGGATTTTTTTATTCGATTGTTTTATAATTCCCATTAAAAACCCACCTTGTTCTTTCAACTGCCCATAAGTTCCAGGGCTGCCGGGCCCCGGTATCTCGTTAGGACATTTTTATTTAATTATTTATTGACATACCAACGACTTATTGACTAGTTATTTAACAAATAAAAAAAGACACGAATGAAATAGTTTGTGCTAAATTCGTCACTTATAGGTGTGCACAGCACTTGTATAAACAGTTAATTAAATTAAAAATTAAGATCACATTAAAATCTTGAGCTGAGTTGCATTGAAACGAAGGCAAAGATAGCATTGGAATTTCAGTGAGTCAGAATACAATAAATAACACTAAATTATTACAATATCATTAAGTTTGATTAATATTAATTATAACATTAACATAAAAAGTAAAAAGAAATTAAAACAAATAAATAAAAGATAAATTAATATTAATTTTAAACAACATAGTAAAACATTGCTGGAAATATCAAACTGTAGTGTTGGATATTCCGTGAACTACTCAATAAAATACCATATTAGATTCCAAATATATTGTGCATCCGCGCAGGCAAAACGATCAGAACAGACTAGCTACTGACATCTGTCTAGAAAACTTATTCTAAACTACAAGAGTTTATAGAGGGACATATACAAACTCCATGTATGTGTTTTAGGCACATACCAACATCATTGATGTAATTACGTTAGTTCCAACACTGGCCCTTGAACCAATATAAACTCATGTAAATCACATTACACACATTGAACACAATAAATAATCTAAGCCTAAACACATCCGCTGTCTAAAAATAATAAAACATTATAACAGCTAAAACAAAGCAAAAATATAAATCTATCAAAGTATCCGTCACACATGTAAACAGTAAATATTCAAAACTATGTGATACGGATCTAAAACAAATTATACTTCTGCAAGTATACCTTACCTACTGCTTAGAACCATCATATCATTTATTTAACGATAGAAATAAACGACATACAAACTTATCGTGTTTTTCCTTTGCCAACGGTCGGCCACCATTTCATCAGTAGAAAGGTATTTTATAACGACTGTACCTTCCTCAACGATTTCCCTGATGAAATGATGTCTTACGTCAATGTGTTTCGTTCTGGCGTGGTACATAGAATTAGTGCACAACTTCAGTGCAGACTGATTATCATTAAACAACGTAATCCTATACTGTACCCCGTAAATTTCGAACAGAAACTTGCGTAGAAAAAGTGCCTCTTTACAAGCATCTGACAGACACATATATTCGGCCTCTGTGCTTGAAAGCGCCACTGTTTTCTGTTTTCTACTCTCCCAAGAGATAGTAGAATTTCCAATTTTGAACACATAACCGGTATAAGATCGGCGATCGACCTTATTTGACGCAAAATCAGCATCAGCATATGCGACGATATCCAACCCTGACTTCTGAAAAGTTAAATAATGATCAGGCGTACCTTTCAGATAGCGAAGAACGCGTTTTGCCGCCTTCCAATGAGTCTCGTCGTACGCGTCGTTGAACTGGCTGAGCGAGCTGACAGCGTGCGCAATATCCGGCCGCGTACATACCGCTATGTACATCAGACATCCTATCAGGCCTCTGTAGTCGTGCGTACAAGCCTTCTTTGTAGATTTCACGAGCTTCAGACCTGTCTCCATAGGTGTTCTCGCAGGTTTGCAATCTGACATATGAAATCGTTCTAGCACCTTCTTTATATAGCTTGACTGGTCTAGAGTTATTTCCTTGTTCTGTCTGCAAAGCCTCATTCCAAGGATGTGATGTGCTGGCCCTAAATCTTTGATTTCGAAGGCCTTCTTTAATTCTTCTTTGATTCCTGCCGTATCTCGGCAACCAGCTGAAGAAAATAACATTATGTCATCAACATAGAGCGCAATTATAGTCATAGATTTCCCACTCGACTTTACATAAACACAAGGTTCGGAAGATAAACGTTTGAATTTCATTTTGCTTGTCAAAACGCCATTTATTTTCTCATACCAAGACTTTGAAGCTTGCTTCAGTCCGTATATGGCCTTATTCAACTTGTAAACTTTATCTTCTTGGCCTTTTATCTTGTAGCCCTCTGGCTGCTCCATAAAAACGGTCTCTTTTAAATCTCCATTCAAAAATGCCGTTTTTACATCCAGATGCTCGATATTCATGTTATGTTCCGTTGCTAAAGCTAGTAACGTACGTATAGTAGAATATCGTACTACAGGGGAGAACGTTTCTTCGTAATCAATACCGTATTTCTGGGTTCCCTTTGCGACTAGGCGCGCTTTATACCTCAATATTTCCCCGTCGAGGCCAAGCTTTCTTTTAAAGATCCACTTGCATTTGACAGGCCGTTGCTTCGCATCGCGGTCAGTCAGAGTCCAACACTTATTAACGATGAAGGATTTATACTCTTCCGCCATCGCGGCATTCCACTTACTTGCTTCTGGGCCATTGAGTGCCTCGCGTACTGTCTGAGGGTCCCCCGTGTCACTGCATACAGTGCGTGCTACACTAGCTGACTCAAACTCACTAGATTCGTCCGTAGAGTTCTCGTAGTCTTCCAGTGTGGAATCTCCTGGGACATACATCTCATCCGCAGGGTCATCTGGGGTCTCACTACTGCTCTCAGAATCATCTATCGTAATGGCGCTGTTATCTTGACAGTTTTCGTTAGATATTTCTGCGGGCTCTTGGGGTAAATCGAGTAAGGCGGGTTGCACTGGAACATTATCGGCGACAGTTACATTGTTCGGAAACAAACCAATCTGAGTGTAACGTGAACTGTCATACTCATCCGATGAAGTGTCATTCCAAAAAGCATGTTCTAGAAAAGTGACATTTCTTGCTTTTATGACATTCTTCGAGCTCGCCGGATCAATCAATCTGTAACCCTTTGTCTCGTCACAGTATCCGACAAAAATATATTTCTTACTTTTGGGATCCAATTTGTCCCTTTTGTGCTGTAGGGCATAAGCTTGACAACCAAAAATGCGTAGGTAACTCAGATTCTCCTTTTTACCTGACCATTTTTCTTCCGGTGTAAAGCCCATCACCGCCTTAGTTGGAGAGCAATTCTTCAGGTAGACGGCAGTGTTAACTGCTTCTGCCCAGAATTCCTTTTTCAAGCCTGCTTCCTGGAGCATGCACCGAGCTTTCTCCGTAACACTTCTGATCGCGCGTTCCGCGACTCCATTCTGAGCTGATGACCTTGGAACCGTGGTCTGATGTCGAATCCCATGCTTCTTCAGGAACTTCTGAAAATTAGAATTGACATATTCACCATCATTGTCACTACGAAAAACTTTTATTTTTTTATTGGTTTGGTTTTCTACGAGAGATTCTTTAAACATCTCGAAAACCTCATCCTTCCTCCTAAGAAAATAAACGAATGTTTTTCGTGACAGGTCGTCAATAAACAACAGAAAATATCTTTTCCCACCTAGGGACGGGCACGGCAGTGGTCCCATGACGTCACTGTGAACTAATCCAAGGATTTCCTTGGCCCTAGTCTCAGATTTCTTCGGAAATGGCAACTTAGTCTGTTTACCTAAGATGCAGGAAACACACGACTGAAAGTTATTGTTGTCATAAGAAATACCTTTGACCATACCTTTTCGCAGTAACTCCATGCTTCGGGTGTTCAGATGCGCTAGACGATGGTGCCAAATTTGTTGTGTTGACTGGCTTCCAGTAGCAAGGGACTGCGGCGCTTGCTTCACGCTCACGGCAACAGGACGACTATCAACCTTCAGTTGACGTGCCGGCACCGCTTTGCTGTCACCTGTACCTACAGATAAAGACGAACACATGGCCTGCAAGGATGGCTCGCTACACGAAACAGAAACAGTTTCAATGGCATCAAGTTCATAAATACCATCTCTCAGGGTTGCTGTAGCCAAAACCTCCCCATTGTCATAGACTGTACACACGCCAGAACGAAACACAATTTCGAAACCTTTCTTATCCATCGCACTAACAGATAACAAATTAGCAGACAATTTAGGGACTAAGTACACATTACTTATCGATCTCACACTATTGTCCTTAAGCACAGTTTGCGCAGTTCCTTTTCCAGCTGTCGGCAATGCTTCACCATTGGCAATTAAGACCTTCTTTGGCTTTTCAGTTGTAAAATCTGATAAAAAACTGCAATCATTGCAAAAATGCTGCGCCGCACCGCTGTCAACGTACCAAACGTTACGCTTGACTCCTGCGGACAACGCTGTGAGATGCGCCTGGCTTTTCCGGCCACTCTTCTTGCCGTCAGAGTTGTCAGGACAATCCTTCTTGATATGCCCACTCTTTTTGCACCTGAAGCACTTAATTGGTTTCGGTGCTTTCCGAGCTGCTAAAGCCGTAACATCTTCGCTTTTCATATCACGTCTTGCATTTTCTAGAAGCAATTTCGCTTTGACATTTTCGCTTGAGAGTGACGTGTTCGAATTTTCTAGAGCCATTATCAACGGGTCGTAATCGCTTGTCAAACCGTTGAGTAAAATCACGGCCACGAAATTATCTTCCAAAGCCGCTCCGATGTCGCTCAGTTGTTGCGATGTATCCATGACCTTATTAACGTATGCCTCCATGCTCGCACATTCGCTTAATTTGGTGGCGAACAATGTGCGAAGCAATCCGAGCCGTCGTGACAAGCCTCGGTCCTCGTATGCCTTCTGCAGGTTGTTCCACGCTTCGCGAGCCGTCTTGGCATTTCTAATTTGTGGAAATACACAAGACTTCACGTTCAAGGCGATTTTCATGAGCGCCTTTTCCTGTTTCTTCGCGTCTTCGTTTTTATTTTCAGTTGTGCCCACACAATCCCAAAGATCGTCTTGGATGAGCACCATCCGCATCATAAATTTCCAGGATGGATAATCTTGGATCCCGGATAATTTTTCAACAGAAAAATTCTGAATGGCAGTTGCCATCTTTTGTTTTATTGCGAAAAAATTTTTGAAAATTATTTTACGAAAACACACGCGCACACTTGGGAAAATAATTATTAGAGTAGCGAATTTAACGCTCTGCTACCATGTTGGATATTCCGTGAACTACTCAATAAAATACCATATTAGATTCCAAATATATTGTGCATCCGCGCAAAGTTAAGTTTTCTAGACAGATGTCAGTAGCTAGTCTGTTCTGATCGTTTGCCTGTGCGGATGCACAATATATTTGGAATCTAATATGGTATTTTATTGAGTAGTTCACGGAATATCCAACATGTAGAAATGTTTAATCAGTTGCCTTCTGAGGTAAAGACACTAATTGAACCACCAATTGGAAGAAGGGAATAAACGCCACTTTTTTTCAATGAAAATCAGTTTTCAACACTTTTACATTGTTTAGACTCTAAACAATGTAAAAATGTAGAAAACTGATTTTGTCAAAAAGTGGCGTTTATTCCCTTCTTCCAATTGGTGGTTCAATTTATAACACCCACTTGTTTAAAACAAAATTACAGGCCTTTCTATTAGAAAAATGTTTTTATGATATATCGGATTTAAAATCACATAAGTAGTAATAATTTTTTTAATCATTTGACATTTTTTTTTACTTATTTACTGACATTTATTAATGATTTTACTTTGACATTATATTTAAAACGTAAACATTATAGGGATAACTATGCAACTCTATGACATATGTAATTTTTAATACTAATCGATACAAATGTTACCTTTATAGTTGTATTTTTTTGTATGTCTAATTGTATATTGAACAATGTGAATTGTTAATAAATAAATAAAATGAAAATGAATGAATGAAACATTCGCGCTACCCCGGCAAGACTCATAATATTGTATTTTCGTTTGTTGACACCGACTTTCGAAGCTAAAGGTTTTTTTTTTTGTTATTTTTCATGCGTTTCAGTTTTTTTTTCGTTTTTGTGGGATAAAGTTGACTCTCGTTAGGGACTGTTCAAGTATTACGTAAGCACTATAGGGGGCGTGGGGGTCTTTGCTTTGCTTATTTTTGATGACATGGGGGGTGGGGGGACCTAGATGGTGATTACGTCAGCAGTAATTATTTAATTCTTTACACATATAGCAACACATATTGTCTATGCTTCAAAATGAAATGCATTTTCGGGGATTCCTACAAATATTGAATAGTTAAATTCCGTGTCAGTAAAGTTTATTTAAATGAATATTATGTACGTTACAGACTTCTTTCCAAACCTATTCCTTATTTCTAGATTTATAACTGCTGCTCATGAATCATCAATTGTACATACCAATGTTTACTTAAGTATGGATGGGAGGGGTAAGAGCTTTGCTTACGTTTGCTGACGAGGGGGAGGGGTGGGTTAAAAATTGCAAAAAAATGTGCTTACGTAATACTTGAACGTTCCCTTATCTGCTAGTCTATTAATAATTAATAGCAAATAATAATAAAATTACTAATTAATAAATTCCATTCTGAAGAGGCTCTGTTGAAATAGCTAATTTATGGCTATCAGAATAACACTGTGTACATGCATACAACACTTTAATGATAGATAGATCTATTCTTTATTGTACACCATAACAGAAAACAAATAAGGACTTAATAACTATAAAGGGTGATACAGTGGGCGATCTTATCGCTAAAACCGATCTTTTTCACACATCCTTACTTGTTTTGATTTTGTTTTATTTTACTTGTTTGTAATCCTCAAACGAAATATATAAAACTGATTTTTCAACGATTTTCCGTTTCAGGCGAAGAAAAAAACCCAAAAATCGCGGAGAAACCAAGTCACAAGCGTTCTCGAGGATCAAAAGCTGACAATAATGATCACGGCACCAAAAACTGACACCAGAATCGGACTACCGTGTCCGTACCACTGCAAAGATAATTTCCATAAAAAATCCGACCTACAGAACCATTTGAAGAAAACCCATAGCGTTTCCGATAAGTTCGAAGTTGCGTTACAATATCACTGTGCTGAACCAAAATGTGCATACCACGTTACTTCGGACAAAAAGAAATGGTTTTCCGGTAGAAAATTTCTCAACCAGCATATGAATAAGGTTCACAAAATCAAAACTTACTTCTGCAACGATTGCAGCCAATGCTTTGCTACAGAAACGGAACTACAAAGGCACTTAAAATGTTGTAATTTCATCTATATCTGTGAGATGTGTGACACTAAGTACAATACGAACGAGAAACTAATGGTACATCTGAAAAGGAAACATCCAAACGTCCATCAAATGTATAAGAACGAAAAAGCCGAAAAACGGAAAAGCGAACTCGACAACGAGGCGAAAAAGACGAAAACAGACGAAGAAGCGAAATCTGCAGCTGAAACTGTAGTTACAGAGCAAGTTAACGCTGGTACGGTGACGGAAACTTGGATTTTTAACGAATCGGAACACAAAAACAGTAACACGCAAGAATTAGATGTTTGCGAGAGTCCAAAGAAATCATTTGCGACACAGATACCCGAAGACATTCGTAATGATGTTACTTTACCATCCTGGCAATCGAAAAACGAATTTGAAACGAAAACGGATGAGATATCTACCCAAGTAGCATTCGAAGACTTATTGTCGTTAAAATCACAGAACAGCGAAGATGAAATATTCTTCTCAGACCCCGTTTCGCTATCCGATATTCAAACACAGACATTTCCCTTAGAATTCGGTCTCTCGCACTCTAATAAAGAGACACAATCCTGTAAGAACTCCCAAACGCAGTCCCCAGATTTAAGTATAAAGGAGACACAGACTTGTTTCTGTCATTACGATTCGCCGAAACCGAATTTTCGTCTATTCGACAGTTTGTCGTCTAGTCCGGCTAGTATAAACCATATTAGTGCGGAGACGCAAACGGCGGATTTTCGTCACTCGGTAAGATCCGACGTAATGCTTAGCTTTAATTCTGCGGAAACCCAGACTTGCTTTGATGACTCGAGTAATGACAGTATTTGACAGTTCTATAAGAGCCTGCCCGGTACTAGCTCAGGAATTTAGTTGGTTTAATCTGTTAGGCTGCGTTTTCACCAGAGATGTGCGATGGAAATGTATCGTGCGAGGATGTCTAGCTGTGCTGTGAAAATGTGTGGGCGTTTCCACCAATGCTGTGCGATGAAAATGTGCCTACGAGGATGTGTAGGGGAGCTGTGAAAATGCGCATTAATGTGTGGTGCGAGGATGCGCAAACCTCGCAACACATCCTTCTCATCACACATTCCTCGCAACACATCCCTCGCAACACATCCCTCGCAACACATCCCTCGCAACACATCCCTCGCAACACATCCCTCGCAACACATCCCTCGCAACACATCTCTCGCACACATCCCTCGCTTGTTTTGTATGCGCAAAAATCTAGCTCCGCTGAGCCGTTTCCACCAGAGCTGTGCTGACCGAGGCGAGGTAAATGAAGCGATTCTATTGGTTCTTTACAAACACATCCCTCGCTACGCATCCTCGCACATCTCTGGTGGAAACGCAGCCTTAGCCTTTTCTTAACTATATTGGGTTCCACTTTCGAGGAGCTCCGCTGAGATTGGTCTGTGGGTGGGTTCTCTCTAACATTTTTTTATTGATAAATAGGCTCGTTTGACCACCATCTCACCTGATGGTAAGTGATGAGTGGTCGAAGATGAAGCACGGTTACCTAGAATTAACCTATTCACTGTTGACTTAAAGTATGAAAGTTAAGCAGTTGGTTCCGGCCTTCATTTGGGCATCTTTGACAGTCGTCGACACTATTGTCGAGAATCCTTTCCAAAGAAAGCATATTTAGCTTAGTTGAAGGGGTTAATTACAAGTTTGCTAGTAATCTGGATTCTACCCAAATTGCTAGTTCTCTTTAAAAACGGATTTGAATTTCTTTTCGAATGTGAAAAGATCAGTAGTTAGGGTATCAGGTAAATTGTACCGTCGAGTCGTTAACCTCTCAAGGACCGCCATTATTTACGTCAACCACCCGTCAAGCACCGCGGGCGGGCTCTTATCGTAAGCGTAATCTGACCCCGGTCACAAACGATTTTAAGACTTATCTTTACTACAAATACAGTTTTAAATCGGTCGGGGTTTGGTGGCACAAATTTGTGCCAGCGGGGCTCAACTAATACTTGTTTACTGGCACGTTTTTGTGCCGCTGGGGCTCTAGAGGTTAATATGTAAAATACATATATTATGTAGTATTATTTACAAGCGTGTATAATAGCATACTTATACTTTTATCTGTACTAATAAATCAATTCAAGCGTCAATAGCCTAATAATCGGATGGTAAGAGTTCGAACCGCATCATCACTAGTGCCGTGAACCAAACATGCATATTTAGCTTAGTTGGAGGGGCTAACAAGGTTTCTAGTAATGTGAATTCTACCCATATTGCTAAATAAAATCATGTAAGTTATCATAATCATGTAAATCATTTGTATGTATGTCATCTAAGGGATCGGTATACTCGAATAAATATTTTTTATGTGTTTTTGACTTTGATTTATCCCTGGCGACATGATTATGGGCGAGTACACCGCGATGAAATTATCTACCGTGCACGTAAATTCTATATAGGTACCAGTGACCAGTGGTCGAAATTTGACTAACTTAATTAAAAGTATTGTTACCCGACATACATACATTTATTTATTTTATTTATTTGTTCCATAGTTCACACACATTATTTACATTTAAGTTGGTGCCAACATAATCTCATTAGAGTTTTACCGTGCACCAAAAACATCGACTACATTATTTAACAATCGTAAGAATTGTTTAACAACTTAAATTACATTGGGGGTATAAGCTTAAGAAGTAACAGTTATTTACTACAACTACCGAGCACACATGGGTGGCCATTCTGGTCGGCCGTCTTTATAACAAAAGTGGTACCGTAAAATGGGGCTAATTAAAACACTTTTTTCGTAAAACATGTGTTTATAAAAATTGTAATAACTCAAATGATATGGAATATTATTTTTTTAGTAGATTACACAATAAACTATAAATAGTAATGATCGTAGTATAACTTCTGTTAATAGATTTGAAGATATATTACTTTACCGTTGCTATTCCAAATATCGTATCAATGGGGTTATTTGTAATCTCACTTTTTTGCATTGGTTTTTCTTAATTTTTTTAGCTATGTCAAATAAAAGTCAGTAAGCTGTATTTGGAAAAGTTATAGGGTGAGAAGTAGCCTTCATTTTACCTTAATTTCACTCTCTATATGCCAGAGACAAGCCAAAAATTACAACTGAACATTTATTTGAACTGAACAGTTATTTGGAATGTAATGTTAATATATCAGAGGTATTCTTAATGAAAGTGAAGCTATATTTGGAATATTTAAGGGCAAGCATGATCTATCTATGTAAATAAAAATGAACCGCTAAATATGTTGCTTAGCGTAAAACTCGAGAACGGCTGAACCGATTTCGCAATTTTATTTGTCTTCAATTAGTTCCTCTGAAATAAAGTTTGTGTGTGGCAATCGAGATTTTGGTCGCTCAGAATTAACAGGCTATAAGCCGCATTTGTTTAACCCGGCAATTATATTGTTGGATTCTGAACCCTTTTCTCTCATTTTATTCTGCAATCTATACAATAACATAGGAAATGAACTTTTTACTAAAGTTTTATTTTTTAAGTCCTTCAGTCCTCTACCAGTGTGTCAATACATCGTGACAATATTTTTTAAAGGCGCGTAAAATGCAACATCTAACGGCTGGAGTAAATGAGTGGTTTTAGGAGGTAAGCAAACGAATATAATATTAAGCTCCTGACAAGTTTGTAATACGAATTCGGAAAAATGTGAATATAAATTATCACCAATTATCAATTTTCGGCCAGTTTTTGTTCTTGTATATGGTACTATGACAGTATTAAACCAGTCCTCGAAGCACGCAGAGTCGAACCAACTACTTTTCGTTGTTTTTGTTTGTTTTAAAGTTGATATCTGTAGCAAATAAATAAACTTTATAAATAAATAAAAAAATCCTTTGTAATTACGGCGCATTTTTCCATTAAATAAATTCGTAAATAAATATATGTACTTATAACGAAAAGAAGAGGAAACTAAAGAATAAATAACTATTAATAATTCAGGTGCGACAATCAACCATGCAGGAAATGTTCTTTAATTTTATACAGTGCAGTTTAGGTAAATTATTTTGTGAGTATGCGGAGAAATATCTTGCCCTTAACATGCTCAAAATGCGCAATTGGGACTATTTGGAACTATGATTAAATTCCTTGGCATTGTATAACATGCTTTAAAGGGGCTATTTGAAACTTTGTTCCAATTAACCCCAAAACAGAAACCAAATAGCCCCATTTAGAAAAATCTAAATATATGCCAGCTCGAAAAAGGTAGAAACTAGCGAATAGAAACACTGAAAAGCGCATAAAACACACTATTACTTAGTTTATTCAATTTATTACATACCTGTCTAGATTTTGTGTATCAGACGAAAGTTATCCAGGCACGAAATACACCAATTTAAATAATACAACACTTTTTAAAATTACGATTTGAACCACTTAGAAAGCCGTTATCTGTCAAAATTTCTTTGTGACAATGACATTAGTTGTCACTGTATTGCCAAATGGTAAAATATAATTCCTACTGTTCTCAGATATAAATATCCACATGTTCAAACCTTTTTTTTCGTAAATTTCAAATAGCCTCGTGAGTTCTAAATAACCCAATCTTACGGTACATAATTATATTATGTATTTTATTAGTATTACATACAGGGTTACAGATTAAGTCAACCTAGATCCGTTAAGGGCGTGTAGTTTCCATGGTTTCTGATTTTTTTATGGAACGTCCTAACCTAGACCTACTACCCGTTTTCAAGATATTCGGTTTTTATAAAAATTGCCGGGTTTTAGGTATTAGATTAGATATTCTGAAATCTGTGAGACTTATTTTTTTACTTTACTTTTTTACTTTATTTTTATTTTTACTGCGTTTTTTCTTTCTTTCTTTCTATTGAAAATTTAATTTATTATTATTAACCATCAAATATTACACTATTGGTTTTACAGTGATCCCCAAACTAGAATGATGTCTATACAGTATGTAACAAAAACCCTGTCCGATCCAATAAAGGCGTATTCCTGGTTCAACATAACATACGTACTAGAAAAAACTTTAACTCATAAAAACCAAAAGTTATTGATTTTTAGGGTTCCGTAGCCGAATGGCAAAAAACGGAACCCTTATAGTTTCGATATGTCTGTCCGTCTGTCTGTCTGTCTGTCCGTCCGTATGTCACAGCCATTTTATTCCGAAACTGTTAGGACTATACATGTGAAACTTGGTAAGTAGATGTATTCTGTGAAACGCTTTCCGATATTATGAAAAAAAAAATTTAAAAAAAAACATTTAAAATAAAGAGAGGCTCCCCATACATGGAACTGAAACTAAAAATTTTTTTTTCATGTAACCTATGCGTGTGTAGTATCTATAGACAGGTCTTTAAAAATGATATTGAGGTTTCTAAAACCACTTTTTCATAAAGTTAATCGTTTAAAAGATATACGCTTCTAAAGTGGTAAAATGTGTGTCCCCCCCCTCTAACTTCTATAATTATGGAGTGAAAAATCTAAAAAAAATATATGCTGTAGATCTTAATGTAATCTTTCAACCAAAATTGGTTTGAACGAGATCGGGTCAGCAGTTTTGAGATACAGCATATTTTCTAAAACCGCAAATATAACTTTGTAATTCATACAAACACTATGAAAAACAAAGTTATTTGGCGTAGTTGTAAAAATTGTAATTAAAAGCTAGTATAAAGAAATGTTGAAGTTTTTTTTTTTTCAAATATATATATTAAATTATATTTATTATAGTTACTACGGAACCCTTCATGGGCGAGTCTGACTCGCACTTGGCCAATTTTTATTTTTATAATCTATACGAAATTTAACACTGAATATAGCAAATTTTCATAAGTTGAAAACACTCCACTCGCTCAGGCGGCTTCTTTGACACAAAACTGTAGGTAGTAACGTAACATATGAACGTCGAGCGATCAGTGTTGCCTTTGATCAGTTTTTATTTTTTATTTTTATTTAATTATATTCACTGGGGAAAAATAATAATCTCAAATCCATTAAATGGCTACGTATATATGTACGCAATACGATGCCGAATAATACTCTTAAGGATCGGACAGGGTTTTTGTTACATGCTGTACTATTATTATTATTTGATGTTTAGATGTAAAATAAGATGTTTTATGATCTCGATAAACAAAATTGTACGTAAGTTACCTAAATAGGTCGTTGTAGAGGATTAAAGGTTAATAAAAATGTAGAAAGTTTATTTTTCTTTAAAGGCTATCTAAAAAAGTATTATAGCATCTGTTTAGCAGATGTGTCTAAAAATATTTTTTGTTTCATCAGCGATCAAAGTATAACAATCTAGGGTTTTATTAAAAATTCATGGAAAAAGAAAATGTTAGCCCTAAGTAGCAGTTCTAATGGTCCCTAAGTCGCCTATTGTCCTTCAAGTTAATGCGTGAGAGCGACCGAAAAATAATGCCTAGATTGTACACCTAGTTTTACCCTAAATGGCTTGCACACAAAGAAAGTAAATAATTAACCGACTTCAAATAAGGAGGTTTACAATTCTTCTTGAACTGTTTTTTTTTTTTTATGTATGTTACCTCATAACTCGGAGATGGCTGGACCGATTTGGAAAATTCTTTTTTTGTTTGAAAGGGTACACTTTCTAGTTGGTCCCATTGTCGTCACGTTTGGATCTGATGATGGGATCATGGAGAAATCGAGGGAACTCTTCAAATATTATAAGCACACCTATAGCGTTTTGGGTATTTCTTATATTACCTTGTGCAGTTGCTCTCGTAAAGCACCATTTGAGGAAGTGGAACTGATGATGAAGACCCCAGATGGCCACCGAAACTACTCAATAATAAGTATTTCGTTGATTGCGATTAGATTACTTGAATATGGATGTTAAGCACTTTACGCTCGTCACAATGCATAATTTAATATATATCTTTGTTTTTGGTCTGAGGAAATACGATCATGTCTCTCAGTTTCGCAAGGATCTCAAGTGGCTCCCTATCCGTCTTCGCAGGAACACTCGAATATTATTCCTTCTGTACAACATCCTATTCAACCCTGCATATCCTAACTACCTGCGTGATCGTTTTTCATTCACTTGTCCTACTGATGCACTTTGTAGATCCCACCTTAAACTCCATCTCAATTTCCCATCCCATAAAACCCGTTTCTATTCCCACTCCTTCTCCTTTCATGCAGTACGACTGTGGAACTCACTTCCCGCTAAAATCCGGGAAGCTAAATCCATTAATATTTTCAAAAAGCTGGTCAAAGATCATTACCTATCCAACATCCCGTAATTTTATATATGTACTATAGGTATATATTTTTATAGCATTAATATAAATATGTATTTTAATTCTATGTATGTATATATTTGTTTATTATATCATTATAGTTTAATTGTATAGCTAAGTATATTTTATTTATCGTAACTAGTATTTATACACACTGTGTCTATCATCTCTTGAACTCTCCTGTCGCAGGTCTGCTGGAAGAAATTTCTTGGGAAATAAGCAGCACCTTTGTGCTCTTTTGTCTGTATTTAATTATTTTTTTTTATAAGTGTCATGTGTGTACATAAATAAATAAATAAATAAATAAATATGGTGAAGTAGAGCTGATGGTGATGTACCAGGAGAACTCCTCAAAAATTAACGGCTCTGCACCGGGAAAAGCAATATTTTGTAAAAGGTGATAAGTAGTTGACATTTTGGCTTTTGTAACTAGATAAATTACAAACCGACCCACTAAAAAGCGTGAAAAAAAAACTTTTTAGCAAAAAATAGAACCGACTTCCATATAAAAACACTACAAAGGCAAAAATAACTTTAATTTCGGAAGGCGGTGGCTTTAGTTTTGTATATATTTTCGTTTTTGACACCGCCTTCCGAAATTAAAGTTATTTTTGCCTTTGTAGTGTTTTTATATGGAAGTCGGTTCTATTTTTTGCTAAAAAGTTTTTTTTTAAATATATCGAGCACATGATTCTCGACGATCTTAAGGACAACTCGAACATTGAGAGGGAGCGTAGGGCACTAGCGGTCATAGGTAATATGTTGACGTGCTGATTCTTCCGCTGTACGGTCCAGGTCAAAATAACCCTATTTAATTATTGTCAGGGTCTGTTCACGGTTCATCTAGAGATCTTTTGGTGTATCCGACCCACAGTCGGTTACAAAAGATCTCTAGATGTCCCACGCAGCAATATTTTTAGAATGCTGTTAGGACTGCTTCTTGTCTCGAAATTCCCGAGAAAAACGAGACTTTCGAGACTATCTCAAAACTAGGTTTCTTCTTTAGAGGGTCAATTAGAGAGTCAAATCAAGATATTTTAATCAAGTAGTTACTTTCATAAACAAACGCAAATTTAAAAAAAATACATTTGTTACAGTTTTTGTTTCATTTTTGCAGTGGGCACGTAATAAACAAAGGGCATTTAACCCTAATTTTGTTACAACAGTAACCCGCATTAGAAAAAGCTTTTTCTGCTTGTACGCTAGAGGGATACTACTTGGTACCACTTCGCACATTCACAATGAAAGGGGATAGAACCTATCTGTCGTATCGACGTCACCATTTTGTTTTTTTTTTTAAATCGCGATGCATGATAAAGTGTTATGCATGGCTAAAGGCACAAAAAATGTCCAGTAACACGGTACCCCAAACTAATAGACTCATTACGCGTCCATACGCTTATTAGTATTTAGCTTATTAGTCTAGCAGTATGACAAAACCGCTATTATAATTAATTATTTGCCTACTAAATCGCATCGCATCGCAATAAAACGCATGTCAAAGAATACCAAACGCGCGTGTTGGCTGTCTTTCATCTCACTGTATTATAAAATGAACAATGAGTGTTTCGGTACATGTCTTTCTTTGGTACATGGATTAGGCTTGGCATCAAGAACCCCTATCCTGCTGAATTTATGGATTATGTAGTATAGTAGTATTTATGATACATGTAAGATATATTTTAAAATGTCATATCTTAGTATTAATATTCACTTATGTTTGATATTGTACTTATAGGTATAAATAAATGTTAACGTCAATGACATACCTTTTGTCTTGTTTAACAACTGCTGAAAAACGTTTTCAAGCTGAGTAACATGTCACATGATCCGCCACGCGATAGTGACATGTTGACTGCGTTTCATTGCGATGCAATTTAGTGGATAAATAATTATTTGTAGTAGTATTCTTGTGCTCATAGTAGCATGTAATGTACCTACTCTCTTTCAATAAACATTAGTAATCATAATCAACCTGGAAACGATTATTTGGATACAATCTGATGCTTATAAACACGTAATAAGTCTACTTTTAATGATTGTCGTTGTAGTCATATGTCGATGTTTACCTTCAAATATCTCGGTAATGTGAATTTTGGCGTAACATGTTTCTGACATGCCAGACATGTGCCACGACATGCCAGTCTTCATACAAAAAAGTTCGAACCCCTTTCAAATCAATCAGAACAGTTCCATAATTCAATTTGTATTGCAATCATAATTGTGTTGACAAGATCTTATTATAATTAGTAGCTCACATGGACCCTTTCGGGCACAGCAATTTACATTTATAATATGTAGACAAAATCTGTGTTACTTGTCAATGAGGTTATTCAACCTCCACAGCTAATACTAAGCTTTACTCTATGCTCGACCGTGCTGCCATTGCCATATCCATATTAAAAATAATAAAAATTGACTGTTGGTTTAATAAATTATTTAACACAGTTTTTATGTTACTGAAGTCTCAAAAGTCTCGTTATTCCCGTGACCGACAGTATTAGTCTCGAGTCTCGAAAATACTAAAAAATCGTCGAGACTCTCGAAATTTTCGAGACCGAGATTCCCGGGATGAAAGCCCTAGTGTGTGTGCGTTACCCCAGCAAAATAATGTCGAAAATAGTCATTTAAATCTTATAGATAATTAGTTGCTCAGCTTCTGTAATTGTTAAGCACATTTTTAAATTTGTTACACATATAGTTTTTTAGTTATTACACAAAAACATATTCTGCTGGGGTAACGTTTGAAACGTTACCGCAGCAAAACTTTTTTTTAAATAATGGGAATATTGAAATAAATATTAGCTATACATTTAGTTGTCTAGACGAGGTAAATGTTACACGTTATTTTGTTTTTGTTCTTTCTTCGGCTGCGAAGTTATTCGAGATTTTGCTGGAGTAACGTTTGTGGTTTTGCTGGATCTCTGAAACGGTTAAGCGGATTCTTATCATCTTTTGTACATGACTTCTTAGGAATTAGTTTTAATTTGTTTCGCAATAAAAATAACAAAATGATATACCGTTTAAAAGTTATTTAATGAAATATAAAAACACTTCTTTAGGTCCTAACACTCTGAATATGATCTCTAAAGACTTACTTTAAACGTTATTTTGTAGCTTTTAACTACCTTTAAATGTATATGAAGTTTCATTAGTACCTATCCTGTAGGTAATTAACAAATTATGATGATATTCATTTCTCCACGTTCACGGTCACAATGCGCGCGGAGTTATTTGGCCACCGATAAACCTGTATACGGTTATATAAACTGAATGTTATATCAATATTTAGTTGCTTAATTCAGTTATATACCTGTAAAGTTTCAGAGTAGTACATACAATAATTAACGAGATAATTAAATAAAAGTCATTAGGAACTTCAAGACCGTGGTAATCCGACCAAGTTTAGGTGGTTACAAAAAAGCGACCGCGTAGAACATTATGCTATCTTCTAAAATATGTAGGATAGTCTTACAAGTTTAGTAGAGATGTGTACACAAGTGTTAAAAAAACTACATATTTCTTCAAGAATTTTTATTTGCAGGTAAAATAATATTTTTTATACTTAAAAGCAGTAATTCCTACCTTTTTGTAGACAAATTTCAAATATCACAATATTTTTTCCTAGATATATATTACAGATAGTTGTATTCTAAGATTAACTTAAATTATGTAAAAATCACAGATCAAAAATAAAATATTAAACTGCAGTCAAATAATCATGTAAGTCAGAATCATCTTTAGGCATAAATTTCATATCCATAATAATTAAAACGTAGAACCATCATTCTTTCAGAAAGTTTACAGTTGGAACCATCTTTTGGCATACATTAAATAAAACATTTGATTGTGAACATACGTGGTTTTTATTTCCATGTAAACATGCAAGCAAGCATGCAGCATGCAGTTATGCTAAACGAAATTATGCAGAATTTTAACTCTGCCAAAAGTAATTTATGCCATTGTGAATTCGAATGTATAAACATTCGGCTAAATAATAATTATACATACTAAATAATTTTTATGCCTTAAAAATATTCGTTTAAGGAAGATTATACCAAGTGTGTTATGCCAAATGAATTTCGGAGTATCAAGATTCTGCCAAATAGAAGGAACCCGTGCAACTGTGCCATTGAACTGGTGCACATAATACAATATATACCTATCTAATAAGTAGCTGAAAGGTAATAATAATAATAAGGTACTAATAGTACAGATATTATAATATTGTTATGTATTTAACAGTGTACACGTCTGTACCGAAATTTTAAGGTGTATTATCCTACATATTTTAGAAGATAGCATAATGTTCTACGCGGTCGCTTTTTTGTAACCACCTAAACTTGGTCGGATTACCACGGTCTTGAAGTTCTTAATGACTTTCATTTAATTATCTCGTTAATTATTGTATGTACTGCTTTGAAACTTTACAGGTATATAACTGAATTAAGCAACTAAATATTGATATAACATTCAGTTTATATAACCGTATACAGGTTTATCGGTGGCCAAATAACTCCGCGCGCATTGTAACCATGAACGTGGAGAAATTAATATCATCATAATTTGTTAATTACCTACAGGATACTAATGAAACTTCATATACATTTGAAGGTAGTTAAAAGCCACAAAATAACGTTTAAAGTAAGTCTTTAGAGCTCATATTCAGAGTGTTAGTTAGGACCTAAAGAAGTGTTTTTATATTTCATTAAATAACTTTTAAACGGTATATCATTTAATTATTTTTATTGCTAAACAAATTAAAACTAATTCCTAAGAAATCATGTACAAAAGATGATAAGAATCTGCTTAACCGTTTCAGAGATCCAGCAAAACCACAAACGTTACTCCAGCAAAATCTCGAATAACTTCGCAGCCGAAGAAAGAACAAAAACAAAATAACGTGTAACATTTACCTCGTCTAGACAACTAAATGTATAGCTAATATTTATTTCAATATTCCCATTATTTAAAAAAAAGTTTTGCTGCGGTAACGTTTCAAACGTTACCCCAGCAGAATATGTTTTTGTGTAATAACTAAAAAACTATATGTGTTACAAATTTAAAAATGTGCTTAACAATTACAGAAGCTGGGCAACTAATTATCTATAAGATTTAAATGACTATTTTCGACATTATTTTGCTGGGGTAACGCACACCCCTAGTGTATATTCATCATGGATTTATGTTGTCCGAAATGAATAAATAAATTAATTTAATTAAATTAGGCTAGGGATTTACAAACTAAAAATAACGGTGTTTCATAGTCAAATCAGTCAGAAAAGATGAAACTACACGCCTTTAACGGATCTTGGTCGCCTTAACCTGTAACCCTGTATATTATTTGTATATTCTTTCCATTATTTATTTAATTTAATTTGCTTGTACACCTACCACATTGTGTTCTTTTTAAGCCAAAGGTTGACGGGTAGAGAATGCTTTGTTGCATTAAGTCTGCTCATGTACTAGCTATATATAAAAATAAATAAATAAATATTGCGAAGTGGACTACTTACAATCTATATATTAAAAATTTACTAATGATTAGCTTGACACTACAAATCATAAATTAATGTGTAAGTTTGTGAAGATGGATGGATAGATATTGTTACTCTTTCACACAAAAACTACTGAACAGATCTGAATGAAATTAGGTACGTATCAACATAGTTGACATCCTAGAATAACACAGGCTACTTTATATCTCGGTATTCCCACGGGATCGGGATTTACGCGGGAAAACACTCCCACTCAAACGAAGTCGGCTACAGAAGCTAGTACTTACATAATATGTCAACAAGTGGAATAGAACATTAGTTGATTTAAAGAGTTCACGAATTTTATTTAACAACTAGCGACCCGCCCCGGCTTCGCACGGGTGCTATGTTTATATTAAATATAGGCAGCGTTCGCGAGAATCGTTAACGTACGGCAGTTTTTTCGACGCCTTACTCCACAATTTTCACTACCACGAAAAATCCTGTCTATTTTCCGGGATAAAATATAGCCTATACGGATTCGCAAGAATCCCTTTAAGTAATGGTACAAGAAATTTTGAAATCGGTCCAGTAGTTTTTGAGCCTATTCAATACAAACATACAAAAATACAAAGGTTTCCTCTTTATAATATTAGTATAGACGATTTTAATAGGACTTGGTTTATATCGCACTCTCAGAATGAAAGGGACCTTACTCAAAAAGATTGTATTTTTTTTGGTTTTAAGCAATAATAACTAATAAAGCAGCTCTGAATAAATTATATTCATATATCTCAAGTGGCAAATGTATCAGCTGTCTCTTTATAACTCGTAATGCAGATTCCTGTTTCCACAGCAATTATTCAGAGTAATGTTTCAGACCAGTTTACATCAAAATCTGAAATTAAACGAATTTAGAGTTAGGTCACTTTCATTCTAAGAGTGTGATATGTATGTCGAAAAGATACCTAGGACTAAATTTATATGTGGTTATAATAATCCTCCTGCCTGACTTCAACCACGACTGCCAATCTCTAGTGAGATTAGCCATCAGCGCAGGAGATATTATTATAGTGCATAAATATGTGCGCAGGTAGGTAGGTACAGGTGCTACTCTCTGTTCCTTCACTCTCACTGTCCGTGGGACGGCAATCCGACACGATCACATTATCACACCAAAAGCTAAAAAACTCCGAAAAAAATTGTATCAGAAAACCCCTTTCTCATCATTGATTAGCCATGTGCACAGGAGATATTGTAGTGCACAAGTATTTGTGCAGGTACCTACAGTAGCGGTCTCTGTTCCTTTACTCTCACTGTCCGATGATGGGACGGCAATCCGACACGACCGGAGAGAGATAAGGCAAGGCACGGACATTATCATACCACAAACTTGATTAGCCATCTGCACAGGAGATATTATAGTGCACAAGTACCTGTAGGTACAGAAGATGCTTTCTCTGTTCTTTTATAAAGGTACTCTCATATAAATACAACGTGTAACGGAAAGGGTATATACATACCAAGGGCACGGCTTCTTTGGATGATATCAAGCGATATTGGAAGGGTTTCAGTTCAAAATAAAATACTCTAAAAATTTATACCAAATTTTCGGTTTCGTAAGTTTCTTAAATTGAAATCATAACAATCGTGTCAACAACTTTCCACGTTACTTGCAATATATATACGATAAATCTCTTCCGTAATTCTGTGCGCCTAGTACTGTAGTAGCTTAGCGTAAAGGCGGTGTTCTTTTGTCGGTGCGAGAAAGGAGATAGGATTAAAAAAACCCTTCCAATATCGTTTGATATCATCCAAAGAAGCCGTGCTCTTTGTATGTATATACGCTTTCCGTTACACGTTGTATAATAATATTATTAGTATAGTATTGAATGATTTAAGTATAGATTACTAAAATTATAAATGTGAAGGTTTAGATGTATACCTACAAAGTAACGTCACGAATTCGTAAGCTAATTTATGTATTTATTTAAAAAGTTGCGGAACTCTGCTGATCTGGATACTTACGCTCGCGTTAGTATATTTTGCCCTGTGTCACGTTCTGTTCCAACGTACCTACTGCCTGCCCGTATGGGGTGGTGCCACAAAAATGATTTTATCCGACTTGATAGCCCAGAGTGCTGTCTTGAAGGTAATGTTATCTCGTCCGCATAGGTATCTCACTGAGTGGCTTTATGCCGATTCTAAGGTTCTCGCAGTTCGTCAACTCTATGTGCTCTTGTCAAACATGGTCTATGCGTAAACGCTCTGTGCATTCATCTAAGGAACCGCCTTACAAACATAATGTTCCCAAAGAATAAGTGAATGTTCCTCCGCAGTAATGGCCTAGAACTGCCTTTGCAAAGAGACAATTGTACCTTAGCATTAAAGTTTACAATATTTTAAATAAACAGTTAAAGATTTACGGATATTTTTGTCTGAAAAATAAATAAATATTAATAAAACTGAACTCGGCAGTCATTGTACCGATAGTCGCCTCGCATCATATATTGTTTATTGTACACCGTAACAGTAAAACAAAATTATGTACTTAACAATTACAAAGGGGTGATACAATGGGCGGTCTTATCGCTAAAAGAATAAAGAGAATCGATCAACAGGTCAGGAGTCACTCGTTAGGCGGCTGGATACAGGGCTTGCTTCAGAAAGCGGTACTCCTGGACACGGCGCGTATCGTCATGAGGTTCCTCTCTCTGGAGCCCTAACCACCGGTAGCTTGGACCCTGTTCCCGTGATTTACCGGTGGGCTACTATTTTTAAATATTTCTTTTTTAAATATTTTTTGATCTTTATAGAAATATTTGAAAATGTAATTTATATGATTATGTATGATTAGGAATAAAGAGAATGATAAATGTGAATTCAAAAGCTAGTTAAAGATTATCATTCTCCAGTCCTTATCTTATCAAAACACTTCATATCTCCTGGTGCGATACTTTTAGTGACTTTATAACAGTTTTCTTTAAAATTTTATTGGGTAACTTAAACAATTAATAATCCGTGTTTCTACCGCGAACACTAACAACACAAGAACATCGGTTTGGCATTCTCAAAATGAGTTCATCCAAATCACGCTGTGGAATGGCCGCCCATGTTCGTTGCAACAACAAAAAAAGGTCTTCTTGCGACTGGATACCCTCCATATTCGGCAGAGCTCTTCTCTGTAGCTTATCCCATGCATGCTCAATCGGGTTCAAGTCTGGCGACTGAGCAGGCCAGAGCAGGACATTGATGTTAGCTGCGGCGAGAGTCTGTCTTACAACTCTTGCGGTGTGCGGTCGTGCATTATCATGCATTAACTGAAATAAGGGACCGATTTGCACTTGTAGAGGAACGATGACGTCAGATACAATCGTCTCAGCATAAATTTGAGCGTTGAGGTTGCCTCTGATCCAAATCAACTCAGTTCTTCCGCCGATCCAAATTCCCGCCCATACCATGATGGTTCCACCACTATAAGGATGGACTTTCTGGCAGGATTTTAATCGCTGTTGGCGTCCAGGGGTTCTCCAGTGTCGTATACATCTTGTATCCGGTCTCATACCAAAACGAGACTCATCAGAAAAGCACACGAAACGCCATTGTTCTTCTGCCCAATTTCTGTGTTCAAGAGCCCATTGATATCGAATCCTACGATTGTGCATTGCTATAGGTAGTACCCGTAGCGGTCTTCGGGAATGAAGGTTCACTTCATGCAAGCGGTTTCTGACTGTTTGGTCGCTAATTAAGTTCCCTGAAGAGTGATGAAGCCTCACGGCTAACATCATGGCGGTTATTGTTGGAGCTCTTCGAGTTAAGATTTGAATGTATCGGTCTTGTCTCCGTGTGGTGCAGCGATACCGTCCTCCATGGCGCTCAGCCACGGTACCAGTGCTTCGGTAACGTGTCCAAAGTCGACTGATAACACTCTGAATTGTATTCAGAGCTAAAGCCACAGTACGTTGCCGGGAACCAGCTTCTATCATTCCCACGGCTCTGAGCATTTCTTCCCTGCTTAAATGACGTCGCCGCTCCATAATAACGTTGGTTTTAATCAGTAGTAGGGAAACAGTAGCACTAATAATGTCTTCAATGCGTTGTATGTGTTTATAGGGAAAATATTGACAGCTGATTTTCATATTTTACTCGAATTTGATTAACAGTTCCTGTTTCAAATTATGAAATGCACCAAAAAGGATCCATATAAATTTATAAAATCATAAATTTATTACAAAGCCACATCTCAATCCCAAGAAATCCGCATAAAAATGCTTGATCCCTAGACACTTTTGATGTGTGTATATTAAAAGCAAAAGCAAGTAAATCAAGTACATACTAATATGACCAATGATAAGCCGCCTTCCTTTTTCCATTGGATAGACCCGCCCAATGTGTTTCTTTTGAGGACTTAATAGTGGTGTCTTGCCATATTAAACTTTTTATGTGACCTGTATGATAAAAGGTTATTTTGAATACAATATAAACAAAACAAATTAATTAAATTATGTTGTACTTTTGTATTTAACTCTTCTAAATCATAATGCTACTGAATGCCATACATTTCTTGCTGCATAAAAAATTGTTAAAATATATTAGACGCACTGTACCTTCATTTAGCCAAGTCTCATCTAAATAATATACTTTTCTTCCTTCATTCATTAGCCTTATTATTACGTGAAGATATTTTAGCCTCGGTAGGACGATCTCCTGTTTGTCAATGAGTGCACTTGTTCTGCTCCGTATGATATAATATGAATTTTATAAGATTGCAGGCGACTATACAGTGGTCCGAGATACGACTATAAACAAGAAAAAATTTTTTGCAAAAAATAGAACCGACTTCCATATCAAAACACTACAAAGGCAAAAATAACTTTAATTTCGGAAGGCGGTGTCAAAAACGAAAATATATACAAAACTAAAGACACCGCCTTCCGAAATTAAAGTTATTTTTGCCTTTGTAGTGTTTTGATATGGAAGTCGGTTCTATTTTTTGCAAAAAATTTTTTTTCACGCTTTTTAGTGGGTCGGTTTGTAATTTATCTAGTTACAAAAGCCATAATGTCAACAACTTATCACCTTTTACAAAATATTGCTTTTTCCGATGCATAGCCGTTAATTTTTGAGGAGTTCTCCTGGTACTTGACCATCAACTCTACATCACCATATATGTATTGTGACAAGCATAAAGTGTTTAACATCCGTACTCAAGTAATCGAATCGCAATCCACGAAATACTTATTATTGAGGAGTTACAGTGGCCATCTGTGGTCTTCATCATCAGTTCCACTTCCCCAAATGGCACTTTTCGGAAGCAACTGCTCAAGGTATTATAAGAAATACCCAAAACGCTATAGGTGTGCCTATAATATTTGAAGAGTTCCCTCGATTTCTCCAAGATCCCACCATCAGATGCTGATTTCGTAACAATGGGACCAACTAGAAACTATACCTATTCAAACGCAAAAAGAATTTTTCAAATCGGTCCAGCCATCTCCGAGTTATGAGGTAACATACATAAAAAAAAAAAAAAAAAAAAAAAAAAAAAAAAAAAGTTCAAGACGAATTGTAAACCTCCTTTTTTTGAAGTCGGTTAATAAATAACAATACTATACATGCACCACATTTTACACCTACACTCTACAACAGAGGTTTAAACTTTTAAGAGATGAGGGACCATTTGACAATAATTTATATTGTCACGAACTACAGACTGTTTGGACAGCAAATCTTATGAATTGATGGTTTCTGTAGCTATTTTAACATATTCATAAACCCAAAAGATGTTAAAAAATAATTTATGAAAACATGTTTTTTTTTTTTATGAAAATGTCGATGTTATTATTGTGACTTTATAGTCTTTACTAGCATCTGAATTGAAGGTGCTGTGCTACTCAAAGCGAAATCTATTTGTCAGCGCTTGTATCCAAGCGATTCCTGTTCTCGTTTTTATTAACTGTGTATCGTTGCTGTGTATAAAGTCGAGAGCCTGACGAAACGAAAACAAAATACTATTGTATGTCAATTTTGAACCTTCGGAAAAGAAATTGTCTTTTGGACATAGAAGTTTAAAGACATCTTTTTATGTCTAAAATTTAGGGATGACGTCGCGAAGCGCTTCAGATGCTTCCAGTGACCAGCAGTGGTCCGCGGACCACCGGTAAAGAACCTTATTACTCTAAATAAACACTTCAATGTATACTTAAAAAAAGTTTTCATTACTTTACTAAAGTTTAAGTTATACCCAATCCATTTTTCTCTTAGTTGTTAATGCGCCATCGTTACATGGTGGACATCCCACCCATACGCACGAAACGTTTTGGAAATACTTTCATTGTGCGTACGGCTAAGGAGTGGAATTCCCTGCCGGAGTCTGTGATTCCTGATAGTTATAACCTGGGAGTCTTTAAGTCAAGAGTGAATAGGTTACTTCTAGGCAAGCGTGCTTCATCTTCGACCTCATCATCGCTTAACATCAGGTGAGATTATGGTCAAACGCAAGCCTATCAGCTATAAAAATAAATGTGTTCCATTTTATTGTTCATAATTATGGCTTATTGTTAATGTTTGGGGATATGCGGAACAGGATATTATGTCCCGCAATCCCATTGAAAATGGAGGATTCTCTGACCAGACAGGTGTTTCGTCTGGTGGGCAATGTTTGTGATCGGGTGATTTGTATGCAGGCTAGTTGTGCGGTAAACTTTGCTTGCGCGATTCAGGATTTCTATCGTTTAGTTTGTATGTTGCGAGATAGATGTCGCTAGTTTAAGGGTCAGAGGGTGTGAATATTGTCTATTCTTATAAGCATGTCTTGTTTTCTGTATTGTTATGATTATCTTCTTTAGTAAAATTATTTATTTATTTATTTACATGTTTGGAACTCAATCATGCCAAAATGGCAAAACGGGTCTGGATGAGATTTGGGACAGAGATAGATTCAAGTCGGGAATAGGACTTTTATCCCGGGAAATTTAATTTACGCTTCGATTCGAACGAAGTCGCGAGTAACAGCTAGTAATAAATAAAACGACCATTTTAATAAAAACAAGTAATAATTTAATTAAATAACAGCACGTAAACAAAACCAAACTATTTCCATCTTAACTAAAAATAATATCTTATAGATATAAAAGCCCAATACATCTTAATGAAAATTAATTTCCTATTTATTGTCCTATTTCAAACATACACATATTCACTAGCCTAAGATCAGAGCTGTTTAAATTTGCAAAGCAATATCAACGTTACGCAGTTAAAATAAGGTTGAAAATGGTATGTTAATTTTCACACAAATATATTTGAATTTACAATTCGAATTAATTATAAATTCTGGAAAGTATAAAATATTACTCTCTGGGAATATCAATCTTGCTATAGTAAAAAATAAAGTTTAAAATAAGTCAAACACATGTAGTACTGATATTTATTTAATATTTTCATTTCATTTTAATTGGTCGCAATAATCATAATATTCATAGAAGGGAAAAATATGAGTCTGTACTTTATTTTATGAACGCGAGATCGATATTGGATTGGCAGGGTAAACTATTTCACTTAACAGCACAGAATGCCATACATACAAAATATTGGAGTCTCCAAAATGCTTGTAAGTTAGTTATTATTTTTAAAACCTTTGAGCAAAACCGACTAACCGCAACAAAGTACAACAGAAATCGAGGACAGGTTTTGCCCAGCAAGGACATACATGTACAGACTAATAATAATTAAACCAAGTTACTCCAAAGGTTTATTAAAACATGTTAACAATTTTATTTTCAAGTGGGTAGTCAGTACTTAAACACTAAGCTTAGTTCAATCAAAAATGCACCTTAAATCCACGAACCGATAGTCTATATCCGTCTTAAATTACGTCCCACGAATTTCATATTTTTGTTTCAGCTTTTCGCCATTTGTTTGCGCTCCCAATAGCAAAAACCAACCATCTTTAAACCTTAAAATATGGCTTCACTTATACGGCTTAAGTGAAGCCATATTTTAAGTTTTAAGGTCTATTATTTAAGGTCTATTTTGATTAGACGTTTTAAATATGTTTTTTACATCCTTAAATCTTATCGTACAAATATTATAAATGCGAGTTTGTATATCTGTATGGATGTTTGTTATTCTCACGCAAAAACGCCTGAATGGGTCTGAATGAAATTTGGGAAGTAGATAATTGACATCCTGGAATAACACATGGGCTACTTTTTATCCCGAAATTCCCACGGGATCGGGATTAAGATATTACTGGGTGGATTTTGATGAAATTTGGTATATAAGTAGCTTGAAACTTTAGGAAGGTTATAGGTACTTTTTACCCGCCTGCAAAAGAATAATAATAAACAAGAAATTTATTTATTGACAAGAATGAGAGTTATGTTTTATCATGATTAAGTCCATGGGAGCGAAGATTCCAGTTTGGACAATTAAGGATAGTTTGTTTCCACTTTGGAAGCGTATATCTTTTAAACGATTGACTTTATAAGAAAGTGGTTTTCGAAACCCCTATGTCATTTTTAAAGACCTGTCTATAGATACCACACACGCATAGGTTTCATGGAAAAACAAAAATTTCAGTTTTAGTTCCATGTATCCCCCCCCTCCCCATGAGCCCCCTTTATTTTAAATATATGTTTTTCTTAAAATCGGAAAGCGGTTCACAGAATACATCTACCTACCAAGTTTCACATGTATAGTCCTAATAGTTTCGGAATAAAATGGCTGTGACATACGGACGGACGGACGGACAGACAGACAGACAGACGGACAGACATGACGAAACTATAAGGGTTCCATTTTTTGCCATTCGGCTACTGAACTCTAAAAAGTAAACTTTTGTTATTATTAGAACTCTGTAAATATATTTTTCCATATCTCTATAATATACAGTATGTTAACTAAAAGAGGGCGTTCCCGTTAACCAGCCATAGTATAAGCATATTAATTAGATCGCCGCACACGCGGCCCGTCATTCATAAATAAATTGCGACGTTGCCGTCCTTCATGTACGCGTGTACAAAGTGTTTCTTTTACGTATCAATTTAACATTTTTAGTGACCAATTATATTATATTTTAATATAAAAAAAAAATTGTTTACGAATGGTAATATTTTTTTAGCATGTACGGATGCTATACTATCGCGGGTTAACGGGAACGCTCTCTGTTAGTTAACATACTGTATAAATAGTTAAACTTATTCCAGTTTGGTCCACATTTTTTCCATTTGTTTACAATAGCAAAAACCAACCATCTTTAAACCTTACAACACGGCTTCACTTGGTCCGTTTGATCTCCCTGACAGCATCTCTTCTTAGGCGTATCCCCTACCCTTCGCCCCTTGCCCGCAAGTGGGCGATCCTTTTCGTCCCAAACTACGACACCGTCGCATGCGCATATACGTTTGGGATTCTGAAATATGCCGGCAGAGCGCGCTATAATGCCGCAGGCTATTCTGTGGAAGAAAAAAAAAAAGAATTTTACAAATCGGACCTCGAGTCACTGAACATACATAAAACATAAATAATTAGTAAAGGACAAAAATGGTCAAAAAATAAAAACTACTGGGCCATACCAAAATATTTTTTATGGGACCAAATGACAACTACTTCGCATCGAACAAAAACAGAATCACGTAAATCGGATCATAAATCTCGGCGTAATCGGTGTAGGTGCATACATAGAAAAAAAAAAAAACATAACAGAATCAGAATCAGAATTTTATTTATTTCTCTAGTTTTAATATTACATTTCATTTAAAAATCTCATTTTACAAATTGCGTGTTTCATTTTGTCCGTAGAGCAGGAGCTTTTGAAACCTATCCTGGATAACGATAAAGCAGTGGGGATTAGCCCCAGCGGCGGGCCGCTTATTACTTTATTGAGTAACTCTACAGTCAGAGCCTACGCTGTCGGAAGGGGGCCAGTCGTTTGAAGAGCGGCTTGTCCCTCTCTTTTTTATTAATGTTTTCAATTTCTCCTACTCTAGTTGCGAAAAGAAAGGGATTGTGTTGTCCATAGCGCGTGTACCCTTGTTCTTGTAGCCCCTCGATCGACAGAGATTTGAGACGTTTTATCATGTCGCCGTGGAGATCATGCGCACGAATGTGCCACGGGTCTTGTTGCAAGATTTCCCAGGGTAGATCGGTGTCAGTGCGTCTGGGTAAATGTGCGGCGCTCTTCAATGCCATTTCATACTGCCTCTCAAGCTTGAGCAGGTTTGTTTTACTGTACCTCGGTAGCAGTTGTATTACTCCGTAGTCTATCACTGGCAGTAAGCATGCTTGGATGACAAGTAGCTTGATGTCGACAAAAAACATAACACCCGATTTGAGAACCTACTCCTTTTAGAAGTCTATCCGTTATTGCAAAAAAAATATTTTAATCAATACATTTATATGTATTGATTAAAGTTGATTAAAGTTAAAATTTCCATGCAAATTACTGCACCTACGCTTATGTTGTTATCACTTATTTTCCTTAATAGTATTCACGATCACTGATCACCATTAAGTAAAATAACACTTTTTTACTCAATAAAAATGACTATAAAACAAATTTGAGGGAACTCGTTATATTAATTTCATTAATGACATTCAACATCTAATAAAATTGAAGGCATACCAAAGATAATCCTAACACGCCTTTGTTTTGTCTTGATTGACATCAAATGTTTGACAGCTGGGGACAAAGTGGTTTGTATGGGAAAAGAAAATTTACTGTTTTCCTCGTATTTTTTTAAGTTTTTTCTCTCCGTAAGAACCATCCTCGTACTTCAAGGAATATTATAAAAAAAGAATTAGCGAAATCGGTTCAGCTGCTCTCAAGATCTGCGCTTAGCAACACATTCAGCGATTCATTTTTATATTATAGATAATTTAATAATAATAATTTAATAATTTGTTTATTGTCATAAAAAATTGTTACATTAGCTGTACTTCTTTACATTTTTACAACATAAAATATTTAGAAATATTCGTAAAACCATAAAATTATAAAAACGTGTAAATACAAAGTTATTAACAAAAAATTGAACCGACTTCAAAACAAAAAAAAAACTCTACTGCACTAGGTACCTACTACTCACATGGCTGAAGTCGGTGCCAAGACAATGAATAGTTTTGCTTAGATATTAGTATAGTCCTCGGCACGTAAGTTGGCAAGGTTTTGACGTAGTGGGGGTAAGTTCGCGCATCGTGCATTTAGTGGAACAAAAAAGTGGTCAATTTTACTGCTTGCCAGTATTCTATGGTTATTGCCATCATTTATTTTTAATCATGTCTGTTCAGAAGAATGTTAAAGAAAGAAGAGGAATTAATTAGTTAATTCGGTATTATAAATAAAATAGATATAATACATAAATACATTTAGAAGTGAAAAAAAATGTAGTAAAAAGAAACATTAAAAATAATATGTTCTCGTCGTCACAGTTAGTTAATAAAAGTACTACCCCTTTTATTCTTCTTTTTTACCAGTGTCCTAAAGACAGTGACGAATTCGGAATTTCAACCTTCCTTAACTATAGTGTCTAACTGTTCTTTCTGACGTTTTAATAGTCTGCGTAAAACGGTATTTGGTCCTGTATCAACGTAACAATAACTAAATTTAAAACAACAACTCGTAACAAAAAGAAAGGGTACAACTTTCGTGTACGCAAGTGTATTCGGGAGCAAATGGAACGAGACCTACTGACGCACCAATCGCACGCTCGGAGCGGCGCTACGTCGTACCCCGCGTCCCGTTGACAACCGCCGACACCTAAAAATCGACTTCTGCGCATCGAACGACTCTTGCCAAGTTATTTGCCTATCACTATACGCGGCATTTTGGGACACGCCCGAAGCGATCAAACCTATTCATTAATCTTGGCACCGATTTCAGCCATGTGAGTAGATACCTGCCCTTATTTTAAACGAAATTAGACGTTTCTAGTTTGAGATGCTCCCTAAACGCATACAATCAAAATGGAACTTTAGTATATGATTTATTAGATCTTTTTCTTTACATGTCTAAGACCAGTTACGTAATTGGAACATTTTCGCTCGATTCATTAATGTTATTCGAAAATCATGCCTTTTTTAAAGATTATTCAAAATTTAATCAAGATTACTCGGCTTTTGTGTCTAAAATTAGTATTGACAGTAAGAAAATATAGTTTATTATCCGAATATAGGACTCACTTTAGTCATAAACGAAATAAGAATTGAGACTTACGACATTTAGTTTCGAACCCGAATATGGTAAAAGAGCGCACGCGATATTCAACTTTATTACTGCTGCGTTAGCGTTTAGCACACAACGGCAGTTTCGAAACCGAACATGGTGAAGGAGCGCACGCGATATTCAACTCATTCAACGTTTAGTATGAACGGCCTAACCGGGGTGGATGGGGGAGGAGCTTGCGTGAAAATTATTTTGCACTGCCTGCTCTTAAGTGAGAAATATTTTAGTGTCAATAAGTCTGTTAATTTTTATTTTTGCGTGTATTTAATTGAAGTGTTGATTTTGGTCTAATTGGCGTAAATTATTTCTGTCTCGAACCCCAGCTCGTAACAATACTTACGGTTTCCCACTATCTCCGTTTATCTTGGATGTGTGTGAACTACCCCTGCCAAGGTCATCTCTCCCCTCGGTCACGGCGACTGACCGTCCAATTATATCCCAGACCTGAAACATTTTTTTATTTTATAAACATAACCTCCTTCCTTCTTAGTTGGGTAAAACTTTTAAACGTAATTTTTTGCCGTTTTAAGAAGCCGGTGCTTCTGAACTGACTACCCTGAGAAGGAACATGATACCAGCTCACGAGGTGACCTCGTCTCTTATTAAGTCCATACAATTCGTAGTGGTCAAATCATTTGAAATTCTTTCACCGATAGAAAGCTCCATTATTCGAGAATGACATAAGCTTATACTCAGAGGGCCAATAAATTACACTACCTACGTATACTTTACGTGTTTAGTACTAATTCGATAGGGTAGGATTAGTAATTTGTTTTTTTTTTTCAAACAAACTAAATGGCTTACAAATCAGAGTAAAACGCAACCAACCCTTGTAAATAAATGTGACTGACCTTAGATACCTAGGTAACAAAGTAACAACGTGCAACGTCATGTGGCGTATATTATCTAGTGTCGAGGTGGGCGCAGGGGTGACACTCGGGGACTGCCGCGGTAAAGCTATGGCATAGTATTTTTTATCAACTTATGCAATTATAATTATTTATTTATTTTATTTATGCAGTATTTTTTTCATCACTTTCTTCATTAATAAATGCACTTTGTTTATTCATATTTAAAACACTAATTTTACGCGTACAGCTATTCACTGTTGTACATAGAAGATAGATACCTATACACCTATATACTTTCTCACAAACAGCTGCTTACGTATTCGTCCGATTTCGGAGCATCTCGTCTCGATCCGTGCGAGCTTCGTACAGTCGTACCATATACACACACGTTAAGGTTCAACTAGTCGCGGGCTCGAACTCACTCGTAGACTCAATTATGAGCAGTTAGCAGGTAGTCTACACGCATACGTCTAGTCGCACGCACACATACACCGTGCCAAAGTCTGCCGAACTGAAACGACGTTAGACGATGCACGGCTTTCAACGCCGCACCGCTGTGCCGGTCGGAGTGGGGGGTGTTAGCTTTATTTTCGTTACGGAATTTCTTGATTCGGTCGCCGCGCTCAAAGCCCGCGACAAAAGCTATGCAATAGCTTAAAAAATTGCAACAAAGCTTGAAAATGGTACCTCGTATAGGCAGTTTAAAGGAAAACCCCTCTGTCGTATTAACTATATATACTTTTCACGCGAGCAAAGCCACGGGCGGAAACCAGTCAACAATTTAACCTACCTTTAACACATTATCCACTATCCTAAAAGTGGCGCGTCCATTCTCATCTGCGACTATATTGCCGAGGTCGCCTGCGTGTCGGCTACCCTTCGGGTCGGTCGGGCCCCCGTGAGGGGCCCCGCAGGGGTTGTAGTGGTCCCCTATTGAGCTGCAACCCTGGGGGGGACACAAACATGTTATTAAGACGACTGACACTACGTCACGATCAAAGATAGTGTTTTTCACACGTAGTAGTGTTGTTCTCTAAGTTCGTTAATGTTACTGCTTCGATGGCCTTGTGTTCGCAAGCACGACTGCTGATCAAGAGTTCTTGGGTTCAATTTCCGGATCGGACATAACGTGCTATGGGGTTTTTCTGTTAGAAATTTCTCAGCCCGGAGTTCGGAAGTTGGTGGTGATAACCGGGGGGGGTTATCACCACCATGCCTCGAAAAGCTCGTTAAGCCGTTGGTCTTGGAAGGTCCAGGCTCCATAGTAGCCCCGGGTCGACGGCGCGTCGTGTTCCACGCGCGCCTCAAAGAGCTGTCAATACCAGTGACGGGGCCTCATAGGGCCATTGCCTGCCGGGGTTTGCGGGAAAGTTCTATTGAGATACCGCGGCCCCGGTACTTTAGGGCAGCCGAAGGAACAGGGTGGGTTTTTAGTTAGTAGAAGTCTGACACTCCCTTCCGCTTAACTCAGAGCGGAAGAAGTCATTTGATGATTTTCCCACCCAGATTCACTGGTATTGGGAACAGGGCCCAAGCTGCCGGCTGGTGGTCAAAGCTCCAGAGAAAGGAACCTCCTAACAATACGCACAGTGTCCAGGAATACCGTTTTATGAAGCAAGCCTTTGATCCAGCCACCTAACGAGAGCCTCCTAAGGTGTTGGTCGAGGCTCTTGGCTATTAAGCCATTGGCTGAGACGACTATCGGTACAATGATTGCCGAGTTCACATCCCACATGTCGACAATCTCGTGCGCCAAGTCAAGATACTTGATTTGCTTATCTTTCTTGCCGTTCACAAGATTCTCGTCATGCGGGAAGGTTATGTCGACAATCACAAATTCGGTCCACTACCATATCATCCATTATTAATTATTATTTCATTTATTACATTTTACAAACATATTATTTACATTTTTAAATATTCCTATAAAAACAAAAAACATTTAAAAATATAAAAAACAGTAGCCCACCGGTATCGGGTACAGGGTCCAAGCTACCGGTGGTCAGGGCTCTTGAGAGAGGAACCTCCTAACAATTCGCGCCGTGTCCAGAAGTACTGCTTTCTGGATCAAGCCCTTGATCCAGCTGCCCAACGAGAGCCTCCTAAGATGTTTGTCGAGGCTCTTGGCTATTATGCCATTGGCCGAGACGACTATCGGCACAATGATTGCTGTATCCACATCCCACATGTCGACAACCTCGCGAGCCAGATCAAGATACTTAAATTGCTTATCTTTCTCGGCTTTCACGAGGTTTTCGTCATGAGGGACCGCTATATCAACAATCATTGAGCGACGCTCTAATCGGTCTATCACCACCATGTCAGGCTTATTGGCAACAATAGTCCTGTCAGTGATGATAGACCGATCCCAGTACAATGTAATATTGCCATTTTCGAGAACTGGGTCGGGCACATACCTATAGTACGGTACTTCTGATTCCACAAGATTGTATTTAAGAGCAAGTTGCTGGTGAACAATCCTGGCTACAAGGTTGTGTCTATGCAAATAGTCTCCGTTAGCTAGACGAGAACAACCGGAGATAATGTGACGAATGGATTCTCCCGGTTTGTGACATGCCCGACATGTGTCTACCGTACCATCCTTCACAATATATTTCCGATAGTTATTCGTCATCATAACTTCATCCATAATCGCACAAACAAAACCTTCGGTTTCCCCGAAGAGGTCACCAAAACGTAGCCAGGCTACGGACGCTAATGTATCTACGTCAGACCCATGAAGGGCCCGGTAATAGCGTCCGTGAAGCTCCTTGCTCTGCCATACTTCTCTGCGGTCATTAGTATCTAATACTACAGGTTTGCGCCAATTCTCGCTACCTAAGGAGAGCGGAGTGAGGCCTTTGTCCACCGCTACCACATCTCGATGCATACCCACGTCGGCTTTTAGGAAATATTCCCTAAGGCTGCATACCTCGCGGTTATGCAGGGTCTTTGCATTTAAAAAGCCACGACCCCCGCACTTCCGCGGGATATACAGCCTCATCACCGATGAACGTGGGTGATGCATCCGATTTGCAGTCAGCGTTGTGCGGACCCGCCTGTCCAAGGCGTCAAGTTCAGTCTGAGTCCATTTGAGTATGCCAAAAGAGTACATCAATACTGGCATGACCCAACCATTGAAGGCACGCACCTTGTTTCCGCCTGATAGAAGACTATTCAGTACTTTATTCAGGCGGCCAAAGAAGCGTTCCTTCAGTGATTGTTTAACATAAGCAACACTGATGCCTAGTGCCTCTGACATGCCCAAATACTTGTAGGTTTCAGTTGAGCCGAGGGATCTTAGGTGTATGGAGTCCGAGAGTTGAGTTCCCACGGATTCCATAATCTCCCCTCGCTTTACATGCATGACCGCACATTTGTCCACCCCGAATTCCATCCTGATGGCGCTACTGAAGGTTTCCGTTACCTTCAGTAGCTCCATCAGTTGCAAGTTGGTGGAGGCAAAAATTTTCAAATCATCCATGTAAAGCAAGTGTGATATGACCTGACCACCTCTTCTCAACTGGTAGCCTAGCCCCGAACCCTCCAGCAGTGTACTGAGGGGGTTCAGAGCCAGACAAAACCACAGTGGGCTCAGACTGTCGCCCTGAAAAATACCTCGCTCAATCCTAATCGGTTCGCTGTTCTCCTGGCTCTGTCGACATCCTGGGTAGCAGAGGACCGTCTTCCATTGCCCCATACATGACTCAAGGAATAATTATTATTATTATTATGAACTTTGCAAAATAAATATGCAAGTCAACAGGCATGACCTACTTAGCAAAATATCAAAATTTCTATTGAAAGGTAGACCTACACCGACCGGAGGTCTAATTGGCTGAGAGCAGTGCTGCTCAGCTAAACCATGGCCTAGTCCTTCAATAGGACCCCTGTTAAAGGATACCTCCTAAAACACGTATATTAAGCAAAGAATTACACATACAAACAAATGATCATACATACTCGCACTCATTATAGATTTCTTAATTTTTTAATATACAAGGTGTAACAGATTAAGCGCAATACCTCAGACACCCCAATTAGAATATTAAATTATGTATAAGTCTAAAACAATATCCATAACTAAATAAATTGAAACCAAACCTAGACATTTTTTATAAAATAGTTATCCTTCCTAAACGCGAAACGTATGTGCGTCATACAATATCCTTACGCAGCCGCATACACTTATGCAATGTTAGCGGCCGACACGCACACGAGCGCATTTCCTTGAATTAAGGATTGCATTAATTTGTTATGACACTGTGTTTTAATTTTTAGTTAAATGAAAGATTTTTCCGTCAAAATATAACACCTATTTTTTATGACGGAAATCGATTCAGAAGCCGATTCTGAACCAACTACTTTCAGGAATTGCGTTTATTCTGTTACACGTTGTATATAAAAACACAATACACAATACTCACACATTTTATTTTCTTTATTAATTTTATACCCACCAATTCGCATTTAAACTACTCGACATCCGTATGTCACTGCAGGGACCTAGCAGAATATCAGTGTGTTTCTGTTGTTTCTTCTTCTTCCTGTATGTTACTCAAGCTGAATGGTATATTTTCCTTTGTTTTTTTTTTGTGAGTCATTTTTGTATGTATTTTTTTAATGTGAATTGTATTTTGTGTCTTGTGTTGTACCAAATAAACGTTTTATCTATCTCTCTAAAATGTACTTACCTGACTCAAATCCCCAGTATCATGCACATGTACGCCGTGTAAGCCTGAAGGTAGCCCGTCAATGCTGCCGTCAGCCACTAAGGGGCCCTCGGCCGTCTGTTGGAACCTGATCACGCCCAGGACCTGGGAGTTGCAGCAGGATTGACTGGATATCATCGCTACGGCTGATTGGGTCTCTGTGGACAAGGTGTTTGTTTAAAAATAATTGATAGTGGACTTTAGTACGATAAAAACATAACCCTCCTTCTTATGCAGTCGGGTCAAAGTCCTTCCTTAACCCCTCAAGTGTCAACAGTACACCGTTTGTACTTAACGTCACGGCTCGCATTGGACGATGGTATTTTACGTTTATGTTGCAAGTAACACGATGTGGCTTTATCATTCGACTAATCGATTAATACTTGACCGGTTTTAGTAACATTTTAAAGGGAACACCGCTAAAATGAACGAAAAAAAATGTTACAAAATGCATCTGTGGTTTTTGTTGTGACGCCGCAGACTTTTTTGTTGTGTTATCAAATAGTTTTTATTACTTTTTTACAGTGTCTAAGTGGAATAATTTGTGTTAACATTGCCTACACATTATTGTGTTATCGTGTGTATGACTTCGAATGTGAGTGAAAATTCTAAAAGTGAAAACATATCACATCACTGCGAGATAAGGTCAGTTTGATTTGCTTATTGAATCATATAAATAGTTAGATAAACTCATAACGAAGAATATAATATACCATGATAATGGCCATAAATTGCCGATTTCTCGTTTTTTCTGAAGTCCTACCCAAAAATCAAAAAGTACAGACGCCAGCACATGAAGCTACTCGAAACTGTCAAATTTTCCCAATCAACCTTGAACCTAATTTCTTTAACAATAAAGTTGAAAATCTATTAAAGAAATTTGACAGATTGTTGTAGCTTGATGTGCTGGCGTCTGTACATTCAACATGCGACACTTGAGGGGTCAAGCTACTTCCATACCAAATTGCATCGAAATTCACTCAGTACCCTCTACGATTAGCGCGTTCAAACAAACAAACTTTACCGCTTTATAATATTAGTGTAAATAGTACCTATCAGTGGTGAAGGCTCCATACAACTCGATTCCTACCGGCTTCCCTTTTGAAATATGGCAAAAATTAGTCTATTATTTTATATATGAATATATAAATAGTAATCTATTATTTTCAATTAATCAAAAAATTATATACGAAGTTACATTGCAGGTATAACATTTGCTTGTGAAAATGTTATCAAAGAAATAATTAAACGCCTACAATTTTTTTTCGGAGCAAATTGAAACTGTTCAAACTGTTGTAGCGAACGTGACCTTGAGGCGACATATATTACTACCTCAACTTCACAGGTGTCAGCGCTCACCCAGAGCACTTTGAACTTAAATTTGATTATTATAGAATCAACTTTTGTTTGACACCCGTGTCCGCTGTAACATTTGAGGAGTTATAACACCGCTAAATATGATATCAGGAAGCCGATATTGTTCGAGTTACGATAAGGAAGAGAAATAGGAAATGCATACGCCAGAACGAGATGGAATGATAGTGAAGTTTGTAATTCAATACTATCTAGTATTACTTGGATGACAGATTCACATACGTGTCATATTGTTCTCACCTGTTCACACAGAGTAAATTTTTATATAGTGCCTGTTCATTTGATATTTTGATACATTCGTATCATAATCAGTGTTGCCAACTTAGTGGATTTTCCACTAAAACTGGTGGTTTCGACCCCTCTTTTAGTGGCGAAATATTGCTTTTAGTGGCTGGTGGTTTTTTCTAGTGGTCAAGTAGAATTCAGTTTCAATTTCTGAAAGTGCTATTACTCAACTACTAAGCCACTAAAACTTTAAGAAATATATTATTTTTACTTCATTAATGTACTTAATTTACTTTTACTGCGTAGGCACAATAAAAGGGCAGAACTTATGGCAAGAGTTGATGATCTATGGCGACAAATTCATTTGCAGAAATGAAACGAGAGCAAAGCTACAAAAAAATTTGGAATGAAGTATTGCATTTCAAAGATGCTCAAGGGGAATCTAGATTTGAGGAATTAGCGACTTTTGCGATTACTTCTTAATCTATACTTATAATAAATCTGTAGAGAGGTCAATTCTGTACATGAAATATATTTCCAAAATAACTATCAGGGGGTGATTAGGGATCGACACTGATGCCAAAAAAGCAATCTGTAAAATTTTTGTCTGTCTGTCTGTATAACCGTTATAGAAACAAAAACTACTCGACGGATTTTAACGAAACTTGGCACAATTATTTTTCATACTCCTGAGCTGGTTATAGTATACTTTTCATCACGCTACCATCAATAGGAGCAGAGCAGTGAAGGGAATTGTTGGGAAAACGGGAGAAGTTACTCCATTTTTTAAGCTTCCGTCGCGTGTTCAACCTTAATGGTTAAAGCTACACAGAAATCATTTCATGACGGAAATGTTCTCTTTAAAATTATATAAAAAATATCCCACAACAGCATAATTATGTCTATTTTTTATGGTTGACTCACAATAACACGTGTAACTCCCGATAGCTTAGCAGTTCGAAGCTATCTGATTATAATATTTGTCTACTCTTACGTTTATAACACTGTAAGTCACCCCTAATTGAAAAAGTTAACATTATTAACTATTCCATAAAAAAGAATCATATAAATCGGTATAGCAACACCAAAGTTATACATGAAATACGCTAATAATAAGCCATCGCGCGTGAATACTGAATCATGCTATAAGGATTATTTTTGAGAACCGGTCGCCGCGCTCGACGCGTCTAACGGGCGAAGGTATAAAATTTCGTTCTATAGGTACTTCTACTTCAGCCTCATGTGAACGTGATCTAAACAAAATTTAGCAATAAATTAACTTAATAACACACAATGAGTTACACGCTGACGGAGTTGCGGGCACAGCTATTAACACTAATATTGTGAGGTTCCGTATTGCGATATTTTTCAACAGTATTATAGATTGACATATTATATTTCCCTACTAAATTACGAAAGTTAATCTGTCTGATACATCAAAATCACTGAACCGTGAGGAAGGACATAGGCTACTTTTTTTTTACGAAAAACGACGGAAACGCAGTCAAACTCGCGGGCAACAGCAATCTATACTAATAATATAAGGCTGAAGAGTTTGTTTGTTTGAACGCGATAATCTCAGGAACTACTGGTTCGAATTGATTTTTTTTTATTTAATTGGAAATTTATAGAGAAAGGCTATAGGCTATATATCATTACGCTAAGGCCAATAGGAGCGGAGCGCCAATGAAGAATGCTTCAAAATCGGGGTTAAATTTAACGTTAGCCCAAAGTAACTATTCCACGCGGACGAAGTCGCGGGCAAAAGCTAGTACTACCTAATTCTAATGCCGATGTTGAGAGACTATTTAGCAGTATGAATGTAATAAAAAACAAGCAGAGGAACAGAATGAAGTTGAATATTTTAACTGCAATATTAAAAACACTCTGTGGTTTAAGATTGGAAGAAAAATGCAGCAATGATTATGAAATTCCAATAAAAGTTATAAAACAAATTGGTAGCAAAGCATCATATAAATGTGAAACCGATGATGATGGTGCAGACAAAAGTTCTTGTATGTTGATTTACTGACTTAAAATATTTTATTACGTCATATTAAAGAACATTTTTTACAAATACAAGTAATAATAAATAAATACTGTTTTCTTTCGTAAAAAATAAAAAAATAGTGTAAATTTTAGCGTATTTTAGAGTAGGGCCGATTTTTGTTAGTGGTTTTCTGGTGGTTTTAGAAGTTGGATCTGGTGGAGAGCTAGCTGAACCGTTGGCAACACTGATCATAATTTAGAATCTTATAGCATTATTCATGTATTATTGTTGAAATTCATTTATTTGTGTAAACTAATGATATTTTATCGTGCTAAGTGCAGTAAAGTTAAGTATTGTTTGTTGATCGTCTATTTAAATAGGTATTTAGATAAGTAAGGATTACTAAGATAATTGTTTTAGTTTGTATTTTATTAGAAAGTAGTTATTTAAGTAGTGATTTTGTTATTATTGAGTGCATGCATGGTTTTGTTTGATTAAGCATGTAAGAAGCGTATATTAAGTGTATAAGTGGTAAAAATTAAAGTTGCACTTTATATAATTTTTTTACAAAGTTGTTGTGGCTTTGAATAGTTTTTATTTACTTATGAGTTATTTTTAATACACGTATGATAGATATATAGGAAGGTATTATGTATCTTGATGTCATCACATTTAATTGCAACATGCTTTCTCATATCCATTTCCAAACGGCTATTCTCAAAGCCACTTTTATTATACTTGCAAGACACTGTTTCTATGTATTAGTGCTTACATGTATAGTGAAAGTGAGCTAAAACCAATTCATCTGTACAAGATTTCGAAGTCAGCCACAGGGCCACAGTTACTGGAATTCACGTATCACACTTGAGCAAGGTAAGCATTTTTTGGTCCGGCTTCCCTTTTATGAAAATTCACCCTTCGCCACTGGTACCTATAGATGAGCCTCTCTTGATTTCAATCACGCCTGATAGTAAGGGATAGATGAGGTCTACAATGAAACGAGTGAGCCTAGATGCCTATTCACTCTTGCTATAAAGGCTGACGGGTAGTAGCAGGCAATACAGAAGCCACCAGAGAGTTCCACAGATTATTTGTGCGCACAATAAATGAGGAAGAGATGCGCTTAGGACTTCGTACATAGTAAACGCGCAACGCAAGGTCAGCATTTTGCCGTCGATTCTTACAAATTATATTGTTACGCGCGTCAGTACTTGTTTGAGGTTCATATATCTTTGTGCTAGCAATAATTCAAATTTTCATACATTTTAGCATAGTTATGTGATCAATATATTGTATCATCTTATTTGGCTATCAGTGACGTTTCATTTCAATCTTACATCCAAGGTGTGTGTGTGTGTATCAACATCCATAAACTCTATTTTGTAAGCATTTCCTGCTTTCTTTATGGTATGTTGTAATAGGTGTATTATTAATTAATACATTGACAACCATAGATATGATTGATTTCGTAATAGTATTTGTAATATTGTTAAAAATAAATTGACTGTGAACTTACTCCATGTTTTGTTTCCTTTGGAATTCCCTTTTACCTCAAAGAACGTTTTAAGTTCCTTCATGACACACATACTAGAGATTTGAGATCATCGGTAAATTTGACACTTTCAATGCCTGCACATTCCACAAAATTTTATGATTCATCGTATACGGTGCAGGCTACTCGTCAGTCGTCTGTGGAACGCATTGCCGTTGTCAGTTAGACAAGCGCAGTCACTTGCTGCTTTTAAAAGCTCTGTTGTCAATCATTTAACACTCCTATGATTTTACCTTGTATTTCTCTCCTTATGACATATTTATATATACAAAACACATATTTATTTATAGTTATTTATGTATTGTATTGTGATATATATAGCTATATATAATTATATTAACTACTTTAGTTACTTTTTGTGTATGTTATATATTTGATGTAAGTACACTAACTTCCCCCTCCCCTCTTTGTTTTATGTTCTTAGAGTCCATCCAAGGTTGTCTGGAAGAAATCGCTATCAGCGATAAGACCGCCTTTGTAACCATTTTTTTTTTGCATTATTGTAAATCAAGTGTTTGTTTAAATTATTGGTGTACAATAAAGAGTATTCTATCTATATATCTATCTAACTCACCGTACCATTAGAACTTCGTGATATTTACCATGTGTACTTATTGTTTTGAGTTTCCGATATTGTGTTCAACCGTGATCATGGCGCTTGCACCTGTGCCGAAATATCGGAAACTGGTAACAATAAGTACACATGGTAAATATCCCGTTTTAAGGCTTGTATTCATGCCAATAACCTTGACCATTTGGGCGGAGCTAACGACCCCTCTCCGCGCGCCACTCCGCGCAGCTCTCCGCTACCCGCATGCAAAAGGAAAGAGAGGCGCGCTCGGCCCGCGCCTGCGTCGCTTCGCCTAGTCTCGGCACAGAGTATCGAAATCACAGAAGGTCAAGTCATCGTGAAAGTTAAATTCATTTTTATTTGTACCGCATCAAAAGTGGTCAAATTTTGTTTTTATTTATTATCTATTGATATAGATGCACTATGAGTATGTACTGTAGAAACTATACCTCTATTATAGATCAGCCTGGCTCGAAACATGAGGTAAATAACTTGATGTGTCTTTTTAACTAAATTATATATAAATAAAAATTAATGGCTAAATGTGTTGCTAAGCGCAAAACTCAGGAATGGCTGGACCAATACGGATTTTTTTTTCGAATATTCGTTATAGCAAGTAACTTATTAGTAATCTGTGGTTATAGTCTGAGGAAGGTTTCTATTAAGAGAAAAATGGTAGGTGGGTAGGTAAGGTAGGTATGTAGGTAGGAACTTAGAGTAAGGTAGATAGGTAGTATAATTATTACTAGTGTATGTCATATTGTTTGTTACATTTTTTATAAACAAATAGATTATAACTAAAATTCACTGAAATTTAACTTTCTTTCAGCAAGTATTTTTATTCTTTTGGTTGGTTGAACTTCTTCATCCTCATTTATTTCTCAGTGTTCACATATATTTATTTTTAGAAATTTTGATAGCCATATAAAATCTTGTTCTATGTTTTCTTTTCGTCCTTCTTCGTTCTCGTTTTCTTAATTTTTCTCATCAATCTATTTTTCTTTCCTTAGTTCTATTTCCTTCTCTTTGTCGTTTTCTTCTTTCTCTTGTACATTATCTTAACTCTGTATCTCTATCTCAACTGGCGGCTTCGTCCGTACGAAGAGAAACCGGTGCATATCGGCTCAAGCCAGGCCTCGCTCAGACGAAGCGCACACACGCGCCTTGCTTGTAGTAGTGTACCTATCATAGCGCAGTTGTATGAAGCTTATCCTCTGTCCGTTTACTTTGTGCTATCTACTTTTATGCGAGGTAAGTAAAGCGATAGTTTATAATGAAATATGTAGATAAAACTTTAAACTTACCTTGATAATAAATGTATACCCTTTTGTTTGTAATATTTTTTTAGACCTCTCTTCATTCGTTTCTGCTTATTCCCATGTTTTACAAACTAAATTTAAACACTACTAAAACTGTAAAATACTATGAGTTTATAACACTAACACTACTTATAGATACATAGAATACTCTTTAACTTATAAACAAGAATCAGAAATAAAACTTTTCGACGAATCGAAAGTCGGTTCTATTTTTTGATAATAAGTTTTATTTCACGCTTCTTAGTGGGTCAGTTTGTAATTTATCTAGTTACAAAAGCCAAAATGTCAACTACTTATCACTTTTTACAAAATATTGCTTTTCCCGGTGCAGAGCCGTTAATTTTTGAGGAGTTCTCCTGGTACATCACTATCAGCTCTACTTCACCATATGCATTGTGACGAGCATAAAGTGCTTAAAATCTATATTCAAGTAATCTAATCGCAATCCACGAAATACTTATTATTGAGTAGTTTCGATGGCCATCTGGGGTCTTCGTCATCAGTTCTACTTCCTCAAATGGTGCTTTTCAAGAGAAACTAAACAAGGTACTATAAGAAATACCCAAAACGCTATAGGTATGCCTATAATATTTGAAGAGTTCCCTCGATTTCTCCATGATTCCATCATCAGATCCAAACGTGACGACAATGGAACTAACTAGAATGTATACTCTTTCAAACAAAAAAATAATTTTCCAAATCGGTCCAGCCATCTGCGAGTAATAAAGTAACATCATAAAAAAAAGTTCAAGACGAATTGAGAACCTCCTCCTTTTTCTAAAGTCGGTTAAAAAGTTATTCCACTATTTACAAAATTAATTTTTGCAGTAATATTTTACGATATTATTTCGTAGTGCTTGAGCTCTCGCAACGCGACGTAGGTCCACCTAGCAACACGATGCGCCCCGCACTGAATTTGTGGACGAGTGCGGGGGTGATGTAAAAGCAGTCTTTAATTGGACGCATTTTTAATTTATTGTAATAAAAATAATACATATTTGTAAAAAGTAACAAAACCAAATCATTTTCATTTGTATTGCAAAGCAGTAGTATATTTTTTTATACTCTTTTGATAAGAAATTAAGGAGTAAAATGGTTTCATCTCAATGATTTGGAGGTGATTTGGCATTTTTTTTTCTTATTATGTGATACCGATAGAAAAATTGTGGCTAAACCAAATTACGGTTAATATCATGTAGATTACCAACAATTTTTTTCAGATGTAATTTCTCTGTAATTGCCGACGAAAAGTTGCTTCATCTGAATGCTTTTTTCAAGCTTTTTTCGAGAGAGCAGCCTTAAGTTCTAATGATACTGTTAATAATGACCAGCTTAAAACTATAATTACTCACCTCCAAATCCTTGTAGCACAGCCCTCTTCCCCGAAGTCTTCGTGACAATTTCGAGGACCTGTGAGCTCGGTAAAGAAGTCTCCACTAAAATGGCACCATCTTTGTATGCCGCCTCCTTTACCCCATCCTGTGACTTAAGCTCGGAGAGGGTTTTATTCAGGGATTCAGTGTCTACCTTGGAGCCAAAGTCCACTAGTACCTCTAGCTGTAACAATAGAGAATACATATAATAATGTTACGCCAGTCGATTAGCCAAGTACTGAGTATATCGAGAAACTTCGACCGACTTCTAATACGTTCGAGACACTAACGCCATCTGGCGGCGAGTAGCAGTACTGTACTGTACTGTGTAGTATCTCAAGTAGTTTCTGGAACATTCTTGGCAGTATAGGCAGTGAGTCAATTTTACAAGAATTTTCTAGAACTCATAGACCGGGGTATAAATAGATCGCAGAGGAACGCAGACGAAAGTCTTATTTCAAGATACGAGGCGATATAATCGAAGCTTTACAAGTGAATTTCCGTGCGATTTAAGTGTTAAGTGACAAGTATTGTACTGTGAATAACTGTGTTAATTTTTGTTTGGTGTTTATTTAATTAAAGTGTTAATTTTGGTCTAATTGGCGTTAATTATTTCTATCCCGAACCCCAGCTCGTAACAATAATTATTTATTTATTTCTCTCACCACAATATAAAAAAAATACATTTGCTATTAATGACATAGCAACGATTACATTATACTGTGGGAGACTGGTGCCTAAACTAGACTTACGTCTGTATTTAAGGACAACAGGTCTCCGCCCCTTAGATAGTAACATATCAGTCGATATGTGATAGGTAATCAATCACTGCCACATGCGGTAACCCACTTTATAATATAACTAGCAGTTGCTCGCGACTTCGTTCGCGTGGGAAGTTTTCCCGTGTAAATCCCGATCCCGTGGGAATTTCGCAAAATCCCGTCTTAGCGAACATCTGCGTACTAAAAGGAACCTACTAGTTTCTGAGATTTCGTGATTAATCAGTGAGTGGTATTTCGCTTTTTACCGACTTCAAACAAAGGAGGAGGTTCTCAGTTCGTCTTGAACATTTTTTTTTGTATGTATGTTACCTCATATCTCGAAGACGGCTGGACCGATTTGAAAAATTATTTTTTAGTTTAAAACGGTATACTTTCTAGTTGGTCCCATTGTTATCACGTTAGAATCTGATGATGGAATCATGGAGAAATCGAGGGAAATCTTCAAATATTATAAGCACACCTATAGCGTTTTGGGTATTTCTTATAGCTATATTTCTTATAACTCGTTGCTCTCGAAAAGCACCATTTGGGGAAGTGGAACTGATGATGAAGACCAGAGACGGCCACCGAAACTACTCAATAATAAGTATTTCGTGGATTGCGATTCGATTACTTGAATATGGATGTTAAGCACTTTATGGTATGGAAGTAGAGCTGATGGTGAAGTACCAAGAGAACTCCTTAAAAATTAACGGCTCTGCATTGGGAAAAGCAATATTTTGTAAAAGGTGATAAGTAGTTGACATTTTGATGTGATCATGTGAGCATGAAGATGAGGTCTACGATCGAACGAGCGAGCCCAGCAAATGCCTATTTACTCTTGCTTTAAAGGCTGACGGGTCATATGTGGCAGGGAACACAGAAGCCGGCAGAGAGTTCCACACCTTGGCTGTGCGCACAATAAAGGTTGAAGAAAAGCGGTTAGTATGACAAGACGGTATATTGAAGTGTGGATGGTATCCTGCGGTACGTCTGGTAGACCGGTAGTAAAAGGGGGATGAAGGGATTAGGTCGTGGAGCTCCTGCGCTCACTCTCCGAAGTACAATCTGTAGAAGATTCTGTAGGCAAGCAACGTTTCGCCGGTGATCCAGGCTGTGGAGCTTGCCTGCCAGAACCTCGTCACCTGTGAGCCACCTAGCTCTGCGTTCGATCGAGTTAAGTGCAGCTAGCTTTAAAATTTATTACGTGTAGGTAAGTTGTATAATATAATTCTTTTTTCCGGTTGGGAAAATCATCGAATAACTTCTTCCGCTCTTGGTTAAGCGGAAGGGAGTAAAAACCCACCCTGTTCCTTCAGCTGCCCTTAAGATCCGGGGCCGCGGTATCTCGTTAGAACTATTCCGCAACCCCGCCAGAGGTAAGTTTTTGACAAACCACTAATATGCCATAAATATAGTAATTCTCAATATTTAATGGGCGACAAGTATCAAATAGTACATTTTATTCAATTTAATTTTATATTGTTATTTTTTTAATACTTATTATTATTTACATTTACAAAAAGCTTTTTACTACTTTTTACTTTGTAAAAATAAAACCGACTTCTATATCAAAACACTACAAAGCCAAAAAAAAACTATAATTTCGGAAGGCGGTGTGACAAAAAAAGAAAATACAAAACCAATAACACTGACTACCGAAATTAAAGTAATTTTTGGCTTAGTAGTGTTTTGATATGGAAGTCGATTTAATTTTTACCAAAAAGTTTTTATGTATGTATAGTATATGTACTTTTTTTTAGCGTGGTAAAATTATCAAATAAGTCCTCCCACCCCGGGCAGGGTGGGAGGGACTGTCAGACTTTTACTGACTAAAATCCACGGTGTTCCTTCAATAACCCTTTACGTACCGGGGTCACGGTAATGGGATAAGTCCCACGACCCCGGCAGGCTTCGGCCCTCTGCAGGGGGGGCCTCGTCATGTTGCTGACGCTCTTTGAGGCGCGCGTGGAACACAACGCGCCGTCGACCCGGGCATGGTCCATGGTCGGACAGCGAGTTGCCCTTTACTCGCTGTCCGCATGTCCGCGCCTACGGTGGCCGGAGTTCCGACGCCATGGGCGTCTACCACTGCGGCTGGGCTGGAGGGAGGACGCCATCCTCTCCCTCATACGGCCCGCCTCCTCCTTCGGAAGCATGACTGCGGAGGCGACCGCTTCCCACTCCCTCTCGCCCCGCAGCATGGCCTCGACCAATGCCGGGCGCGAGAGGTCTCCGCCTATCGCCGCCGTGAGGACACGTCGGTGCTCTGCCCAAGTTGTTGTAATATGTTATGTGTATACAAAACATAAATCTATACTAATATTATAAAGAGGAAAAGTTTGTTTGTTTGTTTGCTTGAACGCGCTAATCTTCGAAAGTACTGGGTGGATTTGGATGCAATTTGGTATGGAAGTAGCTTGAAGCTTGAGGAAGGTTATAGGCTACTTTTTACCCGACTGCAAAAAAGGAGAGTTATGCTTTTACCATGATAGAACCCACGGGAGTGAAGCCCCGCGTGAGTACTAGTCCTTACTAAATGCAAAACGTATGTGCGTCATACAATCCTTAAGCAGACGCATACACTCACGGAATAGATGAATAAGGTTGGAATGGTAATGTGGGCGTGGCGAGCGTGCCAGATTTATGATACGACAATCATAGCGCGACCGATTAATTCATTCACCGCGTTTAGTGCGCTTCGGATTACTGAATGTCTTTATAAAATACTAGTACTCACGCGGACTAGTATTTTATAAAGACATCAGTTTACCATAAAATATACATAAACATAATACTAACAGTGAAAACCGAATGTTTTCATCATCTGTTTAGCCTAAACTATGGGAAACCCAACTATGTTTGGGTCGCCTTCCAGACTAACCGGATACAGCTTTGTAGTAGTGTTTTATATGGAACGTCTGCCCGTCTGACCTCCACAACCCAGTAGCAGTGTAACATGATACCCCTAGACAAGATTAGTATCAGATTTTCCGGCTTGTGACTACACGTAACTACTGTCAAAGATGTATACCTATTGATAAGATAAGATAATTTTAGATAAGATAATTTTTATTGGAACAAAAATACATTTTACAAAATTTTTGTGTACGAAAATAGCTACATTAGTTAATAACTGTGTCGTAGCTATTAACGCCCACCTCCAAGAGGGAGACGACAGCGTTCCATTTTATTATTATTCGCGGGAAACAATTTAACATGAAATAATAACTATTGAAATAACATGAAATAATAACTATTGAAACCTAACTACTTATAAACTAAAACTAAAAACAAATTTAATATAATAATAAGAATGAATAAAACTAGGTGAGTGTAATATTGTTGTGCATGTGGGTGTGATAAGTGTATGTGTAGTGCGTGTTCGTCGGGTGTTAGTATAGAGTGCGTTTGTGTGGCATCCCCACACAAGCGCACTCTACGCCACATGTATTTGGTATGCATGTCTACGGAAGGAAGATTATTAGGGCTTTACTAAATTCTCCAATTCTTCATACGAGAGCGTGTGGAGCCATTCGTCTAGCAATCTTTTGCATTGATGATGTGTTCTAAGTTGAGCTATAGGTACGTCATTTGACAAAAGCTTGCACTGTATGGACAGGCCCACTCAAATCTGTGAGCATCTTTCTTCAAAAGATCGCCTCAGACTGAAACCTACATGGTTCCCATATAATTAAACCAGTATAGATTGTGTGGACTTTAAAAGAGACGTACCCCTGAGTTTGTTTCGGTGTTTCTTCTCAGGGTAGTCAGTTAGGAAACACCGGCCTCATCTAGTTAATATTTACGGAAAAAGTGACGCGTAAAAGTGTTATTTAATAAAAAATTTGCAAAATAAAGATTATTTATCACTAGCTTCTGCTCGCGATTTCGTCCGCGTAGAAGTAGAAAATATTCCACGGGATCCCGTCCCCGATTTGCTTGACAAAGATTATAATAGCTCGGCTAATATGCATGATATATAAAGATAATTTATAGCCTATAGCACTCAGGGATAATGCAGCTACATGCAATCGAAAGAATTTTCCAAATCGGTTCAGTAGTTTCAGAGATTACCCCCTACATACAAACTTACAAATTTTACCTCTTTATAATATTAGTATAGATTTATAAATGACAGCGGGGACGTTAGTTAGCCGTTAGGCTTAACGTGATTCTACGAGGCACTGAGGATCCACGGTATGTTTAAATGGTAATCCTCACACATTGTTTTTACTCCCACTTTGATCTAAGCTGTGCCTGAGAGGTTCCATAATTGTTAACTTTTTTTTATAGTTGATAGGCTTGCGTTTGACCATAATCTCACCGCACGCAGTGATGATGTGGTCGAAGATGAAGCACGCTTGCCTTGAAGTAACCTTTTCACTCTTGCCTTAAAGACTCCCAGGTTATACCTATCAGGAAACAGACTCTAGCAAGGAATTCCACTCCTTAGCCGTACGCACAATGAAAGTATTGCCAAAACGTTTCGTGCGTATGGGTAGGATGTCCACCATGCAACGATGGCGCTTCGCCGTTTGTCTTGTAGTCACGTCGCCGATGTTCAAACTTAACTTATTATTTGCCATATAAATTATTTCCAGTAAAATATAAAATAACCTACAACCTATTTTGATACTTAACAAATATTAAAAAAAAAAAACAAAAATCAGTCGAACCGTTTCAGAGGAAAATGATAACAATCACCGTTTCAACACTAATTGCCATTTTGACATTTAATTTTAAAGTTAATTGACATTAAACTTTACATTTAATTTAAATTAACTTTACAGTTTACATTACTTGGTTTTAATTGTTGTACAGATAATAGAACACAGGTTTCTTAATGATAACATAATATTTTTATTTTTTTGCATTTAATTGCTGCTCCGATTTGTTGTGTACTGTTGATTTAAATGTAATTGCAAATTCAAACACAATGTAAATCGTTTGATGAATAAATTAAATGAAACTGTGACATGAGACTTTAATAGTTTAGATTTGCCTACCAGAGGCTTTGCCTTTGTCAACAATAGAAATTATCTCAAACTAGAATGTTCATAGAATCAAAATTATTTAATTTCCCTTAGACCTACAACATGGTTACTAATAAATAATTATATATTTGATAATAATTTGTTTGTATTTAATATCTTATTTCTACTTTTTTATTTGTTTACTGTATTTTATTATTAATGTATGGATCTTATCTAGTTATACATATATATAAAAGCGAAATACCACTTACTGATTAATCACAAAATCTCAGAAACTACAAGTAGAAGGGCTCTCAAATTTTGCATGGGAGTTTCTTTTAGTACATAGATGCTCGCTAAGACCGGATTTTGCGAAATTCTCTCGGGATTGGGATTTACACGGGAAAACTTATCACGCGAACGAAGTCGCGAGCAACTGCTAGTATTATTATAAATGCGAAAGTTAGTGAAAATGTATGTATGTGTGCAGGACGCCCGTCAATAGACTAATATAGATCATAAGTTTATGTAAATATAATAGAACTTAAGTTAATATAATCATGAATCAATGTGTAATAGTATATAGCCATAAGTATTGTTGATTTGTATTAGGAACTTTGTTATGATCGCGCTTAACTCTAGATCAAGTCCAGAACAGGTACGAACCTGTCGAAACCTGCTCCCGTAAGCCTCACTTTCTCCTCTCTGATTGGTGGATCTCGAGTCGAGCGCAGACGCAAAATATTAAAGTTAAGTTAATTGGTAGTTGATACTAGCAAAAAACCAAGACCTGTTAAAATATCGTTCCTTAACTACTGGAAAAAAGAACAAATTATGAATAACAAAAAACAATATGCGAAGATCTATATAACCGAAGACTATCCAAAAGAGGTAGTAGACAAAAGGAAATCTCTCCAAGAACAAATGCAAGAAGAAAGAAAAAAAGGCAACTTCGCTATTATCAAATATGATCAACTCATAATAAAAACTGGAGGAAAAAGCGAAAAAAGAAAACGAGATATGCCTACAACACCGGAAGAGAATGCCCAAACACGGAAACAATTTATGTTCCCAACCCTGCTAAAGTAGGCAGAATGAATGCATTTGATTTAATGAGAACAAGAAGCAACTCTATCAACAACATATCAACAACCTCGGAGACGCAATAGGAATTAGGTGCCAGCCGAAAGACGAACAGAACAATACACATAGAAGAACAACTAAAACCATTCCCCAAGCCGGCTGGTCACCGTGGGGATTACGACCACCACCCTCCCCCGTCATCAAAAAGAAATCAACAGATAAAAATTTGCACCTACAACGTAAGGTCACTGTCATCAGCAGAAAGATTACTAGAACTAACAGAAGCTCTTAAGAAAATTAACTTTGACATACTAGGTCTAAGCGAAGTGAGGAAGCTAGGTTGCAAAATTGAAGAACATCAAGACTATGTACTGTGTTATACAGGAGAAACAAAAGGGCTATATGGAGTAGGATTTCTGGTTAAGAAGACCTATAAACAAAATATTATCAACTATATAGGAATATCAGAACGAGTAGCTGTCTTGAAATTGAAATTTGAAGACGAACTATTATCTATAATACAAGCTTACGCTCCCACTGAGAAAGCAGATGACGATGAAATTAATAAGTTCTACAACGACCTGAGAGCAGCCCACGAAATCCAAGATAAAACAGTACTAGTAATTGGAGATTTTAATGCCAAGATCGGCCAACCAAGGAAATATGAAAGCTTAGTAATGGGAAGTTATGGATATGGAAAACGAAATGAAAGAGGCGAAAGTCTGATTCAATATGCCAGCGAAAATAAATTATCCATTATGAACACCTACTTTAAAAAGAAACAAAGCCACAGATGGACTTGGATGGCCCCAGATCAAAAAACAAAGAACGAGATAGATTTCATTTTGTGCAACAAACCTAACAGAATAACAAACGTAGAAATACTCAATAACGTACAATTCCCATCAGACCACAGATTAATAAGAGCAACACTAACAATGAAGTCCCCTAAACTGAGTAGAAGAACATTTAAGACCCTTCCAAAAATATTTAAAACAGACAGCGAAAAATTAGCATACCTAGAAAACTTGAAAGAAAATACCAAACAGCTTCCAGAACATACTAACGAGATACAAACCTATTACGACAAGTTAGAGAACATTATTACGAAAATAAAACAGGAAACCAACGAAACAAAGGGTTCAGGAATACTAAGTGAATCAACATTAAAATTAATAAGAAGACGTACAGAATTGATCGCAACTAAAAACAAAAGTAAAGATACAAAACAAGAGCTAAAAAACCTCTTCAAAACAGCAAAGAAGGCCATTAAAGAGGATTACAATAACCACAGGCAAAGAATAATAGAGAAAAACTTAAATTGCTACAGAAGCTCCAAGCGGGCCAACAAAGAACTAAACACACATAAAGACTGGATTCCGAAACTTAAAAAAGAAAATTATGAAACGAAAACAAGAAAAGACATTATAGAACATGCAACTGAATTCTACAAGGAGCTATATAAGAAACCACCAGAAGACCCTAGCGATAAAGAGCTAATAATTTCCGAAAAAAACGAGCAAGAAGAAATAGAACCTATAAACAACGAAGAAATATTAAGGCATATAAAAAAGTTAAAACCTGACAAAAGTCCTGGGCCAGATAACATAAGCAACGAAGCAATAAAAATAGGAGCCCCAGCCCTAATACCATGCTTAGCAAAAGTATTCAACTTGGCACTCGAAACAGGAAAAGCTCCTAAGCAGTGGTGTGAGTCTGACATAATACTTCTTCACAAAAAAGGTAATCCAGCAGACATCGGCAACTACAGACCAATAAGTTTACTGTCGAGCATTTACAAACTTTTTTCCTCTATATTACTGAGCCGGATAACATCAAGAATAGACAACAACCAACCGAGAGAACAAGCCGGTTTCCGCCAAGGATTCTCCACTATTGATCATATACACACATTAGGCCAAATACTTGAGAAATATATAGAATATAACCGACCTCTCTATGTAGCCTTCATTGACTACTCAAAGGCATTCGACAGTATAACACACGCCTCGATCTGGAAAGCACTTTCCTGTTGCGGAATAAACAAAACTTATATAAACATCATAAAGAACATCTACTCACAAAGCAAAAGTCGAGTAAGATTAGAAACTAAAGGAGAAGAGATAGCAATAGGAAAGGGAGTTAGACAGGGGGATCCCATGTCACCGAAACTATTCATAGCTGTGTTGGAAGGAATATTTCAAGAAATTAACTGGAAAAACAAAGGACTCAGAATGCAAGATCAATATCTAAGCCACCTCAGATTTGCTGACGATATCATCATCTTCGCGGAATCAGCAACTGAGCTAGAACAAATGATACAAAAACTGGACATGAATAGTAAAAAAGTGGGGTTACACATGAACGCAAGCAAAACAAAAATCATGACGAACCATACAGAAAAGGAAATACACGTGTCGGGAAATCAGATTGAATATGTAAAGGAATATATCTACCTTGGAAAACAAATATCATTTGATACAAGAAATAACGAAACTGAAGTGGATAGAAGGATCAACTGCACTTGGAAGAAATTTTGGTTACAAAAGGAAGTCCTAAAAGGGGACTATCATATGAAGTTCAAAAGAATAATAATGGACACCTGTATTCTACCAAGTATGACATATGGAAGCCAGACATGGACATATACAAACAAAATAAAAAATAAAATCTTATCATGCCAACATTCCATGGAAAGGAGCATATTAAAACTCAGGAAAATACAGAAAACCCGAAACGAAGAGATAAGGAAAAGAACTAAACTAACAGACGCCCTTCTACACGCTCTACGACTGAAATGGAAATGGGCAGGTCATATTTCGAGATGTAGAGATAAAAGATGGACATTGGAGTCAACGAAGTGGTCTGGACCGGAAGGCAAGCGGAACAGGGGCAGACCACACAAGAGATGGGCGGACGATATCATTGCAGTAGCTGGTCCGAGTTGGATGGAGTTGGCCCAAAACAGGGAAAATTGGCACGGGATGGAGGAGGCTTTTACCCAAAAGGGATCCATATCCAAATAATATAAAATTATGTAAATTTGTAAACACGCATGTAATGAAGAATATGGAATAAATGAGCTTTATAAATAAATAAATAAATTGGTAGTTCAAAAATTAATACATAGCGCAACCACCACGACTTGCGCCCATGTAAACAAGTATAAGTATAGGGCATATTGACCGTTTCGACATGTAGGCTCCACTTCATTCTTAGCTATAACTCAGTAAGTTATGACTCAGGTGCGTATTTTCACCGCGGTCATCCGTCCCATCATGACCTACGCCTGCGTTGTTTTCGCACACGCAAAGCCCTACCTCCTCCACAAGATGCAGACCCTTCAAAACCGATTCCTCCGTAGAGTCACGGGAGCTCCCTTTTATGTTCGAAATGAGCTTCTTCACGTAGATCTCAAGATGCCCACCATCCAGCAGTTCATGAAACGTGTCTCCAAGCGTTTCTTTGATACTGCAATCCAACATAGGAATCCCCTTATCGTATCGGCCGCCCAATACGAACCCTCGCGTATCTCTAAGATTCGCCGACTAAGGCATACCCTAGTCACTCCCGATGACGCAATCACCCTGCTCCAAGAGAGCCGTAAGGAAACCAGCACAGTTTACAAAAACAAAAATCGACCGTCTTTCCGTCCTCGCCGCCGAGGCCCGCCGCGACGTCCCCGTAACAGTCCGCCCCGACCCTTGCCAGAGCCAGCCCACGACGCTGAGCCAGTAGCTTTAAATTCCCTTATTAATAATAATAATGATATGATCCAGCCTGTCCCTAGCTGCCCTCCCCCTGCGACGCCCTAAGCCGAGGTCCGTACCCCACAGGGGGTGCCCTTAGCGTGTAGTCGCCTAGTTTGTAAGTTTTTTAATAAGCCCTGGCTGGAGGCTTTAATTAATTTATTAATTAAGGCAACCACAGGCAAGCCCGGTTAAGCAGCCGACAACCTCAGAGGTTGACCTGCGAGAAGCCACTCACAAAAAAAAAACCGTTTCGACATCAGTTTGTGAATCCAGATCATACAGTGAACAACTAACACAGTTTATAGTGAACAGTGGTCAAGAGCTTATAGTGAACAGTATACAGTTCAGTTCAGTTTGTATAGAGAGCTTATAGTGAACAGTATATTCAGTCAGTTCAGTTTTATATGTAAATCAAGATCTTATAGTCAGTTTGAGAACATTAATTAGTTTGTAAATTCAGAACAATAATCAGTTTGTGTTGTGAACATTGAACTAGAGTATATAAGTTTCATATCTACATTGAACAGTGAACAATAGTCGCCAAGTTTTTAAATAGTTTTATTCAGTGAACTAAATAGTAGGGTCCTCCGATCCAGTGCACTGTGCAACTTATATGTGAGACCTAGATCCCTCACAGTATGTTTGTTGCTCTTTCACGCAAAATCTACTGAACGGAATCTCAATGAAATTTGGTATGGTTGACATCCTGGAATAACACATAGGCTACATATAAGCTCTTTTGCAAAAAAAACGGGCACTTTAGATTTTTTTCTCTACTTCAATGAAGAAGAACAAGAAGTAGGTTTTATTAATTTGACGATGTATTGGCATGTTATTTGAAGCATCCCTGGAATGATTCTTTACGTTCCAAATTTAAAATTTGAAATTAATGATTATTGTGGATTATTCTAAAATTGCTTTACTAATGGCGCGAATTGCTGAAACGATTTTTAACTGATTACGATATTTTAAAACTTTTTGGATATTTTCTGCAAATTAAACAATTTAATCTTTCTTTTTACATTAAATACCACTTTTTGATATGAGTGATAAAGCGATAAGGGCCGGCAAAATTATAGCCCTACTTGAAGAAGGTTGTTCGCAAACTTACGTGTCTCAGCGGCTAAATGTGAGTCGTTCAACTGTCCAGAGGACTTGGCAACGGTATCAAGAGAGAGGTTCGGTCAAAAGAAGACCCGGTTCGGGAAGAAAACGATGCACAGAACCAAAAGATGACCGCTTTTTGGTGAGTCAGGCGTTGCGGAATCGTAAAGCGTCAAGTGTGGACCTGAAGAAGAGCCTTGAAGAAGTAAGAGGAGTAGAAGTTAGCTTGTGGACGGTCAGGAGGAGGCTTTTGGCTGCCAGTATCAGGAGTTACCGCCCAGCTCGGGGCCCTAAATTACTCCGTGAGCACCGTGTTGCTCCACTTCAGTTTGCTCGGAACTGTGCTTCATGGACTCTGGAGGACTGGAATAAAGTATTGTTTTCTGATGAAGCTAGAATCTCTTTGTGTGGAGTGGACCGACGCCGGCGAGTGCTGCGAAGACCACGGGAGCGCTATGCGGAAGTGTGTTTCGAAGAAATCACTCCTTATGGTGGAGGCTCCGTTATGTTTTGGGCAGCAATTAATTCGACGGAGCGCACGGAGTTAGTTTTCATAGAAAATGGAACATTAAATGCACACCGGTACATAATGGAAGTCCTAATTCCATATGCACAACCCACATTGACTGCACTTGGAGAAGATTCCATTTTTATGGACGACAATGCTCGCCCGCACCGTTCTGGCGACGTGGAAGTGTACATGCAAGAAGTTGGAATCCGTTGTTTAGATTAGCCAGCTCGAAGTCCTGACCTCAATCCAATTGAGCATGTCTGGGATATTCTAAAGAGACGGGTAAGATCAGTGCAACCTGCTCCACAAAACATCAGGGAGCTAAATAGCGTCATTGCAGAAGAGTGGGAACGTATTCCTCAAAACATTATTAAAAACATCATGGAAAGCATGCCCAGAAGGATTCAAGCTGTGATTTTGGCAAGAGGAGGTCACACTTGTTATTAGGTTTTTACATTTGTAACTTTTATAATTAAAAAAAGTAAAAAAAAATCTTGTCTTTATTGCCAACCACTTCTTATTGTTTGGGTGTGTACATTGGTTTTAAAGAATCTGTCGTTTTTTTTCTTTTAATTGCCTGAATTCACTTCACGCGCATTAATTTACACGATTATAAGTATTGTAGCGTAAATAAGATTAAGTGAACAGTAAAACACAAACCGCTACTTTACACGTTTAATTTTGATTAAAAGGAAAAAGATAGAAAACAAGTACTTAATTAAAAAATATAAAAAAGTTAAATATTAGTTATTATTGGGAACCTTTCAGTGATGGCGTGGGTTAACTTAGCGGAAAGAAAAGAATATTATCGAAGGTATTATGCAAAATATTTTTAACTTACCTAACAAAAAATCGATTGCAATCGGTTATAGCTAGGCGAATACGCATTATTAGTAATTTTAATTACAAAAACACTAAGAGCATCCAACGCGTCTTGATAGGCCTTAGGTTAGAAAGAGTTTTTGACGTGATAATTTTTAGATTAAAAATATACAAATTAGGTGCACTATTTAAAATAAAACTCCTGCTGCGAAAACTCGGTAATTCCTGGACGGCTGGACACGAATGTGGGAAGTAACGTAGAAATCACGGAGCCACTGCGCTGCGGAGTCCGCATCTACCTCGTACTCGCTTCAGGCCTTTGAGATGGACGTCTCAGGCACAGGATGTGCTCGGATATCGGGCGAGAGCGCCCCGACCTCCGTCGTCGATAACCGACGTCGCTTGCCCGTAGGGTGGAGCCAAAAATTGGCTTGTAACGGGATCTAAACAAAAAGAAACTTCAGACCACCGATGCAAGCTGAATCTTTGATTAATTATGAAACTAGTGCGAAATGGATCAAAAAGAAAAAAGGCGACAAAACATACCAAATTAACCAGAAAATCACCCACAGACTATCCTTTTGCTAGGACACTTTATATTTTTTATTGGCTTTACACCAACAGAAAAAAACTTTCACTTCATAATTTCGGTATGAATCAAAAAATAAGGTCGACCATCACATATCGGGTCCCAAAAATGTAATGACGCCGTCAAAAGGCAAAACATCCGAGGATTTTTTTCACGATTCCTTGTTCAAATGTGAATAACAGCTATGAAGAAAAAAATTTATTGAAAAGTTTGGATTAGAATTGGAGGAAGTTTTAACCGTAGCGGTTTTACGCTACAGTACCCCATTTCCAGTAAAAAAAAAAAAAAAATGAGAGTAGCAACCCTAAAGGTGAGTGGCATCCCTAAAGGAAAGGTGAGTGACAACCCTAAAAGAAAGGTGGTTGACAACCCTAAAAAAAGGTGGTTGACAACCCTAAAAGAAAGGTGGTTGACAACCCTAAAAGAAGGGTGGTTGACAACCCTAAAAGAAAAGTGGTTGACAACCCTAAAAGAAAGGTGAGAGATCAACCCAAGTGAATGTATCAACCCAGTGAGAGGGTGACAACGCTATAACAGATTGACATCACAACAACAGATTGAAAACACAACAACAGATTGAAAACACAATAACAGATTGAAAACACAATAACAGATTGACAACACAAAAGGGATAGCATCAACCAAGAGTGAAAACCATAATATAAACAAATTAAATAAACTAGCCTAACTAACTTTAAACTAAATACATCAAATCAACGACATCGAAGTGCAGCTGATACTGAATAAAATTGAAAGCCGGCCTCCAGTTTAGACGTTAACAGTGCGAGCTTCAGATGCGTCTCCTAAACCTACATTAGAATAGAAAAACAAACGATAGAACTAGAATAATATTCTTAAATAAATAGGAACAAAGAACAATATTCAAGACGAAACAAATAAGAGTTGAGATTAAGAAATAACCTAAAAATAACTTCAAAGGAAGTCAAACAAAAACTCGAAGTCGAACACAAAAGCTCGAAGTCAGATAATAACTCGAAGTGAGACACGACACAAAGTCCAACACGACTCAAAGTCAAACACGACTCAAAGTCAAACACGACTCAAAGTGAAACACGACTCAAAGTCTAACACGACTCAAAGTCAAGAGCTTAAGTTATAGAGGGATAAGTTAGAAGGTTAAGTTAAAGAGAGAGGGTTAAGTTGAAGAGGGTGGACCTTAAATCAAAATCAAAAATACGACGCTTAATGAGAGGAAATGGTTATGAATAAATATTAACTCCAGGGAGGAATGAGGGTCGAAATAATAAAAGAGGTGTCGTTAATCGAAAACTAATGGCCTAACATAAGTAATGCTGATCAAGTTAAGAATATGGAACAAATTAATTCATTTAAGTATGTCTTTTATATGATATTGTCCAATATGATGAGAATCACAGTCTTGTAGGACATATGTAGTCATGGAGATGACTCTGATCACACGACATTTAATGAAACGAGGAGCAAGCTTTCCTGTAAAGTATTCAGCAGCTGACGATTTTGAAAAATTACGCCTCCATACAATGTCGCCGGCATTGAGTGTAATAGCCGTGCGGTTCGTATTGTAATTTCGTGAATTACGGAGAAAAGCAGAAGAAAGATTGTCCGCTACTTTTGCGTAAATCTCGGCGAGCGAAGTCAGATTACTCGCGTGTTGTTCCCGACTTTCAGCTAAATTAGTGCTTAGAGTCTGGATATTCGCACGCGATGAATCCATACAGACTTCTCTACCGAATATGAGAAAGTTTGGCGTAAACCCTGTGGCTAAATTAATACATGAATTGAGGTAAAGTTTGACCTTGGGTAACAACTTAGCCCAATTCCTTTGGTTCTCGCCAACCAATATGCTCAAACAAGTAACGACACTTTGGTTATAACGTTCAACCGTGTTTGCTTGTGGAGTGTAATAAGGGGTATACGTAGGGGATTCAATGCGAAACGATCTAAGAAAGTTTAAAAACTGATTACTACGAAAAACGGTAGCATTATCACAGAGAATAGACCGTGGAACTCCGAAGTTAAAAAATATTTCAGATTCCAAAGCTTTTATAACTGAATTGGCGTCAATCCTTTTAAGGGGCACTAACCAAACATTTAGAAAAAACATCGACCATAGATAAAATGTATTTGAACCCATAATAAGCGATTGGAAGCGGTCCAATAACGTCGATAGAAATCATTTGTAAAGGTAAAGAAACTTCCTTTGGATAACACATATGACCACGTGGTTGGGAATTCGCGATCTTATAAGCTTTACAAACCTCACATTGCCTTAAAGTCTCAGAAACATCTCGAAACATATTTGGCCAGTAAAAGTTATCCTTGAGCTTAAAATAAGTCTTTGAAACTCCAGGATGTATAGAGAGAGGGACTTCGCAGGAAATCGTTAGATATCGTGCCGTAATATCGATACGGGAAGAAGACAACAAAATGAACGTCAAAGGAATCCGCTGGGCTAAGAATCCAACAAAAACAGATACTAGCAAATAGCAGAAAAGCAAACAGTCGGGCTAAAAAATAAAAAAGGTAGACACTAGCACACGACCATTCAAAAAGCTTACCTTTGGTCACGATGCCTAACAATCCACACATCAAACACACTCTACGGGAAACTAACTACCGCTACCTACTGGGATAAAATAAAACTCGGAATAGATACGTACATTTTGGGAGAAAATAAAAGAATTGGAAATTGGGTATAGTTACAAAGTTAATCTTTAAAATTGAATTTCACAAACATCACACAATTTAGCAAAGAACATAAATTCAGTTAGCAATTCTGTAGTCCAGTCGTATGAATCGGGAAAACATTCAAGACAGGTAATCCTTTTAACTTCCATACGGGTATCTGACCAATTCTAAAACCTGAAACTCACAACAAGAAAGATGAAAATTAAAGATTGCTCTCAAGAGCAACCACACACGAGATAACAAAAAAAAAAGGTATTTTAGTAATAATTAATATGCAAACTTACTTTAATTCGGGCGCCATATTGTAGCGTAAATAAGATTAAGTGAACAGTAAAACACAAACCGCTACTTTACACGTTTAATTTTGATTAAAAGGAAAAAGATAGAAAACAAGTACTTAATTAAAAAATATAAAAAAGTTAAATATTAGTTATTATTGGGAACCTTTCAGTGATGGCGTGGGTTAACTTAGCGGAAAGAAAAGAATATTATCGAAGGTATTATGCAAAATATTTTTAACTTACCTAACAAAAAATCGATTGCAATCGGTTATAGCTAGGCGAATACGCATTATTAGTAATTTTAATTACAAAAACACTAAGAGCATCCAACGCGTCTTGATAGGCCTTAGGTTAGAAAGAGTTTTTGACGTGATAATTTTTAGATTAAAAATATACAAATTAGGTGCACTATTTAAAATAAAACTCCTGCTGCGAAAACTCGGTAATTCCTGGACGGCTGGACACGAATGTGGGAAGTAACGTAGAAATCACGGAGCCACTGCGCTGCGGAGTCCGCATCTACCTCGTACTCGCTTCAGGCCTTTGAGATGGACGTCTCAGGCACAGGATGTGCTCGGATATCGGGCGAGAGCGCCCCGACCTCCGTCGTCGATAACCGACGTCGCTTGCCCGTAGGGTGGAGCCAAAAATTGGCTTGTAACGGGATCTAAACAAAAAGAAACTTCAGACCACCGATGCAAGCTGAATCTTTGATTAATTATGAAACTAGTGCGAAATGGATCAAAAAGAAAAAAGGCGACAAAACATACCAAATTAACCAGAAAATCACCCACAGACTATCCTTTTGCTAGGACACTTTATATTTTTTATTGGCTTTACACCAACAGAAAAAAACTTTCACTTCATAATTTCGGTATGAATCAAAAAATAAGGTCGACCATCACATATCGGGTCCCAAAAATGTAATGACGCCGTCAAAAGGCAAAACATCCGAGGATTTTTTTCACGATTCCTTGTTCAAATGTGAATAACAGCTATGAAGAAAAAAATTTATTGAAAAGTTTGGATTAGAATTGGAGGAAGTTTTAACCGTAGCGGTTTTACGCTACAGTATCCAGACTATGTCAAAGCAATAAATTTCATTTAATTAACTCCAATCGACCTTAGAACGTAAATTTCCTTAGGTGCCCGTTTTTTTTGCAAAAGAGTGTTATAGATTTACGAAGGAAATACCTCCCACGTGAATGAAGTCGCAGGCAAAAGCTAGTCTGAAATAAATGTAATTGTATGGTTATTGTATTTTTAAAATGGCAGAAGCAAATGTATAGTTTAAATTAGTTGGTATGGAGAAGAACTGGCAAGAAACTCGATGATTACTCTTTCAACACAAAGTTTATTTTCACAATGTTAATGTTTCTATAATGCAATAAGAGTAAGTACTACAGTAATAATTAAAGCTCCCATTCTAGTGTTCTGGCATTAACTAAAAAATTAAACAGGACCTATTTAAAAGATAAAAATGAAAAGATACAGCTAATGATGGATGGAAATTAAAGAAAATAATAAAATAAATATCAAACATATCAGACAAATAATAAGAATAAAAAAAATCTAACAGCACACTGTTAATCATCTTGCCAAGTTTCATTAAAGTCTGCAAGTTTAAAAAGGGCAAACAGACAGTTTCTTTCGACTTTGACTTAATTTTCTGTCCCCTAGATAGGGCAGACGGCGTCCACAGTAGTCCTCCATCACGTAATATAATTAATTAAGTTAGGAATGTAGTAAGGAATGCAGATAACAATCAGGGTTATAAAGCGCTAAGTCATCATTTTTACGCAGATTCATGCAGTGAAAATGCATTTACTTTTGTTTTATGACATTTTCTAATCTTGATTCGCTATTTATAGTACAGAACTTACCTTGGAAGTCAGCATTTTTAATTTAAAAAGTACACAACACTATTAACACTTATTCTTCTAGAAATTCAAAGGAAATACGATTTTTCGGTATTTTCTCGAAAGAAAACAAAACGAAACGACGTGCGGTACGACTCTTTGAACTAAAATGACATTAGCGTTCCACCGCGTTACTTATCGGATTTAAGAACATACGTTTGTATTTGTTGTTATTTCTTTCACACATTTGCTATTTATGTTAGTTTTATCTCTGTTGCTCATTTACATGTTTTAAATGTGACGCGTACCATAGTATATAACGTAGGGATGGTACGTATTTACGCGACCAGGTTTTTACACCAGGTATTTACTTCCAAGTACGTACACCAGGTACCGATCCGAAATACTTGCAAGACTTCAAAGTATTTTATACGGCTACTCGGAGTCGGACTCGCTCCGGTCGGGGCTTGACGATCGCCCGACTATGCGATTATGCTCCTTATCTGTAAGATACTACGTAACAATTTCGTATGCAAGTCTATTCTAGTATATGGATTGTCTTTGCAAGTATTTATATGTAAACGCGATTGTGCTTCTTATTTATAAGAACTCACGGGTCAATTTCCTATGCAAGTATTTTTTCTTTCAACAGGGCTTGGATTGAATAAAAGTAGAAACTTTCGTCTCTATGCAGGTATTTATTTGTAAACGCGATTGTGCTCCTTATTATTAGGAAATCACGGTTCAATTTCCTATACAGATAGAAAATACTTTCAATTTCGTATGCAAGTCTATTCTAGTATACGGTTTGTCTTTGCAAGTATTTATATGTAAACGCGATTGTGCTTCTTATTTATAAGAAATCACGGGTCAATTTCCTATGCAAGTATTTGTTCTTCCAACAGGGCTTGGATTGATGTGAAAATACTTGCATAGGAAATTGATTCGTTTTGCCTCAGCAAAAAGGAGCATAATCGTATCAGAAAAAAAATACTTGCAAGGTTCAAAGTATTTTTCATTTGCAAATGCGATTGTGTAGTAGTTCTCTAAATATTCCAAAGTTGTCTGAGTACATAAACCGAAATCTGTGTAGGTGTGTGCATCAGGGAACTTTTTCTTTTCTTTTGAGTGGTTTGCGGCGCCATTCACCCTAATGACTATTAATAAAAGACACATTATTGCGTGAACGAAAATATTTTAGAAAATATTTTGTTATGTTTACGTTTTTTATTTTTCTTTCGTCAGTTGTCGTTTGAGTGAGTGCATAGATGATACATATAAATACTGAGAAGTGAGTGCGAGCTTGTTATGCAATTTACCAACTGACCGTGACTTTCTTATTTCCCGAGTTTATTGAATTTAAACTGTTAACAGTTAGTGTGTAAATAAACAAAACTGCTTTTTTATGTGTACGTGACTTTATTTATTAGTTAGGAATGTAAATATTTAAATAGGTAAAAGACGATTTTTGAACTGTAGTTAAGTGTTTTCTTTTAAAATTGATAAGACTTACTAGTTGTAAATAAAAATACAGTTACAAACCATGGCTCCTAAGAAAAGTTTGGCTAAAATAAAGCTGAATGTAAAATGTGCAAAGCATTAATATCATACAAATCGGGAGTGTCAAACCTTGTGCCTTATGCTTGCATGTGCAAAGAAAACATATTTCCGTGAATTTAATTAAGTGAATTATTAATTTCTGTAAATTAAGTAGGAAGGAAAGATTTCATCTACAAAAGCCGTACTAGATTGTGGCATGGTACGACCTGTAGACTGAAATCCGAAGTGGCTCAAAATACTTTCTAGTATTTTAATACCTGGTTTCCAACCCTGGTATTTTTACAGACTCGTACTTGCAAGCCCTGGTATTGATATTTGCAAGTATATCTCATCTCTAATATAACGGTCACGCTTAGGGTTGCCACCTTTTTCTTTTGCAGTTAAAGTACATTGGTTAAAATAAGTAAGAAACAAAAAGCACATAGCATCAAAATAAAGTACTATTTATTTTCAAAGTCGCTTTCCGCTGTCTGTCCCTATGTATGCTTAGATCTTTAAAACTACGCAACGGATGTTGATGCGGTTTTTTTTAATAGATAAAGTGATTCAAGAGGAAGGTTTATATGTATCATAGTAGAGAAACAATAATAATTTTAGGGGTTTTTAATGTCCGGGTGTCGTCATTGTGAGGACCACCCGGAGGACACGGTGGATCACACGGTCGAGGTGTGCCCTGCTTGGAAGGAGCACCGCCGGCACCATGTCCTCGTGGAGGCGATCGGCGGCGGTGACCTCTCGCTCACGGCCCTGGTTCAGACCATGGTGCGGAGCGAGAGGGAATGGGATGCGGTCGCCTCCTTCTGCGAAGCAGTCATGCTAGCAAAGGAGGAGGCCGAACCAGGGCCGGATTAACCATTAGGCGGAGTAGGCAACTGCCTAGGGGCCCCGCATCAACTAGGGGCCCAGGCCCAGTGCACGCACCAAGAAAACATGTTTCTTCGAACGAGAATTTGATGTGCGTGTGAACTTAGGGACCTCACTGTTATCTCACAAAATACAAATCGTTAGATTTAGTAGTAGAATTAAAACAATTTTAGTACAAATCTGGGAATAAGTAAACAAATATATTCAAAACCACAGCCCTTAATGTGCGTTTCCTCAGTTCACACACGATTTAGTCAGTCAAAGTAAGAAAAGGGGCCCCAAGAATGCCATTGCCTTAGGGCCTCTGACAGGGTTAATCCGGCTTTGGGCCGAACGCGCGAGCGAGAGGCATCTCACTTCCTCACGACCCAGCCGCCGCGGGAGACCTCCCGGGTGTCGGGGATCGCGTGCAGATCTCCGGCCACCGTAGGCGCAGGCTTGCGGACGGTGAGCAGGGGTAGCTCACCGTCCGGTAAGGACCAGGCCCGGGTCGGCGGCGCGTTGTATTCCACGCGCGCCTCTAAGAGCTGTCAACAATAGTGACAGGGTCCTATAGGGCCATTGCCTGCCGGGGTTACGGGAATGTTCTAACGAGATACCGCGGCCCCGGAACTTAAGAGCAGCTGAAGGAACAGGGTGGGTTTTTAGTCAGTAGAAGTCTGATACTCCCTTCCGCTCCACCCAGAGCGGGAGAAGTCATTCGATGATTTTCCCACACAGAGAAAAAAATAGGGTTTCTAATGTGACGACTTAATAAACAATTTGTTTGCGCTTACATTGCAAACGCTGGCTGAACCGTACAAGATAGATCAAAATAATGTACTACAGTACTGTACACCTTAAAAAGGTCTACAAATAAATCAGCGATGGCATATGCATATCTCTCACGGATAACATACTATATTTTAATACTTTCAAAAAGGGCAATTATAAAGCGGTAATTGGAAAGCTATTTACACAAATACTGTACTAATCCTTATCATTTTAAATACGTTAGTTGGCTTGAACATTTCATGAAGATTAATTTTTCCCTTTACACCATGCAAATTAAATGAATACCTTAGGAGATATAGCAAAATCAAAATAATGCACAACGAAATTAATTTCATGTCGCCGTGATTTGACCAGGAGCCGCCGCGCCGGGCACCTCGCTTCCGAGCCGAGGGAGTCCGAAAGTTTATGTAGTATATCAATATATGGTGGAATTGTGTATCTAAATATATATAACTCAAAGGTGACTGACTGACTGACTGACCTAGTGATCTATCAACGCACAGCCCAAACCACTGGACGGATCGGGCTGAAATTTGGCATGCAGGTAGATGTTATGACGTAGGCATCCGCTAAGAAAGGATTTTGCGAAATTCCCACGGGATCGGGATTTACACGGGAAAAACTTCCCACGCGGGTGAAGCCGCTGGCACAAGCTAGTCTTATATATGCCTACAGTCCGTGATGGCATATATCTATATGTTAAAGATAACATCCTACCTACGTCCATTTTAATACTTAAACCGGTAATGTAAAAGGTAGGTATTTACACAAATACGGTATAATCTTATCCTAATATTAATCCTTATCATCCAAATTAATATTATGTATTACGAGGAAAGACGATTTATTTTTTGTGTTACAATTTAAGTCAAAAACTATTCAACCAATCTTAGCGAGAGCTACATCTCCTCGGAGTAACATGGCACATACAAAGGCTATTTTATATTTTCTGTAAAGAACCCGTGCGAAGCCAGGCCGGGTTGCTTACTAAAAATTAATAGCCTAATGTATATGTACATATACATTCGCATTAGTTCAGAACAGCTGCATTTATTTGACTAATTATTTTTTGTTGTGTTCGTAATTGTCTGGATAGGGTTTGGAAAGAAAACTGTATGATACCAAAAGAAAAATTTATTACTTATTACTTTTTGCAGTTTGTGTCAAATTAGTATCTCTACCAAACAATTGCACAGCATCTTTACAGTCTATATTTAAATTAAAGTAAATAAGTTATTCATTTTTTATCAAATTCAGAGACGCTTTGTTTAGTCGTAAACTAAACTTTTCAAAATCCATAGTATAGAGTACAATTACCTGAAATAACGTACAATACTTTATTATAAAGTACAGGTGGCAACTGGCAACCCTAGTCACGCTATGCACTAAAACATAGTGTATTACATACTCTTTGCTATGCACCAAGGAACTTGTACCGTACCTAAACTGGAATGCGTATGCGAAGCTCAAATCTATCCGTAGTATTATGGTGAACGCAGACCTAGCCGCACCGCAGTCTCTACAGTCCCCGCAGTCATCGCTTTTTGTTAATGGCCTCGCACATCTATCCGCGCCGCAGTCGCTGCAGTCGTTCCCGTCAGTGTTGCCAGATTTTTGAAAGCATTATCTATCCGAAGATTTAAAAAATCTGTATAAAATCTGTATTTGGTATTGGTATTTTGCTCTTTTGTGTAATTTTATCTGTAGGTGCTATAATAGGGAATAAGCAAGTAATTATTTATACGAGAATAAGTAATTTTATTATAAACCGTTGACAGAGATTCTCTGTCTACTTTATAACTCTGGCAACACTGTGCGCCGTGGATGCGAATGACGTCATCCGCGCTGCGTGCGGGTGACGTCATCAGCTGCGGCTAGGGGAGTTCGGTCGTTTCAGGGACTGCGGCGACTGCGGCGCGGGTAGGTGTGCGAGGTTGCATAGAACTTCATATAAAGAATTCGAATGCAAAGACTGCGGCGCGTGCGGTGCGGCTAGGTCTGCGTTCACCATTATAGTACTCTATGCTCAAATCCGTTCCGAAGAGTATACCCTCGAAGGACCGACCTAGCTATCTCTTTCCAGTAGTGTGGATATTAATTCGCTTAGAACATTAAACCAACTGGAGGCATTGAGGTAATATGGACTACGTACTAGAGGAGCTATCCTAAGCAAAGGATATGTTCCGTTTTGGCAAAAGTTTCAACTTAAGTTCGCTACAGCGCTGAAATAATACATAGTCGTATAACAAAACAATGAACACACGCAGCGGTAAAGCGCTTCTAAGGTGTAGTTTTCTCCCGACCAAAAGGCAGCCCCGGATCTTCAATTTTTTTTAGGCAGGGCAAAAACTGGAAAGTGCCGCCTCCGCCCCTTTATATTTATGTTTACCTTTATCATATTTATAATACCAGCTATCAGATGTCCACTAATTGATTGTCATTTGGACATAGGCCTTCCTTCTAATATTTTTATATTGTAACGTGCCATCACTGTTACAAATTTTCCCAACTTCCTGACTTCCACCAAAAATTGTTAGGTACTACGCGAAAACACTTAGGTACTTCACGATCAAGTTTGAGGGTTCTATATTCTTCGCCATTTGTTCTGGTTGTACGTCGTATGGGAAAGTTTCTATTACATTTCTTAATATGCGAGATTCTTTATTCATCGCAGTGATTTCTTTTTCAAAAGGCAAAGGTAAATGTGTAAGGACTGGTAAAATTGAGAAATAAGAACACTATTACTAGTAGGTAAGGTTTCTTTAATAGTGAGAACATTAAGACCGGCCGCTCATTACAACTTTTTGTCACCGTGACTTTTTGTCACTTAGTCAAGTGCTATGAAAACTATACTGAGTGCGCTCATTATGGTGACTTGATAAGACGGTGACAAAAAGTTGCAGCGACAGGCAGTACCGGAGTGACGTGACTGTCACTCGCCCTATACATTACTATGGGAGTCCGCTCACTGGTGACTTTTTGTCACTCAGCCGTAAAGATGGGCATTTAAACGAAAAGCATATAATAAAACATGTTATTTAAAATAAGCGTATAAGCAGATTAGTTTGACAACCTCGTTGAAGTCCATTACAAAAATGAACGCGATAGACATGTGTCAGTTATAACAAAACGCAACTGAAAACGGTTGCCTTAGCAATAACGTTAGGTATCGGTATCATCTCAACCGACAACGGTTATCAATCTGCAGAGTACGAGTAGCGAGCGAGTAGCTACAACTCAACGCGCAACTACGAAAACATTAGAAACCAAAACCGCTGATAACCAACCGGCAACTGGCAACCATGCCTTCCCTCTCTCACTTAGCCGATAATTAGGTGCAAGAAAGAGAAGATGCGATTATCGTTTTGTTGGCATGCATTGGTTATCATGGATATCTTAAGGAAATAATATGGTCGTATATACCAATTGCTAGTCTAATCATGAACAGTTTTGAAGTGTTTGTCGGTTATCACAGATATTTTTACTAAATAGAAATACTTTTAGAACTAAAGTTATTAAGGAACTGAATATATTAGATACCAGTCATTTTGAAGTTGCTGACTAATTTGAAAGTTTGTTGAGTTATTAAAATATAATAGTTTACTTGAATGTGAACTAAACTGAACTAAAATAGCTTGACTCCTCATCACATCATACCTCTTAGCTAATATATGGAAAATGTTGTTGTGATTACATTGTTTTTTTTTTGTTATAACTTACTTATTATTATTATGTTTAATGTAATGACGTTTTTTCCAACATGTTTCTGTATGTGTATGTTTCGAATTATTGAGTGATTTATACTAGTACCAGTGTCGGTTGTCGGTTTTCTTGTTGGTTATTTGAAGAACTTGTTAATTGTTTTATGATTTCTGTTTTTGGAGATTTGAGACGATTTATTATTTTTCTGAGAGGAGACTATTCAAATTCTTTAGTTTATAAAAGTTAGGTGCGTAATCGTAGTTGTGTATTAAATTTAAGTATGTAAATAGACAATGCAAACACAGTTAAATAATAGTATTTAGTGCTAGGTATACTTGTGTAGACATAAACTGACTTATAAAAATGAATTAAATGACATTAATCGAGTGTCGTTCAACTCCCTAAAGCTTATCTTGTCTTTCATATAATGGTACACTCTATAATCATTACACCCAGTCTCAATAACGACAGCAATTAAATAATAAAAAGTACTTTTTAAGTGGCCGAAATTAGTAAAAACTGCGGAGCTATAGGTTATTTTGTCACTTTATTATTCTAGTACGTAATAAACTCGACTGTCGGCATCATAAATACTAAACTTTTTATGACATCTGTTCTTTTATTCACAAATTGCACGTGTAGACGGTAATTAGTAGGATTCGTGGATTACAAACTAAAAAATACAACAAAATTACTGATGCAGCAAAAGACGTCAGATGAAAATGACAAAAAACACACTACGAAATAGCGTTCAAATAAGATTTGTTTTTTCTAACACTAGTCTGAAATATTTCTTTTTTATTTTCTAATATAGTTTTTTTCCTATAATATCAAAATACACGAAATCCCTCGACTGTAGTTATATAGAGCTAACACTGTAATAATATGATGATACTAGCTTCTGCCCGCGACTTCGATCGCGTGGGAGGTTTTTCCCGCATAAATCCCGATTCCGTGGGAATGCTGGGATTAAAAGTAGTCTATGTGTTATTCCAGTATCTCAACTATCTACTTACCAAATTTCATTGAAATCCATTCTGTAGTATTTAAGTGAAAGAGCAACAAACATACATACATCTTCACAAACTTTCGCATTTATAATAACAGTAGGATTGATTAATTGACCATTGTGTAAATAGTATAATTAAGATGATAGTGATTATTAGGTGAAGGTGAGTTAGCAAGCCATGTTAATTTAATCAATCAATGTGAATATGATGATTTTGAAATGCGCCGCATTTTTTGTATATTTTTCATATAAAAAAATGTGCTAGTCCTGAGCCTAGAAGAAAGCTATGAAGGGAAATTACCAGTATCGTTATAATCCCTTTACTCCACTCTTTGTTATATTCATACTCTGGTTATTTTAGCTATCCAGTTGTTGTAATAACTATAGACATACAACAACTGAATAGTTAGATTAACTGCATTTGTGATATCGTTATTCAGTAACCGTTATCAATAACGTTATTGCAACTAAATACCGGTTAGATAACGGTTATCAAAAATAACTAGTAACGCCCATGTCTAGAACGTGATTTGTTACCCAAGAAGTCACCTCAGTGAGCGCATCGAGGGTGACAGCAGGCGACAGTAACAATAAGTCACGGTGACAAAAAGTTGTAATGGGCGGCGGGTCTAAGACCGGGCGCTCATTACAACTTTTTGTCACCGTGACTTATTGTTACTGTCGCCTGCTCACACCCACGATGCGCTCACTGAGGTGACTTCTTGGGTAACAAATCACGTTCTAGACATGGGCGTTATTAGTTATTTTTGATAACCGTTATCTAACTGGTATTTAGTGGCAATAACGTTATTGATAACGGTTATACATATATATATATAATAACGGTATCACAAATGCAGTTAATCTAACTGTTCAGTTGTTGTATCTCTATAGTTATTACAACAACTGGATAGCTAAAATAACCACAGTATGAATATAACAAGGAGTGGAGTAAAGGGATTATAACGATACTGGTAATTTCCCTTCATAGCTTTCTTCTAGGCTTAGGACTAGCACATTTTTTATATGAAAAATATACAAAAAATGCGGCGCATTTAAAAATCATCATATTTACATTGATTGATTAAATCAACATGGCTCGCTAACTCACCTTCACCTAATAATCACTATCATCATAATTATACTATTTACACAATGGTCGATTAATCAATCCTACTGTTATTATAAATGCGAAAGTTTGTGAGGATGTATGTATGTTTGTTGCTCTTTCACGTAAATACTACAGAACGGATTTCAATGATATTTGGTAAGTAGATAGTTGAGATACTGGAATAATACATAGACTACTTTTTATCCCAGCATTCCCACGGAATCGGAATTTAAGCGGGAAAAACCTCCCACGCGATCGAAGTCGCGGGCAGAAGCTAGTATCATCATATTATTACAGTATTAACTCTATATAACTACACTCAAGGGACTTCGTGTATTTTGATATTATAGGAAAATACTATATTAGAAAATGAAAAAAAGAAATATTTCAGACTAGTGTTAGAAAAAACAAATCTTATTTGGACGCTATTTCGTAGTGTGTTTTTGTCATTTTCATCTGACGTCTTTTGCTGTACCAGTAATTTTGTTGTATTTTTTAGTTTGTAATTCACGAAATCTACTAATAACCGTCTACACGTGCAATTTGTGAATAAAAGAACAGATGTCGTAAAAAGTTTAGTATTTATGATGCCGACAGTCGAGTTTATTACGTACTAGAATAATAAAGTAACAAAAGAACCTATAGCTGTTTTTACTGATTTCGGCCACTTAAAAAGTACATTTTATTATTTAATTGCTGTCGTTATTGAGACTGGGTGTAATGATTATAGAGTGTACCATTATATGAAAGACAAGCTAAGCTTTAGGGAGTTGAACGACACTCGATTTATGTCATTTAATTCATTTTTATAAGTCAGTTTATGTCTACACAAGTATACCTAGCACTAAATACTACTATTAAACTGTGTTTGCATTGTCTATTTACATTCTTAAATTTAATACACAACTACGATTACGCACTTAACTTTTATAAACTAAAGAATTTGAATAGTCTCTTCTCAGAAAAATAATAAATCGTCTCAAATCTCCAAAAACAGAAATCTTACTTTTGTGCGTCCATTCGAAGCTTACATATGACTAATTTAGTAGTTATTTCTTGAAAATTTATTATCTGCTGCTTGTAATTATTATAATATATTATATTATTTAATATTTTTTATACTCCTTAATATTTTTTGCATTCAATGCAATAACTTTTTATGAATTTGAAAACAGGTAAAAATGAAATAAAAAGCAGTTTGTATCAAAATTAACATCTTTATTGATAAAAATATTTTCAATCTTCATTTTCATTAAAAAGACAGCAAAAGAGTTAAACATTTCTTATTCATATTGATATATTCTTCATCCTGCACATTACAATATTTGAAATTACTAAAAAATCTTAATTATTACAAAATTCCGGAATCCCGGAGGCATATCCATATTAATATATACGTGCCAGTTCATTGACCCCAAATCAATCTACCTACTCCGATCACTGGTGATAACCGACAAACACATCAAAACTGTTCATCATTAGACCAGCAATTGGTATATACGACCATATTATTTCCTTAAGATATCCATGATAACCAATGCATGCCAACAAAACGATAATCGTATCTTCTCTTTCTTGCGCCTAATTATCGGCTAAGTGAGAGAGGGAAGGCATGGTTGCCAGTTGCCGGTTGGTTATCATCGGTTTCTAATGTTTTCATAGTTGCGCGTTGAGTTGTAGCTACTCGCTCGCTACTCGTACTCTGCAGATTGATAACCGTTGCCGGTTGAGACGATACCGATACCTAACGTTATTGCTAAGGCAACCGTTTTTAGTTGTTTTTGTTATAACTGACACATGTCTATCGCGTTCATTTTTGTAATGGACTTCAACGAGGTTGTGAAACTAATCTGCTTATACGCTTATTTTAAATAACATGTTTTATTATATGCTTTTCGTTTAAACGCCCATCTTTACGGCTGAGTGACAAAAAGTAACCAGTGAGCGGACTCCCATAGTAATGTACAGGGCGAGTGACAGTCACGTCACTCCGGTACTGCCTGTCGCTGCAACTTTTTGTCACCGTCTTATCAAGTCACCATAATGAGCGCACTCAGTATAGTTTTCATAGCACTTGACTAAGTGACAAAAAGTCACGGTGACAAAAAGTTGTAATGAGCGGCCGGTCTAAGAATATAAAATCAACGCATTCATTAATGTAGGAGTAACTAAGGTAATCTTGACAAAACAATTTTAAAGAAAAACAAAGACAATTCTGTTTTTTTCTGAAGATAATAAAGAGCTTGTTCAATAAAATAAAAATGCTTTACAACAAAAATAAGTACCAAATCCACCATGTCATACAAATATTAACTCGCTATATAGTATACAAAGAAAACCACAGGCGAAAGCCTCATTAATCAATAAAAAAAAAAAAAAAACGAAAGTTTCAAGAAACTAAGACGTTTATACAAAAAATACAATATTTTCTCACGTTCTGGTGGCATTCAAAGAGTTCAGGGCTATAAATATGTATAGTGGAAGTACTAACCACACGAGTATGAGAGTAAGCAATATATTTAACCACTACTTTCATTACTGGGGAAACCTATTATTAGATTTCCTATATTTTGTCGAATTATGATAGCATTATAAAACGATGATTGAAATTTCATCACTTTGATGGGGAATTAATCATCTTATGAGAACTTAGCCATAAGATTTTGCTTAGAAAATTGTTTTTTTTTGACCATCTCATGTGGATTTTGCATAAACGCAATTAATAATAAACGTTATTATTTGAAATAGCTTGAAGAGTAGGTAGAAATTAGTTTTTTGTGTGCGCTGCAAAACCTATTACAGTAAAAAACCCTTTTAACAGACTTGAAATAACAATACCAATACCAAATTTTTACAATATTGTTATTTAAGTGTGATTCAATTATTGGTGTACAATAAAGTATATTCTGTCTATCTATCTATCTATAAGGTACAGGGGCGTGCATAGGATTATGACAGGGCATGCGGCGGAGTAAAAACACACAAAAACTTCTTCTTTTATAGATTTTTAGCATAGCCACAGCCACGCATCGTAGCATGGTGGCGATGCGTGGCTGTGTGTTTTTACTCCGCCGCATGCCCTGTCATAATCCTATGCACGCGCCTGATAAGGTACCTACTCCTCCTTCTAGGTTCCTAATTGAGAATTACGAGCTCCTCAGGTCATTACAAACTGTTAAACGCAACATTGCATAACAATAATGTCATGTAGTATGATCTTTAGGATTTGTTCATATTTTTTTTAATGTGGTCTTTTAAAACAAATCGATACTAATATTATAGAATGTGTAAGTACGTCTGTTTGTTCTTCTTGCATGTCAAAACAGAGCAATTGATCGATGTGAGTTTTGTGTAAAGATAGTTGAAGACTTGGAGTGACATCGGGTACTTTACTTACACTGAAAAAAATATTTTCTTGCAAACGAATAATAATAAATAACTTTATTAACAACCAAAAATATTTCAATAGTCAATTAGTAAACACTAAAATTTTTTTTCGAAGGGATAATAATATGCAAAATGTAACTTTCCTGACTCCAAAGCTAGAGTAATCTGTGTTATAGGAGTCATTGTTCCTCGATACAGCAGTGGCTAGCCTAAATTTTAATACATATTATAAACTATTAAGTAATATAAAATTAACTGTTTGTGGATAAGAGTCTATATGCTTGCGTGTTTATGTTGTGTGTTTGTGAGTGTGTGTTGTACGTGTTGTGTATGAGTGTGTTGTGTGTGTGATGTGTGACTGACTGTTAATATTCGGACAGAAGCTAATGCTATTATAACTTGACAAAAAACCGTCTTCGACTAATCGGTGATCATACATAAAAAATATATATTTAAGCGTTAACTTGATAACCTCCTCCGTTTTTTTCGTCGGTCGAAAATGTAGCTACGTTTTAGGATAATAATATTTGTAGTTGTACCGCTGATACGTAAGCCGAATTCAATTCCTTTATTTTCTTTTTTGATATTACACTGCAGGAGCTTGTTATGTAGTCCGCTTCGGCGAACAGAGGCACAGATGATGTACACATAGACTGAACTACTATATACAGGTATATAATTATCTTCAGTATGTAATGTGTTAATGCTGTTTCAAAAAATAATAATTATCTTAAGTTACTACTATTAGAAAATAGTTTAGGTCATTTATCACATTTACAAGGTTTTTCTCCTGTATGTCTTCGAATATTATGAGTTTGCAAATGATCCTTCCTACTAAAACTACTCTGACAAATATCACATTTAGGCGTTTCTCCTGTGTGTCTATAAATATGTCTATTCAAAGTACCCTTCTCACTAAAACTACTCTGACAAATATCACATTTATAAGGATTTTCTCCTGTGTGTGTACGAATATGTGTGTTTAAACTATCCTTCCTACTAAAACTACTCTGACAAACATGACATTTATAAGGCTTTTCTCCTGTGTGTGTACGAATATGTTTGTTTAAACTATCCTTCCTACTAAAACTACTCTGACAAACATGACATTTATAAGGCTTTTCTCCTGTGTGTGTACGAATATGTGTTTTCAAATGACCCATCACACTAAAACTACTCTGACAAATATCACATTTATAAGGCTTTTCTCCTGTGTGTGTACGAATATGTGTTTGCAAAGTACACTTCTGACTAAAACCACTCTGACAAATATCACATTTATAAGGCTTTTCTCCTGTGTGTGTACGAATATGTAAGTTTAAATGACGCTTCTGATTAAAACCACCATTACAAATATCACATTTATGAGGCTTTTCTCCTGTGTGTGTACGAATATGTGTTTTCAAGTTATTCTTCACACTAAAACTACTCTGACAAATATCACATTTATAAGGCTTTTCTCCTGTGTGTGTACGAATATGTATTTTCAAAGAAATCATATGACTAAAACTACTCTGACAAATATCACATTTATAAGGCTTTTCTCCTGTGTGTGTACGAATATGGGTTATCAAATCATACTTCCTACTAAAACTACACTGACAAATATCACACTTATGAGGTTTATCTGTAGCACTAACATTGTTGTGTCTGGAGTTCTGTCTCAGTATAGCACTACTGTTAATACCTTTATAGTCACATATCTTAGAGTTGAATTCATTTTTGTGAACGTTATTATTTTGTAGAGACGCTATACTTTCCTGACTTTTAGTTTCATTAGCATTATGAGAAAGTTTAGGTTTACTTTGCACAACAGTTTTACTTGAAATAGATTTTTTTGATATTCTAACAGATTTAAACGTCATTTTCTTCGTATTTTCAGAAGTCTTTGAATGTTCTTGTCCCTTCTTCTTATGCTTGGATGTTAGTGAACGATCGCTACTTTCCTTTTGCAGATCTAGTTTCGGTTTCTTTACAGCGGGAACACCTGTTGTAATATAGGTACATATCAGTAAGTATGTCTAAAATACCTAAACTTGAAAAAAATAATTGTGAGAGATGCCTTACGACATTTTTTTTCTGTATATTAGTTTAGTGTTAGACCAGTAGCACTTTCACTGCCACCGTGGTTTTTACCTTGTCCTTAGCGATGCCGCGTACAAATCGCCGGTGAACACGCAACGCGTGTGACTGGCACTACAAGATGAAATTAACGGTCACGCTAAGGGTGCCCACCGGCACTGTACATAGGGTAAATTGTAAATATGGTCATTAGTGTATTTTACTGTTGAAATGAAATGAAATATGAAATGAAATATTTATTTGTAAATTGGTTATATATAACACTTTTACACGTCATGTTTTTTTGCGTGTTATGTTTAGCTAGATGAGGCCGGTATTTCTACTGACTCTGAACTGACTACTCTGAGAAGAAACACCGAAACAAACTCAGAGGTCATAGTCTCTTTTAAAGTCCAGACAATTTGTATTTGTATATGAGAAGTCTGTGGTATTTTTTTGAGGAAATAACCACGCAAATTTGAACGGACCTGTCCAGACAGTGCAAGCATTTGTCAGTTATCATGTAGCTCAACTTAGAACTTAAGGAGCTCAACAATTTGACAAAAAAAACCAAAGGACATTTGGGTAGGCCACACAAGTACTCAAACTGCTTGACATCATTAAATAAAAGTTGATTGCGACATTTGTCAGTTGTATACTGCAAGGGATCTCTGCACATAAATTGATGAATATGTCTCAAAATAAGATTAAAGGTAAGCAAGTTCGCAATGGTAGACACCCACGGCGTCGGACGTCGGCCGACGATCTCCGGCCACCGTAGGCGCGGGCATGCGGACAGCGAGTAAAGGGCAACTCGCTGTCCGACCATGGACCATGCCCGGGTCGACGGCGCAACGTGTTCCACGCGCGCCTCACAGAGCGTCAGCAATATGACGAGCCTCTAGAGGGCCGAAGCCTGCCGGGGTCGTGGGTCTTATCCCATTACCGTGACCCCGGAACGTAAAGGGCTATTGAAGGAACACCGTGGACTTTAGTCAGTACAAGTCTGACAGTCCCTCCGGCCCTGCCCGGGGTGGGAGGACTTATTTGATGATTTTATCACTTAAAAAAAAAAAAGGTAAGCAAGTTTCGTAAACTTAGCAGAAATTGTAGGTGTGTCTATTGGTAATTGAAAGACAAACCCACTTCACAATCATAGTTTATTTTAAGACAGAAGGAGAAATATTCCGTCTAGAGTATAGGCACAGATTAGGTTTTTACAATAGCAGTAAATACGAGAACACTATTGACTACAAGGTTTTAGGTCACATATAAAATCAACGCGGGCTTCGCGGCGGTGTGATAATTAGGACTGAAGGTAGGTCTCCGTGAACGCATCGGGCGCCGCTGTCCGGCGCGAGCGCAGCGATATAATATCTATGCGTATGTACTTGTGTTACGAAAACTAGCCGGCCTGCCGCATACTACTGAGTGTAATCCGGCGATGCTTGTGAATTATTTATTTTATACGCTTTTATGATGTGGATGAATGTAAGTGCGTCTTGTATGTGTGATATATGTCTGTGTGCTAAACAATACATTAATAAGTAATATATATATATATATATATATATATATATATATATATATACATCCTGGAATCTTTTTGGCGTCATGCACGTCGTGCAACCTTACGACGTCCCCCAGTTCCCCTTATATTTTTTAACAAGTCTAAATGAATATTGCTTAGTTTGTCGATTTCCAGCAACGTGGGGTACGTCATTTTCCGATAATTTTATTTTTCGCGATATTCCTCCTGCAGTCATGCCCCAACATTTTTGAACCCCGAACCATGGTAATACATTCTAGGCGTCCTGGATATATTGATTGCGATTTACCTATGGCATGGACTACTTAACGTCCCCGCAGGTATTTGGGAGTGCGACGTTGCCAGCTTTCGATTTATCTACTCATCTCTTTCTTTTATTATCGCTTGACAGTAGTCCACAGTTTGAACATTACACTTGTCACAATATTCGTAAGATGTGCTAATATACGGATGCCCGATATTGATATCTGTGAATATCGCATATTATGCTATTAATATATTAAAGAGTTTGTTGTGTTGTTAGGAGCGTAAATAAAAGGATTGAATAGTAAACGTATAGCTTCTCTTTCATACAAAACTTAACGAACGGATTTGAATGACACTAGGGACTGAAATACCTAGTTAATAGTAAGATGAACAATTATTGAGGTTCCAGTGAGATTTTTACATGAGAAGTTGCGGGACATATCTAGAATGACATACTATTGTAAATATTTCTCTACTTTTTACCAATTTAAACAATGTGCACAGTAAGTTCATTGGTGAGTCAAGTTAAGATTTAGTATGATAGAAATAGCTTAGCTAAGCTTAGTATGTCTATGCAAAACATCACGAAGACGTTGGCATGTCTCTCTTTTCCTCGTGTGGTCTGCTTACAGAGAGAGAGAGAGAGAGAGAGAGAGAGAGAGAGAGAGAGTTAAGTACTTCTGGTCATCAGATCCTTATATAATGGGTCACATAGGTGATGAAGGCCTAGTGTAAAGGCCAGTTTCCAGCAAGTACATGGTGGGATCTTATGAAGTTAGTAAAAACTGGTCAAGTTACAAACTGAGCTTCCCTGAACACGAAAGTGCAACCGAAAGCACTGTGGGCTTTCTCGTTCAAGTCTAGTGCCGCCTGATTGGGTATATAGTACCTCCATCTTACAGTAGTTTGCAGCCAAATAGCATTCCTGCAATTAAGGTCACCAGGCTATTGAACGTCCATATATAAAGTATTGACGTCCGTATATACCTATTGCATGTCCGTATATATATTGTGGTTATTGATGATAGGCTCGATTCTGACTACTATCTCACCTGATGGTAAGCTGTATTTATTGTGTGCACGACCAAGGTGTGGAACTGTCTGCCGGCTCCTGTATAATTAAGAGAGAACAGTGTCTGTTCTCTCTTAATTCTTAATTCTGGGCTTGCTCATTCCTTCTTAGACCTCATCTTTTTAATAATATGCTCACATTTCACCAGCATCTCACCTGATGGTGAAGCGATGATGTGGTTGAAGACTAAGTACGTTTATCTAGAAGAAACCTATTAACTCTAAACTTAAAAAGCCCTAGTATAGCTATAATAGATATTTAATACAGTTCCACTCCATAGCTATAAAATGAAATTTCTCAAAACGTTTTGCGCGTATGGGTGGGATGTTCACCATGTGACGATGGCTCATCGCCGTTCGTCTTGTAGTCTGATAATGGAACGGGCTTGATGGAATTAGATTGTGTGAGTCCATGGCACACTCCCTAAAATTTAACCGATAGAATTGCATCGTGTCGCCGATGTTCAAGGCTCTAAAGCTTTGACTCGACCAGCCCCTCGTTGCTAATGAGACGTTTGGTCGTTTCTCGAATGAGTCAAGTGCATCAAGATATTCCGATGTGAAATACTGTCTCCTTTGCTAGGATTACCAATTATTGGCAACCAGTTGAGTCTTAGCCGCGACAAACAGACTAAAAGTAAGGGTCAACGTTACCCCAAGAAGCTCGCTATGATCGCTTACTGGCTCGTTTTCACCACGGAATGATGGAGTCGGTCGAAAACGCCTGGGTCTAAGCGAATTAAACTTAACCAAGTTAGCATCAACCCATTTGGGATAACCTTTAAGGACTTATTAAGCGGCCCATCATGACATCACGTAGACCGAATCTGAAACCCATTAGCATGGGCGCAGGATATATAAATCCTTCAGCAACTCTGCTGAAGACTGAATTAACCTTAACTACCGTGCATTAAATAGCTATTGAACGTCCATATATAGCTATCGAACGTCCATATATAGCTTTTGAACTTCCGTATTTCGGGCACTCTAATAGATAGGACATGGTTTTACCAGGCAAGAGTGCCCGAGTGCGAGATTCCGCACTTGAGTCTACCTGCTATTGTTAAATTTTCGTAAAGAAGATGACGGGAATCTATTTCTTGCTTGTATTTTTCAAGTGCGCATGCGACTTTCCTTCTTATGACAATGTTTTACTTCGGCCGGTTCTTACATTGAAGCTCACGTGGTTGATCATTTATTGAGGTAAAATAAATACAAGAAGCTCAAAGACACAGTGCCCTATCCAAACATACTATGTAGTTCGGCAATACAATACCCATTTGGGAGGTTTGGCTCTTACGCACATGCTGATGGGGCTTTACCGTGGGAAAATGTGAGCCCATAGACATAGCTCTATTCTCGCAAATGGTTGACTTAAAATGTCCGAAACCTAGGAAGACTTCAGATACGCTATAAATAACAGTCTCATTATTGTGGTTAGGAAGTGTGATTTTTGTATCGGAATGAGCATAGAAACACATATAGAATGGTAAACGTATGTTTCTCTTTTACACAAAACATATTTTTCTAGTGTCTTTTCTCTCTCTCTCTCTCTCTCTCTCTCTCTCTCTCTCTCTCTCTCTCTCTTTTTGTGTCTATAGAGTTAATTAGTAGTCAAGTTCTTCTGGTCATCCATCCATCGTTATGAAGACCTAGTCTCTCCCTCGGAGGAAGGTCGGTGTCTCGGCGAGTACATGGTGGGAACATGTGAAGATAGTAAAACTGGTCGAATCGCAAACTGGACTTCCCTGAAGACAAATGCGCGAGCACTGTGATTTTTCGTTTAAATCTGGCACAGCCGGACTGGGTACAGTGCTTCCATCTTACAGTAATTTGCAGCCAAATAGGATTACCTTAAATAGTATCGTATTACTGCAATAAAAGCCGCTAGGCTATTGAACGTCCGTATAAAGCTATAAGACGTCCGTATATAGCTATTAACAAAATAAAATAAGGTTTGGATCTTGCGCACGTACCGATTGCGCTTTATCGTGCGAAAATGTGAGATAGATGTACATACCTCTATTCTTTCAAAATTGCATTTATCGACGTGAAAGTAAATGTCCGAAACTTATGAGGATTATATGTGCAATATAGGAATAAGTCTGATTACTGTCGTTTGGAAAGTGGGGAAGTAAGTCTGAGTAACTATGTGTTACTAATAATATCAAAAATTTTAACTGCTTTTCAGAGTTAGGGTTAGTGGTTATTAAATGAAGCTGCAATATTTATTTATAATTAAAAGTTGATTTTATGTTCCTTCTTTTAATGTGTCACACATAAATCCAATATATTAAAATACAAATCAGAAACTCTTTCAAGCATGAGGTGAGCGAGCTGGCAACGTCGCAAGTGCGGACGCCAAATATGCAGATTCGCAGTCAGGAAGTCCCCGAGATATACGGCTGTGAATATACGCGCTACAGCAGCGCCTCACCTGCGCTGAGATTTCTTCGGGAACTTTTTATTATATTTTTGCAGCCATTTATTAAACTTTTTCGCTTCTATCGATTTTTGTCCTACGGCTAACCAGTACCAATAGGACCTAAGTGCCACCGACCAAAAAAGTGGCGTCCGGTATGCGGACGCCATTTGCCGGTGGACGTCAGTTTAAATGTACTTTTTTCTTCAGAGGACGGCTAATTGGTTGCAGGATAAATATATATATATATATATATATATATATATATGTTAGGTTTTTAATATATAAAGATAGATAAATTAATAAATACAATAAGTTGCCTACATCACTCCCCTCCAGAGGCCGTGTCTACGGACTATAATAATCGGGGAAATGTACTCGCCTTCCTGATCGTGTCGTCTGCGTGGCTGGTAAGTCTAGTGATTGAGGCTGAGATGGTTGAGGAGTTGGAGGAGGATGTGTAACGATTTGTGGTGGTCTTAGGTCATCTGACAATATATAGGCTGGTTGCAAGCGGTCTATGCTTACTGTCGAGTCTTTATCCTTGACACGAATTACAAAATATTTGGCACACCTCTTCAATACTTCGTGTGGCCCTGTGTAAGCAGGCTGAAGTGAACCACGTAGCAAGTCTTCCCTAAGAAATACATGGCTACATGTGGCAAGATCTTTATAAACGAAGATTCTGCGAGTAGAATGGTGCTGCGTCGGGACTGGTCGTACTTTCTCGGCATAGGATTTCAATCGTGCCGAGAAATCGGTTATGTTAGTGGTAAATCCTTTTACGTCATGGCCGAAAAATTCGCCAGGGAGGCGTAGTGGCTCACCGTAAACCAGCTCGGCTGATGAGGATTGTAGGTCTTCTTTGAAGACACTTCTTATGCCGAGTAGCACGAAAGGTAACGTCTCAGTCCAGTTTGCGTCAGTATGGCAGGTGATAGCTGCCTTCAACTGCCGGTGAAATCGCTCAACCAATCCGTTGCACTGTGGGTGGTATGCTGTTGCCCTGCGGTGATCGAAACCGATTAACTTGGACAGTTGTTGAAACAGCGCCGATTCAAACTGCCTTCCGCGGTCAGTAACAACTTGGGAAGGACAGCCATATCGGGACACCCAACAGGATATGAACGCTTTGGCTACCGTTTCGGCGGTGATATCGGTAATAGGTACAGCTTCCGGCCATCGCGTGAAGCGATCGACAAGTGTAAGGCAATACCGATAATCACCAGCTGGTGGTAATGGGCCGATCAGGTCTAAATGGACATGTTTTAAACGCGCTGATGGTAAATCAAGCGTCCCTAAAGGTGACATGACATGCTTATTTACCTTCGTGCGCTGGCATGCGAAACATGCCTTAGACCATTCACGACAATTTTTGCGCATAAGAGGCCAGACAAAGCGTTGCGCAACCAGTTTGGCTGAGGCGTTAGTACCTGGATGGCTGAGTGTTGCCGCGATTGCGGCGTGCCCAGCCTTCGGTTGCGACAGCCGCACTTTCCATGCTGCCGTGAGATCGCGCCGGAGTTCTATCCGCTGAGCCGCGACTTGCCGCGGTGGCGGAGTTTCACCCCGGCTTAGCACCTCTGCGCGCCAATTATGCACGCGCGCGAGGGCTACCGCCTCCAGATCCCACGGCAGCAATCCGGCATGGAGGTTCGCCGCCTCCCCAGAGATCGTGCGGCATCCCCGGATCATCCGGATAGCCATGACCCTCTGAGACGCGACCAGCCGGCTAGCTGGTCGTCGCTGCAAATTCAGCGCCCACACAGGGGCCCCATAGAGGGCCATGGACCGCACGATCTCCGAACCCGGTGGGGTCGAAGCAAAGCCGGAGGCCTTTGCTGCCGCCAGTATGGAGGCCGTGGCCTCTGATATAGCCCTGTTTTTAGAAGACTTCAGCTTCTTCAGGGCCACCTTCTTAAACGCCGCGGTCACGGCCTCCTCCAGCTTGCCGAGCGCTCCCTTCTCAGGGTTGGCTTCCTCCAGCTCGCCAATCGAAGAGGTCTCGGAGACGACTACTCTTTGGCTTGTCTCAGCCTGCTCAGCCGCCTTCTGAATTGCGAGCCCTCTTCCTCTGCTTTTGTCTTCTCGGCCCTTACCCCGCTTGCTTGTGGGGATTTTTCGAGCCGAGACAAAATCGTCCTCACCCGAGGATGGCTCCTGGCCTTCCTCCTGACGTGGGCGCTTGCGGAAGAACTTACTGTTCTCCGCTCGCCCCTTCAGCCTGTCGCGCCGGGAGCCCTCAGAGCTCCTCACGCTCAACGTCTCAGATGCAGAGTCGGAATCCGACCCCACATCCCTCCTCTCTTCGTCTGTGTTTTTTTTGTGTATAGAATCCATATTTGTTCCCACGAGTATTTAAAATTTCCAACCAACCAACCAATATTTATGTGGTTCGCACTAATGACTCCCCCTTAACCCCCCCTGTAGCTACCCATGAGCCAAGCTACCAACCTCCCTCGCCATGCGCCGCTGCTTGGAGGTTTGGGGTAATTTTTTATAGAGGTTTTCTTCCTCGCGATCCGGGCAATTAAGCCAAGACCCTCGTCTCCCGTCAAAAGTCACGAGACATGACCGCGACAATCAACGGGGCTACGAGACTAGCGGTGGCAGAAGTAGAGCTTCTGCCTGCCCGGCGGCAGGGTTAGTGCACGTCGAGCCCGCTCTACCTCCAACGCTGAGCTCCTCTGCTGCACAGAGGGACACGCGTAAGAGGGATCCTCCTTCTCCTTTGGCCGCCTCTGGGCCCCTCCAGACAGAATATTAACATACGGACAACAAGACCCATTAGGTAGATGATTCTGAGATGTGATATCCCAGAAATGTTATTTCTGAGACGCCAAAGACATATTTGCTGGTGTTAATAAGTACGCCATAGTCTCTCATTCGAGTGAAAATCTGCCTCAGATGGTCTTTGTGCTCGTGGCTCGTTCTAGAAAAAAATAGAAAATCGTCTAAATAAGGGTAGCAAAAATCTAATCCTCGAGTCATTTCATCGACGAACCTTTGAAAAGTTCGGCCTGCATTGCGTAGGCCAAAAGTCATAAAAGGAAATTCCCATAAACCGAAAGGTGTAGTGATCGCGGTCTTTGGAATATCGTCCTTAAATATAGATGGTAAGCTTTCACTAAATCAATAACTGAAAAAAAATTACAACCAGACAGACTGTTTAAAAATCTTTTATGTGTCGAATAGGGTATTGATCGGGTATAGTTCTAGCGTTTAGTAACCTATAGTCACCACACGGACGCCAACCGTTCTCCTTTTTCGAAACTAGGTGGAGAGGTGACGCCCATTGACTGTCAGATGGGCGTGCAATGCCATTGGCTAACATGGCCTCAAACTCTTGTTTAGCTATCTTAAGTTTATCGGACGCAAGACGACGAGGAGAGCATGACACTGGAGGGCCTGGTGTAGTGCGAATATAGTGTACAGTGTTTTCTTGATGACACCCGGAATACCAGCAGGACATGTTATTTCCGGATATTCAGACAAAATTGTGTGAAACTCGCTATCACCTACAGTCGTAATTTTTACACTAGGACATTACAATTTAATTTATATATAGTGGCTACAGTGCTAACATTGGTTAAAGTATCAATAAGTTTTTGTTTGCTGATATCGACTATCAGTTGGTAATGAGCAAGAAAATCGACCCCTATAATAGGTTTCGTTACGTCAGCAATGACAAAACACCACGGATAGTTACGACGTAACCCTAAATATAAGTTTAATTGAATGTAACCATACGTATCGATAGTAGAACCATTGGCAGCACTTAACTGATATGACGTTTTACAACGGCGGCGATCACTAAGCGCGGTTACAGGGTAAACACAAATATCACTGCCCGTGTCTAATAAGTAATTGAATATTTGACTTGCGATCCGTAACGAAGAGGCGACCCGTAGAACTAAGGCAGTCATCCGTCGCCATCACTGACTGCCCGGGGTGTTTTCCGCCTTGTAGTCACAGGGCTTGATGCATTTTTTTTGCCTTGGCGCCATGTTTGTTGTGGTAGCAGCAGATCGGGAACCGTCGATAACTGGATTGCGACCTGTGCGGTGTAGCACTCCGTCGTTGTTGTCGGGGTCGTCGTCTCGACTGCCGGTTCACCTGTGCCGTCAGTGCGCTCACTTGACGAGTCAGCTCCTTAACTTGCCGTGTCAACTCGTCCACCGGAGATGATGAAGCTACTGCAACCTGTTGCGTCGGCGTCGCGATGTCATTTATTCGGTCTGCGAGTTCGGCAAGGCTGTCCAGTGACAACGACGTCTGCGACGCGACGATCGACTGCATACTTGTAGGAAGACGACTGCTCCAGATTGTCCTCAAGAAATCTTCGGGTATTTCAGGGCCCGCGAGATGTTGGAGATGTCGTAAAAATTGAGATGGTTTTCGAGTGCCGAGCTGCTCGTGCATCAATAGTTGCTTAACTTTTTTTTCTCTAGACACTGATAAACGTTTTATCAACTCGTTTTTTAACCTCTTGTAGTCGGGTGGGCCGGTAAGAACATATTCTACCTCCGCTGCGTACTGTCTGTCAAGCGTGGCCAAAATAGGGTAAAATTTTGCCGTTTCATCTGTAATTTTCATTACAGCGAACTGTCCTTCCACTTGCACAAACCATATCGCCGGTTTTTCTGGCCAGAAAGGTGGTATTCTTATTTGCACTGGTGCAGGCGTAGTGAATATGGTTGCTGGTCCTGGATTTTGTTCCGCCATTTTGAAGCGACGCTCGCGTGTGCGCTCAGTCACCTGCGATTTTCTAGAATCTTCGCTGCTGCTAGACATCAACCTTCTTTTCTCGTCAGGGGTCACCAGTTGTAGGCGTGTTTATTGGTAATTGAAAGACAAACCCACTTCACAATCAAAGTTTATTTTAAGACAGAAGGAGAAATATTCAGTCTAGAGTATAGGCACAGATTAGGTTTTTACAATAGCAGTAAATACGAGTACACTATTGACTACAAGGTTTTAGGTCACATATAAAATCAACGCGGGCTTCGCGGCGGTGTGAATAATTAGGACTGAAGGTAGGTCTCCGTGAACGCATCGGGCGCCGCTGTCCGGCGCGAGCGCAGCGATATAATATCTATGCGTATGTACTTGTGGTACGAAAACTAGCCGGCCTGCCGCATACTACCGAGTGTAATCCGGCGATGCTTGTGAATTATTTATTTTATACGCTTTTATGATGTGGATGAATGTAAGTGCGTTTTGTATGTGTGATGTATGTCTGTGTGCTAAACAATACATAAATAAGTGATATATATATATATAACGAAACTGATTGTAACTCTATGAATATCCAAAATTATCTCACGTTCCTTCGCAACAGGCATCAATCTGTTTTGTGACTCACACAAAAGAATGCGATTTAATATTTACAAAACGAAACTGATAGTAACTCTATGAGTCAACAAACTTATCTCACATTGCTGGCATCAACCTGTTTTGTGAGTGCGACAAAAGAATGCGATTTAATATTTACAAATCACTATAATTGAAAATTCCTATGACAACCATTGAATAGATTGGCAGTGTAATAATCTGCTATATCATGGATATACTAGAAGTACAAAAACATCTGAAAAAGATTCATCCCAGTCTAGAAAATAATGTTTATGCAGCTAATAGACTCCCTATGTATACCCATGCGGGCACGCCGTAATTGCGGCGGTAAGACCCCTCTTTGAGGAGTGGCTAGATCGGCGTCACGGCGTCCTGACCTACCGCATGACGCAGGTCCTCACCGGACACGGAAGTTTCGGTAGGTACCTGTGTCTGATGGGAAAGGAGGAAACGCCTGGGTGTCACCACTGCGAGGGTCGCCCTGAGGACACCGTAGAGCACACGGTGCAAGACTGCCCCGCCTGGGCAGAGCACCGACGTTTCCTCACGGCGGCGATAGGCGGAGACCTCTCGCGCCCGGCATTGGTCGAGGCCATGCTGCGGGGCGAGAGGGAGTGGGAAGCGGTCGCCTCCTTCTGCAAAGCAGTCATGCTTCCGAAGGAGGAGGCGGGCCGCGTGAGGGAGAGGATGGCGTCCTCCCTCCAGCCCAGCCGCAGTGGTAGACGCCCACGGCGTCGGACGTCGGCCGACGATCTCCGGCCACTGTAGGCGCGGGCATGCGGACAGCGAGTAAAGGGCAACTCGCTGTCCGACCATGGACTATGCCCGGGTCGACGGCGCGTCGTGTTCCACGCGCGCCTCAAAGAGCGTCAGCAACATGACGAGGCCCCCTCTGCAGAGGGACGAAGCCTGCCGGGGTCGTGGGACTCATCCCGTTACCGTGGCCCCGGTATGTAAAGGGTTATTGAAGGAACACCGTGGATTTTAGTCAGTAAAAGTCTGACAGTCCCTCCCACCCTGCCCGGAGTGGGAGGACTTATTTGATAATTTTACCACGATAAAAAAAAAAATGTATACCCATGCACCAACGTATATAATATGCAATTTGGATGCGGATGATAAACCAGGTTCACACTGGGTAGCTGTACATATCGATACGAATGGCATCGGTCAATATTTTGATTGACCCTTTGATGACCTGCGCGATATCATCTCGAGTTTTTGAAAAGGAATTGTAAAAGATGGGGCTGGAGTGTTGATAGGATTCAGAATGATTGGACTTCAGTTTGTGGTGAATATTGCTTAATGTATTTGCTATATAAGTTTCAGGGATGTTCAATGCATGCGTTTTACAAACATATTTACAGGGAACACACTGTACAATGATATTTTAGTGGATGAGATGTTTCACTCATATTTTGTAGATAAAAATAAAATTTGTGAATGACGTATGTGTTTTATTGATTCCGTTTTGATGATCCCGAATAGATGAACAATAAAAGTATACAATAGCAGTGGTTGAAATGCACAATGAGTAATACATAGAAACGCCAATGCAATCCTAATGAGGGTGCGCGGTCGGACGCACGGACAATAGATAAGAAAAGGTGAACAATGAAAGTCGATAATGAGGGTTCAGGTCTCACCGGAAATGAATCAGATTGTTGTTAATTGATTTTCGTATCTCCGGAATCCATGCATCCTATGCAAAAACGGATTGCAGAAACGTGATCAGCGCACCCTAAAACCTTTTTTTTTTTAGTTTTGAAACGCCCTGGACCGCGATTGCGCCAGAACCGGTGAGCCACGGGATTGGAGCAACATGGTGGTTAGCAAAGCTATGCAATATCATCATGATTACCAATCGTATTCCAGAATCTTGGCACCCGAGCTATCTACTGCTGTTTTACAAAAACAAGGGCGATGCGCAGTGTGAAAACTATAGAGGTATAAAATTGAGCGCTCTCACAAACTCAAAATATGGAAACGAATCATCAACAACCATCTCAACAAAATCTGTGAAATATCCCCAAACCAGTTTGGCTTCACAACATCAAGTCAATCACGGATACTATACGTATAAAGGTAGTTAGAATCATGACAGAAAATATAGAAATAACAACAAAGACCTACATCTGCAGGAACGACTAAACATATAAACGCAAGCCCTGGAAAAGTACAGCCTGAGAGTTAGCAGGAGTAAAACGAAGTATCTAAAATGTCATTTCAGCGGAAACACTACTCCTGAGACTGTCCACATTGGTACGACGCCCATACCCACAGTAAACCAATTTAAATATCTAGGCTCTATGTTAACGATAGATGCAAACGTGGACGCTGACGTCACTCACATTGTCAGCGCCGCATAGCTGAAGTGGTGCTCATTAGCTGGCGCGCTTTGTGATCCCTGTATCCCAATAAAAACTAAGGGGATGTATACATAACGGCAGTGCGCTCGGCGTTACTCTACGGTACTGAGTGCTGGACAGTCAAAAAGAAATATGAATAAAAAAGTACATACCAACGAAATGAAGATGCTTAGGTGGGCGGGAGGTGTGAATAGACACGATAAATTACGAAACGAGCCAGTTTCATATGTCGCACCAATCGCTGACAAAATTATCGAGAATCGCCTTCACTGGTATGGTCACATACTCACATGAAAAGACGCCAAGAAGACCACGTTGTAAATAGTCCTAAAACTTCCGCAACAAAAACGTGGCAGTGGCCGCACGCCATTAACAAATGGTGGTCACAGATAAAGAGAGACCTCGAGAAAACCCAATTGCCTGAAACGACAACCCAAGACAGACTGGCCTGACGCAGGAAAGTGAGGAGACCAGACTCCAAATGAACTGGAATCGGCGACTAATAGATATTATTATTATATATACTTTATTGTACACCTCACAATATTTCTATGGATACAAAAATTTAAACTAGTGTACAATGGGCGGTCTTATCGCACAGGACGATCTCTTACAGACAACCTTTGGATGGACAAAAATTAAAGGACACAGATTAAAGGCTGTCAGTGTTCAAACAACAAAACTTTTTACCAAAAAATTAAACCGACTCCCAAAAACACTGCAAAGTGAAAAATAACTTTAATTTCGGTAGTCGGTGTCTTTAGTTTTGTATTTTCGTTTTTGGCACCGACTTCCGAAATTAAAGTTATTTTTCACTTTGCAGTGTTTTTGGGAGTCGGTTTAATTTTTTGGTAAAAAGTTTTTATTTCACTCTTTTTAGTTGGTCGATTTTTAATTTACCTAGTTAAAAGAGCCTAAATGTCAACTACTTATAACCTTTTACAAAATATTGCTTTTCCCAATGCTGGGCCGTTAATTTTTGAGGAGTTCTCCTGGTACTTCACCATCAGCTCTACATCACCATATGCATTGTGACGAACATAAAGTGCTTAACATCCATATTCAAGTATTCGAATCGCAATCCACGAAATACTTATTATTGAGTAGGTTCGGCGGCCATCTGTGGTCTTCATCATCAGTTCCACTTCCCCAAATGGTATTTTTTGAGAGCAACTGCACAAGTTACTACAAGAAATACCCAAAACGCCATTGGTGTGCCTATAATATTTGAAGAGTTCCCTCGATTTCTCCAGGATTCCATCATCAGATCCTGACTTGGTGATAAATGGTACCAATTTCGAAGTATACCCTTTCAAACAAAAAAAGAATTTTCCAAATCGGTTCAGCCGTCTTAGAGTAATCGGTGATCATACATAAAAAAAAAAAATATATACGCGTCGAATTGATAACCTCCTCTGTTGGTCGTCGGTTGAAAAATAATATTAATTGAACATAATAATATAAAATACATACATACAATACAAAAATCATATACTAATAAATATTACATGTATCTATAATTGAGAAAGAAGGGGAAAACTTATAGGGAGAGGTAATGCTCCTTCACCATTCTTTTGAACGCTGGTAGCGTTTGAGCATGCCTCTCTTCTAAGGGTAATGCATTCCACAAACGAGCTCCTTGAATAGTGAAAGATTTGTCAAAGAAAGAAGTGGAATGCATACGAATACTTAACTCTAAATTTTCCGATGATCTCAGGGATCTAGAGTGTGTGTCACAGAGGAACTGAAAGCGTTCCTTAAGATAAAAAAGAGTAAAAGGATTAAAGAGCACATTATAAAGTAGACAAAGTAAGTGAAGATTCCGGCGAAACCTAATAGGAAGACATTTGAGCTGAGCGCGGAAAACAGAAACGTGGTCATACTTGCGCAAGCCAAATATAAACCTGATACAGAGATTTTGAAGTCGCTCTAACTTGTCTAATTGGTCTTGGGTCAAGTCGAGATAGCTGGCATCAGCATAGTCCAGAATAGGGAGAAGGAGATTTTGTGCGATTGCAATTTTAGTAGAGATGGGAAGAAAATTACGAAGGCGTCTCAAGGAGCCTGCAGAAGCAAATACTTTACGACTAACTTCCTGTAACTGTTTAGTCCAAGAAAGGGTGTCGTCAATGTGTATTCCCAGGTTCTTCACAGTGTGACTAAAAGGTGTGAAGGGGTTATTGAAAGAAACCTGAGGAAGTGCCGTCCAATCAATCCTGGAGATAGTACGAGAGCTACTAACAACTATAACCTGAGTCTTAGCAGGATTGATTTTCAGCCCAAACTCAGCGCTCCAGTCACCAATTCGAGCGAGGTCCAAATTAATAGCTTCAATGGCATCAGCTAACTCTACGAGTGGAGCTTGGGTGTAAATTTGAAGATCATCAGCATATAAGTGGTAGAAAGAAGATAGTCGTTGGGCATTTATAAAAAGTAAGAAAAGTAAAGGCGATAAAACACCACCCTGCGGTACACCGGCAGAGGTATCACACCAAGAAGAAAAAGAGTCCACAATGGAAATACGCTGCCGGCGACCAAACAGGTAGCTACGAAATCAGTCAACTACTGATGGAGATATGTTAACAGAGCATAGAATGCCGAGCAAAATGTCGAAGTCAACTGTATTAAACGCATTACTAAAGCAAAAAAAAATCTTCTTTTTTAGTAGCCATTGTAAGCCAATATAGGGACACTAGACTGGGTAAATGGATACCATCTTGACGCTGTTTCAGGAGTCGTAAGTATGACCAGCAAGTGAAAAGCACCAGACGAGACTTAATTCGCTAATAGACTCGCACTTGGATTTGTAGTAAACTACGGAACCTTACATTGCGCATAGCCGATACGCACGAATCCGATTTTTGTTAAGGCTTATCATCAGTTTATCGATCTCAATAGACCGTGAAAGTGTGACGTCACAAGTCTATTAGGGTTGTGGGCATGCCCATCATGCCCACAACGGTGGATCCGCCCTTGCAAGGACGTAATATTTCCAGAGGTTATTAGACACTGCAGCCCTCATACTCTGGACTAAATTTTATACCGCTATAATATACCCCGGCACAATGCCTCACCTCTTAAAAGAGCAAGAGTGGTGGCTAAAAAAGAAAGGAAAAAGTCGAAACCAAATTGTTACTTTATTGTACACTATGTATATGGATAAAATAATTAAAGTAGTGTGTGGTGGTCTTATTTTACGGATTGATAAAGATGTCATCTATAAGTTGTTGGAACACTATATTATAAATAGCCGCATCTCTCGCGTTGTCACCGAATCCATCCCGCAGGCAAGCAAGCTGGTATTCATCCCCACAGTAATTGAATGGACCAGGTCCTGGCAGCAGCAAGGCATATTGAGAAGAAGCTTGACCATAACAAAAAGCCATCTGCAGCATTCATCAACCTCGCTGCAGTATATGACATCATTTGTAATTGTCAAGGCCTGCTATTTAAGGTGATGAAAATAGAGTTCTAAATGAAAATATACAGGTTCCTCGGAAACATGCTTAGTAACAGACCATACCGCATATCGCTGGCAACCCTGGCTCGGTGTATATAGGGTCCAAGTGAATTAAATTTAAATTAATTTAATTTCGAGACGTGTGTAGATTGGAAAATCGCAAAAATACTGAGCATCAGTTATAAAACAATATACAGTGTTATCTCGGATGAAATCTCATAGAACAGTGAAAAACTATATTGTAAGTGGAAGTGTTATATCAGTGAATAGCCACAAAAACAAATGAGAACATAGTTAAACAAATAAACCGACGGAGCCTACATGAAATTACCACCCAGTTCCATGAGAATTTTGAGTTCCAGTATAAGAAGAATTAGTGTGCAAACCTAGAAAATGTTAATTTTATTTGAAAAATATATGTAAATAAACAGCAGTTGACTTACGGCGACAAATCCACCAATCGTAAGTCGGCATACAATCTTTAAACATACATCTTCGTTCAGAAACGTATACGACAAACAGTTCTCAGTTTGGGATTCAAGGCTTTTGACACAGCTATAAAAATCGTCTAAACAAATCGATTTTTGTTGTTTGCCTATACAAGTTGGTATTTCTATTCTATACTGCTGTCGTAGTTTTTTTTGAATAGGGAATGTCTTTAGTTCGAGTGTCAATGTGATCGCCTGACGGCTGCGCTCATGTATTTTAAAAAGTTGGTATAGTGGTCAGTGGTCCTGACTGCTATGCGCAAGGTCGTGGGTTCGATTCCCACCTAGGACAAATGTTTGTGTGATAAGCACGGTCATTTGTTCTTTGTCTGGGTGTAATTTATCTATAATATGTATGTATTTAGAAATATAAATGTATGTTTATCAGTTGTCTAGTATCCATATCACAAGCTCTGCTTAGTTTGGGACTAGATGGCGTTGTGTGAAAAGTTGTGGAATATTATTATTATTATTTTATAATATATCTAGTGTACAAGTTCTTCAAGTCTGTTATTGCATCAACGGAGGAACCCTCTGCAAAACGGTAACAAAAACATTATGCTGTTCAGGTCTATGACCTGATTCACAAGGCCAAAGTAGATCTTTTTAAATCCTGGCAAGACCTCTGGTCCCAATCTAGCAAGTATAAGGCTACCTTGTTTGCATCTATTCAACCAACCATTCCTCCCAAGCCTTGGTTTTATAAATACAAAGAAGCATCCAAAACCGTGGTGTATTCCCGTTGTCCCCGTAGTCCGTGTCCCCGTTAAAGGGGACAAAGGGAATTTAATAAAATAATTAAAATTACTTCCCGTTGTCCTCGTACGCTGTCCCCGTTAATTTCTTGTAATATATGCTTTTCAAATTATGCCCGTTGTCCCCGTTGAGTTAAAATTAGAAGTGAGAGTGCCTTAATAGAGAGAATGTTGTACCTATACAAATGAAATGGAACTAAGGACTACATATAAAATTAAAAAAAAAAACATATAATATCTAAACAATAGCTACACATGTGATTGCGACACAAGTATTTATAATTTACGAATGTATTAAAAATAATAATAAAATAAATGATAATACAGAAATGTTGATTATTACCAATTCTGTAATCTAAATAAATGTGATATTATTAATAAGTATAACATTAAAGTTCTGTTTGTAGTCAATTTTATTTTAATTGTTTTTTTTTTCATTATGTTTAAGCTTTAAGTTCAATCCTATTTTTGTTTTTATTATCTAAATTGTTTTTATACTATGTTAATTCTGTGACGTTATAGTTAAATAGGTATATTAATGTGGTATGTTTTTGTAAGTATAACATTTAAATACTTTGTGTTTAATTCCACCCTTTCATTTAAAACTAAATCAAAATGAATAAGGTATTTAGTAAATAAATAAAAATTTAAAGGGGACAACGATACGTGAAATCTTAACTGTCCGTTGTCCCCGTTGCCCATATGTACATAACGGGGACAAAGGGAAGTAATTTTAATTATTTTATTAAATTCCCTTTGTCCCCTTTAACGGGGACATGGAGTACGGGGACAACGGGAATACACCAAAACCGTCACATCTTGCTTGCGCAAGTTATTTGATTTGTAACTTTCTACTGACATGTCCGAGTGTATCACATATTAGAATACAAATTCATATTTTGCCGCGGTTTGAGTTGACCAATCATTCCTTCCTAGCTTCCTATTCCCACGAATCAGAGAAGAGAATTCGCCGCACGCGCCACTATTGGCACATTCATCGCTAACCAATTACCGAGCAGATTTATGGTTCGAGAGGGTATAGTTGCCTCCACCATATTCTGTCTCGGAGTATTCCAGAAAAAACCACCACGCGACTTGCACGTTAAACAAGTGATCACCCGCGTCTAGCCGAGATTAACTAAATACCGCTGTATATCTATAACTATCAAAAATATCCGTATTGGACACACACGTGTGACAAAACAAAGACTACAGTGAAAGTGATTAAACATCCGAAGAAGAAAGTGATTCAATCCACGTGTGTCTTCTACTCAACCTAATCAGCTCCAGAACATCCAAGTAAGTCCATCAACCTTTATTCCAACACCTGGTCAACTCAATGCTGTGTGTTCATCCTCGCCGCCCGCAAACTAAATTTACCGCTACGATCTTCTTCGCGGCCTAGCATAGATTACGTTGAGATCATAACTCTGGTCCTTCGGAAGCCTAGTAACCACCCGCTTTCCACATCATAAATCTGGTCCTTCGAGCCGGATCCATAGAATCAGCGATCTTCTATACTTTTATAAGTTTACCGCAATATAATTATAGGTCTCATACCTAGTATTTAGGTCAAAATACCTAAAATACAGAGTTCGTAAGAACGCCATATTGGACGCGTATATACCGTTCGGTGATTCGTACCTACTTCCACGCTAAATACTACAATACATTCATTGAGAATTATTGTATCAACTTAATATTTCTCCTATTGCATTAAAATAGCATAGGTAAATATTCTAACCGCTTATTATCGTACTTACTTTCACGCTAAATACATAATTCATTGAGGATTACTGTATCAACTTAATATTTCTCCTATTTGCATTGAAATAGCATAGGTAAATATTCTAACCGCTTATTATCGTTAGTTATCTCGGCTAACTTAACTTCATATTATATTCAACCGTATTCCTTAACTTATACCCGCTTAAAATAATATTATTCTAATCTACCCGCTATACTTAATATTAATCTCCGATATTTTCTGTTAATATTCCAATATGGAAGATGTTAAAGTAAAAGTCAAATAACTTCAAGCTAAAAATCAAGCAATCTTTGAACGTTTATCGTCATTATATGAAACTTCTAAGAAAATGTATATTTCTAGTATTGAGCTTCGTTCCGCGGAAATATTCATGGCAGACACCGAGATTCTCTCAGTAACACGTCAAGAATTTAGTTCCAATTTAGATAAAATAAATATCTATTCTTTACAATTAAATCCTGATCATAAAATTGATTACAACAGTCTTACATCTTTCGACGGCGTTTATACGCGCGTGGAACGAGTACGTTCTCTCATTACAACGCAATATTCAAGGTCATCAACCGAGGCAGCGTCGCATGATAACGCAAACCCATATAAGGGTGGGGTCAAGCTCCCGCCGATTCAGATTCCGTTCTTTGATGGTAAGATTGACAACTGGCCTGTTTTCTATGAATCATTTAAATCAAATATACATAATAATTTGAACCTTACGGATTCTCAACGTGTGCAGTATCTGATCGGTAATCTAAAGGGAAATGCATTGCAAATTACCGCCGGAATTATTCCGTCAGGTGATAATTATACCGCTATCTGGGACAGTTTAGTGAAAAAGTATCAGGATAAACGAGCATTAGGCTCACATTACATGTCTAACATATTAAATATTAAACCCGCAATTAATAATTCCGCATCTTTAAATAGTTTCATTGAAAGTTTTCACGCGTCTGTTTCTGCTTTAGAACAATTACAAATTAACGATTTAAAGGATTTCATTTTGTTAAATTTAGCTTTGAGAAAGTTGGACCCTGCTACCGTACATTTATTCGAAATGCATAAAAGAGATGAGGAAATTCCTACTTATACGGATTTCGTGGAATTTATAAAATCGCAAGTTAAGATATTGGATCGAACTGTATCATCTCGCACCGCGTTAGTAAGTAACAACCCTAATAAAAATAATAACTCGTCTCGCAATCAGTCACGTAATAGTACAGTACATACTTTTGTTGCTTGCGATAATAACCAAACTTGTTTGTATTGCAATAAAGGTGATCATTGTAAACTTTACACTTGTCCAACCTTTCAATCACGCTCAGCAAATTCGCGTTTGGATTTTATTAAAAACAAACGTGGATGTGTAAACTGCCTTAGTTTAACGCACACTGCTTCACAGTGTAAATCTATCCATAATTGTAGAACATGTAACAAGCGACATCATTCTTTGCTACATCTCGAGAACAGCTGTCAGCCACCTCAGACGGTCAAAAATGACGTTGTCAGTAGCTCCGCGAACTCGCAACAGGTGGCGCTGTGTGCGTGCTCTCGCATAGGTACAAACACGCAGCGTACTACAGTACTTTTATCAACTGCGAGAGTCTACGTTGATAACAAATATTGTAAACATGTTTCTGTGAGATGCTTAATAGATAACGCTTCGCAAAATAATATAATTACTTCCGCCTGTTGTAAAAAACTACAATTAAACATTATACCACTTTCGAACTCATTCATTAAGGGTGTCGGAACTTCCTCGCGACCTATCATAGGTTACGTTGAGATTACAGTTACTGCTAACAATAAAATTAGTTCTTTTAAAATCACCGCTCTGGTTGTCGATTGTATCACGGACAACTTGCCATCTCAAGTGTCTCTCTTGTTGACACTTCTGCAGTGCAACATTCAGTGGCGTGCCTAGGGTTTCAAAATAACGCAAGCCCAATAAAATTTTAACCGATTTCAAAAAAAGAAAGTTCAGTTTTCGACTGAGTATGTAGGTACCTACGTATGTATCATCGCAATTTTCTCATAAACTACTGGTTAGGTACAATAAATTAAAAGTGAATTCATCCATCTTCTTCTTTCCTCTTCTTTCTTCAATTTCACTCTTGCTTGTCGTGCGGTGAATGAGGTAACCAAAGCACACTGAAGGCATGCTAGTGCTAGATTGAATATAATAAACATATCAGCAATTGCATACCTCCGGTGGCTTTGAAAAAAGCCGTTTGGTTTGCTTCATTGCTTGAGGGGACAAAGTTATGGTAAGTAGTTGCTTCCTTCGTAACAGAACCCAGGTTACAGACAAAAAAAAAAAACAAAACAAAAAGTTACAAAACGAAAGTTAAAAAATAGCTAGATAGAATGTAATAAGGAATTTAAATAAATTATTTATATTCTAATTGGAATCGTCTATCTTTCTTAAGAAATGATTTAATTACATCAGAGTAAAATGTTGGTGATCGTTTTAATTCTACCAACAACTGTTTTTCAATAGCTATCATTGATAATTCGGAAAGACGCTCTTGACCTTGTGTATTTCTCAGATAGGTATGGATACGTTTAAGAGACGAAAAAGCACGTTCCGCGGAAGAACTTGTAGCCGGAATAGTTACAACAAGATACGCTAACTTTAACAGCTCGGGAAAGGCATCTTCGAGGTTATTCTCATGAATGAAATGATTGACTGATCTATTAAATTTTCGTTTATGCGATTTACTAGTCTGAGAAATACACAGATTAGGCGTCGGTTTTAATGAAGAAATTAACTGTTTTTTCTGAGCAAAGTTTAAAGATTTTACCTTATCTTCGCCAATCAAAACTTGAACGCATTTTAAATCCTCACAAGGTACAATTACCTCCATTGTTGTAGGTAAATCACCAAAACAATTGTATCACTGAGAAAATCTTAGACATAGAGTACTATAATACTACGGATCTTAGAAAACAAACAAAACCTTTTCTCACTCACTCAAGCAAATGAAACTGAAGTTAGCTGCACTCTCGGTCGGGAACTACTCAAGTGTTGTCATTTAGGCAAAAAAAGTCGCCAGGTATATGAAAAATCTAGCTAATTTTTTTTTTATTTTTAAGATATTGCTTGAATACAGTCAAAATCTGTTATAACAACATCCAAGGGACCACTCATATTTGGTTGTAAAAACCGATAGTCGTAATAACCGGTGATGTTTTCAAGGTACAAAGTATTTTGTACCTATGATTTTGGTCTATATAACCGGCATGTTGTTCTAAATGATGTTGTTGTAAACGGTTTTGACTGTATTTAATTTCGTTATTTTAAAAGTCGCTAGTTTTTATTGTTGATAAATGTTAAAAAAGTTTCCAAACACGTTAAAAATCTCCAAGATCTTTCAACGTGTGGCTAAAACGGCAACACTGCAGAGTTGGCAAGCTGACAAGGTCACGCATACGCATGCAACTTCATACGAATGCCCTGCTTAAATCTGCCATAGTGATCGATTTTTTCTAAGCACAAGGCCTAACTCGTTATATGGCACATCGCTATAAGTGCGAAAGTGACAGATATAGTATTTGAAAGCCCGGTAAAAGCCGGTGCGTGTAAGCGAGATATGTAGATCATTAGATGCTACAAATGCGAAACTCTGCGCGCGAACAATCGCGATGCGTAGTAGTGTACTCAGTAGATACATTGTGTTATTTTGATAAGAATTAAGCGCGCGAACTTTTAAATAGTTCGGGTTTGACATTGATTCTCTATCGAGCATTTTTTAGTAAGGCATGGCAGGCCGGGCTTTTGGGCTTATATGAAGGTACCGCCACTGGCAACATTTATTCGATTTACCGCTCGCAGATTCACAATGGCATGTCCCGGGAGAGATCGGATTGCTTTTAGGGGCAAAACTGTTCCCGTATTTGTTACTTCAAAATAAAATTATCTCACCTACCGCTCCGTCCGCTATTGAAACCGTGTTTGGTTACATTCTTATGGGTGAGGTACCCGCTAGTTTATCTAATAATAATTATAATACCGCTTCATATTTTTCTACCGCGCTAAATATAGATAATTCTCATTGTTTTCTGTCTTTAGACGAATCTTTACATAAATTTTGGAATATTGAAGAAGTACCTTCAAAATCTTTTATGAGCCCGCCAGAACTGGAGTGTGAACAGCTATACGTTTCTACTGTGTCACGTGACTCCAGTGGTAGTTATTGTACCGCGTTACCATTCTGTAAAAATCCAGATTCAATTGGAAATTCTTACGCTTTCGCTTATCGACGTCTAATCAATTTGGAAAAAACTAAGCTTCGCGACTCTGCTTTGCGCGCTAGTTATAATGAAATAATCCAAGAGTATATCGCTAAGTCTCATACTGGCGTGTCATTGAATGACTTGTTACACATAGGGCCGAATTTACAGGCCGACATATTTTTATTACTTTTAAAATTCCGTTTGTTCCCTATTGCAGTTACAGCTGACATAAAACAGATGTGTCTTCGAATTGCTGTTATTGATGAGCATCGAAAATACCAAAAATTATTTTTTAAATTTAATACCGCTGAACCTATTCGTGAATTTCAATTTAACCGAGTTGCATTTGGTTTCAAGTCCAGTCCCTTTCTAGCCATGCGCACTGTGCGCCAGCTATCATGAAATAAAATATTACGCATAATTATATATATTCTGAGATTTTTACGGATTATTCTTTATGATAAATTATACAAAACAAAATTACCTCGTCATGTAGCCGTTTCTATGGGTTGCGTGACAAATATAGTAGGTTTTGCTGATGCCAGCTTGAATGCATATGGCTGCGTCATATACTTACATGTCATTGATACCAATGGTAACACACACGTAAATTTGGTGTGTGCTAAATCCAAAGTTGCACCTGTTAAGGTCGTATAACTAGCTCGTCTAGAGCTCTTTACCGCTGTTCTTTTGTCTAAATTAATTAAACTAATTTATGACACTTACCGCTCTCGTACCGCTATTAATAATATATTTGCCTTTTTGAATTCTACAATTACGCTTTCATGAATTCATTACTCACTACACAAATGGAACATTGTTGTTAGTAACCGCGTCGCTAAATGTCAAGAAAATCTTGATCCTAAGCATTTTTATCATATTAACGGAACAACTTTCGTTGGAGCCAAGGCTCAATTGCAAGAACTACTTGCTAACCGCTACCGCATAGAGTGGAAAATGATTCCACCCCGCGCTCCCCACTTTGGAGGGCTGTGGGAATCACATATTAAAGCCATTAAAACGCATTTATACCGTGTTATCGGTTCTCAACTCCTTACATATGAGGAGCTTTCGACTGTTCTCATTGAAATTGAGGCAGTTCTAAATTCCAGACCGCTTTGTGTCCTGAATGAGGATCCGTACCCAGAACCGCTTACTCCCGCTCATTTTATAATGGCTTCTCCGTTGACTTCGTTGCCTGTCATGAATGTTCCCGAAACGACGAAGTCTCTAACTTGCCACAAAAAATTGCTTGACCAGATGATTTGTAGTTTCTGGAGGAGATGGCGCATAGAATATTTACATAAACTTCAAGTTAGACAAAAATGGTTGAATGCCGCAGACAATATTAGTAAAACCGCTACATAAAAAGGATGATCCTCAAAATATACAAAACTACAGACCCATTGCTCTTCTTTCAATATTTTCCAAAATAATTGAAAAGATTATTTATAACAGTATTTACATGTTTCTTGAAAAAAATGGCATTTTAACTAAAGAGCAGTATGGTTTTAGAAAGTGTAAAAACATAAACATGGCCATTTATGAATTGATCAATGAAATAGTTACAAAGATGGACCAAAAAATACCTGTAACAGGCTTATTTATGGATATGACTCGATTTTGTTGACCATGGAATCCTTCTAAATAAGCTATATAAATATGGCATTAGGGGCAAAGTTTTAAACTTAATAAAGTCATACCTTACTGGCAGAAAACAGGTAACTAGTATTTCAGCAGTCGATGTTCAAACTAAAACTGAAATTAATTACCAATCGAGAGAGAGACAAATTTACTATGGTGTGCCTCAGGGAAGTGTGCTTGGTCCTTTATTATTTTTATGCTATATAAATGACCTTCCAAAAACAATACCACATCCTATGACCCTATTTGCTGATGACTGTACTATAGTATTTTCTGGTAAAAATAGTGACTCATATGAAAATGACATAAACAGTAGCTTAAGTCTAATAATTCAATGGCTAAATAATAACAACTTACAGATTAATTTTAATAAAACTCAAATAATGACATTTAAACAAAGAAAACTAATCCTAAAACTCTTGACATTAATAATGACCAAAATAAGATTATTAAGACGGAACGAATCAAATTTCTAGGTATTTGGTTAGACGAAAACATGACATGGAATATACACATGGAGACTATGATAAAAAAAAAAACATCAATTTTGCTATGCTCTACACAATTTGAATAAGGTTGTAAATCGTAATACTGTCCTTACTGCATATCATGCATATGTCTCCACAACTCTTCGTTATGGCATAATATTTTGGGGCAACTCTACCAATAGAGAAATGGCATTTAAGGCCCAAAAACAATGTCTTCGAGCCATATGTTTGTTAAAAACCACCGAAAGTTGCAAACCATTTTTCGTTAGTTTAAAAATCCTTACGCTTCCATCCCTCTATATTTATGAAATTTCAATATTTGTTAAGGAGAATCTATCTAAATTTGAAAAACTTAATACTAGACGTCACCAAAGCACACTAAAATCAAAAAAACACAATACTGCACTTTTCTCAAAGAGTTGTCTCGGCATGGGTCCAAAGATTTACAATAAACTACCAAAAACTTTAAAAAGCATGACCAACTTAAACCACTTTAAATCGTAACTTAAAAAATTTTTGATTGAAAAGGCTTACTACTCTATCAATGAGTTTTTAGATGATAGAAGCATAAAATAAAAAATGTCCGATCCACTTGTATCTTGCTTATGATGTTACTTATTTGAAACAGTTTTATTTAGTTTGTAGTTTTTACGCATAATTTGTACGCCTTGCAAGGCAAAACATAGTGATACAACGCAAATTTTATACCATGTACTATACTACCTATGTTCAACAAATAAAATACTTTGACTTTGACTTTGGTTCTCATACATCAGGATGATGTCCCTCCTTTACGTTGGCCAATGGGTGTAATCACCGAAGTTTTTCCCGGCAAGGATGGGACAACCCGCGTTGCTATGGTGAAGACATGCAGTGGCTCTTTCAAGAGACCCGTTGTCAAACTATGTCCTTTACCTTCTCAATAACATCACCGCGCAATAACCCAACTTTAGTTGTAGTTAACATATTTAAAAATATATTTTCCTTAGTACGCTTTAATATATTATTATATTTCTCTCCTTTTGAGAATACTGCATATCCTCAAAACCGGGCAGGATGCTTGCGCAAGTTATTTGATTTGTAACTTTCTACTGACATGTCCGAGCGTATCACATATTAGAATACAAATTCATATTTTGCCGCGGTTTGAGTTGACCAATCATTCCTTCCTAGCTTCCTATTCCCACGAATCAGAGAAGAGAATTCGCCGCACGCGCCACTATTGGCACATTCATCGCTAACCAATTACCGAGCAGATTCTATGGTTCGAGAGGGTATAGTTGCCTCCGCCATATTCTGTCTCGGAGTATTCCAGAAAAAACCACCACGCGACTTGCACGTTAAACAAGTAATCACCCGCGTCTAGCCGAGATTAACTAAATACCGCTGTATATCTATAACTATCAAAAATATCCGTATTCGACACACACGTGTGACAAAACAAAGACTACAGTGAAAGTGATTAAACATCCGAAGAAGAAAGTGATTCAATCCACGTGCGTCTTCTACTCAACCTAATCAGCTCCAGAACATCCAAGTAAGTCCATCAACCTTTATTCCTACACCTGGTCAACTCAATGCTGTGTGTTCATTACCTCGCCGCCCATAAACTAAATTTACCGCTACGATCTTCTTCGCGGCCTAGCATAGATTACGTTGAGATCATAACTCTGGTCCTTCGGAAGCCTAGTAACCACCCGCTTTCCACATCACATCTGTTATATGCAGAATTCGTATTGGCCACTGCTGTACCCCAGTTTTTCTCCATAAAATTAGGGTCCGGGACAGTTCTTTGTGTGAGTGTGGACTGGATGATGGTACGCTGAATTACATATTTTTAAACTGTCCTTTGAACAATGTTTCCTCTTTTGATAAAGTTACTACAAAATTGAAAATCCAAAAACCCATTAATGTTAATCATCTCCTCTCATTTTTCTCTAATCCCCAAATTATTTGTGCTTTTATTAAATTTATTTCAAATAACAATATTAAACTCTAATAATCAGTCATTTAAAAAAAATGTATATACTACAAAACGTATCTACATATGTAACTAACTATTACTAACTACTATGTTATGTGTTTGTTTTAGGGTTAAAAGGATTGCCACAAAAAAAGTTCATAATAATAATCACCCCTGTAAATATTTATTTATTAAAATACCCATGTGTAGTCACTACGCGACACTGGCAGAAATTGCCGAAGTTTTCGGCCGATTGCCATAAAAAAATAATGTAAGCGCTCGAAAATCGTTTTTTTGACAGCTTCCTCACAAAATATGGAATTTTCTCTTTTGAGGAGTGGCTAGATCCTACCGCATGACGCAGGTCCTCACCGGACACGGAAGTTTCGGGAGGTACCTGTGTCTGATGGGAAAGGAAGAAACGCCTGGGTGTCACCACTGCGAGGGTCGCCCTGAGGACACAGTAGAGCATACGGTGCAGGACTGCCCAGCTTGGGCAGAGCACCGACGTGTCCTCACGGCGGCGATAGGCGGAGACCTCTCGCGCCCGGCATTGGTCGAGGCCATGCTGCGGGGCGAGAGGGAGTGGGAAGCGGTCGCCTCCTTCTGCGAAGCAGTCATGCTTCCGAAGGAGGAGGCGGGCCGCGTGAGGGAGAGGATGGCGTCCTCCCTCCAGCCCAGCCGCAGTGGTAGACGCCCACGGCGTCGGACGTCGGCCGACGATCTCCGGCCACCGTAGGCGCGGGCATGCGGACAGCGAGTAAAGGGCAACTCGCTGTCCGACCATGGACCATGCCCGGGTCGACGGCGCAACGTGTTCCACGCGCGCCTCAAAGAGCGTCAGCAACATGACGAGGCCCCCTCTGTAGAGGGCCAAAGCCTGCCGGGGTCGTGGGACTTATCCCATTACCGTGACCCCGGTACGTAAAGGGTTATTGTAGGAACACCGTGGATTTTAGTCAGTAAGAGTCTGACAGTCTCCCACCCTGCCCGGGGTGGGAGGATTTATTTGATAATTTTACCACGATAAAAAAAAATATTACGTAAATATTTACTTAGAATGTTTTGTATCTATACTAATATTATAAAGCGAAAAAGTTTGTTTGTTTGCTTGAACGCGCTAATCTTCGAAAGTACTGGGTGGATTTGGATGCAATTTGGTATGGAAGTAGCTTGAAGCTTGAAGAAGGTTATAGGCTACTTTCGAGAACCGCAACACTGTGACACTGCAATGGATAAAGGGGCACAGCGGATCACTCGGCAATGATGCGGCGGACGAACTGGCCAGGAGGGGGTCCGGCGCGATGGTTTTCGGACCCGAGCCCATCGTGCCGCTCCCCTTCACCCAGCTGCGCACATGGCTTAAAGAACACACACACGACCAAGCCCAGAAATGGTGGTCCTTGGCACCAGGCTGCAGGCAGTCCAGAGGCGATGCCAAACTTAGATAATAAACTAACCAGGCGCCTCCTACACCTGGACAGAAGAAGCCTGCGAATGGTGGCGGGGATCATCACCGGGCACTGCTCACTGAACAAACACTATCACACAATAGGTATAACGGACAGTCCCCTGTGCAGGGCATGTATGGGGACGGAGGAAACGGTAGGACACGTGCTCCTAGAGTGAACGGAAATCACCGAAATACGGAAACGAACCCTCGGGTCATTAAATTCCCTTATAGATATCCTGAATAGACCGAAAGACCTGATCTGCTTCTGGAGGGAGGTTGGCTGGATGGAGTGACGGCCGACATGGCTCACGCACAATGGTCTCGTGCAGAGAGTAAGTGCGGAAACCAAACTACAGAAGAAGAAGAAGAAGAAGGCTACTTTTTACGCGACTGCAAAAAAGGAGAGTTATGTTTTTACCGTGATAGTATCCACGGGAGCGAAGCCCCGCGTGAGTACTAGTACTATAGCTATAAACCTAAGGGAATAAATTGTCTAAAAATACTGAAAACTGCATCAAAATCGGACGGACGGACGGACGGACAGACATACAGACGGACAGACAGACAGACGGACGGACAGACGCACTGACGGACGGACAGACAGACATGACGAAACTATAAGGGTTCCGTATTTTGCCATTTATTTATTTATTTACACTTTAAGCACATAGGTACAAAGGAGGACATAATGCCGTAGGCATTCTCTACCAGTCAACCATTCGGCTATGGAACCCTAAAAATCTTAGGAACAGACAGACAGAGGTGGAGGGCAACTTTGTTTTATACTATTTAGTGATTAGTGATGAAGCACTAGCAATGGGAACAGTGAATGTGTTTTGCCAAAAAATGGGGAACTGCACTAGTTGCATGTGACATGCGATGCGTGTTGCGTACCCGTATTGTTGCGTGTTGCATTGGATACTCACTTCTTGTGTCACTGGCTCTTCTCTTCCTTGATACTTCTTGTACTTCTTCTTCTTTGGCTTTAAACTCTATTAAAGGTACATCATCACCATCTGATTCGGAATCTTGCAGTGGAATATCTTCTTCACCTGAATAGCCATAGTCTTCGTATTCCAATTCTACATCTGAAATAATATAAATGGTAAAGAATAATTCTAGTTGGTACCACTCACATTCTGTATGGAAGCCAACCCCATTATAGTCCACAATAGGCTAGGCAGGTGATGAATATACTCACACAGTCTTTTTAACACGCTTTTATTAGGTCGACCTGTATGTAACTAACTATGTAATGGTATCTAAGGTAACTAATTTAACCATCCTCCAAGGGTCGTAGCGTAATGAAAATTGGCAGCTGTATGTAGTTCTGATGACAATACAATAATATTATGTGGTAATATTTGGTTTACAGCGGGACATGGACGGACTTCAAAATTATTGTCTCCTTAACAAACTTGAACTGAATGTTTCTAAATGTTTTGTTAGTACCTACAGTCGCAAACCACGTGCAATCGAGTTTCAGTATAAGTTACATAATACTGTTATAAACAGGATAAGCGTTATTAGGGACCTGGGTGTAACGTTTGACACTAAGTTGATTTTTGATGCACACATTGATAATGTTGTTAATAAAGCTTCCAAAGCACTTGGATTTATACTTAGGTTGTCAGCTGATTTTAAAAACGTAAAAACGCATAATATTCTTTATTGTGCTTTTGTCCGTAGCCATTTGGAATACGCCTCCCAAGTGTGGAATCCTAGTTACAATATTTATATTGACAGAATTGAGGGGATTCAAAAGCGCTTCCTACGTTTCTTGCAGTACAAGACTAGGAAATATACTCCCAATTATATAGCGCGATGTAAGAGGTTTCACATCTTACCACTACATGAGCGAAGACGCATTGGGGATATGGCGTACTTATTTAAGATTGCGAATGGTACTGTAGATTGCCCTGAGCTGTTAAGCTGTTTAGGATTAGTTACACATTGCAAAATGTTTCGTAATCCTACCTTGTTACATGTCCCTCATTGCAAGTCAGCGTACAGGCAGAATTCTTATTTAATCCGTGCGAGCAGAAGTTTTAATAAACTATCTGGTGTACATGATTTGGATTTATTCAATACCAGTGCTTCTCGACTTAAGCAATTGTTGGTGAAAAGCTTTTTTATGGAAAAGTAATGATTAACATCTAAATGATTTTCTGTTTGTATGTATTTGTCGATCGTGTTCTATTTACTTCCTAATTTATGATATAGGTATTTTGTAATTACCTTTCTTTTATTTTTTTTCTCTTCTTGTTTTTGTTTTTAGTGTTTATCAGTGGAAACTTGTAAATGGCCTTCAATTGTATATTGCTTATTAACATTGTATAAGTTAGCTGTAAGTTTCCCGAATAGAATAAAATAAAATAAAATGTGGTACTGTCGAACTGATCTGATGATGGAGCCAGAAGATATGAACTAGAACTTCATGATGGAAAATCGTATCATAGCTGTTTTTGGATTTCTTAGAAAAGTCTTGTAATGAACTTTGACCACGATTAGGTTTCAAGGTCTGATGATGAAGCCGGAAGATAGGCACTGGCATTCCATGATGGAAAATCGTATCATAGTCGTGTTTGCATTTGAGAGAAAGGAAAAGAAAATCTGCTATCGGTTTTCTTAACCTTTTCGAAGTACCGCATAATCCATAGATTTATTTTTTTATAGATGTTACTTTCAAATACTCTGGGGGGATCTACCGTTTAACTGTTCACTACTCGTGGGAATAATATGGCAAAAACTACAAAAAAGAAACAGCAACACACAGAAAACGGAGACTACAAAAAAGGAAAAGCGTGAACAAATTTTTTATTTTTACATGCATTTATAAAAGCGTGTTATTTCTAGTGATTTTTAAACTATTATTTTTTGTTCTATAAAACAAAACACAAAATATTGACAAGTGTATTAATCCATTCTCTGGATCATAGATAGATAGAATATAATTTATTGTATACCAAAATTTAAACACACCTATTTAACAATATTTAAACCTATTTCAAGAACCAGTCTCTCACAAAGAGTACAGCTTATGAAATTGTACCTACATTCATTATATTATAAGGCAACTTTGTGGAGAGAGAATAAATGATTTATTGATTGATTGATTGAATATTGCTTATTCTATGGTTACAATGGTGGTCTTTGAAACATAGCAAACCATTCAAAAACATACCATCTTGTATATTCTCCTGATCGGGTTCCATAACACCATCCTGTCTGTCACATGCTGCTGGTAATTCTTCTTTGATAGTGATGTTGTCTATTTGGCTAACATCGACTATATTTATGTTCTCTATTGGAGTTTTCATAAGGCCATTGCAATATTCTAGCGGGCCTCGGATTATTGAAGGATTTGGCTGTGGACATGTATCAGTATTAGGTACAATTAGGACCATTTTACAAGCACAAACATTTTTCAATAGACCTTTAATAATAAGAGCCTCCACACATGGTATTAATGAGAATTTTTAATTAATGAGATTGACAAATGACAGTCGGAGGGACCCTACACAATAATTAAGTGGGACACAAATAACTTCCACATTTGTTAAAATTTTATATAACTCACCTCATTTATCATCTGAGCCAACAGCTCTTCAGTTGCCAGACATGTTCTCTGCAGTTGGCAGCATTGCTTTAGTCTAGCATAGCAGATGAAACAAGAGAGCATCGGTCTAATGTCTTCAGTTACAAACTAGAACAAAACTTCTATTAAATTGAATCCTCTTTCCTATTGTATTATTTCCATTGCTTTGTCATTTGTCAAATTTAATTTTTAGCTCCTTTGTATAATGTGAATGTGAGAACACTGTACACACTTAGATTGTTTTCGATATCATTTCTTATAAGTAAAAATAAACTGTAAATTATACGACTTATCTTGCTATGTCTTAAAGCGATAGCTATCAACTTACTGGGATATCAGTCAGCTTCTCATACAGTTCATGCATGTTTTTGTCCACAACCACACACATGCGAGCATTCTCCACTAAACATAACCTACACATTGGCAGTTTATCCATTTTATGACTAGAAGGAACAGTTCAAATTAAAGTATGAAAAACACTGCCCGGCCTGTATATTATTTTAACTATTTCTTGAATTGCATACGATCCATGAAAAAGTTTAATGTCGTGTCATCGCGGACTCACTAAATGTGGATCTCATTACAACGGCAGCAGCCGCACCAGATTTTGACATAATATTCATCTAAGGTAGAAGTCCGAGCGTTTGGTTCACCAATTTTTGAATTTGTTGTAATTGAGTAACATTTACTTCCTAAAGATCGGCAGACCACATTATTCGCTATAAGGAGTTGCAGACAAACACACAAAAAATCTTCAACTCTTAAATATGTGGCTCTTGTGAAGGAGCCACCACAATTTTGCCAACAACACGCGTGTGATACTTAAATAATTAAGCTCTATGTTTCGCAAAATAAACAATAACAAACAATAGCATTGATAAGCATTGTGTCACAGATAACTTTAAATAAGTCAGAGAGCTGTAGCAAACCGTATGTATTCGGTACTGAGATACGGGTGCGCCATCAAGTACCGAGTAACGAAACGTTACTCACGAATGCAATTCCTTACTCGCATGTATCGTTACAAATGTTTCTGATCGCGCAAGTATCGTTGATACGAGTGTTGAATGCGGTTTCCTTTTCGTGTTTTACGCATGCGCGAGCATTCTAGTGGTGGGCGAAACCGTTACTTTTTTGTCACTGTCACTGTCGTTCCTGTTCCTTAAAAGTCACAGTGACAAATCAACGTGACTTTGTCACTGCGGTCACTCACGTTACGAAATATGATTCCGTAGATATAGGTATTTGATCCCAACAACGTTCACTGTGATTTTTGTGACAGGAACGACAGTCACAGTTTTACAGGCTTAGGAATGTCGGAAATTCTTTTGAATAACTATTATATACGTAAATACTTACTCACCTTAAACTATAATAGTACTGAAGACACCTTTAAAGTTCTACAATAGCAAACTTCATACATTACATACTTTAAAATACACATTATACACACACACACACCCTCTCATATACACACACGAAATCACAGCAAAGCCAGAATAATGTTAAGTTTAAGAAAAAATATTTATAAGATTATCTTCTATTGTTTATTTTTTCTCCTGTGCAAAAGGAGCTTAGTTACAAGTTACAACTTAACCATAAATAATTATGTTTGTTGAATATGGGTCACGGCAATGGTAATTAATACCTCACCGTAATACAGTAACAACTAGTACGGGAGGTATTGTGACTGTTCCTGGCGGCCTTATACAACGTGCAGTTTTGAACCCTCTGACTAAGGAAAATTTCCTTAGTCTGAGTTTGAACCTGCAAAATATTTCAGGAGGTTGTTATGAGACTCGTAAATAATCATATAACAATAGGATACCAAATCAATAATCAATAATACTTTTTCTTTTCGATTTTTCAATTTTATTGTTTTTCAGAATAATACTCTTAATAACCCTCTTCAAAAAAACAGAATCACCCATTGCGATGTATCGCGCGTCATGTCACTGTGTGCGTGTGAAACGAACGCGGCACGTACGACGTACGTTAAACTAAAATGAAGGTCGTTGCTACGGTTACGGGGGGCCCCGCGATTGTCGTCATACCGCCTACCTTAGATGTAGTTCGAATTTGAAAATCACAATGTACCTACATTATTGTTTTAAATTTCGCTAAATAATAACTCATTTTTAAGCATCATTAGTTCTCAGTTCCCAACTATGTTAGGGTCGGCTTTCAGTTTAACTGTATGCAGCTCACTACATGGAGTGCCAGTGAATCACGTAGGGCGACTGCGTATCAGACGTCAACAAACCAGTTACTTGATAATACGATACCCATTTGTTAGACTAATTGTCTGATTTTCTGGCTTTTGACTACCCGTACCAACGACCTTACAGACCTGCCATATGGCAGGGCTGTAAGGTCGTTGACCCGTACCGACCCGTGTGGTACCTAACGACCGTCCGAGATCTACAAATCAATTCGAACCAAAGGCATTAATTAAGTGCTTACCGAAACACGGGATTTCAATTATGTCCTAGATAAATTTAAAAAGTACTTACATCATTATGAATTAAAAAATAACACAATGGTACTTGCTCAGTTGCGAACCCGCAACCTCATGCATGAGAGGAGAAAGCCTTAACCACTAGGCTATTACGATAAATAATAATAGTAGAAAGTAGATACAACTGTGCCAATAAAAGATCACGTTGGCGTCGTTAGTTACCTATCAGCTGATGAATAAAATGATAGGCGAAGATAAATAAACCTTACAAAGCACGTAAGCAGTTCCCGTTGCACAATTGTGAAACTACGATCGCGAGCGCGTGCGGGGGCTTAGGTAGGCATCTAATAATAATAATAAGGCATGTAGGTAGTCGGCGCGCTATGTAGGTAAATAGCCCCAAGGACGGTTTTTATTTGTAGATTAAATTGGTTGATTTAAGATTTTCCTTCCTACTTTTTAACGGGCTGAGGACCGACAGAAATATATCAAGATAATTTGTGCTAGTTAAGTAGGTACCCATGTGTTAGGGATTTTAGGTGATTCATTTTGTCTGATAGGTATTTTTGGCGTAGTTAAAAAAATTAAATCAGCTTATTTACACTAATCAAGTTGATTTAGCTAACATCGTATTTACAAATTATTGTCTATGTACAAATAAATAAATAAATTACCTACTTATGTTACCTGGAGATATTGTTCAAAGTTTCCACCGTCACACTCCAGGCACAGTCTAGCACGACGTTGCTGATTTTCCTTCAGCTTACGTAACACAAACACATTCGTTTTTATTGTGTCGAAAGCACTGATCACTTTTGCACGTAGTTGGGTAACACTGGTGATTTCGTCTGTGTACACCAATCTTTTAACGTCTCCCCACAGATAAAAGTCCTCGTGGAGATCCTGTACCTTGCGGTAATGAAAAGGATGCTGCATTTCTTTGTGCAGTAGCCGCCACACTGTGGAGTGGTGCACTCCAAACCGTCGACCAGCCTCCCGCGTGCTTGCACGTGGCTCTCGCCGGAAGAATTCCAGGATATCTTCCTGCAAGGCGACAGGCAGGCCTTCGTTGCCGCGACCTTCAGCATGCTGGGGAACGTCGAACTGCCGATGATCGCGCAGTCTCTGCGTAGTAGCCAGCATTACCCTGTGTGAAGGACGTTGCCGATTGGGGAATAACTCCGCGAACATTTCGATGGCTCCAGATACATTGTCTCCAACTCTCCACTGATGGCATACAAGCGGACCATCTCCACCAACTCTACATTGGAGTATTGGTCCGTCATTTTTACAACTAGGTAGTAGGTACCTATCCCGACCGTTAACCGAAGGCGCACTTGAGGGGCGGAATTTGCAAGCGTATGCAAATACCGGCGTCATCAAATACACTAATAAATTGACCCGATTCATGCGTTTGCGATGGCCGCGGGGGCGTGGCGGGGGAGAGGGAGCGGGCGGTGGTTGGTGCTTTGGATTTATGAAAGAAATGTCGGTTGCGTTTGTTTGTGTGTGTGAAAGCGCAGTTTAAGGACACGTACAGATTGGTCGCGTTTTAAAAAGGGGAGTTCACACTTACCGATTTCCGTAAATAAGAATAAAATGAAAAAAAAAATACCTGCCCATTTTATTGTTGATTCGGGTCGAGAATCACTAACATAATTACCTCCTAAAATGTTTTGCAGATCCAAAACTGCACCTTGTATATTAAAATATAATGTCAACAGGTAGTAAGAATGCCATGTTGTGTCTAAATAAATAAATAAATAGATAAAAATAAATAAATATGTATTTATTTGACATTTATATTTACTTTTTTTTCAAAACTTTTTTTCGAAACGTAGCCAGATATATTTTTAAAAGCATGTTTTACACAAGTTTTTACTATTGGTTCAAATAACAAATAATTTAATTAGGTATCACAAGTTCACATTTCAGAATTATATAAAAAGGACTATAATATTTTTTTTGCGTAGTGATATCCTCAAGTCTACAAAAATCTTATTTTTATAATATAAATATTAGAATTTAATTTTATTGTTTTGAGCAAATTAGTATTCAAGGCGCGAGGGAACGAGCCAGAAATACGGAATCATTCGCTTTCTAACTATATTCACTTCTGGGCTATCCGAAAATGCCCGATTGCGCGTATTACATCGTTCGTTAGATATCGTTCCATGTTTCCTTCATGATCAGTCACAGTAATCATTTGAGGAGCAAGATAACAGCGTTATTTTTGTCGTGACGTTATTTTTCGCCCATCTTTAGAGCATTCTGTGTGTTTAAAAACATACGTTACAAATAACGATGCTTATTTACTTGAAAAGGGAGATTTTTGAAAATTCTTATCCAAATTTTTTACTGTGTTTTTACTGCAATGATTGCGATATATTAGTGTGATATATCATTTTCAAATATAATATTAAAAAAACTCCCAAATATTTTTTTAAATTATATAATATCCATTGTAAATTCCGCAGTTTACTTGTAATTCCAACCTTTATCTATTAAATTAAACTAAATTTAGATTTAAAAAGTAACGTGTATATCTGTTTTCTACAAATTACGAATGATGCGACGCCGTGATGTCATACCGTACGAATACGCAATACGACTCGATGTGTTGGTCTATAATTCTATATTATTTATGACCTATCAAAGTAACGATACGATAGTAACGAGTACTAATGGCTATAGTAACGAATACATACAGGTACGCTTTTTTTCGTTACTTTAAGACCGGCCGCTCATTACAACTTTTTGTCACCGTGACTTTTTGTCACTTAGTCAAGTGCTATGAAAACTATACTGAGTGCGCTCATTATGGTGACTTGATAAGACGGTGACAAAAAGTTGCAGCGACAGGCAGTACCGGAGTGACGTGACTGTCACTCGCCCTGTACATTACTATGGGAGTCCGCTCACTGGTGACTTTTTGTCGCTCAGCCGTAAAGATGGGCGTTTAAACGAAAAGCATATACTAAAACATGTCATTTAAAATAAGCGTATAAGCAGATTAGTTTGACAACCTCGTTGAAGTCCATTACAAAAATGAACGCGATATACATGTGTCAGTTATAACAAAACGCAACTGAAAACGGTTGCCGTAGCAATAACGTTAGGTATCGGTATCGTCTCAACCGGCAACGGTTATCAATCTGCAGAGTACGAGTAGCGAGCGAGTAGCTACAACTCAACGCGCAACTACGAAAACATTAGAAACCGAAACCGATGATAACCAACCGGCAACTGGCAACCATGCCCTCCCTCTCTCACTTAGCCGATAATTAGGTGCAAGAAAGAGAAGATGCGATTATCGTTTTGTTGGCATGCATTGGTTATCATGGATATTGGTATACCATTATATTATTTTTTGGATGTGGGATTTCCAATCTATGTGTGAATCTATGTCTAGGCCTAAAACGGTGAATTTTGTTTACAACTTCTAAGTTGTGTCCGTTGTAATTAAAGTTGATATTTATGGGTATTTTTTGTCGCGGGTAGAAAGTTATTATTTTAGTCTTAGTAAAGTTAATTTCGAGGTTGTGTTCGTTCATCCAGTGTGTTGTGGTGTCAAGTGTGGAAGTCAATTTTTGATTCAAATCTATATTATTGTCACATGGTGTTAAAATAGAAATATCGTCGGCGAACAACACGCATGGCTCATTGATGTGATTAGGGAGATCGTTGATGTAAATAAGGAACAGCAGACATCCTATTACAGTTCCTTGTGGTATTGACGTGTTTACGGGTATGTTTTGAGATCGAATTAATTTAATTTCTCTTGTTTTGCTATTGTAATATTCAATTTCTACAAGATCTTTAGGTACGAGGTGAACAAATCATGACTTTTTCCGCGGATGCCGATGTTATACAGCTTATTTAATAATATATCAAATTTAACTTTATCATACGCTTTCGGCATATCTAATTTTATTTTATTAAATTATCAAATTTACTCCACTCCTTGTTATATTCATACTGTGGTTATTTTAGCTATCCAGTTGTTGTAATAACTATAGAGATACAACAACTGAATAGTTAGATTAACTGCATTTGTGATACCGTTATTCAGCAACCGTTATCAATAACGTTATTGCCACTAAATACCGGTTAGATAACGGTTATCAAAAATAACTAGTAACGCCCATGTCTAGAACGTGATTTGTTACCCAAGAAGTCACCTCAGTGAGCGCATCGTGGGTGACAGCAGGCGACAGTAACAATAAGTCACGGTGACAAAAAGTTGTAATGGGCGACCGGTCTTAAGGTGAACGCAGACCTAGCCGCACTGCAGTTTCTACAGTCCCCGCAGTCATCGCTTTTTGTTAATGGCCTTGCACATCTATCCGCGCCGCAGTCGCTGCAGTCGTTCCCGTCCCCGCACGCATCGCACTTGCAGTGTTGCCAGATTTTTGAAAGCATTATCTGTACCGAAGTTTTAAAAAATCTGTATTTGGTATTGGTATTTTGCTCTTTTGTGTAATTTAATCTGTAAGTGCTATAATAGGGAATAAGCAAGTAATTATTTATACGAGAACAAGTAATTTTATTATAAACCGTTGACAGAGATTCTCTGTCTACTTTATAACTCTGGCAACACTGCGCGCCGTGGATGCGAATGACGTCATCCGCGCTGCGCTAGCCGCAGCGTCCGCTGCGGGCGGGTGACGTCATCAGCTGCGGCTTGGGGAGTTCGGTCGTTTCAGCGACTGCGGCGACTGCGGAGCGGGTAGGTGTGCGAGGTTGCATAGAACTTCATATAAAGAATTCTAATGCAAACACTGCGGCGCGTGCGGTGCGGCTAGGTCTGCGTTCACCTTAATTTGCATTGTGCATTGCTACAAGGTAGTCTTCAGTGTTGCCAACAATGCGGTGGCTGATGTCACCCGTTTTCAACAGCGGCGTAAGTAGCCTAATATAGCCTCAGACTAAGGAAAAAAGAAGGACATGGCATAAACATTCTATACGAACCATAGATGTAGAATATTTCCGTAGATTGGTAATGTCAACAATCAAACGTGACCAAAAACCTCAGACTAAGGAAAAAAGAATAGACATGAAATACCTACGAAAAAATCGTGCATACCTATTGTGAGTCTGGCACAAAGATGGCGGCTTGCCGTAGAGCTGCGCGCATTATAACATCGATAGTTGAATTGCACGGTGCTTACAGAATTCAAAATTGTCGAAAATGAGTTTAACGTTTAAGAAATTCATGGCCCTTTGCTGTAAATTTTTACTATTTTTAACTAATTTCCCTATAAGTCTTATTTCGTTTCGCAAGGATTAAAAAAATAGGCCCCCAATCCAGATGCACACGTTTTTTTTAGCTTTCTTCAGTTTTATCTACGTGGTAATGTGAGCTATAAAAACGCACACGCTCGAAGAGTGTCACTTTACATGGCAGGCAGGGCACGTGGATACTGAATAGATGCTACTGCAATTAAATTAACTATCTGTATTCTGTACTTGTACAGGTATGTTCATAATAAAACAAATTTTACAATGGTGTGGTATGTCTATCCCATTTATTCCCAGTTGCCACCACGGCGATCACGAATAAAAAACTGTAGCCTAGTGATCGCTGTGTTCATTGCTCGCTTTTTCCTGTGAGCGTAGTATGCGACCAAAATTGCGGCCAGAACAACTGTGGCGACCACGCTCAACATAGTGGGTGCGAGTAAAAAACCTCCTACACACAGTGCCGCCGGCTGGGGAGGATGCCGCGCGCGGCTCAGGGTTACTTATCGCTTGGAATTAAGATTGAGTTTCGTGCGGACTTCTAGTTTCTGCGACTTGTGCCGGGGCATATGTGTAGGAGCCTTATTAGAGTATCACTATTACTGATTAGCATACCACGACTGCAGTACCTGTACCTAAGGTCTATAATTACCAATGAAAAGAATAAATAAATACAAAATACGGTTTTTTTTCATCGTTTGTCAGACTATACTCATTTTTATTAACTAATAATATAACTTAACATTATTTTTTTTTATTTAAGTACTACTACATGGCTCGATCATTCATAATAAAACAAAAATTATCATTTTACACAGATTTATTGAAAACTATAAAAGCCGTTTATCCCAGTCATACTTAAGTTCTAAAATACAAATATGTATACACAATAATCAAATAAGAGCACGTTGCGCAAATTTTATACAAATATACACATTAATAAAACATGAGCATGTTGAACAAACAAAAAAAAATACAAACCACACAATCCTTACTTATTAATATTATTATAAGTGCGAAAGTTTGTTTGTATGGATGGATATTTGTTACTCAATCACGGCTGAACGGATTTTTATGAAATTTGGCACAGATGTAGATTATAGTCTGGATTTTCTTACTCTGTCTTCTCACTTTTTCATTTCAAAAATTAAAATCATCAAATTAAAATCAAAATGTGAATATCGGAAGAAAAAAATTAAAACATTTTTAATTTTTTTCTTCCGATATTCACATTTTGATTTTAATTTTTGAACAATTTCACGCGCTTTATCCTGAAACAAAAAAAAAACGCATTAACTTCTAGTTTTCTGCAACTTCGTTCAAGTTTTTGCCGTAAATTAATTTGAAATTACCAGTTACGCTGCCCACAGTACATACAGTAACATATTATAGAATAGAACACTTACATCTGCATAGCTAGAAGTGCTGCAGACAGGCTCCTCTTCCAGTGTTTTGTGAGAAAAAAATGTTGTGCCTCACATTCATTAAATTGGGCTGGTAACTGTAAAGAAATAACAACAATTTTTTATATTGAGTGAGTTTGTATTTAAAAGTCAAGATAGCATGGTAATTACCATAAGGAACATAATTATTATGAAATATTACACTTACATCTGCATTGTTAGAAGCGCTGCAAACAGGTTTCTCTTCCAACACCCTGCGAGAAACAGATCGTTGTTCCTCACACTCGTCAAATTGTGCTGGTAAATATATAAAGAATAACCATAAATGTTTACTAATATTTACATTGCGAATTTAATCACTAACTCACGCTCACATTTGTTTAGCTTGCATTTTAACATAGACACAACATTTTATAACCTGATATATGTATGTATCATTTTCAAAAATTAATCATTATCCATCTCCTTTTGCTATGACTATATCAGGACTAAAAATAGTGCAGGTATATGTGTCTTAATCTGTGTGAGGAGGTGGATAATTAAAATCATATAACTTATATTAGGTTTTGATTCAGTCTGTACGAGAATTTTAAGGATGTTTTATAGTTTTCAGAAAAAAAAAAGTTATCTATTTATTCTGACTGATGTGTATTTAAACCTGAAACTTTATACCAGTATTTCAGCAATATAGCACTGCTGTTGCTGACATGCTTCTCGTCCCTCCTCTCTCTCCATCAACTGGTTTGGATTGGTTACTTGTCAGTAAGTAGGTAAACACAATAAACTTGTCTATTTTCAAAACTTACCAATAATTCACTTGAAGGCAAAGCATCATCGCGCAGTCTTGTTATATTTAAAGTTCGGTTAAAACATTTATCTTCAAAATGCAGGGAACAAATAAAAATATGCTTGGTTGTAGTATTAAAATTTTCAATCCCAAGTATATACAGCCACTGTTCTTTTCTTTCTTTACGTGTTGGCAATCTAAAATCATAAAAAGAAATCGAGTTAAATAATATTCACCTGTCGATATGTTTTATCGATAAATTGAAAATTCCGAACCGTAACTCTAACTCTCTGTTTACTAACAAATGATTTGCTTAAAAATCACATAATATCAACAGTAAAATAGTAAATATTTACAGAAAAGCAAGTGTATCTTTATAAACTTTCCCAAAAATAGCAAAATCTTTCAAAATAATAGAAAAAAACAAGATATTTTGAATGAATTCGGTTACATACCTGTGCAACGTTTTATTGGGATGTTTTTGTTGCTTTTCATGCGGCAGCCTAACACACTGCACCTACCCATGATAAATGCAGTATTATGCAAGTTCTTACACTATAAACAAGCACAATTTTCGCCTATTATCACCAAATTTTCTTAAAAACACTGAAACAAGCAAGTCGCGATGACAACTGATGTACTTGTTGTTGGCTGTGACAAAACATGGCGGCCGGCCGCAGTTAGGTATTTTGCGACCTCACCAAAGTTATGTTGCCATTTTTGGCAATGATAAAACTAATGTTGTCCTGTTTTACATATGATTACTCTCACAAGTTAAAAAGAGATGCCGATATATCAGTAACTATGCCGTCGAAATGCATCATATTCCTATAACTACTGTTCGTATAGAATGTTTATGCCATGTCCTCTTTTTTTTCCTTAAGCCGGCTCTACACGTTGGCCAACACAGTGGCGAATGTAGTGGCCAGTGCCTATTCGCCAACGTGTAGAGGGGGTGTTTGTGCATCTTGGGTTGTATTGGAATGATGGCCGACGAGTTGGCGCGAGATCCGTGTGGTGTCGGTTTTTTGCAAAAGATCAAAGGGTTGTTGGCCGAGTATTGGCTACCGCGTCCACACGTTGGCCGCGCGTTTAGTATGCTACGAGCTCCCAGAACGATCGCACGCACCTGATTAAACATTTTAACCGACTTAAAAAAAAAGAAGGAGGTTCTCAGTTCGTCTTGAACTTTTTTTTTGTGTATGTTACCTCATAACTCGAAGTCAGCTCGACCGATTTAGAAAATTCTCTTTTCATTTGAATTGGTATAGTTTCTAGTTGATCCCATTGTTACGAAATCAGGATCTGATGATGGGATCCTGGAGAAATCGAGGGAACTCTTCAAATATTATAGGCACATCTATAGCGTTTTGGTTATATCTTATAGTATCTTGTGCAGTTGCTCTCGAAAAGCACCATTTGGGGAAGTGGAACTGATGATGAAGACCACAGATGACCACCGAAACTACTCAATAATAAGTATTTCATGGATTGCGATTCGATTACTTGAATATGGATGTTAAGCACTTTATGTTCGTCATAATGCATATGGTGATGTAGAGCTGATGGTGAAGTACCAGGAGAACTCCTCAAAAATTAACAGCTCTGCATCGGGAAAAGCAATATTTTGTAAAAGGTGATAAGTAGTTGACATTTTGGCTTTTGTAACTAGATAAATTACAAACCGACCCACTAAAAAGCGTGAAAAAAACTTTTTAACAAAAAATAAAACCGACTTCCATATTAAAATACATAAAATAAAAAAACAAAATACAAAACGAATAACACCGACTACTGAAATTAAAGTTATTTTTGGCGTTGTAGTGTTTTGATATGGAAGTTGGTTTTATTTTTTGTTAAAAATTTTAGTCACGCGTCGATAACAACTAGTGTAAACAAAATGTCAGTAATGACTAATAACGAAGAAACTTTTCGGTTTATAGAGCTCTACCAAACCGTAAATTGTTTGTGGAACCCAAGAAGCAGCAGTTAGCGCCTCAATATCCATTTTAATAAATACGTCCGCACATTGGCCTGAACCGTAGGAAACTGAACGACCTTCCAACGTGTGGACGCTATCTCGAACTCTTGGCCAATATGCTGGCCACTACATTCGCCACTGTGTTGGCCAACGTGTAGAGCCGGCTTTAATCAGAGCCAAAAACCATTGATCTAGGTGTGTGTAAAATGTAAGTGTGTGCATAGACAGTGTTGTGACTTGTCCATTCCTTGGTTAGTCTCTATCGATAATTTATGTAACGTCATGAGTCATTCTATTAAATGTCTTATAGGTCTGATGCAAATGCTGTCGGCATGCGACTAGCCTCATTTAGCGGTAAAACGTGAGATGGACGAACAGCAAAGTATATGCAAAAGTTAAAAATACTAATTATAATTATGCTTAACCTAATGTATTTTACTGTGTACATAAATAATAAAATAAATAGATAAATACTAGGTGCGTTTTCTAAGAACAATACTGATGCCGTAAGTATGTTTCATTACAATGTTTATTTGTCAGAGTATCACGTAATTTCTATTAGAAAGATTAAAAAAATATATACTTACTCAATGGCAAAAAACATCTTCACAATTAACGCAGTATGTCCCGGTAACTCTCGGTATAACAGGGGATCCTAAGTTAACCAGAAGGATTCTCGAGCGTCCCTAGACATTTCTATTAATTAATGCTTTGCCATGTAATCCCACGCTGTGCCACTAACTGAGCGGCCATAAAGCTAACATTTTAAGGAAAATAGTAAAACAAAAATATTTATTTATAAATAATGATTTATTAATGAAATGCAGTTTGCATTTTTAAGAGCCATTGTACAAAATTTGAAAACTCGAGTTTAGGTAAAAATTGGTATGTCCGCGTGGCGATACACACATATACAACACAAATAGTGTAGAGCGAATGTCGAGTTGGACTAAACAGTCTTGAGCTGTTATAATCGTCTTTATGAGAAAAAGTGATTTGATTAATTAAATGTCTTAAGATAAAAAAGATTAAACACATGTATTAGTTGTATAAAGTATATATTTAAAAGAAAAATACAAGTTATGTGATAACCGACTTCAACAAAATTAAACTCAAAAGTATAAATTTTGGTGTTACTTAACTAAGAAAGATTACACTTTTTGTGTCGATGATATTTATTTCTATAAATAGGTTACAAGTAAGAAAAAATGTTGCTGTGTCTATACAAAAATACAAATAAAAAATACGTTACACTTTTACGCATAAGTTATGACCACATTTAGTTAAGAATAGTTGACTTCGGTATTTCCTAGCTGATTACTTTGAGAGAAACACTGAAACAAGATCAAATGTTACAGTATCTTTTTAAGCCCAGACACTTGTCAAATCATATGAAAACCAGGTAGTTTAAATATTATGTTAAATATACGAGTATATAATATCGCCGTGTGCAAGAGCACTGCTTTAATTTCTTGTTTATCAGCATTTAACATTGTAACAAGAGTTCATTTGGGCAAGATTCTATAATAGTCGTCATATCATTTTTCAATGATGGACGGCACTTTAAGTCCTGAATAACTTGGCTAAGTTGAATGATTTTAAATTCCTTACGTTTCTTTTGAGCCCGCAATTTTCTTAGCTTTTTTTCTTTCTCCATTATTTTTCTTCTTAATTTAGTTATAGTCTTCACCATTTTCTTTTTTTTAGGAGTCAATTCAATACCACTAGCTGATAGTATACTAGTAGAAGTAGATGTACTAGGTACAGGTTCAATATCTCTGTACTGATATGTAGTTGCTCGGCGTGGACATTGAAGTTCAACCTGGAATTTAAATAATTTAAATGGGTAAAGAAGATTTATTTTAAAAGGTATTTACATTTTATGCCAATTGTCCTTAAGTGCATAACAAATTATATTCAAAAATAATTAATTGCGCACTTAAACATAATTATTTAGTTGTTTTTATAATTTTAAACAACAAAAAATATAATTTTGTTATACATATTATTTATTTATTTATTATATACTTTATATAATAAATAAACATATTGTGTATTTAGCATTTTTATAATATTATAAGAAGCATCTTATTGTCAGCATAATCCCACGATTTTATTTAATATCTAAATAAATGAACACAACATTGTCGCACTATACATACCTAATTTGAGAAGGATATGTAATTAAAAAATTATTGTTGAATTTACCAAATATAACAGATAGTCTGAGTGATATCTAAATAAATATTGTGACATTGTTTTTTTCTTACCGGCATAGAAATAGTTGGAACAGAACCACTCCGCAATTTTCTTCTTTTTTGACCCAAAGTGACTGAAAAGCAGTGTGCATGAAAATGTTTGCTACATATTGTTGAATATTTGCACGGAGTCCAATTTGGTCAACGTAGCATTCGCAACCACTTTTATTTTATCACCGGATTTGTAGGAAATCTGCAAACAATATGTGTCTTGTTAAGTGATCTCAAATCTCAATGGAAAAATGTTTCATAATTTTTCAAATCTGTTATCTAGTCTATCAATATTATTTAACTAGCTGTCCCCCACGGCTTCACCCATATCTGTTTTGTTTACTGCTCCACTCCCGTTGGTCGATATATATTATTATATAGCCTATAATCTTACTCGATAAATGGATACCTACTAAATTGAATGGACACTAAAATATTTTTTCTATTCGAACTATCAGGTATTTACTAGTTCCGAGTTTAGCGTGTTAAAATTCAAACAAACAAACTCATCAGCTTTATAATATTAGTATAGATACGATTGTAATATATCTATATTTAATTTTGTTTATTACAATAAGTACCTATATATAATCTATTTTTCCAAGATTATGCATTTGTATGAAGCTATCGTAGCTGTCGATATCAACAAAAATTAGGCCATCGCATCACTAAAAAGTGAGGTTATAACTCCTTCGTATTTCGCTATTTGTTATTTCTTAAATACGTCGGTTTTAGGCATGCTAACTCGTCTAAATCGTAAATAAAATACTGTTCTCATCATATTTTGCTTAAACCCGGCTTATTAGTGCATTGTTATTGCAGAAATAACGATGTAAACAACTTATAAACTTACTGGTGAAACCTCAGACCAAAAAAAAAAGAAAGACAGCGCGTCACGAACATCAAAAGTGAAGCCATAAAACCATGCTCCTGCAAGTAAACATACATGCTCACGCACACACCTACACTAAAACCATGCTCATCGCTCTTAGTACGTCACGAGACATCGTCAAGTAAACTTAGATTTTAAAAATAGAATTATGCCTTCCTGTGTAGTGAAAAGTTGCAAAAACAACAGCAAATCACATAAAAAGTATCACGGAATAACTTTTCACTTGTAAGTACTTGAAATAATATCGTTTCTCTATTAATAAACTGTAAATTTTAGGTTACTTGGAACAAAAAACCTCAACGAACGAAAGCAATGACATAAAGTGTGGGGGCTGCCACAATACGATTTAAATTTACCCATCCAATTAATATGTTATATAAATATGATTTCTTACTACCAGTTAAATTCCTATTTCCTATTTTTATGTATTTAATATTTTAGGTTTCCAATTAATAATGAAATAAAAAATAAATGGATAATAGCTATAAGAAATAGTCGGAATGATCCAGAATGGTTGCCATCGAAAACCAGCGTGGTTTGTTCCGATCATTTTGACAATAACGACCTCTACACAACCAATCGTGGACTTCGCCGTGTGAGCAAAGGCGGATATCCTAAAAAGGTACGTACAATTAAAAAAAAAATGGAAATTTTCAATATAATAAAACACAGGCAGTGATTTTCTGATTTGAGTTAGTTTCTCAGTTTAGAAGAAAGTTTTGTTTAGCTAATTATAATACTGCTATCCCAAAATTTTATTTTTTGTATTTTAGCTATTATTTCCATCGTCCACTGCTGAAAACTCAAACTCGGTGTCACAAAGTTCAGCCTCTACGTTTGTTCAAGTATGTACATACTAATTTTTTAATCTTCCTACCCGCTCGATTGCTTGAGAAAAAAAAAACTGACGTCAAATTGCCAGTGTACTCGCGCGTTCGGACCGCCGCGCGCTGCGACAAAAACTAAATTTATGACCTTCTCAAGAGTCCTATCTTGAATGTTTTAACTTTGTTTTAATTCTGTATAGCCATTGAAATAAGCAAAAAGGTGTGTGTTATATTGTAATAGATTTCATTCAATATATTTTTTTTAATCGTTGAAGTTACAGTTAGTATACAAAACTATCACCAACTCGTTGCAAAAAAACTGGTTTTACTTAAATATAAATCGATAAGTGTATTGGTTTTTATTTTATTCATAAACAAGGTTAATTACTTGATCCATTTAATCACACTGGAATATATTTTATGCGGAATAAGATATTTAAAACAAAATGGGAATCCAAGCGATCCAAACGCACAAATCACTGACTACGTAATACACCACTAAATCTAAAATGATTTGTTCCGTGAAGATGGCAATATGACTCTGAGTCGTTAGGAAACTTAATAAACTGCTTAGAATACATTCAAAACAGGACTTTAAGCGTTTGTAATAAAGATTCAAGCAGATTTATATGTCCTTACCGCTTTGCAACCACAGTTACATGAAGCAAATTAGAGTGTTTCGTTTTTGCAACTGTGTTTATTTTGTATATTTTTGTTATAGGACTTACCTGATTTACCCAATGCGGTTGTTGACTGCACAGTATTATCAAGTGAATCCTCTCCATTTATATCCGTATGTGTTTTCCTGTAACTTATTTATTACTAGTTTTTGTTACAAATATTCAATAAATTTTGAAATAATGTTGTTATAGGTCTTACCTGTTTTACCCAATACGGTTGTTGATAGCACGGTATTATCAAGTGCATCCTCTCCATTTATATCCGTATGTATTTTTCTGTGACTTATTACTAGTTTTTATTACAAATATGCAATTAATTTTGAAATAATGTTGTTATAGGACTTACCTGTTTTACCCAGTGCGGTTGTTGATAGCATGGTTTTACCAAATACATCCTCTGCATTTATTCCGGTATGTACTCGCCTGTAAAATTATGAAAAAAAAAGTGGAAAAATTACCACTTGAAAAAAACTTTTTTATTTCAATTTTTGTTTAAGGTCTTACCTGTCTCACCTATCATGACCAAGATAACAGATGAAGAGGATATAACTTTCGATACACCTAGGAAGCATAAATTGAGACAAAAATTGAGTTTGAAGGACAAAAATCTACGTATTAAAAAGAAAAAAATTAAAAATTTACAACAAAGGGTCAGGCGTCTTAAAAACAGGAACAGGTCTCTTAAAGATATAATATATACTTTGAAAAAAGACAATTACATTAGTCCTGAATTGTACGACTCATTAAATGGAAATATTGCTATAATAGACATATTCAATCATTTGAACAGGAAAAAATTAAAAAAGCGCATCAAATACACTTCTGCAGTAAAAACTTCTGTCTAACTTTAAACTACCACTCCCCTAAAGCTTATGAGTACGTAAGAAACTCTTTTAATACTTGCCTCCCTCATCCGAAAACACTATGTAGGTGGTATGGAACCATAAAAGGAGAACCAGGATTCACAGAGGAAGCTTTTCAGGCCTTAAAGGCCAAATCCCAAGTAAGCGACCATCGTCCTCTTTGTTCTTTAGTGTTTGATGAAATGGCCATTAGATCTCAAAAAATTTGGGATGGAAAAAAGTATATAGGATTGGTGGATATGGGTTCAGGTGTGGACGAATCAGCACCTTTAGCTACACAAGCTTTAGTATTCTTGTTAGTAGGCATTAACCACAGGTTCAAAATCCCTTTAGGATATTTTTTAATTAATAGTATATCAGGGGAACAAAAGGCCAATCTCATCAAACTTTGTCTTATAAAGTGTTTTGAATCTGGAGTTGACGTCGTGTCCCTCACGTTTGATGGGCATGCCACAAATTTCACGGCAATCGAGCAGCTTGGGTGCAAAATTAAAGATCCGGCAAATTTAAAAACTACCTTTAAACATCCGGCAGATGACTCAAATATTGCTTGTTTTGTTGACCCAAGCCATGTAGTGAAACTCATAAGAAACCAATTTGAGGCCAAAAAAGATTTCCAAGACATTGACAACAAAAAAGTTGCTTGGAATTACTTGGTAAGTCTAAACGAAATGCAGGATGAGGAAGGCATTCATTTGGGCAACAAATTGTCGAAGCGACATGTTAATTTTAGAAGCCAGATAATGAAAGTTAAACTCGCAACTCAATTGTTCAGTGAAAGTGTTGCTACTGCCCTGAAGACTTGTAGGGAAGAACTAAAGCTGCCAAAGTTTAAAGATTCAGAACATACAGAAATCTTCATTAAGAAAATTAACGACATGTTTGACATATTTAATACGAGGTCTATGAGAAAGTTTGACTTTCAAAAACCGCTTTGTGAACGTAATAAAAACATAATTTTCAATTTTTTGGACGATCTTAAAAAGTACATAGTAGGGCTTAAAGTAAAATCAGTAACCAAACGCAAAGTTGTACAAAATGGGCGGCCTACCTTTTTAATAACACGCATGTATAAACCAGTGATTGAGACAAAATGTAAAACAGGATTTTTGGGAATACTTCTTAATATTGAGAGTTTAAAGAGTCTTTATCACAAATTGGTAGATACCCAAAATAAAATTAATTTTATTCCCGTTTACAAAATAAGCCAAGACCATTTAGAAATAATGTTTACATCGCTTAGAATGCAAGGTGGTTTTAACGACAACCCAAATGTACGCCAGTTTAAAGGGAGCTATAGAAAATTGCTTTGTCATTTGGAAATAAAATGCTTGACAACAGGCAACTGTGTCCCGTTGGAAAGCATTGCGATGTTGAACTGTCCATCTTCCACTGTTGTCATTAATACAACCGCAACCTCTTATAGAAATGAAGAAGAAGATGAGGAAGGAACAAATTTGGAGTTTCTTCAAGAAATTAAAGAAGATACCAAGGATCTTGCTAAAAGACTAAATGTCCCAGAGTTTGATGATTATAAAAATCTGATAATAGGATATATTGCAGGAGGAACGGTACATTATATTTCTAAAATAATTAAATGTGAAAAATGTCTTAGTAGGTTACTAGCTACAGATAGATATGATTTTCACAAATTAATTTCACTAAAAAACAAAGGTGGACTGTGTTTTCCTTCCAAAGATGTATTCGCCATATGTTTAGTGTGCGAAGTTATAATAAGAAAAATTACAACAGAGAACATTAATTTGGTTAATGAAAATCAGTACAAATGTGTAGTAACAAAAATTTTAGAATCATTTTTAGGAAACGATAAAATTTTTGTAAACTTGGATCTTGACCATAATTTTGCAGGTAATGAGCATAGAGTAAATTTAATTAAATGTCTTATTGAAAAATATTTAAATATACGATTTCACCACATTTCCAAACAAGAAACAATTTCACAAACAATAAAATCTAAAAGGCAGCAATTTAAAAAACTGACTCAACAACAAGGTTTTTAAAAGGGAATATTTTTTGTTTGTTAGTATTTATCTTTATTTTACTCTTTAACCGACTTCAAAAAAGGAGGAGGTTCTCAATTCGACTTAATGTTTTTTTATTTTATTTTTATATGTGTTACCTCATATCTTTGTATAGGGTGAACCGATTTTGATGATTCTTTTTTATTCGAAATCTGATGTTTTTCCGTTAGTCTTATTGTAATTTAATCTAGATCTGACGAGAAGTTTTTGAGTTATCCTTCATAATGAGTATTTGGTGACTTCATTTATGCAGCATGTCATGACTTTGTTACGCGATTACTCCGCCAATTATGAATCGATTATAATGATTATTTTTTTTGAGGCAGGTCATGTTTTAGAAATGATCTCATATAAATTTCATCGAAATCGGTTAAGCAATTTTAGAGTTATAGTTAGTAATGTAGATTATTATTGACTTAGTTAATATTGTTTTGTGTATGTTTGTTATTACATTTGATCATATATGGTGCTATGAATAACTACAACTAAAAATGTTAAAATGAGAACTTTTTTGCAAAAAAAAACGGACTTCAAAAACAAACCCTTGAACCTACAAAATAACCTAATTACGGAAGTGGTGGCTACAACCTATCAAAAATACCTAAATAAGTCACCGACTTCCGTAATTAGGTTATTTTGTAGTTTTTAGTGGTATATTTTTGAAGTCAGTTTTTTTCTTTAGATTTTGATTTTGTTATGGTGGTCTTTTTGAATTTAATAAAGTTAATTGAAAATATAAGTTTTCTTTTAATAGAAACCTTCGAAACATTTGAGGTACAATACCATACTAAACTATATCTTACTCGTACAATATTATCTTAATTCCTACACACACAAATATTCCCAAATTATAGGGAAAAAAGTTAACAAATGGCAACTCTTTGATACACACATAGATAAAAAGATGGCTTCACTTTTGATGTTCGCGATGCACCGTCTATCTTTTTTAATTGGTCTGAGGGTGAAACGAGTAATCCTGGGGATTTTTCATTTTGGCAGATTCACATCCTGGTACTGCACAAGACACCATTGTATTATAATTGTTTCAACGCAGGTTATCACTGTAGTTCTCTGAAATAAATGACGAAACGCTCGCGTAAACAGTCACCGGGGCCGGTATGGGCCGGTAGCATATGCGTGTTTTGGTTCTGTTAAAGCCGGCTCTACACGTTGGCCAACACAGTGACGAATGTAGTGGCCAGTGCCTATTCGCCAACGTGTAGAGGGGGTGTTTGTGCATCTTGGGTTGTATTGGAATGATGGCCGACGAGTTGGCGCGAGATCCGTGTGGTGTCGGTTTTTTGCAAAAGATCAAAGGGTTTTGGCCGAGTATTGGCTACCGCGTCCACACGTTGGCCGCGAGTTTAGTATGCTACGAGCTCCCAGAACGATCGCACGCACCTGATTAAACATTTTAACCGACTTCAAAAAAAGAAGGAGGTTCTCAGTTCGTCTTGAACTATTTTTTTATGTATGTTACCTCATAACTCGAAGTCAGCTGGACCGATTTAGAAAATTCTCTTTTCATTTGAAATGGTATACTTTCTAGTTGGTCTAATTGTTATGAAATCAGGATCTGATGATGGGATCCTGGAGTAATCGAGGGAACTCTTCAAATATTATAGGCACACCTATAGCGTTTTGGGTATTTCTTATAGTATATTGTGCAGTTGCTCTCGAAAAGTACCATTTGGGGAAGTGGAACTGATGATGAAGACCACAGATGACCACCGAAACTACTCAATAATAATTATTTCGTGGATTGCGATTCGATTACTTGAATATGGATGTTAAGCACTTTATGTTCGTCATAATGCATATGGTGATGTAGAGCTGATGGTGAAGTACCAAGAGAACTCCTCAAAAATTAACGGCGTTGCATCGGGAAAAGCAATATTTTGTAAAAGGTGACAAGTAGTTGACATTTTGGCTTTTGTAACTAGATAAATTACAAACCGACCCACTAAAAAGCGTGAAAACAACTTTTTAGCAAAAAAATAAAACCGACTTCCATATCAAAATACTACAAAGGCAAAAATAACTTTAATTTCGGAAGGCGGTGTCAAAAAAAAAATACAAAACCAATAACACCGACTACCGAAATTAAAATTATTTTTGCCGTTGTAGTGTTTTGATATGGAAGTTGGTTTTATTTTTTGTTAAAAAGTATTTATAGTCACGCGTTGGTAACAACTAGTGTAAACAAAATGTCAGTAATGACTAATAACGAAGAAACTTTTCGGTTTATAGAGCTCTACCAAGCCGAAAATTGTTAGTGGAACCCAAGAAGCAGAAGTTAGCGCCTCAATATCCAATTTAATAAATACGTCCGCACATTGGCCTGAACCGTAGCAAACTGAACGACCTTCCAACGTGTGGACGCTATCACGAACTCTTGGCCAATATGCTGGCCACTACATTCGCCACTGTGTTGGCCAACGTGTAGAGCCGGCTTAACAGAGTCATTTCCTCTCTCTTTCTAACACAGCAAGGTTCCGTAAAGAGCGGGAGCTCTCATTCACTCTCAAGTCCGATCTATGGAAATATTCTACATCTATAGCCGGCTCTACACGTTGGCCAACACAGTGGCGAATGTAGTGGCCAGCATATTGGCCAAGAGTTCGTGATAGCGTCCACACGTTGGAAGGTCGTTCAGTTTGCTACGGTTCAGGCCAATGTGCGGACGTATTTATTAAAATGGATATTGAGGCGCTAACTTCTGCTTCTTGGGTCCCACAAACAATTTACGGCTTGGTAGAGCTCTATAAACCGAAAAGTTTCTTCGTTATTAGTCATTACTGACATTTTGTTTACACTAGTTGTTACCGACGCGTGACTATAAAAACTTTTTAACAAAAAATAAAACCAACTTCCATATCAAAACACTACAACGGCAAAAATAATTTTAATTTCGGTAGTCGGTGTTACTGGTTTTGTATTTTCTTTTTTTGACACCGCCTTCCGAAATAAAAGTTATTTTTGCCTTTGTAGTATTTTGATATGGAAGTCGGTTTTATTTTTTGCTAAAAAGTTGTTTTCACGCTTTTTAGTGGGTCGGTTTGTAATTTATCTAGTTACAAAAGCCAAAATGTCAACTACTTATCACCTTTTACAAAATATTGCTTTTCCCGATACAGAGCCGTTAATTTTTGAGGAGTTCTCCTGGTACTTCACCATCAGCTCTACATCACCATATGCATTGTGACGAATATAAAGTGCTTAACATCCATATTCAAGTAATCGAATCGCAATCCACGAAATAATTATTATTGAGTAGTTTCGGTGGTCATCTGTGGTCTTCATCATCAGTTCCACTTCACCAAATGGTACTTTTCGAGAGCAACTGCACAAGATACTATAAGAAATACCCAAAACGCTATAGGTGTGCCTATAATATTTGAAGAGTTCCCTCGATTACTCCAGGATCCAATCATCAGATCCTGATTTCATAACAATTGGACCAACTAGAAAGTATACCATATCATATCATATACATAAAAAAATAGTTCAAGACGAACTGAGAACCTCCTTCTTTTTTTGAAGTCGGTTAAAATGTTTAATCAGGTGCGTGCGATCGTTCTGGGAGCTCGTAGCATACAAAACGCGTGGCCAACGTGTGGACGCGGTAGCCAATACTCGGCCAAAACCCTTTGATCTTTTGCAAAAAACCGACACCACACGGATCTCGCGCCAACTCGTCGGCCATCATTCCAATACAACCCAAGATGCACAAACACCCCCTCTACACGTTGGCGAATAGGCACTGGCCACTACATTCGCCACTGTGTTGGCCAACGTGTAGAGCCGGCTTATGATACGAACAGTAGTTATAGGATTATGATGCATTTCGACGGCATAGTTACTGATATATCGGCATCTCTTTTTAACTTGTGAGAGTAATCATATGTAAAAAAGGACAACATTAGTTTTATCATTGCAAAAAATGGCAACATAACTTTGGTGACGTCACAAAATACCTCACTGCGGCCGGTCGCCATGTTTTGTCATATAGCCAACAACAAGTACATCAGTTGTCATCGCGACTTGCTTGTTTCAGTGTTTTGAAGAAAATTTAGTGATAATAGGCGAAAATTGTGCTTATTTATAGTGTAAGAACTTGCATAATACTGCATTTATCATGGGTAGGTGCAGTGTGTTAGGCTGCCGCATGAAAAGCAACAAAAACATCCCAATAAAACGTTGCACAGGTAAGTAACCGAATTAATTCAAAATATCTTGTTTTTTCCATTATTTTGAAAGATTTTGCCATTTTTGGGAAAATAAAGATAAACTTGCTTTTCTGTAATCAATTACTGTTTTACTGTTGATATTATGTGATTTTTAAGCAAATCATTTGTTGGTAAACAGAGAGTTAGAGTTACGGTTCGGAATTTTCAATTTATCGATAAAACATATCGACAGATGAATATTATTTAAACTCAATTTCTTTTTATGATTTCGATGGGTCCTATGTATATGGGCCAAAATGCTAAATTACAACTTTACAGGAGAGGCTTCCAAAGTTTCCATTTACTATAACTTAAGATTGATAAAACCGAAGTTTACGAATCTTTGCTTGTTTGCTAAGACAACTATCCTTCTCATTTGTACTATAGTATTTTATATACCTATACATACATCGGTTTTTTTTTACGTCACATCGGCCCTTCTACTTTAGTTTTTGTTAAAATTATTTTTCTCTAAAAACACTTTAAATGGGCCAATGTGTCATATCGGCCATTATACGCGTATTACGTTAATTAGCATACGGTATATATTTTTATATTTTTTACTCATAAAATCAAGTAACAATTGAAGTAGTTGATAATTCATTAATTAGAATATAAGCTATTTAGATATTTAGGTATTTATGTCACATTGACACTTATACGTTTTACAATCTGCTTACCAACTAACTCAGTTTTCAGTTAAATCATTTGAATAATTAAAAAACACGCAATAGTTTTATTCATTTATTGAAATAAAAATTAAAGTAGCCTTAAAACTACACTTATGAAAAAAAAAAAACAAAAAAATAATAAGTACGAACGAAACTTTTACTGGAGATCTTAGTTTGATAACAAAATAATGAACCTACTTCACATTATTATTACCTCAAAAAAAAATTAAAAAAAAATTACAAAATTAAAAACCTATCTTGTGTAAATAAACTAATAAAATCTCTGTAGTATAATTATGTAATAAAATCAACAAAATCAACATTAGTATTTTTTTTTTGTTTATAGGTTCGCGTTTGACCACCATCTCACCTGATGGTAAGTGATGATGTGGTCGAAGATAGAGCATGCTTACCTAAAAGTAACCTATTCACTCTTGACCTAAGGATCCCTAAGTTATAGTTATCGGGAAACACAGACTCCGGCAGGGAATTCCACTCAACTGTACGCACAACGAAGGTATTCCCAAAACGTTTAGTGCGTATGGGTGGGATGTCGACCATGTAACGATGGCGAATCGCCGTTTGTCTTGTAGTCCGATGATGGAACGGGCTTGGCGGAATTCGATTGTGTAATTCCATCACAAACTCCCCGAAATGTAACCGATAGAAAACTGATAGACTTGCAACTCGTCGTCGATGTTCAAGGCTCTGGAGCTTTGACTTGACCAGTGCGTCGTTGCCAATGAGTCTCTTGGCCCGTTTCTCAATAGACTCAAGCGCGTCCAAATTGTATTTGGCAGATCTATCCCAAATATGAGAGCAGTACTCCATACACGACCGAACCTGGGCTTGATACAGATTGAGCAACTGTTTCGGTGTGAAGTACCTTCTCACCTTTGCTAAGATTCCCAACTTTTTTGATGCTAGTTGAGCCTTAGCCTTGATAAATGGACCAAAATTGAGGGTGGAAGTTAGTGTAACCCCAAGAAGCTCTATATGATCGGTTATCGGCACGATTATATCACAGAAAGTGGGAGCCGGTTCCAATTGGCTCCTTTTTGAGGAGAAGAGACAAGCCTGGGTATTAGCTGTATTAAACTTGACCAAGTTGGCAATACCCCATTCGGAGACAGCCTTCAAGGACAAGTTCAAGCGCACAACCATGTCCTCATGGAGAGACTGGATCTGACCCACCAGCACGCACGCTGGACACATATCTCTCAGCAACTGTGCTGAGAGAACCGACCCCTGAGGGACCCCGACATTAATAGCCAATTGGCAATTGGCAATTTAGCAGTCATCAATGACCACTCGAATGGACCGATCTCTCGGGAAGTCTTCAATCAAAACGCAAAGTTGAGTGGGTAAACCGAAAGAAGGAAGCTTAGCAATAAGGCTATCGTGCCAGACCCTGTCAAAAGCCTCGAAGATGCCAAGGGAACCAGGAAGTGCTTCCCGGTGCTAATTCTTAAAAAGTCTTCATTAATTTTCTTCATTATCGCTTTCATTAATTGACGCAATGTCATTAGATGCTACTAAATTTTCATAATAACTGTGATATGCAGGTGGGATAATATTTTTTTTTTCACTAAATTCCGACTTCTAGACAACTTAGCGCGATAAATGGATGTCATCTTTTACTTATTAAACTAAATTGTAACCCAAAAACACAACAATTACAATTTGTATTCATCACAGTGCGGCCGTTGCTCCGTTCAATGTATTGTCAAATCAGCTGATTGGTCCAAACAATAAATAAACGCGCGGCAACTCCCAGCGTATAAGTCTCTAACTACTATTAGGACCTTGTACGTTTAAATTCATGTTACATACGCCGTTATACTGTAATAAAAAATCGTGTTTCTATGCAGAAATATTTTTTTTTAATAGCTCATATAATTCTTTATATCGATAAGATGAGTTTACCATAAAAAAGTCAAAATGGCCAAATTGTTAGTTTGGCCCATATACATAGGACCCATCGATTTTAGATTGCCAACATGTAAAGAAAGAAAAGAACAGTGGCTGTATATACTTGGGATTGAAAATTTGAATACTACAACCAAGCATATTTTTTTTTATTTGTTCCCTGCATTATGAAGATAAATGTTTTAACCGAACTTTAAATATAACAAGACTGCGCGATGATGCTTTGCCTTCAAGTGAATTATTGGTAAGTTTTGAAAATAGACCACCACAACCTTCTATGGTTGGCAAAAATGAAGGAATTGTTGCTTTAATAAAGAAAAATAATCCCGATGTCTCCTTTGTACAGTACCACTGCATTTTACATCAAGAAAATGTATGTGCAAAGTACTTTATTCAAGATGTCATGAGTGTTGTGGTAAAAACCGTTAACTTTATCAAATCTCGGAGCCTAAACCACAGGCAATTTCAGGAGTTTTTAAAAGAAACGAATGCTGAATATGGTGACATAACTTATTTCTGTGATGTTCGTTGGCTCAGCAGAGGAAAGATGTTAAAACGGGTGTTTGATTTGTGGAAGGAAATTGCAGCATTTATGCAAAGTAAGGATAAAGCTGTTCGGCAATTCACTGATGAAGCATGGCTGAGTGATTTGGGATTTTCTCACTGATATTACATCACATCTCAATGATTTAAATAAGAAACTGCAAGGAAAAGATAATTTGATTCATGAGCTATTTGACGCTTTAAAAGCGTTTGACATGAAGATGGATTTATGGATAAGTCAATTACAAAAAAATGTTACCACTCATTTTCCACATATGTCTTCTTGCGAAATTTCAAACATGGAAAAATATATTACTGCACTGCAAGATCTGAAAACTCAATTCGACTCACGTTATACCGATTGTTTAGTACCGAACGTTTTTGAACGCTTTGAAAATAGACAAATTTATTGTGTTTACCTACTTACTGACAAGTAACCAATCCAAACCAGTTGATGGAGAGAGAGGAGGGACGAGAAGCATGTCAGCAACAGCAGTTCTATATTGCTGAAATACTGGTATAAAGTTTCAGGTTTAAATACACATCAGTCAGAATAAATAGATAACTATTTTTTCTGAAAATTATAAAACATCCTTAAAATTTTCGTACAGACTGAATCAAAACCTAATATAAGTTATATGGTTTTAATTATCCACCTCCTCACACAGATTAAGACAGAGTAAAAATAGTGCAGGTATATGACATATACCTGCACTATTTTTACTCCTGATATAGTCATAGCAAAAGGAGATGGATAATGATTAATTTTTGAAAATGATACATAGGTACATATCAGGTTATAAAATGTTATGTCTATGTTAAAATGCAGGTAAAAATGTAGTGTCGTTTAGTTCGAAAAGGGGAGGATTAGGGGTTAGGGGGGGGGGGGGGGGAGGGGGGGTGCCCCTCTCACTTCTGGTACCACTCCCCTAAAAAGGTAACTCACCGTTTCAGAGATATTATTTTTTTTGTAATCTAACCTCAAAGCACCCAAAAAGGTAAAAATGTAGTGTCGTTTAGTTCGAAAAGGGGAGTAGATGGGAGGGGGGTGCCCCTCTCACTTCTGATACCACTCCCCTAAAAAGGTAACTCACCGTTTCAGAGATATTAATTTTTTTGTAATCTAACCTCAAAGCACCCAAAAATAACTTAAAAGCCGTAGTCGGAGCCCCGCTTCGCGGGGCTCAATGGCTTAAAAAAAAATAACCACGAAGGTGATGGCCGGGTCTGTTCGCTCGCTGCGCTCGCTCACTAGACCCGGCCATCCCCTTCTAACCTAATCTGTCCGAGTCGGGGTGCCCTTAGCTCTGAGCTCGCTTCGCTCGCTCTTGCATCCTAAGTTTTTCCATGTATAAAAATAACTGCTACTATGGAGTAAAAGACTTTCAGGATATCCAGGTGAAGTATTGAAGGAAATCCAAATAACAGGAAACACAACTTTATTCTTTCTCACGACCTTCTCGTCCAACAGCTCGAGTCAGAATGCTCAACCGACCTTTTCCTACCTCCGATCTTTACTAAAATTTACGCGGTAAAATCGAGTTCTGTGATTGGTTAACGATTTAATGTCGTCAACCAATCACGAATGGTAATGTCATCCAGCGACTAACTGGCAAAGTAAAGTGTTGCCAGTACAAAATATTTAAATCAAATAGTTACTTGTCTGGAAACTAGTCTTTTTTGCAATCAATTTAATGAAATAAAAAATGTAAATTAGCGAACCCTAACAATCGACCATCCTGATACCGTGTGCGTCCCTGCACTCGGTACCCGGTGAAACCCTAACAATCGGAACAAGGTCGGTTAACCAAACTTTACAATCTACATACACAATTAAAAAAAAACGATTCATATTATTTGTTAATATCATACATAATAATTACGTAATGTTTAAACTTTTTGACTTGACTTAACTCTACTTATAATTTATTTTACTCATTTATTGACATTTAGAAGTTTTACAAATTATTATAATATTAAATACAAATTTGCTATAACCCAGCGACTATTTAAAAATATATAAACTAATACAACTAAAATAATATGAATTATCTAGGTATATATTAATTATTTACAAAATTGTTTAGCTTTTAAGTATTTACAGTCTTTTGCGGAAGAGCAACTACAAATTAATCATAGGCAAAGTGATATCACAACGATCGATTAGTTGTGTTTAATCTATTAAAGAAACCGGTCCCAACGATCGATTAATTGGGATGGTAGTGATCGACGATCGATTAGTCGATATACTTCAAAGATTACCTCTCGACGATCGATTAATCGAGGGAGTCTTTGCTAACCATTCGCTCAAGCCGATCGATTAAGCTTGTGCAACAGGAGTAAGAAGAACGAGTAGTTGATTAGACGCGAACCAATCGATTATCGCATCCAACCTCGACGATCGATTAATCGAGGGAGTCCTTGCTAGCCATTCGCTCAAGCCGATCGATTAAGCTTGTGCAACAGGAGCAAGAAGAATGAGTAGCTCTAGCATAGTTGATCAGATGCGAACCAATCGATTCTCGCATCCAACCTCGACGATCGATTAATCGAGGGAGTCCTTGCTAGCCATTTGCTCAAGCCGATCGATTAAGCTTGTGCAGCAGGAACAAGAAGAATGAGTAACTCTAGCATCTGTAACAACACACGATTCTGTAGTTTCATGCCTCACAACAATCAAAACTTAAATTAAGTATTTATTTATTTATTTATAACGTATAAAGTATATATCTAATCATCATTTGTGTCGGAAGCAGATTCCGAGCTCCCGTTAACATCTAATGCGGCCACGTGGATCCAAGGCATCATGCGATCCGCAGCAACAGTCGTTGGACGCTTGCCTTGTGTATTACATAAACCAGGTACTGGAGCTATTACATACCGGTCAGTACCCAAGACCTTTGTAACCCGATAGGGACCGATATGCGACGGTAGGAGCTTCTTACTCTATCCTTCATCTGTCCTTCATTATTAAAGCAAGTTTTAGTGATTTTAACAAGATTGTCTTCCGGGTATGCGCGTGCAGTTTTCCTACTCTTATCATAATACCGTTTTTGCTTGATCTGCTCATTTTCTATCTTACTTTTAACTTCTTGGCGTATAGTGGGTAAATCAGTGGATTCACTAGTTTCATCAGAAATCTCATTAAGAATGGGATTTGCTGAAACATTCATGGAGGTACCAAACATCACCTGGGCTGGTGTCCTGCCGGTCGTTTTTTTGATAGTGTTGTTTAGTTCCCACTGAATCCTACCTATATGGGAATCCCGTTCTTTTTCGCCATATTTCACGCTTAAAGCCTTCATAGAGCCGAGAATTTTGCGGTTATACCACTCGACTTGACCGTTTGATCGAGGACTAGAGACAGCATTCAGGATATGTTTAATGCCCTCGTCTAGACAAAATTTTTTGAACATAGGCGTCGTAAAGCAACTGCCGCGGTCACTCACGAGACAATCAGGAGTTCTAAACATCCTGAATATGTCTTCTAGCACCCTTATCACGTTCCGAGTGTGCGTGTTCCAATCCGGTCTGACAAAACAAAATTTTGTAAAGGCATCTAGACAAGAAAACCCCGCTTGGACTTCACGAAGGGTCCGAGATGGTCAATATGTAGTGTATGAAAAGGTACTTCCACTTTGGTTATAGGGTGAAGAAGACCTTCTGTACTACTTTGATTATTTTTAATTATTTTTTTATCTTTGTTTTTTTTTTTTATACAGGCGCTTACGTATATTTTTTGAAATCGCTTAAAATCGCGAAAAGCTTTTCTTTAAGCGTTCCAAAGTCTTTTCAAACCCAAAATGACCGATATCGTCATGATTCATGCAACATAATTACTATCTTGCGCCTTTCTACACTACCCAGCGCACATCCCCCTTGTCTTCATCTAAAGAATGAAATAACTTGTCCTTAACGACGTAGTTTTCCTTAATATATTGCAAGCCTTTCTGATCTAGACTACTATCCAAAATATCTCTAATTCGCCTAAGTTCTGAATCTCCAAATAGGAGGGTATGTAACCAGTCTTCGCTTGAAATGGCCATCACAGTTGGAAGATTATTAGATTGATTCTCCTCGATCTCGACTACAGGATTACGGGATAGCGCATCAACATGTCCCATTTTTATGCCGGCCCTATATTCAATTGTGCAATTAAATTCTTGCAATTGCAGCCACCAGCGCGCTAATCTAGAAATGACATTCCATTTAGTAAAAATAGACCGAAGAGCGCTGCAATCTGTAATGATTTTAAAGTCTTTTCCTAACAAGTAAACTCTAAACTTTTGTAGGAAACAAACGACTGCTAAAGTTTTCAGTTCATAGGAGTGGAAAATTTTCTCCTCCAGCGATGTTTGCCTGCTATAGAGCTCTGCTGATGGATCGAATATTGCGAGAAAAATCCTGAAAAGCAGTTTCCTGACTATCGTCCCATTTCCATGGTACGTCTTTCCTCCTAGAATTGTATTAATCACGCGCTGAAAAACAGCAGGCGCATTTGCCAGGCTGAACGGCATGCGATTAAACTCGTATTGGCCGTCCGGAGTGACAAATGAGGTGAATCGCTTTATCCTTTTTTTTTCTTCTACAATTGGTACCTACCTGGTAGTAACCTGATGCGAGGTATAGAGAAATAAAACAGGCCTGACTAGAAAGGCGAGCTATTTCATCCTCAATGATTGGCATTGGATATATCTCCTTAAGAGTTACAAAATTCAACATGCGGTAATCTATACACATTCTAAGAGATCCATCTTTCTTGCGTACAAGCAGAATAGGACTAGCATAGTCGGAAGATGATTCGCGCACTATACCTGCGTCTAACATTTCATCTACCAGTGTACGCACTTGCGAGCGCTAACAATGCGACAGTCGATACAGGCGGTATACAACGGGACGTGGACTGTTAAGCTCTATTCTCATTTGGGCAGCGTTAGTACAACCTAGATCCTTCAAGGATGATGCAAAACAATGTTCATACTTTCTGAGCAAATCTAGTAACCGTTTCCTAGTATCATCAGGTACCTTCTGACAAATATGAATATGGCTTTCATCTAATTTATTGCCGGCAGCATCACTCGTGAGTTCAGGCGACTCAACAACAACCCTGTTGACGAAATAGACCGTTTTCGGCTCGACAAAAGACCTTGTCCTTTGGAATCAGACAGAAACTAGCATGGGGAATAACAGCTATATTCACATAGCCAATTGTCAAATTATAAAGTCCACCACAAACTAAAAATTGCTGATTGCGTTTTCCTGCAATACTATTTGTCAGTAAAATACTGCCACTAATGGTAGGATCAACCCTGGTTCTGATAGAAACAGGTCCGCAAAATTTCACAGTTCCTAAAGTGTGAACCTTTAAAGATTTTCCACTCTCAATATTGTAACGATACCTTCTACTTCTCCAATAAAAGAGGGTAAAATAGATGTACCATTAAATTTAATATATTAATAATATACAGTATTTTATAAAAAACCTGCCTATCTACCTAGCTATCCTAAAAAAACGGCCTACCTACCTAACTGACACACTCAGGAGAGAAGAGGAGGAGGTTTAGAGTATATTACTTGCGGGACGGCTTGGCAGACCACTCCAGGATCGCCTTCTACTCCACGATGTCTTCGTCGTACAGCAGCTTGAGCAAGGCGGTCTGGCAGTAGGCTCCCAACAAGGCGTCTGGGCAGCAGGCTCTCAGCGAGGCGTCAGGGCAGCAGGCTCCCAGCAAGGCGTCAGGGCAGCAGGCTCCCAACAAGGAGTCAGGGCAGCAGGCTCCCAACAAGGCGTCAAGGCAGCAGGCTCCCAACAAGGAGTCAGGGCAGCAGGCTCCCAGCAAGGCGTCAGGGCAGCGCCCCACGTTGGGCGCCAAACTGTAACGTTACCTTCTACTTCTCCATAAAAACATAATACCTATGTCACTTTTTTGAGAACAATAATAAATATTACAAATATTGTAAATACATAACATTATAAGATCGCCTTCTACTCCACGATGTCTTCGTCGTATAGCAGCTTGAGCAAGGCGGTCTGGCAGTAGGCTCCCAACAAGGCGTCTGGGCAGCAGGCTCTCAGCGAGGCGTCAGGGCAGCAGGCTCCCAGCAAGGCGTCAGGGCAGCAGGCTCCCAACAAGGAGTCAGGGCAGCAGGCTCCCAACAAGGCGTCAAGGCAGCAGGCTCCCAACAAGGAGTCAGGGCAGCAGGCTCCCAGCAAGGCGTCAGGGCAGCATATAGTATCTGTTATTACAAATACCAAATAACTTACATTTTCTTTGTAATCATAATCCATAATTCATCCATCAAAACAAATATTTTCTTGTCATGACATTTTTTACGTCAAGGCTGACAAACTGTAATTTCTTCTTCTTTGTAGTCACTGAATGGCTAATAGACTAAAAAGGTTGTTCATACTTTTATTATATAATTGTTATTCACTTTTATCGATAGGACTAGCTTAATATTGTATATTATATTGTGGTTGTCTACTGATTAACGGCATTTTAAATTATAATTATAAATTTCTAAAACACACTCTCAGATTTTGTCGAAGAGGTTTAATAAATTATGCTCGAATATAACTGGCTGATCAAATAACTGGCAAGATGGACTATTTTGGACTCTACAATTTGAATTCTGGTACAGAATTAGAACGGAATGGATTTTGAACGCTGAGCTGGGTATAAAAGGCGCTGGGGCCATCTCCGGGAGTTCAGTCTTTGACCAGTTTTTGAAGAGTTTAGTTCTCGACGAGTTTTGACGAAGAGTGATGGAAGAGGAAGTGCAGTACCCGCTGCCCTGACTCCTTGTTGGGAGCCTGCTGCCCTGACTCCTTGTTGGGAGCCTGCTGCCCTGACTCCTTGTTGGGAGCCCGCTGCCCCTGACTCCTTATTGGGAGCCAGCTGCCCTGACTCCTTGTTGGGAGCCTTGCTGCCCCGCTGCCCTGACTCCTTATTGGGAGCCAGCTGCCCTGACTCCTTGTTGGGAGCCTGCTGCCCTGACGCCTTGCTGGGAGCCTGCTGCCCTGACTCTTGTTGGGAGCCTGCTGCCTTGACGCCTTGTTGGGGAGCCTGCTGCCCTGACTCCTTGTTGGGAGCCTGCTGCCCTGATGCCTTGCTGGGAGCCCTGCTGCCCTGACGCCTCGCTGAGAGCCTGCTGCCCAGACGCCTTGTTGGGAGCCTACTGCCAGACCGCCTTGCTCAAGCTGCTATACGACGAAGACATCGTGAGTAGAAGGCGATCTTATAATGTTATGTATTTACAATATTTGTAATGTTTATTATTGTTCTCAAAAAAGTGACATAGGTATTATGTTTTTATGGAGAAGTAAACTTGTAACGATACCTTCTGCTTCTCCAATAAAAGAGGGTAAAATAGATGTACATACATTAAATTTAATATATTAATAATAACAGTATTTTATAAAACCTGCCTATCTACCTAGCTATCCTAAAAAAACGGCCTACCTACCTAACTGACACACTCAGGAGAGAAAGAGGGAGAGGTTTAGAGTATATTACTTGCGGGACGGCTTGGCAGACCACTCCAGGATCGCCTTCTACTCCACGATGTCATCGGTCCGTACAGCAGCTTGAGCAAGGCGGTCTGGCAGTAGGCTCCCAACAAGGCGTCTGGGCAGCAGGCTCTCAGCGAGGCGTCCAGGGCAGCAGGCTCCCAGCAAGGCGTCAGGGCAGCAGGCTCCCAACAAGGAGTCAGGGCAGCAGGCTCCCAACAAGGCGTCAAGGCAGCAGGCTCCCAACAAGGAGTCAGGGCAGCAGGCTCCCAGCAAGGAGTCAGGGCAGCGGGTACTGCACTTCCTCTTCCATCACTCTTCGTCAAAACTCGTCGAGAACTAAACTCTTCAAAAACTGGTCCAAGACTGAACTCCCGGAAATGGCCCCCCAGCGCCTTTATACCCAGCTCAGCGTTCAAAATCCATTCCATTCTCATTCTGTACCAGAATTCAAATTGTAGAGTCCAAATAGTCCATCTTGCCAGTTATTTGATCAGCCAGTTATATTCGAGCATAATTTATTAAACCTCTTCGATAAAATCTGAGAGTGTGTTTTTAGAAATTTATAATTATAATTTAAAATGCCGTTAATCAGTAGACAACCACAATATAATATACAATATTAAGCTAGTCCTATCGATAAAAGTGAATAACAATTATATAATAAAAGTATGAACAACCTTTTTAGTCTATTAGCCATTCAGTGACTACAAAGAAGAGAAATTACAGTTTGTCAGCCTTGACGTAAAAAAATGTCATGACAAGAAAATATTTGTTTTGATGGATGAATTATGGATTATGATTACAAAGAAAATGTAAGTTATTGGTATTTGTAACAACAGATACTATATTTCCCCCATCGACCCGAGAAAATTTTTGGTCTAGAACAAAAAATTTTGTAAGGTTAAAGTTTATCCACATTCATATAACTTACATGCCTCATTCAATCACACCAACATCTCACGAAGTTAGGTCAGGTAGGATTCACATTCAATGATCACTACTCGACCTGATTAGTACATGACAGTAGGCTTGTTTTCGGAGTCTGTCTGTCCGCTCGCGTCGAAAACCCATCAAATAAAGAACAAGATTTAGCAAAGGCTTATTTTTACGAAGTTGCTAGCCGCTTCGATCAACTTTAGAGTCGATAACATAAAAAACAAGGTTTAGCAAAGGCTTATTTTTACGAAGTTGCTAACCGCTTCGATCAACTTTAGAGTCGATAAATAGTAAGAAACTAACTTGGAGAGT